>CM061749.1:96668280-97287867 GCA_030979885.1 Lolium multiflorum
ATTAGTCGACGCGAGGGAGAGAAGAAATGAACTGTCGATGCTTTCAACTAGAGTCAATTAAATACGAACGGAAGAAGTACGTAGTAGTATTGACAACTATCCGGACTAGTCTGAAAACAAATTGGCATGTAAATCCTAGTAGTCTACTAAACTAGGATCAATACCCTATTAGAGTTGCAAGCGGCGTCCGCGAATCGTCCCGCAAAGCAGAAAATTAGAGCAAATAGTGGTTGAGATTAGAGCGGATTTAAAGCACTCGCACTGAAACTAGCTAGCCCGCTACCCACCCCGCTTGACACCCTGCCCCAGATGTGAATCTACACCAAATATTCAAACAAGGATGAGCAACCGCCAATAAAATTTTATCCGCACATCATCATCTCTACCATAAAAAAGGGTATGGTGATTTCACATACAGCCATTGTTGCCGCGGGACGAGGATGAGTGATGCGCCGCGGAGAAGGTGCCTCACGCCTCTGTCGCCGCCGCCGTCGAAGAGGAAGTCGGCCGCGCGATTGTGGTCCGTCGCCGATATGGAGGTGGAGCTACTAGGGAAGAGATGGAGGTGGAGGTGGAGAGGAGTGATGGTTTGTACTAGTGGCGGCCGGTGAGATAGTTATAAATACAGCCTCTCTTTCTTTTTTGGCAAGGAATGCAGCTTCTCTTGGAAGGCAACGAGGCAACGCAGTATTATAATATGGACGGAGAAATTTGGACGCACCCGTTGTCTTGTCAAATGAATCACCAGGATTTGCTTTTAGTACTCCAGATTTGGGCGACCCAAGGAAGTAGAGATAGTAATGTGCGCCATCTAGCTGCACGCTATCAAATCAAATAAATGGTCATGCCATTTACTTTTAAGATGGTGCTGCAGTTATTCTGACCAAAGAAACATGCACGTCTGCTGATTATTTCTGATGGGTATACATTTACCGTCCGCTAGCAAAGATTGTTTGCACATTGTTCTTATGGCTTTCAACATCACACCCCTTAATAATATTATTAATCAATGTTTGGCAATCAATTGAGTGTGTTAATAAAAATTAAAACCCACAAATCCAACTGTACTATTTTTAGGCCATATGAAGGACAAGGAATGTGATTTTAAATGCCATATGGAGTACCTCCAACCATGTGAAATATGGTTCTTATCATGCAGGTGATACCCATGGCTTTGCATTGGATCTGTATGCTGTCCTACATACAGTCAACTATGAAGTACTACGATTTGGTTTGGGTGCAACTGACTAGAGACAATGA
Source organism: Lolium multiflorum (assembly GCA_030979885.1). NCBI lineage: Eukaryota > Viridiplantae > Streptophyta > Magnoliopsida > Poales > Poaceae > Lolium > Lolium multiflorum. The sequence continues at coordinate 96,669,541 of CM061749.1, forward strand.
TGCACGGGTTTGTACAGCTAGTACAATTCACATTAAGATTTTCTGATAGGATGTTGATGTGTATATGTAAGAATCATACACTAGAATGTTTTCTATGTTTAGATGGTTGATCTACGTTTATACTTTCTGTGAACCATGAGGTTAAGACCTTTGTACTGTAATAAAGATTGCTAAATAACAGTATATATGTATGCCTCTAGGGACACTGAAACAGTCAAACAACCATGCATGTGTATAGACCGTATTTGATCAAATTAAAAGAAGCGCCTGGGTTCATGCAAATAGCATAAATTTATCACCTAAGTACATTAGCTATAAATAGTTAACTAGGAGTCAAGACCAACTGAGCTAGCTAGTAGTATGATCCTACTATTACATAAATATCCCTAACTCCGATTGTCTTTGTTCCCAGTCCAGCGCGTTGGTGTAGTTTGGGATGAACCAAAACCCCGTATGCCAGCTGGCCCCGGACCGTCGCTGAGAAAGATATGCTTTGGTGGTCTTCGCCATTTAGACTGGAGCGGAATTTCTTGATGTGATGTGTCAAACCGAGAGCCAATGGCCCGAGGCGTGGTGTAGGCAGTTTTTTCTTGTCAAATATCCTGGGGAAATGTTGCACCACCCACTGGGCATGAAAATCGGATAGTTCAACCCAAGGAACATAGAATAGTTCCAAGATTAGTAACCCTTTCCCACGTGTTGGCTGGAAGTAACCGACTAGTGTCATTCGAGAATACACTGCAGGTATACTGTGAACAGCGCGAACGCAATGGACAGAAGGGGTACTATCATAATGAGTTGGCGTCAATGTCCATTACGCCACGTGCATAGACCAGGAGAAGTCTAGAACGATCTTGAGATCTTGCCAGCCACCACGTATGACTATTAGAGTCAAAATCATCATCGTCATCAAATCCAGCCGTCCACGGAATGAATGGAGCAGGGAGCACTATAGGACCTTGAAAAAGGAAAAAACACGTCACATGAAAATATATTTCATGATTTATCTACTAGTGATATTGATTTGATATTGGGAGGCCAATACTAGTACTTTATAAAATCATGGTCGAACATAAGATGGTTTGAAATATATTTCGAACATCTTGCTAAAACTTCATAGATTTAAAACATGTTCCCGAAAATATTGGTCCAAATTTTAGATGGTTTGAATATAGTACTCCTTATTCTCTAGAACCGGGGAATATAAACAAATGAAAGTCTTTATCAATATTGCATGGCACCTTTATTGATTCTATTTATACTCTACCTTAAATTTTCTAGGGAGTAAAATAAAGAAACTTAATTACTAGGGGGCCTTTTTCCTAAGGAACAACATGCACATTAGACCATACTAAAATTCCTATAGATGTTAAATTCTATATATGTCCATGCCACAAGAGGGTTATGGTGTGCGCTATGGAATTCTTTTAAGCCAAAAGATGCCAAGACAGTTCAACAAATAAGAGGTGAAATACTATATGTTACGTATATAAAAAAGATAGGGAGGAAATGTTACCAAATTGATTAGGATCACATGCATAAACATTTCTAAGATCGGCGAACACAAGTCCGTTATGTATACTTGCATCGCAGTATATGGCGCCGTACTGAAACCGGTTTTCAAGAAATATCCATTCACGAGGATATTCGCCATGGAGGTAGGCACTGCAAAGTCGAAGATTGCGATAAGGGAGAAATCTTGATACCCCTAGCAGCAGTTGTAGTGGCAAATAGCTATCTTCTGCAGTTCAATAGCATCACCCTGATACTTGAATATAAGTGGATTGCGTGTGGTTTCAAACTTCTTGCTCAAAGATGGAAGCTTAATCTTACGATGAGTGTAGACATTGAGGAGGTTCCACTTGCCTTTGGGGCCAACCATGGCGATCCAATCTCCATCGGCGCCTGCCCGCTCCTCATCCTTACCGTGTGGCATTAGGCCATCATAGGAGAACCTGTCCGGCGGCAGTAGGTTGCACTTGTGCACCGGCAAATCCTCCCTGAACACCGCCCATGGTTTATCCGCCTGGTCACAACAGAACACACGGAAGGCCAAACGGCCGAGAAGCAGGCAGAGTGGCACCGTATTTGGCTGGACTGAAGAATACTTTTTGAGGAACCGACTAGGGACGCGGTGTGATGGCGTCGCACTCGCTGATGAGCACTTCAAGGGGGCCTTCCGTAAACACCTTTTGAAACAGCCCAGACCTCGCCCTGCCCGATTTCGCCATCGCAATGAGGCGGGTGGTAATGGGGTTGGTATTTTCTGGGGAGATCTACTGATTCGAACTTTGGGAGAGAGGTTCAATGGCGGCAGGTGGGGGTTTGAGTGGGAGAACAGAGGCTCTCAAACGGGGCACTGCTGGATAGGATGCGAAAGCGCCATGGCGGAGACACAGGCGCTGGCTATGGAAGATTGGCGGAGTGGGGATAGACGACGGAGGTGAACCGAGACGCTCATATACCGCCTACTGCAGTTTCGAGGAGAGGGTGAATGTGTTCAAAAAAAGAGGAGAGGTGAATGTGTTCAAAAAAAGAGGAGAGGTAATGTGTTCAAAAAGAGAGAGCAGGACTGACCACACCCAGTAGGAGAGCCGAAAGGCATTTGGACTATAGGAGTAGCCCCATCATTACAGAACATTAATCGAGCTTCCTACAATAATAAGTGAAACACCCCAGGCTTGTGTTGTCTAATCAACTCGATGGCCATGTCTTATTATGGTGAACAAATAAAAACAAATACACACCAACCTTATTTTGTAACGTACACCAACATAGCAAGGCATCAACCTTCGGCCATCAACTACGACCAGATCGCCCACCAAAGTTGTCTCAACTTTGTAATAAAAAATACATCTATCCATCTAAATTTTAACAAAGGTGAGACACTTTTGTTGGGCGAGGGAGTACAAAAAACTTCACTACTCCATGCTAGTATCGCCACTAATTCAAATTTCAATTGAAGGGCTATTTTATGGTCCTAAAAATTGCCAAAAATACAACCCAAAAATGCAACAGATCCATGTTAAGGTGGTACTACGCCATATACATTAAGAAACTTTGAAACTTCAGCGTACCTTGTAAGAATGCCCAGTTGATGGGCAGTTTTGCCAAATTAGAACAGACGAATATGAATTAACCAAAGAAATTCAAACTAATCCAGACAATAGCATAGTTAACACGTTCAGAAAAAAATGATGACTCCAAAAGAACAACATTAGCAAGAAATACTCCATTTTAGTTTGAATTTGCAGTCATATACATATACTAATAGTACTACCAAAATACTATAATACTCCGAGCTGCACTCCAACTAGCTAGCTAATAGTTCTGGAGTAGTAGTACTACTATACAAGTCCAAAATACATCCTAACGAACCCTACTTCGAACTAAACTACTCCCTCCGATCTTCGAATAACTACATTGCAGTATGACTAAATGAAGATTATTGTATAACCTTCGTGTTGATGCAAACGCAGATAGGCAACACACGTTCTCCATTCTGCTTCGCGTAACGGGGTGGCACCGCCAGGAAAGAAGTGAGTTTGGCTGCAACATGATCGAAGCCAGGCGTCAGAGCTGGCTTGGCCGACACGCTGCATCAAGGTGTCTCGCCGAGAGGTCATCGGTCCTGCCTGCCGCCGCGCCGCGACTAATCAACACTGCCGCTTTGTACATCGGAAATAAGCACGCGGCCGACCTGATGCACACACAGACACAATGGTGGTCGGGTCGAGCGCCCAACGGTGATGGCGAACACGCCACCGTCTTCTTCCCCACTGCCCAAGATGGATGTTTTGAATGGAACATTTAACTATCCTGTGACTGATTGGTTGAAAAGAACGTAAACACTGGGATGGAGTAGGATGCTTGGAGGTGTACCAGGAGTTTCCGCGCGGTCGCGAAGTCGTGATCCGGTATTGATGGCTCTCCAGGTACCAAGACGACCATGCGGGCACGCCGAGAAGCTAGACTCTCGAGGCGACTAAGCTCGCAGCCGATGATTGACCATTGCCCTGCATCGATTCGACGGCGGCAATCTTGGCCCGGGATCGATCTGACGATGGCAACCACGCTGGCCAGGATTTCTGCATCGGCTCGGCGGCATCGCTGGACGCAATGATGTCGATGGGATCGCCTCGACCGGCATCGAACAACGCGACGCGGGCATCGCCTGTCACGACATTTCTGGCGCGAGCAAAGAGCGACGGCGAGAAAGCGACAGACTGAAAGAAGGAAAGGCAGCAACAGGTGAATCAAGAATGAAATTCAAGGACCCACCTGATATGGGGTTTAAAGGGCAAAGCAGTGAGGGGCACAAGGAAGAGGGCCCCTCCATCTTCGTAGAAGAGGATCGAAAACGAGAACGGATGGGTTCTTTTTATACAGGCCTTGGAGGAGTATGGATATTACTACTTATAGGAAGAACTTCCTTACTAAGATCGGCGGCGGCCGTACGCAAGCATAGATGCACCAGCTGCTCTCATAGCTTGTCAAAATAAAGTATTTAGCTATATGGAGTTGAAGTCTCCAAATCTCATTGTGACTTGGTGCCAGCATCTACCAACCATTTGAGATCCAATGCCCAAACTAATCTCTTATTTCAAACAAAACAAAAATTAAGAAAAAAATCCAGTAAAATGTAGATGCCTTGTTCTGAAATCTGTGAATATTTCACACTCGGACGATTAGCTGGTGATTAAAGAGCTTTTTACGTATACGAGCACTAGTTTAAACTAAATACTCTCTCTGATTCATTATTTAGATACGGATGTATCTAGAACTAAATGTGTCTAGTACATCCAATAGAGTCAATTAATATGAACCTGAGGAGTATATATTTGCTCACAACCTTGATTCAAATCGAATGAAATTCACCAAAATATAAATCAAATATGCACGATTAACTCGAAGTTCTTGAAATATTTCTGGGTGGGATACAATTATTTGTGTTAAAATCCTAAGTCGATCGCATACATTTGATCTGAGATGGATTGTGGATGGTGGCACCAAGTCACTGTGAAACTTGGAAGTATCAAGTCGGTGAAGCTCTATCCCAAAATAAAAGTAAATATTGCACAAACTTCAGTCAAGATACAAGGAAGTAAATATTTCTAAACAATACCTATATAGTCAAATGTACTCCTTCCGATTCAAATGAATTGACTCAACTTTGTCTAGATATATGGATATATCAAGTCACTGAAGCTAAAATAAAAGCTTCAGGAAGGGGGAAGTTTGGTTCGAAAAAAATTAAGAAGCTGTCAAATAGCACCATAACGTCAAATGTACTCCCTCCGATTCAACGAAATGACCCAACTTTGTATTTTGCATGTTAAAGGTTTTTCGTAAACTTGGCCAATCTTAACATAGTTTGCCTTTCTAAAAAAAGATATAAGCCCCTAAGGCTCCTTTGATTCATAGGATGGGAAAACCATAGAAATATGGAAAATATAGGATTGAGATTTAATGGCTAGTTGAATCATATAGGAAGATGAGTTGTGTTTGATTGTGCCAAAGGAAATTTCCCATGAGGTATGACCTAATGTTTGCTCTTTATAGGATTTGCACCGCAACTCATAGGATATGTTCCCATGAATCAAACAACTAGTGGGAAAAATTCACATGTGATCTAAATCCTACATAATTCCTATGTCAGTCCTATATATGAATTTTAGTTGTTAGGCTTACTTAAAATGACTTCACTTGAAGAGTTACATTTTTGTTTTTTTCTTCAATTATAGTGATGCCTAACCATATATATATACCTAAACCAAGAGAATCAACATAAACTTATGTATATTAGTAAGCGCATATATGAATGTTTTTTATCTACAAACTCATGGTCATATATATGTACATAGAAACATGCATATATGCGGTTGTACCTTGGTGTATTTTTGGGCTATCTCTTTTTTGTTCACCGATTCACAACCAACGCCCTAGATTAATTTGGCACTTAAAAATAACATTTTGTTTTTGGCGCACTAACACAAATAGTAGTAGCACGGTCAACACTGTAGAGAAGTACAAAATAAATGTGTGGGGGAAATGATTTAAAGTGACCATTACATTGAGAAAAAGGGCAGAACCAAGCATTGCACAGTGAAAAAGCAGTGTAGTGCCCAGAAGAAACAAAATGTTGGGTTATACTCTTCCATCCCAAATAATGGGTGTAGAGTTAAAATTTGTCCATAAAAGAGTGTACTTTGCGTTTTGCAATGCACTTCAAAATTTGTCCACAAAAGAGTGTAGTAAAAATATTTCTTTCTCATCACGAGGAATATAGTTTCTTCACGACTAGTAATGTACTACCCATCACAAAGCTAAGTCTTTTTTTAAGAGTCACAGCAAGTAAAGGTTTAGAACAATCTATCAATTAATATAATATTTTGTAGATACCATACCAAAAAATCGTTGTCTATGTATTGATATTAATTTTGTATTTTGTATGATAATGATTTTTGGTAAAACCTTGATAAAGTTTGATTTTTCTAAAAATAATATGTTTTTTCGGTTTTGGGATGGAGGTAGTAGTATTTAGCATAATATGTTTTCTTATTTACTACATGCATTTAGATCATTGGAGGGAAAGTTGAAGAGGTGATGGTCGGCGTGACAGCCTCAATGTAATAATAAACTTTAATAAGGACTTAAAACCCACGTACGTCAGACGAGGCAAAGATGAGGTAATGGCCCACGCGTCGTCATCTGCCGGTTCGTGCAGTCTCCCAAATCTTGAAATATCGTCGCTTATCCATTTCACGTCTGCCACTTCTCCCTCTCCACTGACTAGGAAAACCCTCTCTTCACTTCCCCTTCCCATTCCACCGATGGAGAGCCCAACCGACGCCTGGCCAACGGGCGAAAGCGAAGCTGCCACGGCTGGCCTTAGCCGCAGAGGAGGCGTGCAGAGTCGCGACCGCAGCACGCATGGCCGCAACGGCGGCGATCATTGCCGCAGCGGATGCCAAAGACGGAGCGGAGGCCATTGCCGAAGGTCGGGCCATCGGTCGCTCATCGGCATCTGATGCTGTTGGGAGATGGGTCCACTCTCTTGGGAAGCATCCCTTAGATGCGAGGAGGAGGTTGAACTCATCTTTGAACCGGCGCCGCCGACCTTCGATTTAATACACGTTTGGGACGAGGGGGAGGAAGTATGTTCCGATTCTCCCTCCTCTCTCCCTTATTCAACATAGCCCCGTATCGATTTGCGCCATGTCTCTCCCTCTTTTTTGCGCTATAGCGTTTGAATTAGCGTCAGAATCTTTTTAATTCATTATTAGTTGCAACCGCTACATATTTGCTTCACATCCGATTCACCTCTCTCCTTTATTTAACATAGCCGTATCGATTTGCTATATGGTCTCTCCCTCTTTTTTTTTTGCGCTATAGGGTTTTGAATTAGCGTCGAATCTTTTTAGATTCATATCCATTATTAGTTGCATGCTACATATTTGCGTCACCTGTTTATTTGGCATGTATCAGGTTGCTACCGATGAGGTTGACAATATGTTTTAGTCGTTGGAAGGACAGGGCCACTCTCAACAAGCTTAAGGTGGGGAAGTTCGATGCTATTGGAGGAACCCTGGATCGGTGCCAGAATAGCCGCTTCTTCGCACAAAGAGTATAAAGGTGTAGGATAACGAGCATAGAAAACAAAATTTTCCTACGGCGAACACGCAATCCAAGCCAAGATGCAATCTAGAAGACGGCAACGAGGGGATTGTCGAGACTCACCCTTGAAGAGATTCCAAAGCTTACAAGAGGAGGCTCTTGTTGCTGCGGTAGACGTTCACTTGCCGCTTGCAAAAGCGCGTAGAAGATCTTGATCACGATCGGTTCCGGCGCCACGACCCGGCAGCACCTCCGTACGGTCACACGTTCGGTTGTTGATGAAGACGACGCCCACCTCCCGTTCCAGCGGGCAGCGGAAGTAGAAGCTCCTCTTGAATCCGACAGACGGGGCGTGGTGTCGGCGGTGTAGAAGTCCGGGGGCGCCTCGCTAAGCTATGCGGGCAATATGAAGTGGAGGAGCAAAGCTAGGTTTGGTGGGGTGGCCGGCCATCATGGGGGGGCTGCCAGCTTGTGGTCTTGGGGGGCCGCCCCCCTCCCTTGGCCCTTGTTTATATAGGTGAATCCGAGTGTTGGTGTCCAAGTCTTCTAATAAGACCCCAAACCAAAAACCTTCCACATGGTGGGAAACTTTCCCTCCCACTAGAGGTGGGAATTCCACCTTCCATGGGGGGGGTGGCCGGCCCCCAAGGGGAGTCCACTTGGGACTCCCTCCCCACTAGGTTGGTCGGGTTACGGAGGTGGAGTCTCATGTGACTCCACCTCCTGGTGGTTTCTTCCGGACTTTTCTAGAACCTCTAGAACCTTCCATAGAACTTTCCGCATCATTTTATTCACATAAAATGACATCCTATATATGAATCTTATTCTCCTGACCATTCCGAAACTCCTCGTGATGTCCGGGATCTATCCGGGACTCCAAACAAACTTCAACCTCCATTCCATATTCAAGTACTACCATTTCAACATCCAACTTTAAGTGTGTCACCCTACGGCTCGTGAACTATGCGGACATGGTTGAGTACTCACTCCGACCAATAGCGGGATCTGGAGATCCATAATGGCTCCTACATATTCAACGATGACTTTAGTGATCGAATGAACCATACACATACGATACCAATTCCCTTTGTCACGATATTTTACTTGTCCGAGGTTTGATCATCGGTATCACACTATACCTTGTTCAACCTCGTCTCCCCGACAAGTACTCTTTACTCGTGCCGTGGTATGTGGTCTCATACTTATTCATATGCTTGCCAGACATTAGACGACATTCCACCGAGAGGGCCTGTAGTATATCTATCCGTCATCGGGATGGACAGTCCCACGTTGATCCATATGCCTCAACTCATACTTTCCTGGACACTTAATCCCACCTTTATAACCACCCATTTACGCAAAGGGCGTTTTGATGTAATCAAAGTACCTTTCCGGTATAAGTGATTTACATGATCTCATGGTCATAAGGACTAGGTAACTCTGTATTGAAAGCTTATAGCAAATAACTTAATGACGTGATCTTATGCTACGCTTAATTGGGTGTGTCCATTACATCATTCATACAATGATATAACCTTGTTATTAATAATATCCAATGTTCATGATTATGAAACTAATCATCTATTAATCAACAAGCTAGCTAAGAGGCTTACCTAAGGACTCTTTGTTTGTTTACATATCACACATGTATCAATGTTTCCGGCTTAATACAATTAGCATGGTATATAAACTTTATCATAAACATAAAGATATATAATAACTACTTTATTATTGCCTCTGCATATCTCCAAACAGTCTCCTATTTGTATTAGAGTCAATAATCTAGATTACATAGTAAGGTACCTAACACCCATGGTATTTTAGTGTGGTCACGCTTTGCCCTAGGGAGAGCTTTAGTCAACTATTCTGACACACTCAGACTTCGCAAATCTTACTTCTCCATCTTCGATGTACTCGCGAACCTAGTGGTAACGCAGCTTGATATGCTTCAGCCTCTTGTGTGACCTGGGCTCTTGTGATTGGCGATGGCACCCAGGTTATCACAGATGACAAATGGGTCCAATGCACTAGTGACCACCGAGATCTACACTGAACCTCTTCATCCATACCGTTTCTGATGAAGCCTCGCTATGTACTCCGATTCCGTTGAGGATTTCGCCACTGCAGCACTGCTCGACCAGCTTACCGTAGCACCATTCAATATAAACACGTACCTGCATTGTGACTTAGAGTCATCAGGACCAGTGTTCCAGCATCGGTGTACCTGGTTACAACGAGCTCTTGGTCACCTCCATAATAAAGAAACATATCCTTAGTTCTTTTTAAGTACTTCAGATATTCTTCTTGATCACGTCCAGCTAATTCCATTCCTCGGATCACTTGATATTCAAGTAGTTAAACTAACAGCATGTGCTATATCCTGGTCTTGTACATAGCATGGCATACATGATAGAGCTTATTGCCGAGGCATAGGGGATTTGACTCATCCTTTCTCTTTCTTCAGCCAGCCTGTCCTTGAGTCTTACTCAAGACCTTGCCTGCAACATAGGTAAGAATCCTTTCTTACTTTCTTTCACCCATTCTAAACTTCTTTAGAATCTTGTCCTAGTATGTACTCTGTGAAAGCCCTATTAGACGCCTTGATCTATCTCTATAAATCTTGATGCCTAATATGAATGATGCTTGGTCTTTCCTTGAAAAACTATTATTCAAATAACCTCTTACACTGCTTAGGTCTATATCATTCCCAATCAATAATATGTCATCAACATATAATATTATGCTACAGAGCTCCTACTCACTTTCTTGTAAATACAGTCTCTCCATGACACCGTATAAACCCGGTCTTTGATCACCTTATCAAACGCTTGCCCCAACTTCTCCCTTATGCTTGTCACCATAGATTGAACGCCGAAGTTTGCATACTTTGTCCACATTTTTAGGATCGACAAAAACCTTTGGGTTGTACCATATACAACTCTTCCTCAATGTCACCATTAAGGAACGCTGTTTTGACATCCATCTGCCAAATCTCATAATCAAAAATGCTAACAAAATCCTCAAAGATTTTAGCTTCGCTACATGTGAGAAAGTCTCATCGTAGTCAACACCTTGAATTTGTCGGAAAACCCCTTTGCGACAAGTCGAGCTTTATAGACAAATATTTCCATACCATCAGCATCTGTTTTTCTTTTGAAGATCCATTTATTCTCGACAGCCTTGCGGCTATCATGTAATTCTACCAAAGTCCATACTTTGTTATCATACATGGATCCCATTTCGGATTTCATGGCTTCTTGCCATTTGTTGAAATCTGGGCTCATCATCGCTTCTTCATACGTCGCAGGGTCCTCATCATTGTTATCCACAATCATGAGGACAAGGACTGCTCAACCGAGTGGCACGATCCCTTGCTCGATCCGCGGTGTCTGCAGTCGCCCCATTTGAAGTTTCATGATCATTATCATTAGCTTCCTCTGCTGCCGGTGTAGGCGGCACAGGAACATCTTCCGGTACTGCGCTACTCTGATCAACGAGCAGAGATTCTTCAATCTCATCGAGTTCTACTTTTCTTCCAGTCACTCCTTTAGTGAGAGAAATTCTTCAAGAAAGGTTCAGTTCTTTAGCATAACAAAGATCTTGCCTTCGGATTCTGTGATAGAAAGTGTACCCTATAGTTTCTAGGGTATCCTATGAAGACGCATTTCTCCGCTTTGGGTTCTAGCTTGTCCTATTGTAACTTTTTTACATAGGCTTCGCAACCCCAAACTTTTAGGAACGACGGCTAGCCTAGGTTTCTTATTAAACCATAATTCATACTAAGCAATAAGCTCAACTGGGATTTTGATGGTGCTCATTTAAAGTGAATGCGATTGCCCTAATGCATAACTCAAAATGATAACTATAAATCAAGAAGAGACATCATAGAACGAACCATATCTAAGAGAGTTCAATACGACGCTCGACACAATCAAGTCGTTGTGGTGTTCCCAGCTGTGTCAATTGTGAAAGTATTCCGCATTTCTTTTTAAATGTGCTAAACTCATAATCAAGATATTCACCTCCTGCTGATCGATCGTGAGAACTTAATCTCTTGTTACTTGATTTTCTACTTCACTTTGGAATTCCTTAAACTTCGAAAGTTTGGATTTATGTTTCATTAAATAGATATACCCATATCTACCCAACAACTGTGAAGGTTAGAACATAACGATAACCACTGCGCGATGCCACACTCATTGTCCACATACATCCGTGTGTATGCTGATTTCCAATGTCAGTAGCTCGTTCCATCATACCCGAGAATGGAGTCTTAGTCATTTTTCCTATCAGGACATGTTTCGCATCTATCAAGTGACTCAAAGTCAAGTGATTCAAGTAACCCTCGCATGGAGTTTCTTCATGCGTTTCACCCCAATATGACCAAGACGACAATGCCATATATAAGTAGAATTATCATTCAATTTAATTCGCTTAGCATCAATGTTATGAACATGTGTACCATATCGAGACTTAATAGAAATAAACCATTCTTCTCAGGTGTGTCACCATAAAAGATATTATTCATAAAAATAGAACAACCATTACTCTCAGACTTGAATGAATAACCGTCTTGCATTAAACAAGATCCTGATATAATGTTCATGCTCAACGCGGGCACATAATAACAATTATTTAGGCTTAAAACTAATCCCGAAGGTAGATGTAGAGGAAGTGTCCCGACTGCGATCACATTTGACCTTGGATCCGCTTCCAACGCGCACGTCACTTCATCTTTGCCATTGTCGTTATCTTTAGTTCCTCAGCTTCGAGTTATAAATATGAGCAACCGAACCAGGATCATCCCCAGGTACTAGAACGAGAACTAGTGAGATAAACATCTATAAAATGTATATCCGATATACCTTCTTTCTTTTTCTTGATAAGGCCGCTTTCGTATCCGCCAAATACTTGAGCAATTACGCTCAGTTGTCCCTTCTCTCAGCTAGTGACTTCAAAGATCGAAGTTTAGGGCCAGACTTAGGTTTTACAGGAGGGTGTGGCAGCTTTCTTGCCACTCTTCTTGTTCTTGCCTTTAGACTTGCCCTGCTTCTTGAAGCTGGTGGTCTTGTTGACCATCAACACTTGGTGCTCTTTCGTGATCTCAATCTCAGCAGCTTTTAGCATGCCAAAGAGTTCAGGAAACTCCTTGTTCATGTTCTGCATATTGTAGTTCATCACAAAGTTCTTATAACTATGTTGATTGAAGGACACGATTAATCCTCAGTCCGTTAGGAATCACTATTCCCAAGTCACCGAGTTTCTTCGCATGCCCGGTAGCATGAGCTCACTAACGGAGCTACCCTTTTCCATCATACAACCAAAAAGTGTTTCGATGTTTCATAGCATTCCACGGCTGCAGATGAGTCTCAAAAATAGTCTTCAACTCTTTTATCAACTCATGAGGATCGTAGTGCTCAAAACGTTTTTGTCGGATTCTAGACTGCATAAGATGGCACACCGAACTTGAGAGTACCGAGCTTTCCGAGTCATAAACATTCTTTACTTCATCGGTTTCAATTTCTGGGGTCACCCAGCGGTGCATCAAGCACATATTGCATTTCCGCCATTGAGGAAGATCCTCACATGACGGAACTGAAGGGAGAAGTTGCTACCGTTGCTCTTGAGTTTTTCTTCTCTAGGAACTGGTTAAATTGATTGAGGACGCCATATCTACAACATATTTGCAATAGTTTAGACTAAGTTTATGACAAATTGAGTTCAAATCTTAATTCTACATAATTAAAAATCTAGGTGAACTCCCACTCAAAACAATATCCTTCGCATTGTCTTAGTGATCACACGAACCAAATCCATCACACCTATGCGATCATCACGAGACAAGATGTACTTTCAAGGCTAACACTCAAAGTGTTCATCATATCAATCATATGATTCATGCCCTACCTTTCGGTATCACGTGTTCCGATGACCATGTCTACATGCTAGGCTCGTCAAGGCCACCTAGTATCCGCATGTGCAAACCCATTTTGCACCACATATGTACTTATCAATCTATCACACCCGGGATCATCATTAGATGCTTCAACGATAAGACTTGATAACGGTGCTACTAAGGATGAACACTTTATTATCTTGACATTTTAGTGAGGGATCATCTTATAATGCACCGTCGCGATCTAAGCAAAATAAGATGCATAAAGGATTAACATCACATGCAGCTCATATGTGATATGATATGGCCCTTTTGTCTTTGCGCCCCTTTGATCTTCATCTCCAAAGCACGGACATGATCTCCATCATCAACGGGCATGATCTCCATCATCGCCGCCGCTAACGCGTCGGCCTCCGCGCCGTCTTCATGATCGCCCTCCATGTAGCAACTATTACAACTACTTTGAAATACTACTCAACATGAAATTTAAAGACAACCATAAGGCTCCTGCCGGCTGCCACAATACAATAATGATCATCTCATACATATTCATCATCACATTATGGCCATATCACATCACCAAACCCTGCAAAAACAAGTTAGACGTTCTAATTTGGTTTGCATATTTTACGTGGTTTAGGGTTTTCGAGCAAGATCCAATCTACCTACGAACATGAACCACAACTGTGATACTAGTGTTGTCAATAGAAGAGTAAATTGAATCTTCACTATAGTAGGAGAGACAAACACCCGCAAAGCCACTTATGCAATACAAGTTGCATGTCAAGCGTGGAGCAAATCTCATGAACGCGGTCATGTAAAGTTAGCCCGAGCCGCTTCATCCTACTATGCCACAAAGATGCAAAGTACTCAACTAAAGATAACAAGAGCATCAACGCCCACAAACCATTATGTTCTACTCGTGCAACCATCTATGCATAGACACGGCTCTGATACCACTGTAGGATAACGTAGCGAGAACAAAAATTTTCCTACGGCTAACACGCAACCAAGCCAAGATGCAATCTAGAAGACGGTAGCAACGAGGGATTGTCGAGACTCACCCTTGAAGAGATTCCCCCAAAGCCTACAAGAGGAGGCTCTTGTTGCTGCGGTAGATGCTCACTTGCCGCTTGCAAAAGCGCGTGTAGAAGATCTTGATCACGATCGTTTCCGGCGCCACGAACGGGCACTCTCCGTACTTCCTGGCCACACGTTCTCGGTTGTTGATGAAGACGACGTCCACCTCCCCTTCCAGCAGCGGGCAGCGGAAGCAGTAGCTCCTCCTCTTGAATCCGACAACACGACGGCGTGGTGTCGGTGGCGGTAGAAGTCCGCGGGAGCTTCTCGCCAAGCTATGCGGGCACATGTAGTTTGGAGGAGCAGCTTGTGGGTTTGGGAGGGGTGGCTCACCACCTATGGGGGCGGCCAGCCGGTCTTAGGTGGCCGGCCCCCTCCCTGGCCCTTGTTTATATAGGTGAATCCCAAGCGTTGGTGTCCAAGTCTTCGAATAAGACCCGAAACCAAACCTTCCATAAGGTGGGAAACTTTCCCTCCCACTAGAGGTGGGAATTCCACCTTCCATGGGGGGCGGTTTCCCTAAGGGGAGTCCACTTGGGACTCTCCCCACTAGGTGTTGGCCGCCATGGAGGTGGAGTCCCATGTGGACTCCACCTTCCTTGGTGGCTCTCTTCCGGACTTTTCTAGAAACTTCTAGAACCTTCCATAGAACTTTCCGCATCATTTTATTCACATAAAATGACACCTCCCCATATATGAATCTTATTCCCCGGACTTGAACTCCTCGTGATGTCCGGATCCCATCCTCGGGGACTCCGAACAAATATTCCAACTTCATTCCATATTCAAGTACTACCATTTCAACATCCAACTTTGTGTGTCACCCTACGGTTCGTGAACTATGCGGACATGGTTGAGTACTCACTCTGACCAATAACCAATAGCGGGATCTGGAGATCCATAATGGCTCCCACATATTCAACGATGACTTTAGTGATCGAATGAACCATACACATACGATACCAATTCCCTTGTCACGCGATATTTTACTTGTCCGAGGTTTGATCATCGGTATCACACTATACCTTGTTCAACCCCGTCTCCTGACAAGTACCCTTTACTCGTACCGTGGTATGTGGTCTCTTATGAACTTATTCATATGCTTGCAAGACATTAGAATCTACATTCCACCGAGAGGGCCCAGTATATCTATCCACATCGGGATGGACAAATCCCACTCGTGATCCATATGTGCCTCAACTCATACTTTCCTGACACTTAATCCCACCTTTATAACCAACCATTTACGCAGCTGGGCGTTTGATGTAATCAAGCACCTTTCCCGCATAAGTGATTTACATGATCTCATGGTCATAAGGATTAGGTAACTATGTATCAAAGCTTATAGCAACAATCAATGATTTGATCTTATGCTACGCTTTAATTGTGTGTCCATTACATCATTCATACAATGATATAACCTTGTTATTAATAACATCCAATGTTCATGATTATGAAACTAATCATCTATTAATCAACAAGCTAATTAAGAGGCTTACTAGGGACTCTTTGTTTGTTTACATATCACACATGTATCAATGTTTCAGCTAATACAATTATAGCATGGTATATAAACTTTTATCATAAACATAAAGATATATAATAACCACTTTTATTATTGCCTCTTGGGCATATCTCCAACAAAAGGTTGACTTTCGAAGCGTCCTGCAGCATGCCGAAGCCGGTGGGTCCGGCTGTCTCAAAGTTGGGGAAACCGTTAACCGATCCGGCTTCATAGCCAACCACATGTGGCCTATGGGCTATTCCTAAGGAAGAAATTGGAACCAAGCTATCGAGACCGGTTGCGTGTGTCTCCTCCCAAGCCCAAGCCACCAAAGATTAAAGGTGTGGGCAGCAAGAAGCAGAAGAAGCGGGACCGGGAGGAGGCGACAGGAAGAAGATGGTAAATATACTCCGTAACTGTGGTGCATGTTTGTCTCTCCTACTGCTTCAAAAGCAGCATCTTTTGTTGAACTTTGTTTATGTTTGCTGCTCAGCAGCATTTGTGGTGAACCTATTAGCTTAATTAGGGGTTGTTGAACTATGTCGAACCTTGCTTAATTAGGTTGTGTTGAACTCTGTTTGTGTTGGCGTGGGAAGGGGGGCATGATGCTACCCTGAATTTGCGGGACCCCCAAAAAACTTGCAAATACGAGTGATGCATCCAAAAGGAACAAATTTCTTACATGGTAGACCCTAGTCTGAAAGCAAGAAATGCGATCGGGTCCTTAACAGCCACCACCCGGATTGATCGGGTATTTTGCCTGCCTACCGCATGTGACTTGTGCTCACTGAAGTTTGGGACCTCACGCATGGGCACCACACGTAAGTGATGTGACCTGTTGGTGTAAAAATCCCTGTGATTATTATAATCGCATTAGTACAAAGTTTCCTATGATTCAAGGGTTGGAAAGCAAGTTAACTCATTTTCATGACTAAGAAGGAGCTAGGCTTACTTTTTCATTTTCGTGTTTTAACTTGTTTAAATCTTGGTCAAACAAAGGATTTGACCAGATTCAAATGGGCATAAAAATTCAAAAAAGAAAAAAAAAACCAAAGCACATAAGCTTCTTATGTCATATAGTAAGCATTACAATTTGATCAACGAAGTCTAGACATATATCAACTTAAAAATATTGTAGTATACCCCAACTTAAACTCTGGCTCTATGAAGTCAAGCATGAAGAAAAGTGGTTTTGGGTTTCAAACATTGAAATTGAAAACTCCCCAAAGCTTCATTTTGGAGTGACTAAGAAAGAAACAGAGCTTCATTTTCATTTTCATGTTTTAAGTTGGTTTAAAATCTTGTCAAAACCTAGATTTGACCAAGATTCAAATGGACATAAATAAATTCAAAAAATCAAAACCAAACACATAGTCTTTTGATGTCATATAGTAAGTATTCAAGTTGGGATAAACAAAGTCTAGACATATTTAAACAAGAAAATCATGTATACTTAATTCCCCAACCCCAAACTCGCCTTTATGAAGTCACATTAAGAGGAGGTTTTGGGTTTCAAACATGGAAATTTAAAAACCTCCCTAAAAGCTTCATTTTGGAGTGACTAAGAAAATCCAGGCTTACTTTTCATTTTCATGTTTTAAATCGGTTTAAATCTTTGGTCAAACCTAGATTCACCAAGATTCAAATGGGCATAACAAATTCAAAAAACTAAACACATAGTTTTTTGATTACATATCCGATCTGTTGATAAACAAGGTCTTGACATATTCAAATTCGTAAAAATCATGTATGTAGCTCTACTCCTTAAAACTTTGTCTTATGAAGCAGCACGGAGATATCATTTTGGGTTTCAACATGGAAAATTTAAAAACCTCCCAAAAGCTTCATTTTGGAGTGAATAAGAAGGATCCACACTTACTTTTCACTTTCATGTTTTAAACGAAAGTTTAAATATTATCAACCTAGGATTTGTTCAAGATTCAAATGGGCATAAAAATTCAAAAAAAAACTAAACTCATATCTTCATGCTTGACTTCATTAGATGTAGTTTAGGGTTGGGGTATATACATGATTTTTAATGTTTAACAAATTAAACTCCATTGATCAACATGAATGCTTACTATAACTTAACAAGCTTAATTATGCGTTTTGGTTTTTCATTTTTTTGAATTCTTTATTGAATTTTTATGTTTATTTGAATCTTGGTCAAACTTAGGTTTGACCAAGAATTAAACAAGTCAGTAACATGAAATGAAAAGTAAGCCTGGATCCTTCTTATTCACTCAAAAATGAAGCTTTTGGGAGGGTTTTTGAATTTTCCATGTTTGAAAACCCAAAACCACTTCTTATATGCTTGACTTCATATATATCACAGAGCTTAGCCTTTGGGGTAGATACATGATTTTCTAGCTTGAATATGTCTAAACCTTGCTTTATCAACTTGTTACTATAAACTAAAATTCATGTATCTACACCAACCCTAAACTATGCATGAAGAGAAGTGGTTTGGGTTTCAAACCTGGATATCTCAAAACTCCTCCTAAGAGCTTTATTTTGGAGTGAATAAGAAGGATCATACTTAATTTTTCATTTTCATGTTTTAATCTTGTTAAATCTTGGTCAAAACTCTAGATTTGACCAAGATTCAAATGGGCATAATTTAAAAAAATGAAAAATCAAAGCATTACAGTCTTCTTATGTCATATAGTACATTCAATTAAGTTGATAAACAAGCTCCCTAGACATATTCAAACCGTAAAAATCATGATGAATCTACCCCCATATATCCCTAAACCCTAACTTATGAAGTCAAGCATGAAGAGAAGTGGTTTTTGGTATAAATCATGGAAATTTGCTATTCATGTTTGTTATTAAACTTGTTTGGCATAACTATTCTAAAAAACAAAAAATGGAAAAATCAAGGCACATAGTCTTCTTATGTCATACATATAGTAAGCTCCAATTAAGTTGATAACAAGCACCAGACATTTCAAACGAAAATCATGTATTGTTACCTCACCTCAAACTCTCGCTTTATGAAGTCACATGAAGAAGCACGCGGTTTTTTCGTTTTCAAATATGGAAATTTCAAAAACCCTCCAAGAGATTCATTTTGGACTAAGAAGCATACATGTTTACTTTTTCATATTCATGTTTTTAACTTATTCAAATCTTGGTGGAACCAAGGATTTGACAAAGATTCAAATGGGTATAAAAATCTACAAAAACAAGGTCTTCTTATGTTATATATAGTAAGCATTCTATTAATTTGATAAACAAGGTCTACACATATTCAAACCAAAGAAAATCATGAGTCTACCAATTTTACCCAAACTGCTCTTATGAAGTTCATACGATGAAGAGAAGTGGCTTTTGGTTTCCAAGCATGGAAATTTCAAACGTTTGAAACCCAAAACTACTTCTCTTCATATGCTTGACTTCATATGAGAGAGAGAGTTTAGCGTTAGGGGCAGATACATGATTTTTTGCTTGAATATGTCCAAACCTTGTTTATCAACTTGAATGTGTCGTAATATATATATGACATATATAAGAAGACTGCATGCTTTGGTTTTTCATTTTTTGATTTTTTTGAAATTTTAAGTCCATCTGATTCTTTGTCAAATAAGGTTTGAACAAGATTTAAACATGTTTAAAACATGAAATGAAAAAATAACCTTCATCCTTCTTAGTCACTCCAAAGCTTTTTGGAGGGTTTTTGAAAATTCCATGTTTGAAACCCAAAACGACTTCTCTTCGTGCTTGACTTGATAAGACAGAGTTTTGGGTTAGGGGTATATACATGATTTTTCCGGTTTGAATATGTCTAGACCTTGTTTATCAACTTAAATGCTAACTATAAGTGACATCGAATGGGTATGTAACTTAAAAAATTTAAAAAATGTAAAACCAAAATTTAATTGGGAGGAAAGGGCATGAATTACAATTAAAAAACAAGGTAACTTAAATACTGATGCCCCAAGATGTGTGGAAGCCCAAAACAATGGCAAAACATATCATGTGCGCATGTTGCATCCAATTCAAGTAGAACACATAGTTGGCACCGATAGTTTGACCTAAATTTGAAATCAAAGAGAAGGTGGTTAGAGAAAATCAAAATTGGCAAAGCAAAGCATGAAATCAAAAAATTGTGATGCACTCTAGCTATGAAAATTATCAAACAATGCAAACCAAAATGATTTTTTAGAGGAATACTAGTTCAACTTATTTACTTTTTTATTTGTAGGCCAAAATCAAACCCCCGTAGTTGGATTTTTTTTTCAACTTGATCTGTAGTACTGGGAAAACCCTAGTTTATAACCTATTTAATAATAGATTCGTAGTTCATTCTTTTACTTTTTATTATTACTATGCAAAGACATGTAGAGCTTCACGAGTGAAACTCTGGAGAAGAGGAATCACTCTAAGGAGAAGAAGGAGAGCAAACACGGGGCCCCTCTTATTGATGGTGTATATTCTTTTCCTGGTGATGTTGACTGTTGCAGGGTTTGTCAGGGCGCAGGAGGTGCGAGCGAGCGAGCGAGCGAGTCGAGCGAGGCCGAGAATGAGAGAGATTTGTTTTTTTGTGAGAGAGACGCTTATCCCGAAGGACCCACAGATTTCCAATACGCATCCTGATGCTTCTCTGACAAAGAAGATGGCTGGGAGCACTCGGCACTTGTGCTCACTCAAGTGTGGACCACACGCGTGGGCACCACACGTGGACCTGTTGATGTAAAAACTCTATTGATTATTATAGTGCATTAGAATAAAGTTTCCTATGGATTCAAGGGTAGGAAATCCGTTAACTCATTTACATGACATTATTTTTTCCATGAAGCAAAAGTTAGCTAACACTATCAATTGGTACATTTTGAGTGACTAAGAAGGGATCAATTTTACTTAGTTAATTTCACGGGTTAAACTTGTCTAAATCTTGTTCAAACCTAGGATTTGACCAAGATTCAAATGGATAAAAATAATTAAAAAACAGAAAAATGAAAAACCAAATCACATAGTAAGCATTCAAGTTGATAAATAAGGTCTAGACATATTCAAACCAGACAAATCATGTATTTATACCCCTAACCCCTAAACTCTGTCTTATGAAGTCAAGCATGTGAAGAGAAGTGGTTTTGGGTTTGGGGTATATATACATGATTTTTATTGTTTAAATATATAGACTTGTTGATCAACATGAATGCTTAATTACTTCAAGGGCGACATGAAAGCCTATGTGCTTTACCGTTTCATTTCTTGATTTTCTTTTGAATTTATCTACTTGAATCTTGGTCAAATCCTAGGTTTGACAAAGATTTAAACAAGTAAAAACATGAAAACGAAAAAGTGTTTTGGGATTCTTGGTCACTTCCAAAATGAAGCTTGGGTGGTTTTTGAATTTCTCATGTTTGAAACCCAAAATCACTTTCTCATGGCTGACTTACTAAGACAACGCTTAGTTAGGTATGGTATAGAGATTTTGCGCCTGGGTTTGAATATGTCTAGACTTCGTTGATCAACTTGAATGCTTAGTATATTACATAAGAAGACTATGTGGTTTGGTTTTTTGATTTTCTTGATTTTGTTTGATTTTTTATGACCATTTAACTGGTCAAATCCTAGGTTTGACCAAGATTTAAACAAGTATAAAACATGAAATGAAAAAGTAAGCATGGATCCTTCTTAGTCATGACAATGAGTTAACTTGGCTTTACTACCCTTGATGAATCCATAGAAAACTTTTTGTACTAATGCAGTATAATATTCTGGTTTAAATATGTCTAGACCTTGTTTATCAACTTAATTTGAAAGACATACAAGTTATAGCACACATAGTGCATACATTTTCACACATACCGCACTAGATGCTGTCCTATAGTTTGAGGCCATTTGATGAGGTCGAAAATTCTTGGATTAGAATCGTGTTGTTCAACTCGTAGTTGGATTTTTTTGAACCCTTGATCTTTAGAACCTGGCAAAACCTAAGTTTAACCATGCAAGATTCAAATGGCCCTAAAAATTCAAATCAAAAGAATGAAAAACCAAAGCACATATAGCATTCTTATGTCATATGTATAGTAAGCATTCAAGTTGATAAACAAGGTCTAGACATATATATTCAAACCAGAAAAATCATGTATATCTACCCCTAAAACTCTAATTAAACTATGTCTTATGAAGTCAATCATGTAGAGAAGTGGTTTTGGGTTTCAAATATGGAAATTTCAAGAACCTCCCAAAAGCTTCATTTTAGAGTGACTAAGAAGGATCCAGGCTTATCTTTTCATTTCATGTTTTAAACTTGTTTAAATCCTGGTCAAACCTAGGATTTGAACAAGATTTATGGGCATAAAATTCAAAAAATCAGAAAAATAAAAAACCAAAGCACATAAGCATATTCAAGTTGATAAACAAGGTCAGATATATTCAACCATACAACCATGTATCTACCTCAACTCCCAAATCGTCTTATGAAGTCAAGTACAAGAGAAGTGGTTTCGGTTTCAAACATGGAAATATCAAAAACCTCCCAAAACTTCATTTTAGAGGGACTGAGAATGTTACATGCTTCCCTTTTCATTTTCATGTTTTAACTTGTTTAAATCTTGGTCAAACCTAGAATTTGACAAGATTCAAATGGGCATCAAAATTCAAAAATATCTCAGAAAAAGAAAAAACCAAAGCAATTGTTTTCTTATGTCATATAGTAAGCATTAAAGTTGATAAACAAGGTCTAGACATATTCAACCGCATAAATCATGCATTCATATATAACCCTAACTCCCTAAACTGTTCTTTTGCGTGTCAAGACAGAAGAGAAGTGGTTTTGGGGTTTCAAATACGGAAATTTCAAAACCTCCCCAAAAGCTTCATTTTAGAGTGACTAAGATGATATACGCTTCCCTTTTCATTTTCATGTTTTAAACTTGTTTAAATTATCTTGGTCAAACCTAGGATTCGGTCCAGATTCAAAATGGCATCAAAATTAAAAAAAAAACAGTAAAAGGAAAAACCACAATAGTTTTTTTATATATGTCATATAGTAAGCATTAAAGTTGATAAACAAGGTTCAGACATAAACCAGATAAATCATGTATCTACCCTGGCCCTTCGATTTTATGAAGCTAGTCTACTAGCATGAAGGGAACTCTCAGTTTCAAACATAGAAATTACAAGAACATCCTAAAGCTTCTCCATTTTAGAGTGACTACGAAGGATACCGACTTCCTTTTCATTTTCATGTTTTAACTTATTTAAATCTTGGTCAAACCAAGGATTTGACCAAGAGATTCAAATGGGCCTAAAATTTAGAAAAATTCAAAAGAGAATGAAAAACCAAAGCACATAATAATTTTTTTTATGTCATACGTGGTATAGTAAGTATCTGTTGATAAACAAATTCAGACATATTCAAACCAAAAAATCATGTATATATCTACCCCTACCCCTAAACTGATCCGTCGATCTTATGGAAGTCAATCATGAAGAGAAGTGGTTTTGGGTTTCAAACATGGAAATTTCAAGAACATCCCAAAAGCTTCATTTTAGAGTGACTAAGAAGGATCCATGCTTACTTACTCGTCTTCACGTGTTAAACTTGTCTAAATCTTGGTGAAACCTAGGATTTGACCAAGATATGATTCAAAATGCGCAGAAAATTAAAAAAATCAGAAAAATTAAAAACCAGTACATAGTCTTCTTATGTCATATAGTGAGCATATTAAAGTTGATAAACAAGGTTTGGACATATTCAAACCATACAAATCATGTATCTATACCCCTAACCCTAAACTTTTTCTTATGAAGTCAAGCATGAAGAGAAGTGGTTTTGGGTTTCATGGAAATTTCAAAACCTCCAAAAACTTCATTTTAGAGTGACTGGAGAAGTTAGCATTAAAGTTGATAAACAAGGTTTAGACATATTCAAACCAGATAAATCATGTATCTACCCCTAACCCTAAACTTACCTTATGAAGTCTAGCATGAAGAGAATCGTTTTGAGTTTCAAACGTCTAAGCCAAAAGCCCCATTTCAAATATTTCAAACTTATTCAAAGTTGGTTCAAATTGGAAAGACATACAAGTTATAGCACACATAGTGCATACATTTTCACACATACTGCACTAGATAACCCTATAGCTGGAGGCCATTTGGATGAGGTCGGAAAAGTTCTTGGATTAGAATCGTGTTGTTCTAATAGTTGGATTTTTTGAACCTTGATCTCTAGTGTACTGGGCAAAACCCTAGGTTAACCTATTTAATTATAGATCCGATATCGATTTTTCTACCTTTTTTATTATTACTATGCTGCAGATGTGTTGCTTGCCCGTCGAGTGAAACTCCTGGAGGAAGAGGGATCACACGGAAGGAGAGAAAAAAGGGCGAGAGCATTATGGTGTCTCCCTTTTCGGGTGATGATGACATGTTGACTCGTTGTGCAGGGTTTGTCAGTGCGCAAGACGTGCGAGCGAGCGAGCGAGTGTGAGTCGAGCGAGGCAGAATGAGATAGATTTTTTGTGTGAGAGGGACAACCGAAGGATCCAGAAGGACCCACTTACTTCCAATACGCATCCCGATGCGTCTTCTGACAAGAAGATGAAGGTTGGGAGTTACGTACCTATTGGCACGGACTTGTGCCCACTCATGTGGACCACGTGCCAGGCACCACACGTAGCGATGCACTGGTAAAAACCCCATGATTATAATAGTGGCTAATAGAACAAAGTTTCCTGGTGGATTCAAGGGAGAGGAATCCCAAGTTAACTCATTTACATGACATTATTTTTTCCATGAAGCAAAGTTAACACTATCAATTGGTACATTTGAGTGACTAAGAAGGATCAATGCTTACTTATTCGCTTAATTTCACGTGTTAAACTTGTTCAAATCGTTCAAACCTAGGATTTGACCAAGATTCAATGTAGGAGAACGTAGAAACAAAAGAATGATAAACCAAATCACATAGTCTTCTTATGTCATAGTAAGCATTCAAGTTGATAAACAAGGTCTAGACATATTCAAACCGCATAAATCATGTATCTATACCCCTGACCCTAAATTTGTCTTATGTAGTCAAGCATGTGAAGAGAAGCTGTTTTGGGTTTCAAAGATCGAAATTTCAAAACTCTCCCAAAAGTCATTTTAGAGTGACTAAGAAGGATAAGATGTTTCCCTTTACATTTTCATGTTTTTAAACTTGTTTAAATTATCTTGGTCAAACCTAGGATTTGACGAAGATACAAATGGTAAGGTCAAAATTCAAAAAATCTTAAAAATGGGAAAACCAAATCATGCTAGTCTTCTTATGTCATATCGTAAGAATCAAGTTGATAAACAAGGTTCAGATATATCCAAACCAGACAAGTCATGTATCTTACTCCCTGTCGATCTTATGAAGTCTACATGAAGAGAAGTCGTTTTTTCAAACATTGAAACTTAAAGAACATCCCAAAATCTTCATTTTAGAGTGACTAAGAAGGATACAGACTTTTCCTTTTCATTTTCATGTTTTAAATTTGTTTAAATCTTGGTCAAACCAAGGATTTGACCAAGATTCAAATGGCCCTAAAAATTCAGAAAAAATGAAAAGAATGAAAACCAAAGCACATAACATTCTTATGTCATATGTATAGTAAGCATTCAAGTTGGGATATACACAAGGTCTAGACATATATATTCAAACCCAGGATTTGACTAAGATTCAAATGGGTACAACAAATTCAAAAACAAAAACCAAACACATAGTCTTCGATGTCATATAGCAAGCATTCAAGTTGATAAACAAACTTGCTTAAATCTTTGTCAAACCTAGATTTGACCAAGATTCAAATGGGCATAATTTTAAAAAATGTAAAATCAAGGCAACATAGTCTTCTTATGTCATATAGTAAGCATTCAATTAAGTTGATAAACAAGGTCTAGACATATCAAACCAGAAATATCATGTATCTACCCCCCTAACCCTAAACTCTGCACGAAGAGAAGTGGTTTGGGTTTCAAACATGGATATTTCAAAAACCCTCCCAAAAAACCTTCATTTTGGAGTTAATATAAGAAGGATCAAGGCTTACTTTTTCATTTTCATGTTTTAATCTTTTTTTAAATCTTTGTCAAACCTAGGTTTTGACCAATATTCAAAAGGGCATAATTTTAAAAAATGAAATATCAAGGCACATAGTCTTCTTATGTCATATAGTAAGCATTCAATTAAGTTGATAAACAAGCTCTAGATATATTCAAACCAGAAAAATCATGATGTATCTACCCCCTATATATCCCTAAACCCTAACTTATGTCACATGAAGAGAAGTGGTTTTTGGTTTAAATCGTGGATTCAAAACCCTCCCAAGAGCTTCATTTTGGAGTGACTAATTAAGAAGCATACATGCTTACCTTTTCATATTCGTGTTTTAAACTTGTTCAAATCTAGGTCAACAAACCTAGGATTTGACGAAGAATCAAATGGTATAAAAAATTTAAAAACAAGCTCTAGATAAGCTCAAGTTGAAAAACAAGTTCTAGACATATTAAAATTTAGATATACCAAGGATTTGGACTCAAGATTCAAATGGCCCTAAAATTCAGAAAAAATGAAAAGAATGAAAAACCAAAGTACATAACATTCTTATGTCATATGTATAGTAAGTATTCAAGTTGATATACAAGGTCTAGACATATATATTCAAACCTAGGATTTGACTAAGATTCAATGGGCATAACAAATTCAAAAACAAAACCAAAAACCAAATCTTCCGATGTCATATAGCAAGCATTCAAGTTGATAAACTTGTTTAAATCATGGTCAAACCTAGGATTTGGCCAAGATTCAAATGGGAAAAATTTAAAAAAAAAATCAAGGCACATAGTCTTCTTATGTCATATAGCATTCAATTAAGTTGATAAACAAGGTCTAGACATATTCAAACGATAAACATCATGTATCTAGCTACCCTAGCCCTAAACTCTGTCTTATGAAGTCAAGCATGCATGAAGAGAAGTCATGGGTTTTTGGTTTCAAACATGGAAATTTAAAAACCCTACCAAGGATCTACATTTTGGAGTGACTAAGAAGGATATATGCCTTTAATTTTTCCTATTCATGTTTTATTAAACTGGTTTAATTGTGGTCAAACCTAGGATTTGACTGCCAAGATTCAAATGGGCATAAAAATTCAGAAAACAAAAATGGAAAATCAAGGCATATGTCTTTTTATGTCACATTAGTAAGCATTCAATTGTTGATAAACAAGGTCTGGGACATATTCAAACCAAGAGAAATCATAAGCCCAATTTCAACCCCAAACTCTATCTCATGAAGGCAAGCATGAAGATATGTGGTTTTTGGTTTAAAACATGGAAATTTCAAAAACCCTCCCAAGAGCTTTATTTTGGAGTGACTAAGAAGGATATATGCTTAATTTTTCATATTCATGTTTTCAACTTGTTTAAATCATGGTCAAACTTAGGATTTGACCAAGATTCAAATGGGCATAAAATTAAAAAAACAATAAAATGCAAAAACCAATGCACATAGTCTTCTTATGTCATATATATAGTAAGCATTCAATTAAGTTGATAACAAGGTCTAGACATATTCAAACGAGAAAAATCATGTATCGTTTCACCCCTAACCCCAAACTCGCCTTATGAAGTCACATGAAGAGAAGTAATGTGGTTTTTTGTTTCAAACATGGAAATTCAAAACCCTCCCAAGAGCTTCATTTTTGAAGTGACTAAGAAGATATGCTGGCTTTGGGTTTCAAACATTGAAATTTAAAGAACATCCCAAAAGTTTCCCTTAGAGTGACTAAGAAGGACATGTACTTCCCTTTTCATTTTCATGTGTTTTAAATTGTTTTAAATCTTGGTCAAACCAAGGATTTGACCAAGATTCAAATGGCCCCAAAAAAGAAGAAAATGAAAAGAATGAAAAACCAAAGCACACACACATATATATATATGTATAGTGGCATTCAAGCTGATATACAAGGTCTATATATATATTCAAACCTAGGATTTGACTAAGATTCAAGTGCGCAAACAAATTCAAAAAACAAAACCAAACACATAGTCTTCGGATGTCTAGTAACCATTCAATTTGATAAACAAGGTCTAGACATATTCAAACCGTAAAATCCTATCTACTCCCTAACCCCAACCTCTATTTTGGTTAGAAGTCAATCACTTAAGAGAAGTCGTTTTGGGTTTCAAACATGGAAATTTCAAAACCCCCTCCAAAAGCTTCATTTTGGAGTGAATAAGAAGGATCCAGCCTTACTTTTTTTTCATGATCTATACTTGCTTAAATCTTGGTCAAAACCTAGGATTTGACCAGGATTCAATGGCATAACAAATTCAAAAAAACCAAACACATAGTCTTCTGATGTCATATAGCAAGCATTCAAGTTGATAAACAAGCTAGGTCTAGACATATTCAAACCAGTAAAATTCATGTATCTACCCCCTAACCCTAAACTCTATCTTATGAAGTCAAGCACGAAGAGATGTCGTTTTTGGGTTTCAAACATGGAAATGTCAAAAACCCTTCCAAAAGCTTCATTTTTGGAGTGAATAAGAAGTCAAGCACGAAGACCTTTTCGTTTCATGTTTTAAACTTGCTTAAATCCTGGTCAAACCTAGGATTTGACCAAGATTCAAATGGGCATAAAATATAAAAACAAATGAAAACCAAAGCACATAGTCTCACATGTCATATAGTAAGCATTCAAGTTGATAAACAAGCTAGGTCTAGACATATTCAAACCAGAAAATTCATGTATCTACCCCCTAACCCTAAACTCTATCTTATGTAGTCAAACATGAAGAGAAGAAGTGGTTTTGGGTTTCAAACTTGGATATTTCAAGAACCTCCCAAAAGCTTCATTTTAGAGTGTCTAAGAAGGATCCATGCTTACCTTTTCATTTTTCATGTGTTAAACTTGTTTTTTCTTGGTCAAATCTACAAATGGGCATGAAAATTCAAAAAAGAAATCAAAAAATGGAAATAGATGGGCATAAAAATACATTTTTTGTCAACATTGTGAATAAGTAAAATGGTATACACCGATATCATTTTGCATATATAGGAGTAAAAAACTTGAGTATTCAAAGTTGATGGTCGTGAGAAGATTCACATACAGTATGTGCCAAAATATGTCTTCACAAGAAAGTTCGCTACAGATCCTGCATGAACCCTTCCCAAGTGGTTACAAAAACAAGCAAACTCATGCAGTTTAATTTTGAATTCATTAGATAAAGCTCACTATAAACCATAAGGTAGATGATCGAGATAAAACACCGCAACTTGATTTGGACATCTTTCGGGGTCTAGCGTACATGTGAAAATTGAAGTGGTTGTAGATTGGTAGAGACACTTCACAAAAGACCACCCGTTTTGCCCTCCCCTTGTGCACAGATGAAATGGGGAATCCATTTTTTATTGCCAACACATGACCCAAAAAATCTACTACTACATCCCCGTTTGAAAATATATAGGTGTCTTACTTATGTCTTGATACATGCATTTTAGTCAGAGATACATATGTATCCATACAAATTTGAGATGCATATTAACCTAGGGCATATATGAATCTTTAGCAGGTGCGTTTTTTTTACTAATCCATATGGAATATTTTGATAAAACCCTTTTAGAAGGCTTTGTTAAGGCCTCAAGGACAATGAGTTGGGAGGAGGCTGATGAGTACGTAGCTAGGCATTGATTCGGAATTTATGATGCTTGCGACTGCTTGCGTGGCTTGTTGATTTCCCAGGTGACGCAGTTTTTGACTGCCCAGACATGGATAGGTCATAGGAGTGCAGAGCTATAGGATGTACGCGGGGCATTGATGATGTAGGTGTGTTCGGTTGCCCCCGCGAGTGCAGAGCCGTAGGGTTATGCGAGTAGGCCTTAAACTGGGAGGTGGCACAAGAAGATTTTAGTAAGGAATGGTTCCTTTCCAGAGGATGGAATGGTTCCATCCCCGCGCTCGGTTTGGACAAAAAGGAGGTACAGAATGGTACTGTTTTTTGTTCGGTTGGAGGAATTTGAGAGCAGAACGGAATGTGGTTAAACTAAACTTTTGTCTAAGAATCGTAATTAACAATGGCAACTAGCCTTTTAAATCTTAAATCGTAATTAACAACGCCTAATGGCCTTTTTAATCTTAAAATCGTAATTAATGTTATTTTTTGTATGGTCGTGGAATTTGGAGAGTAGAACGGAATGTAGTTAAAGTTTAATCTTTTGTCTAAATATCGTAATTAATAGTGGCCTTTTTAATCTCAAAATCATAATTAACAACAACTAATAATTTTTTGGTTGGATTAGTGAAGTGCTTTGTAATTAATAGCGGCTAAGTAACAGCCGTTCGACCACATTCCACCGATTCGGTGGAATGGGTGCATTCTGCATATGGGGAGAATATTCCCTTTCGAGGAACCACTCCGTTCCGTTCCATTCCACAACCGAACACAAGAATGGGCTCTAGGTGCGGAACGGTTCCATTCCATTCCACTTGGTTCGGGAACCGAACACACCCTAAATGCGTTGCAATGGAAAATGACAGTGTGTGGTGGCCCGATGGTGAAGAAGAAAGGTCGGGCGAAGAGTTGTTGGCTAGAGTCGGTTTTATACGATCGACGAGGTGCGGGATAGTTTGATTTTAAGGGCCCCTTTCATTCACAGGATAGGGAAATCATAGGAGTAGGAATGTAGGATTGGGATTTGGGATGACATGTAGTTAAATCCTATAATAAGATGAGTTGCTTGATTGCGCCAAATGAATTTTTTCCATGAAGGTAGGACCAAATATTTAATCCTATACTAGGATTTGCACTACTTGATGATTCCTATAGGATTATTTTCTATTGGATATGTTCATATGAATCAAACTACTAGTGTAGGAAATATTCTATAAGATCTAAATCCTATTATCTTATACCAACCTAATATGAATCAAAGAAGCCCTAAAGGATTTTCGAAGGAATCATGTACTAAGTATGATTTTTCTAAGTCACCCAACATATATACTAGGAATAGAACTAAGTAGTACCATATACTTAGGCCCGCATGCACAAATATTAAGTGTGGATGGAGGAAGTCGATAACTTGGGAAAAAACTTTCGCAACTGCACACCTATGTTACCACCCTTGCGACGCTAATTGTCGTAGAGCCGACCTAGAACGAACTCTTGTCTCGGGTAACATGAGAGAGATAAGGGATAAATACAATTGTGATACACTTTCCTAATATTTTGTTGAATGAGATAATTTTGTGTTTTCCTAATAGGGTTAATTAAGTACACATTTGGCAGCTCGTGTGTTGCATACGTTGGTGAACTTTAGACCCCAACTATATATTATTATTTGAACTCACCTCTAACACTTAATTATGTATAATAAGGTCCCTAATTGACCTCAAACAAAATTAGGTATAACATCGGTCTATAACTAACCTCAAACACTTAATTAGGTCTAACATTGCCCCCTTAGACTACCCACAATGGGAGTATCATAGGTAGTACACTATCATGCATCTCATGCTTGCAAAAAGCTGATGTGGCACTGCATAAAGATGAGAGAGAAGATTATAATATCATAGGTAGATACCGTATCATAGCACGTATACTAGAAAATTTAATGTTAAATAATCTTGTACATAGATCTGCATTGAGATTATAGATCTGCAAATCAATTAATATAAGAAGATTATGATAGTTTAGTACATGATACCATGCATCGTTGACATAGTAACATGTGTATTAATTGTATCATACACACCATACTTATATATGATACTATGCATTGTGACTAGTATTGCTGCACTCCTCATATATACGCTACTTTAGGTCAAATGATATTTTAAGTAGTATCGGTTTAATGAAGGTTGACCTATTTTAACTTCATTTGTGGCACTAGTAGATATGATTTGGCCCATTTTTATCCATAGGCTCATCTGATGTGATGTCTGTTATATATATTGTCTTCGATGAGTATCACGTGCATTACATACTCATACCATAGAACGAAGATGAAACCCCTTACCCTCAACGACGTACGCAACATGGTGTTTAGGTTGAATGGCCCACCTTATTTTAAAATGTTTAGTTAATTAATTATGTAAAAAATTATCACATATAAAGTGGAAAGAGAATAGTATATGGTGCTCACCTGGCCTACTAGTTGTTTTGTAGGCCTCCATCGCGTACTCCTCTTGATCTCGTGACGAAGGAACATAGTTCTTAGAACACATGCAACACTTACACTTGATGGGCCGTTGCAAAGCTAATCAATGATAAAACCTTTTTATAATCCATTGTACTTTGATTTAATTAGTCCCTCTAATGGACCCCAACTATGTGTGCTTGAGATTTAGCAAATGCTTTGCCGCCGTGCCACATAACAAATAATAAATAGAACCAATCAAGTTTTTATCATTGCTAGACCTAACTAAGTGTTCAAGTGCTCAATTTTGACCACATTAGAGTTGAGGGCCAAACATAATTCTTAAATACGTGAGGGACCGAACATATACTTCTAAACACCCGAGGACAAGACAAATTTGAGTACTATTGTTATTATTAGACTAGTCACAATGGGGAGTATCATATAATAGTATCATACATAGGATACTAATGTACGATATTATTTTCACAGTCTATAGTATCATCATGTAGTAGTATAATATGTTACATGTATTTAGGGATTTGTAGAATCTCAATACAAAAGTGTGTACAAGATTTGTTTGGCAGTACTTTTTCTAGTTCTACATGATATGATACGATATCTACCTATGATACCACTATCGTCTCTTTCATCATTAACCGATATGACACATCAACATTTTGCATGCATGTAGTGCATGATACTACTTATGATATTGCCATTGCGAGTAGTTGTCCCAGAGTACAATGCCAATTTGTTTTCAGAGGCAAACTTAGACTAATACTTGGGCCCGCCAATTATGAGTTGCATGTCATTCAAAACTATATCATCGGATGCTTTTTCGATGAACTTTCCAATGGTATATTTTGCGGATGTCATAAAATTAGGCTGGTCATACTATTTCTATAGTGGGTAGTATCATGGAGTAGTATCATAGTAATGCTACATTTATTATTTTTTTTTTTTTCAATGCAAATTTGTGTACAAGATTTGTTTAGCATTAAGTTTTCTTGTTGTTTGCGCTATGATACAGTATCTACCTATGTTACACTAATCTCCTCTCTCTCACTTAATTAGCTGCCACATCAACATTTTTGTGGGGACCAATGTGTATGATACTAGCTATGATCATGCTAGCACTATCATGTGGGTACCCAAATCTCGAGTCAAAGGTCTGACACGAAACCGATGTGGACTTTATTCTTTTTTTGTGAGTAACAATCATAAGCACATTATTATTATTGTTTGAACAACATTTTATTTGAGGTGCCATAAGAAGTTTAGAAACTCCTAGCCTGCGGAGGTGGCGTTTGGCACACGCGTGTAGCTGCGCACCAAATTCTCATAGAAAAATGATTAAAAAAAATTATATAAATGTTAATTTTTTGGTATACATTGTGACATCATATGTTCGTCCACAAGTTTTCGTGGAAAAACGACATTTTGTGCGTGTAAAAGGCAAAACATAATCGTACGTAATGGTTACAACATCAAAATTTGTTTTTTTTATAGGAGCCACATAATTTTTTTTTGTGAGAAAACTTGTATAATACCAACATAAAATGTCTAGATATACATGTAAAATTTAGTTTAGAATTTTTTGACACCTTGAAATATGGATTCACATAATGGGAGCATATGCTCCTATGAGGCAAAGCGCATTTCCGCTAGCCCCCGCCATTTCTTATATCTCTATATCGTCTATATATCTATACCTCTACCCCTTGGATTCCTGAACAGACTTATAAGTACTAGTAGGGCCCACTATTTATTATTATTACATACTCTTAAAAAAACCTACCGCAGCCAAAATTTAATATATCGAGCGGTAAAATTCCCCGCTAACGCCTAAATATCTCGTTACCGCAAAGTTTCAGATCTGCGAATATTTTTTCCTCAAAAGAAGGACTGCAAATCTCTTTCTACTCCTCTATCGCCTGCACCTTCGCTCTAGTTTACTGCAGTTTCAGAGAAACCGCTCATTGCCTGCTCACCTCCCGATCTTCTCCGCCGCCGCACTGCCTGCCGCGACGAAGCTAAACCCAGGCTGCCCATCCGCTGATCCGCACCCACTCCGCGTCCACCTGCACCGTATCTCGTTCGTCGTTCATCGACCACCGTGACGGACTCCGCTTCGCCACACTGACGCTTCTTTGCATCGTACATCATCAGCGACCGACCTTCTAGTTCGGCTGGCGCGCTGAACACTTCATCGACCGCTCAAGATGTCCTTCTCACCTCTCTAAGATTCCGCTTCCGGCACCCACCGCAATGCTAGCCTCGCGACCTCCACGTCACCTGTAAGAACGCTGAACACGTCTAAACGCCACCTAAATAGGGTAACTGTACATCCTCGCGTTTTGTTCATAGGAGTATTGCAAATCATCGTATTTCGAATTCGTGCTATATTTCTAACTTACAAGTGCTTTGATACGCACTCTCATCTCTTTAGGTTTAAACACCACGCATAAGTATGTTTTTCCATGACCAAACCCACCCATTCGCTTTCGAAACTCTACATGGTATCGTAGCCAGTTTCTTCCTGCTAGCCGCCACAAACAGTACAAACAAGTTCTTCCTTTGATCACAAACCCACCGCGTTGAGATGTAGAAATCTGTGCTGGGTGTGGAGGCCGTGACTGTGTCTCGCGTGGGTTTATGTTATCACACATGCAAGGAGCTGTGGTGGGAGATCAGATAAGTTGCCCGCGCCGGGGAGAAAGAAGAGGGTGAAGATCGTTTGGTTTAGAAAGGAGAGAAGAGGAAGTGAATCCGTGCGTAGAGATCTCGGGATTCGCAGGGCGTGGTTGGGAGGCGTGCGGAGTGGGGCGAGCCTTTGAGCGCAGGGCGGAGCCGGAGGCTGGTGCTGGACGTTGACCAGCGCGAGCCGGCCGATGTGGCCAGGTGCGGTCCGTTGGCCAGCGCGCGCAGACGAGGCGCCATCCGAGTGGAAGTGAGAAGAAAATAGATGCGAGGCTGTGAGGATATGTGGTGATGGAGTTGATGAGGCTGCGGTTGAGTCGTGATGGAGTTGATGAGGCTGCGGTTTAGTGGTGATGGTGATGGTTGTGGATATGTCCAGGGGAAAGGCATGCGTGCCTCTACCTGGGCATGGGAAGCCCGGCCCGAACGGCCCGACCCGACCCGGCCCGAAAATCCCGGGCTGGGCCGGGCTTTTTGGAGAGACGGGAACAGTGGTCGGGCAGGGAGTGGAGAAGAGTGAGGGACATTGAGGCGAGTGTGGATGAGTCCATGTGGAATCCTGTGTGAGGCAGCCGGGGTTGTCGAGGACGTGTATGGTTAGGAGTTGTGCGTATCCCAGATGGTTGAAGCTGGATCTTCGTTGCCGATGAAGAGATGAATCGAGATGACAAGATGATGGAAAGTGCAATGCTGTCATGTATCCTAGGAGTTATGCTGAATGTTCATTACTGGTAGTTGTCATATGTGTCATGTTGTTGTTGCAAGATGGCTATGGTTGTTTACCCATGATCATCTTGAGGGGGTGTGTTGGACCATGAGTGAGTTTAGTAGTAGCGCTGTAGTAATATTGTATCCAGTGTGAGGCCCATAGAGGCCCATGTCCAGTAGTATCGTAACCCTAACTCAGATGATATAAATACACAGTGTGGTGGTCTGAGTAACCTAACCCACCCATTCGCTGAAACCCTACAAAATATGAGCCACCAATCATGAGCCGTTGAATGCTCTACATGTCCATGTATTGACAACAACAACAACAACAAAGCCTTTATTCCCAAACAAGTTGGGGTAGGCCATACAAGTCCACAATGACACGATCACAATTTCTCACTATTTGGCCGTAGGCTACTGCTCTAGTTACATCATGTTTGATATCTTTCTGCGATCCTGTATTACATGTTTATGCACGCCATAATGCTTCTACTACTATTTGGTGTCAATTTAATTATAGCAAAGCCGTGACTCGTAACTGTTTGTTGTTATTACACGTGCAGCAGGCACATCTTACACTCATAAACGTAGAGTAAAGCTCTCCTATAATCATGTAAGTACCTGCCGTTTTTTGTATATTGCTTAATGCAAACTTCTATATCTTGGACCTGTTTCTGTTTACAATTGGCCTCTCCTTCATGCAGGGAGAAACAGTGAGGCACCAGGTTCTTCTGTCCAAGTACCCGATGAGGTCCGTGTGACTCACAAAAAAGCTCACGTAAGTTCCCTGTTTTTTTTTTGGAATGTTAATTTACCTCCTGTGCATAGTTCAATTGCATCATTTTCCCTAAGTTGCCTAATGGAATCTAATAAAATATAAACAATGACCATATGGAACATTGCACATTGCCTTTGACCCATCTGGCATCCGGCATGCCTGGGTATAAGTTACATGATTTGGCTATGTTAATACAAGTCCTGAAATTCTATTATGTTAATTTTTTGACTGTTGGCTTCATTGAGTTTGCCCGTTGTTCCATGGCTAGTGCATGAAGTCGATAGAAATGATCCTAGCTGAAATGATGCACTTTGTGTTTTTTTATTGCTTTATTCCTAACCTAGCTTCCTATTCTACTTGAAACATGATTGCTTTATTCCTAACCTAGCTTCCTATTCTACTTGAAAAAAAAAAAAAAAATAGTTATATTACTTGTTTAAATGTCTAGCTTTGTTTTTCTGAGTCCCATTGACATGATGTGGTATATCCATATTCAAATGATCTGGCTGTTTATATAATACGCTCCATGTTCAATTGCTTCATTCAGTTTCTAGTAATCTATTATACATGATGCACATGGTGTTACTTGTTATATGCCCTTTTTTGTTTGAGTTTGATCATGAATTCAAGATTAAGCATTGCCTAAACGTTGACCAACGTAGGAAGATTCCTCCCTTGTCTATACGTTGTGAGATAGATGATGAGACCTCTCTAGCAGCGAATTTATACGCGCTAGATAACACCCCGTTTAATTCGGTCCTGTTGGGACTCGAACCCCGGGTGGGCTGGCTGCACACTCGCAAGCCTTGCCACTGAGCTAGCACTCAGTTCTCAGATTAAGCAATGTCTCGTTATGCTTAATTTAAATGTTATGGCACTTCATACAAGCCATACAATTAATTGTTGCATTGACCTTCTGTGATGTCGAAGGCACTAAGTCATGCTGAAATCAATCATACATTATTTTCCTAATAGTATCAAATCCAACATGCACATCTTTTGACTGTATTTGGCTATGTGCTAGATTTCTTCTGTGCAGTGACCTGGCTTCGTTATTGGGTACATGATGTCTAGTTGCTTGGTTCATTGTATACATCATCGCCATGATCTAGTTTGGTTTTTTCTAAGAGGCATGTGGCTTAACTGGTTTCTTTGTTGTATCTGCCCATGGTTCTTTCAAAATTATGTCAACAATGCTGTTTGTTTGCCTTGTATTGTATTGCATTTTAACTTGTTTTGTCTTAGTTTCAGCCTCCAAACAAAGCTGTAATGTCAGTAGGGACAACCCATTTATCAAGTGTTGCGGTCATTTCACAGAGCAACAGTGACAGTGGCACGTGCTCTCATTGGTCCACTGAGTCCGGTACACCAACCATTCCCGAAGAAATAGATGTACGAGGCTCTATTTTTGATTGCTTGTTGTGTTATATCAGCTCAATGATGTTCTTGAAATTGAAGGTCTTTTATTGCATCATATGATGTTGTAACTTGTTTTATCTAAATTTCATGCTTCAAATAAAGCTACAATGCCAGAAGCAAGGGCCAATGCCTCAAGTATTGATGTTTCACAAAGCAGCAATGAGAGTGCATATTGCTCGCATAGGCCTATTATTGGTCAACTGAATCCGGCACAAAGAGATTTCCGGGATGCACTCCAAGAGGCAGCTGATATATTTGGGCGGGAAACAAAGATGCGGATGAATTAATTGCCAAGACACGCCAAGAGATACAGAATTGAAAATAGGCAAACTTTGACAGAAAATGTTCTAAAGAATCTCCCTATGCACTTGTCATGGTAAGCCAATTGGTGATGTGTCCGGGAATTGAAGGTGTTCAAATAAACTTTGATTCGTTGTTCACCAAGTGGACTGGTTGATGCTGTATGTCGAATTCATCATCACTAAAAATTCTTGCTCAAAATTTCGGGGAACTTAATAATTACAAATTTTGTTGTTGTACTAAAATTAGATATGTTCCATGAAGGCCAGATTTAGAAATAATATGCTTCTTCTAGTTTCTGTTGAATAAATCGACTTCCATGCTGAAAATTTGAATCTAGTTTCACTAGAACTGCTTTTCTGCTCAGAATGCAATAACGGGTTGTTTTTGAAGGACTTACGATATGGGTGAAAGTTAGAGAAGCTACAAGATTTAATTTGAAGGTGAACAAATAGAGAAGCTGCAAGATTTCCTAACTTTCCTTCCCCAAACCATATGTCTTAAAATCCAAATAATTTAACTTAATTTGCACAATACAAACTTGTGTCTTGCATTTGAAGTAATTACATGCAGAGAAAATTATGGTGTAATAAAATTTAGTTTAGTTTTTAAACATCTACAGTAATCACCTTTATTAGTTAAAGACAATGCATAACCTTGTACTTATGCTACATAAGCCTGACTTTGCTTCTTTATTTTTCCTGACTTAGCTCCTTCACGTTAGAGGATACGGTTCCCGTACATGGTAGCCCATTAATAATTATGCCTGCTAGCAAGATAGATGGTCCTTATTATAGTCATGTCAACTTGTATGATTAAAAGTAGTTCGTACACATTAAATCTACCATCTCCATTTTTCTTATCACAATTTTCTTTTACACAACTCAAACGACAAGTCAAATTTGGAGATGGCAAAACCCGTGAAAGATAAAGATATCACCAAAAACTCTTTCCAGCGAAAATGGTGGGTTTTGAAGCCCAAGTCCAAGTCTTTCTCTCCTGTGTTGGAGGAACAACTCCAAGTAGAACTAGGTTGCAACAGCTATGCGAAGAACAAAAGTTGACATGTTGAGATCGCGATTAGAAGCATGTGATGCCCTACTAGGCCAATCAAGTTCATGATAATTCCGCAACACTAAGAAAATGCCATAGATAATTGAGATGAACACTAACATAGTGAGTACATTAATTGGTAATACTTTGATTAAGGCAATCGTTTCAGATTTCACATTGTGGATGCATTTGTTCTGCTGCTAAATTTAACTAGTTGTTCCCCCAGGATGTTATATAAATTAATTGCCTAGCCTTTTGAATCAGTCAACTTAAATGGTATCATAGCCAATGTCTCAAGTTTGAATTGTCGAACGTGGGGTTTAATTAGTCGGGCGGCAAAATCTCCCACCAATCCTCAAATATTTCAAACGCATTTTTGAATGGGATTAAGAAGATAGATCATGATCATGGTAGTGACCTATATTCAACGTAATGATGATTTGATGTTGCACTGCCATGAACAGGTACTAGTACTGTCACAATTTTTATCATTATACTTGTACTTTAGCGAAATTAACTCATAGCGGCAAAACTTCCCACCCACAAAATACAAAAATTTCAAACGCTTCCAAATTCCCATTCTACCCGAGATGACAGCATAGTCGGTTGGTGGAGGGTTTGCCCGTCATTTTTTCGATCACCACCTCCCCAGCCCGGAAACCTCCCAAAAAATATCATTTCCCTCAGACCACCCACCGGACCCAACGAACTCTCAAGTCCTCTCTCTACCACTCCACGACCACCGCACCGGAACATCCCCGCCGGACTTCCCTGGCCTACCCGAGCCTCGCGATCCTCCTGGTCATCCGGCTGCCTGCCGGAGCCGCTTCATCGATGCCGTCATCAACCGGACCGATCATCCCCGCGAACCTCGAAACCATATGCTCATCCGCCTGTCACAGCCGCTTCAGCTGCGGGTAATGTCCACCTCCGCTGGAGCCGCTTCGCCGATCTGGCTGCCCACCGTGATCGGATCTGCTCACCGACACCGCCGTGCATGAACCGGATCTCGCTTCTACCGGCGCAAAGGTATGATCTAAACTTTCCCACTGTCGTTTTCTATTGCTTGCTCGTGTTCTTGTTTAATCTTGGGGAACCTGCTTTGAAAGCACCACGCGCCACGTTACGTTTTGCAGATGAGATGAGTAACTATGAAGTGTAATGGCCGTCTTCCAACCCTAAGTAGCACATGAAGCATTTCATCACCTGGATCTATCAACCCCAGGAAGATCTGTTGTGACTCTCACAGAGTGCTTCTCCTAATGTAAGTCCCTTGTTTAGCGCCATGTTCTGGGGTCAGATGCTTGTTTGTCTGAAGCTCTTTAGTTCATTCCTAGGCTATGACTGTAACACGTTGCTATTTTCTACCTCATTGTAATTTTAAGCGATTGAACATTTTGGTTTGCATTCTCGCTCTGTAGATGTAGCCATCATAACTTGTCTTGCTCACCAAGTGTTAAAAATTATACCGTATATTATAGTAACATCCCCCGTTATTATTTAGTTCAAGGCCAATTTTAAATCACATGTTGGTTCGCATTCCCCGCTCTATAGCTTTTATCGTAATTTCTATATTTGGTTTACATTCCTCGTCTGTAGATCTAGCCACTAGTAACTTTATCTTGCTCACCGTTGTTACAAAAACTAAGGATTTCGCGTTGCCGCGGAAATAATAGATGATTTTATATATAGAAAAGATAACATGGAATCTAATCTAATAATGTAAAGTATTTTTTTTAGTATGCAAGAAGATAATAATCACATTATAGAAGTAACTACATTCAGGTAGTAAAAGTCTGCGCATAATTTATAGGACTATTCACCGGAAGGCCCCTAATATTGCAATGTGGGTGATATCATGCCAGTGACGTTGCTTATCCCGTTGCCTGAGGAGTAAACGCATCGAAGATCTGAGGGCACCTAGCAGTTTCCTTGTGGTTGGCGAAAGAAGCATAATGTAGAGACAGCACAACCCGCGATTTATGAGGAGCAAGACCTGTTCTCTCTCTTGCCGGAATCGAAGTACCAAAATGCCTTTTAGCTTTTCCCCGCATAATTCACAGTAAGCTCAATATAGTAGCTTCCAAAATCATATGAAAGACTGAGATAATCAAACAACTTCCATGAGCAACTGAAACCATGTAGATCCTGAACTTTGGTTAGTCAGGATCGAGATCGAGTACGAATTTCAGCAGCCAATGCATTTGTGAAAAGAATGCAATAAATATAAACAGAGCGAGACCTTAGACTTGGAGAGGTCTGGCTGATGTTGAGCAATGGATGTGACTAAAAGATGAAACGGAGATTCACAGTAATCACATGCAAGGCAAGATCGATGGTGTTTAGCTTGCCTCAGACTTAAGGAGATGGCTCCTTTTCTTGAGTACGTAACAAAAAAACTCTTTCCGAGCAGTGTAGCTAATGACATGCCATAGTAGCCAAGGGGCGGGAAAAGTCTAATAAACATTGTTAGAAAGGAAATATGCAAGGCAATTGAATAAAATTTGGACACGTGAAATAATTACCGTGGAGAAGGTGTAGCATACTAATCTGCTAACATACATATATGTGAACAAAATCAATGGATCACGGGTAAAATTAATCAGCCAATCTGCTGAAGAAAGCAATGGCAAAAATAATTAAGAAACAAAGTGTAGTGCTAATCTGACTGTAAGGAACAAAGTGGAGAAAGACTGGAAAAGGGAGAATCGTTCAAAACCTGATATGGATAGTAAAGTAAAACAGGTCGCGGGTTATGCATATGCGTCTCTGCTAGCACACTCCGATACCAGCAGAAGATGAGTGTCAACCGAGCCTTCAAATTCGTCAAATGAAGTGGTCTCCCCTGGACGAAATCAGGTGAATCTAAAGCATGGGCGGGCAAGTTTCAGATGGCGAGAACGTAGCAGCTCTCGAGCTGAAGCACGAGCACCACAAAATCCATCGAATCTTGATCAGGGGCGGCCTTCAGATGTGGGCGACGGGACCAGAACAACTCTCGTGCAGGGGATGAGCACCAGGCGGTGAGGACGGAAACAATGCAGCCGCCCTATTTAAATTGGAAAGAAACCCTCCATCTGTTAGTTCTTAGGTCGTCGGTGCAGAAGATGAAGGAGAATCACATCCATTAATAGTAGTGGGTAGGAGACGAATAGGATCCTCAGGGTAGAAGGTGAAGAGAAGGCGTGGTTATTGAGAAGAAGAAAAGGTTTCGTAGGAAGATC
Source organism: Lolium multiflorum (assembly GCA_030979885.1). Lineage (NCBI taxonomy): Eukaryota > Viridiplantae > Streptophyta > Magnoliopsida > Poales > Poaceae > Lolium > Lolium multiflorum. Next base: position 96,711,949 of record CM061749.1, read on the forward strand.
GATCCGGGCTGCACCGTGCGAGATGAACTACCCAGCGCCACGACCAGACCGTATGTTTTTAATCCAACGGATAGGAACAATCGAGGTGATGTGGCTGCACCAGATTTCAGCTTGCAAACATTAAATGCAACTAAGTGGGGATGAACTTTATAGATATTATAGATTATGGCCTGTTACTATGTTGTTTGTGCCAATTTTTTACATGTTGGCTTGCATTCCCTGTACTACAGGTGATGCCATTGTTTTGTATCTAGTTCATTGTTAGCTAACAAAGTAAGGACTTAGTTTGCTATCACTCTGCTATCTAGCCTGTACTACAAAATAAACTTGTCATACTACTAGATAATAATTTTGCGTGCCATCTTGTTCTTCAAAAGCTGCATTATTGACTTGTTTCTCTGACTTGGCATGACGTTCACATATGGAAAGCTGAACATATTGGTTTGCATTCCCTCTTATACAAGTTCACAGGTGATCCCACTATATTCTGTATCTATCTGGTCCATCCTAAGCTCCAACATTAACTATCCTCCATGTGTTGCTCATTACAAGTTTATATCCCTAAACATCTTGATTTGCATCTCCTTCACTATAAGTTCAGGAGTATTATTTAGTTCACACAAAGGAAGTAATCACATTCTTGGCACATGTTGGTTCACATTCTCCTCTTTAGCTTTTGCCATCGAAACTTCTATTTTTGGTTTACATTCCCTGCTCTGTAGATGTAGCCATCATAACTTCATCTTGCTCGGTCACAGTTGTTACAAAATTTATAGCCCGCTACTATGTTGTTCATGCCAATTTTGTACTCCCTCAACATGTTGGTTTGCATGGGACCTGACAAGAGTAAGTCACTGAATGCATTCCTAACATGCTCGTTATATTGGTTGGTATATGCATGCACTCTTTTGTTTGCTTATTGTGCATTACAATGATCTTGTTATAACGACGAAATGATGAGTTCCAAATTCTTTGCCAAACAATATTGTAGTGTCTTTGCCTTTCCATTGTTGCTGCCTTAACTTGTAATGTCTTTGTCGTATATAGGTGCTGCATGGACAACTTAAAAGATTGCCGGATTCTCTTCATTGTATTGCTAGGTTTAATAACCATTCAATTTCTCTGGGTTCCGTAATATTTTTCAATGCCTTGCACCGATGTAATATTTAGTTAGTTTTTATAGTTCTTCGCGCATTTTTCTTTGGTGCTTGTGGTAAGTGAGGCTATCCGACAAATCAATGCTGCGTAAATATTCTCAGTATCTAAATCACGAATTCCCATCCCTAAACGGCCCAATCAAGCGAAATCACATATGTGCCTCCCCGCAAAATCCTAAAGCGCATATTATGCCGCATATAAAAACAACAACTAAACGGGCTGGCCCACTTACTTCTTGGGCCAGCCCATTTGGTTTACGGTGGACCCCACACACTAATTGGGCTGCCATTGCTTTAAGGTGGACCCCACAACCACGGGCCAACACTAATTAGTTGGGCTAGCCCATTTGCTTTTTTGGAGGACCCCACAATAAATGGGCCGGCTCTTTAAGAGGAAAGTGGAACCCACCTGTATTTTTGGCCCGCCCACTATCTTGTTGCCGGCCCACTTGCTATATTGTGGACCCCACATACTAGTTGGGCCGGCCTTTAACAGAAAGTCGACATGTGCTTTTGGCTCGGCCCACTATCTTGCTGGGCCGCCCACTTGCTCTATGGTGGTCCCACATGGTAAATGGGCTGCCTTAAGTGGAAGGTGGGACCCACCTGTGCTTTGGCCCGGCCCACTATCTTGTTGGGCCGGCCACTTTCTATATGGTGGACCTCATACAAATGGGCGCCCATTAACAGAATGTGGACCCACTGTTTTTGGCCCGGCCCACTTCATGGCACTCATCGGCTATATGGTGGGCCCCACGTACTAATGGCCTACCACAGAAAGTGGGACCCACCAGTTTCTTGGCCGGCCCACTATTTTGTTGGGCCGGCCCACTTGCTATATGGTGGACCCACAAACTTAATGGGCCGATCCTTTAACCGGAAAGGGGACCTACTGTAGCTTTTTTGCCCACTAGCTTGTTGGGGCCGGCCACTTGCTATACGGTGGACCCACACACTAAATGGGCTGGCTTTTAACAGGAAATGGGACCCACTGTTTTTGGCCCGGCCCACTTGCTTCTTGGGCGGCCCAGTTGCTGAGGTGGACCCCACATGTTAAATGGGCCGGCCCATTTAAGTTTTGACCAGTCAACCTTAGAGGTTAGGCCCGGCCCACTTAACTAATGGACCAGCCCAACTATAGTTGACCGGCCAAACTATGTCATCGGCCCGCCCTAAGACGTGGGTGCCTCGTGGGGCCTACCATCTACCACGGTTTTTCGGCAACGCCGTTAATCGGCAAGCAACCTCGCCACGTGTCGCTTGTATGACGTCGCAAATAACGGCCCGAAAACACTTCCGCAACGGTCCGATTTTCCGTATGAAGGCGCCCAAGCGCGACGACCGAAAATCGTCGTTGACTTTTCTGACGCCGACAACGTAACCCATATCGTCGTTAGGCCCATAGGCGACGAAAAATACCCTTAGTGGACGATTTTGGGACGTTGTCTATCGTAACTTTTCAGAGGGAGTGGCTCCTTTTTTTAGCACAAATGACAAGCCGGTTTGTTTACTTATACTGACCAAACGTTCTTGAGGACATACAGGATTTTAGTCTAGTGCTTTCGCTTCATACAATTGATTAATCTTCATTGTTTTGATAAGTGTTGTGTGGGTGAACCTATGCTAATGCACCGCCCTTCCTAGGACTAATACATACTTGTGATTATACCCTTTGCAAGCATCCGCAAATACAAGAAAGTAATTAAGATAAATCTAACCACAACCTTAAACTCGAGATCTATCCCTCCCGCACCGATATACTAACGGGCTGCCATTACCCGGCAACCCCACAATTAGAAATGAATACAAGATGCACTCCCCTAGGCCCATAAATGTGAAGTATCATGTCGACGTTCACATGACACCAGTAGAAGAGTAACACCACAACTTAAATATCATAACATTGAATACTACTCAACAATAATTCACTACTAACATTTAGACTTCACCATGTCCTCAAGAACTAAACGAACTACTCACGAGACATCATATGGAACATGATCGAGGTGATATGATGATGAATAACAATATGAACATAAACCTTGGTTCAATGGTTTCACTCAATAGCATCAATAACAAGTAGAAATCAATACCGGGAGAGTTTCCCCTATCAAACAATCAAGATTCAACCCAAATCGTTACAGCGGTGACGAGATGCAGCGGTGGAGATGGCGGTGATGATGATGAAGATGATGGTGATGATGATGGAGATGATGTCCAACTCGATGACGATGGCGATGGCGTCGATTTCCGAATTTCCCCGGCGGATTCCTGCCCGGAGAGCTCTTTTCTCGGTGTTCTTCGCTCCGCGAGGCGGCTCGTCATTCTCCGAACTCCCGAGGCTTAGGTTTTCTGGGTGAAGAAGTACGCGAAGGAGAGGCGTCGTAGGGCCTGGGGCCCTCTCCCAATGGCGCGGCCAGGGCGTGGGGGCCGCCGGCCTATTGGGGGGCCATGGCGGCCTCTCGCCCCTACTTTTGGCTCCCTTCGTCTTCTGGAAAATAGGAATTTTTGTATAATTGCCGTCAATTGTTGATCTTCAAATATGGTGTCCTGACTGTGCTTTTTCCATAGAATCCTGACCCGGTGAATAATTCTCCAATGATCATGAAACATCCAAAATAGATGAAATAACATAAGTATCATCTCTAAATATGAAATACATCAATGAATAACAACAAATTATGATATAAAATAGTGATGCAAATGGACGTATCAATCGGCCTCTCTTGATATTATCCCTAAATTTCCAATTTCTTTACTGATCCGCCAAGTGGCTTTGCCACTTGGCATAATGTGGTTTTGATGTTTTATTTTTGTTTATGCAGGGATCAAATAAGATGATCAAGGATGACTCCTTCAACTTGTTGATCAAGGAGATCAAGAAGATGAATATAGTGTAGTTAGCTAGTTCTTATACATTGTACTTTCCTTTTCTTTTTCATTTATCAATTTCTGATTTGTGTTATGTAATAATTATTTCATTTAAATATTGTAAAGACAATGTATATTGTGTGTGATGATCAATAAAGCTCAATGTTTCCCTAATGAGCTTCTTATGAAATATTTGCATTCTTATCTTATTTGTATTATCATATTATAATATTATTATTTGGATTAATAATTGCTTGAATTATGAATTGTCTTAGTATTGTTTGAGTTTGAGTTTCAATTCCAACTCATTTCAAATTCAATCACACAACTTAATATATGAGATGCAAATGTTTCCCCTCTTCTCAAAACCCTAATTCAGAAGAGATCATGTCCAAGTTTGTCGCACTCTCGAAACCCTAACCCTAGATGGTGTCGAGAGAGAAACTTGTTCCCTCTTAGATTTTATGCAATTAAGCGCGAAATTTTTCCTAGTTTTGCGATGCAATGCACATCCCTTTTCTAATTCAACCCGCAAACGTCTCAAATCCTGGGATATTACATGTTCCCTCTCTAGGTTGTCTCTAAGGAGTTCATCTCTTCTCAGTGCTCCTCTTTTAATTTATTGTTTCATGTCGTTGATTTATGTTTGGATTGGGTACATGCGCTTTGATCGGTTCATTAGGTGTGTGATCGTTATTTCTGAGTTGTGACATATGCCTGTCTTTATGTGCGTCCTGCCGTCGTTCTGGCAATGTCCTTCTCGAATTGATGTCCTCTTGTTGAGTTGATTTGTTGTTTTGGTTGTGGAGATTGTTTACTTAGGCACATTGTTTCTTTTCCACGCAGAACGTCGGGTTTCGCTCCGCTCCCTTTGAGTGGTCGTCGTCCAGCTGTTTGTCGTCGGATCCCTCCACCTCTTTGCGGCAGCGCCATGTTCCTGAATGTATCGACAATTTGGCACTATTTTGCTTCTCGCTGATGGCAATCGTGGCAATTGTCCGGCTAGCACACATGGAAGGCGTGGTAGGCGGCTCTCTTGCTCGCGCTCTCTGTCGGTGCTTTCAAGTCCAACTTTGAAGATGTCAATGGCGAGTACCTCTCCCTCCGTGAATGTGTGGGAGCCATTATGGATCTCCAGATCCCGCTATTGGTTATTGCTCGGAGAGGAGTCTCGACCATGTCTGCATAGTTCACGAACCGTAGGGTGACACGCTTAAGGTTCGATGTCGCATAAGTGGATTCAAAATATGAGATGGAGTCCGAAGTTTGTTCGAGTCTCTGATGGGATCCGGACATCACAAGGAGATCCTAATGGTCCGGAGAATAATATTCATATAGGGAAGTTGATTTCTAGGTTTCTAAAGTTCGGGATTTTTCCGGTGGAAGACCGGGAAGGTTCTAGAAGGTTTTGGAGGGTTCCACCATGGGGCCCACGACCTAGGGGGCCAACATGGGCCGAGGGGGTCCTGCCTTGCCCTAATGGGCCAGGCGCACTAAGCCCCAAGGGCCCAGGCCGGCCACCCCTTAGGGTTTACCAAAACCCTAGTGGGGGATCAACTTGGGGGGCAAGTTTCCCCCTTTCCCTCCTTTGGCCGCCGGGCTTGGAGGAGGGGCCAAGGAAGCCCTGGCCGCACCCCCTATATAAAGAGGGGCAGGGGGCAGCCCTCCTTCACCCCTTGACCTCTGGCCGCCTCTCCCTCCACCATAGTCTGCCAGGCGGCTTCGCATCTTTCTCCTCCTCCACCACCACCACGCCGTCATGCCGCTGGGATTCCGAGGGGATCTACCACACCTCCGCTGCCAGCTGGAACAGGAGAGGACGGGCTTCATCGACACCGTACGCACGACGAGTACGGAAGTGCTGCGGATTGCAGCACTCGACGATCGACTACATCAACAACGAGATCTAATCTCGTAGGCTTTGGAATCTTCGAGGGTTAGTCTCACATAGATCTCGTTGCTTCGATCTTGGTAGATTAGATCTTGCTTCTTCCTAGATTAGATCTTGGTTTTTGTTCATGCTCACGGTAGAAATTTTTTGTTTTCCATGCAACAAACCCATCAAGGAGGCCTACCTGCGGGCGAGCGCCACCGCTGCTGGTCGCCGGTGGCCAGCGCCTGCAATCCTAGTCGCCACCGCCGATGACGAACGACCGCACGTGGCCGCCGCTGCCGCGTTCCAGGTTGGGGTAGTCACCGCCGCCGCTCGCGCTCCTGGTAGGGGTTGGGGTCGGGGTCGAGGAGGATTGCTACGTTGTCGCCGCCGGTTTCCTTGTTTAGTGGGGATCTGGAGGAGGACCGCCGGCTAGGGTTTGAGGATGGGATCTGGAGGAGGCCGAGAAAGGATGGCGCTGAGTGCGTGGTGGTGGAACCCCTCTCCCTCTCTCTCCATGGACGGGGGCAGGCCGTGATACGTCTCCAACGTATCTATAATTTCTTATGTTCCATGCTACTTTTATGACAATACTCACATGTTTTATACATACTTTACATCATTATTATGCATTTTCCGCACTAACCTATTAACAAGATGCCGAAGCGCGCTGTTGTTTTTTGCTGTTTTTGGTTTCAGAATCCTACAAAGGAAATATTCCTGACTGGACGAAATCAACGCCCGTGGTCTTATTTTTCCACGAAGCTTCCGTAAGACCGAAGGGATTACGGTGGCGACGAGGCCGCCACCATAGGGCCGCGCGGCCAGGGGGGCCGCGCCACCCTATGGTGTGGGCCCCCGCGCCTCGAACCCTACCCTTCCGCCTACTTAAAGCCTCGTCGTGAAAACCCCATACCGAGAGCCACGACACGGAAAACCTTCGAGACGCCGCCGCCGCCAATCCCATCTCGGGGATTCAGATCGCCTCGGCACCCCCGGAGAGGGGAATCATCACCGGAGGGCTCTACATCATCATGCCCGCCTCCGGATTGATGCGAGAGTAGTTCATCCTTGAATATGGGTCCATAGCAGAGCTAGTTGGTTGTCTTTCCTCGTGCTATCATGTTTAGATCTTGTGAGCTGCCTAACATGATCAAGATCATCTATTTGTAATGCTACATGTTTTGTTTGGTGGGATCCGATGAATATAGAATATTATGTCAAGTTGATTATCAATCTATCATATATGTGTTGTTTATGTTCTTGCATGCTCTCCCTAGTAGAGGCTCGGCCAAGTTGATACTTGTAACTCCAAGAGGGAGTATTTATGCTCGATAGTGGGTTCATGCCTCCATTGAATCGGGACAGTGACAAAGTTCTAAGGTTGTGGATGTGCCGTTGCCACTAGGGATAAACATCAATGATTTGTCTAAGGATATTTGTGTTGATTACATTACGCACCATACTAAATGCAATTGTCCTGTTGTTTGCAACTTAATACCGAAGGTGGATGCTAACATGAAGGTGGACTTTTAGGCATAGATGCATGATGGCGGTCTATGTTCTTTGTCGTAATGCCCTGATTAAATCTCATAGTGATCATCATGATATGTATATGAATCTTTATTTGTCAATTGCCCACTGTAATTTCACCCAACATGCTATTTATCTTATTGGAGAGACACCACTAGTGAACTGTGGACCCCGGTCCATTCTTTTACATCTCAAATACAATCTGGCAACTTTCTCTGTTGTTCTTCGCAAACAAACATCATTCTCCACACCATACGTTTAATCCTTTGTTTGCAAGCCTCTGAGATTGACAACCTCACTATTAAGTTGGGGCAAAGTATTGTGTTGTGCAGGTTCCACGTTGGTGAATCACCGGTGTTGCGCCGCACTACACTCCTCCACCAACAACCTTCACGTGGCTTTCATCTCCTAGTTCGATGACCTTGGTTTCTTAGGGAAAACTTGTCGCTGTGCGCATCACACCTTCCTCTTGGGGTTCCCAATGGACGTGTGCTTCACGCGTTATCAAGCTCTTTATCTGGCGCCGCTTTCCGGGAACTCAAGAAAAGCCACTGCAGATTGCCACTCCCAAGACAGCTCTTTTTCTGCGCCGTTGTCTGAGATCAAGACACGCTACATGGGGAGTCTTCCACATCCAATCTCTTTAATTTGTTTATTTTCTTGCTTTACTTTATTTTATTTTCTCTCTTGTTTGCTTTATATCAAAAACACAAAAATTAGTTGCTTTACTTTATTTCATTTGTCTTGTTTACTTGCTCTATATCAAAACACAAACAATTAGTTACTTGTTCTTACTTTATTTAATTCTGTTTGCTTAGTTTACTTTTACTACCGTTAAGATGAATACTCATGAAAATAATAAGTTGTGTGATTTCACTAGCACAAATAATAATGATTTTATAAGTACTCCTATTGCTCCACCTGCTACTACAGCAAAATTTTATGAGATTAAACCTGCTTACTGAATCTTGTTATGAGAGAGCAATTTTCTGGTTGATGATGCCGCCCATCTTAATAATTTTGTTGAACTTTGTGAAATCCAAAAGTATAAAGATATAGATGGTGATATTATAAAACTGAAATTGTTTTCTCCTTAACAGGAAGAGCTAAAGATTGGTTGCTTTCTTTGCCTAAAAATAGTATTGATTCATGGACTAAATGTAAAGATGCTTTTATTGGTAAATATTATCCTCCGCTAAGATTATATCTTTGAGAAGTAGCATTATGAATTTTAAGCAATTTGATAATGAACATGTTGCTCAAGCATGGGAGAGAATGAAATCTTTGGTAAAGAATTGCCCTACCCATGGACTAACTACTTGGATGACCATCCAAACCTTTTATGCAGGATTGAATTTTTCCTCAAGGAACCTATTGGATTCAGCAGCTGGAGGTACTTTTATGTCCATCACTTTGGGCACCCAACAAAGCTTCTTGATGATATGATGATCAATTACTCTGAATGGCATACTGAAAGAACTCCTCGAGGTAAGAAGGTAAATTTTGTTGAAGAAACCTCTTCTTTGGGTGATAAGATTGATGTTATTATGTCTATGCTTGTTAATGGTAGATCTCATATTGATCCTAGTAATGTTCCTTTAGCTTCATTGGTTGCTCAAGAAGAGCATGTCGATGTGAATTTCATTAAGAATGATAATTTCAACAACAATGCTTATAAAAATAATTATGGTAACAACAACTATAGGCCATATCCTTCTGATAATGGTAGTGGTTAGGGTAATTCTAATGGTAGATCTGTTTTGCCTAGTGAGGAAAAGATACTAGAAATTGAAAGAACTACTAAGAGCTTTATGCAATCACAATATGAGCAAAATCAATTGTTTACTAAAACTATGAATGAACAATCTGCCTTGTTGAAAAATATAGGAAATCAACTTGAAAATTTGAATGTGAAAATTTCTGGTTTGCAAACTAAACTTTCAAATGCTGAAAATCGAATCTCATATAAGTCTGAATCACAATCTTCTTTAATTAATAAAATGGCTGCTAAACCTGAGGATAATGATAAAAAAAATTCTTGCTACAGCAAACGCCATCCAAGTTCGAATTAATGATAATATTAGAATGTTGGCTGAATTGCATGCTAGGTCGGATAGAGAAGAGAAAGAAAACTTGCTAAAGAGAATAATGTAGCTAAAGTTTGGACTATTACCACCACTAGTAATGTTGATTCTTCACATGTTGCTAAACCTCCTACTATCAATGGTAAAATAATTGGTGTTGGCAATGTTTCTACTCCTAGTACAAAGCGTGCAAAATTGCTGCTGAAACTGTTTGTGATAATAGTGCTGAAATTTTTCAGAATGCTGTAGATCATAATGGTTCAGATTTTGATGATTGTCATATTACTGAGGTTATAAAGTTCTTACAAAAACTTGCTAGAAGTCCTAATGCTAGTGCTATAAATTTAGCCTTTACAAAACATACTACAAATTCTCTCATTAAAGCTAGAGAAGAGAAATTAAAACTTGAAACTTCTATTCCTAGGAAGTTGGAAGATGGTTGGGAGCCATCATTAAGATCAAACTCAATGATTTTGATTGTAATGCTTTATGTGATCTTGGTGCAAGTATTTCTGTTATGCCTAAGAAAATTTATGATATGCTTGACTTGCCACCATTAAAAAATTGTTATTTAGATGTTAATATTGCTGATAATTCTCTAAAGAAACCTTTGGGGAGGATTGATAATGTTTCACATTAACAATAATCTTGTCCCCGTTGATTTTGTTGTCTTGGATATTGAATGCAATGCATCTTGTCCTATTGTCTTGGGAAGACCTTTCTTCGAACTGTTGCTAGTTATTGATATGAAAGAAGGAAATATTAATATCAATTTCTCTAAAGAAAGGTATGGAACACTTCCTAGAAAGAGAATGAAGTTGCCTTTTGATTCTATTATTAGAACAAATATGGTGTTGATGCTTCTTCTCTTGATGTTACTTGATTTGCACTTTCTCGCCTTGTCGAAAGGCGTTAAGAAAAGCACTTCTTGGGAGATAACCCATGGTTTTATTTTTACTACCGTATTGTTGAGTATTGGAAGTTGTTACTGTAGCAACCTCTCCTATCATGTTTTTGTGCCAAGTAAAGTCTCTATAGTAAGGTTGATACTAGATTTGGATTATCGCAGTAAATAGATTGTCATCACGAATTTGTGAGATCTCTCGTAGAAGAGTCAAAAAATCTCAAACTTGATCGTGATCCTCCGATCTTTCATTAGTTTTGAGTTTTTCCGTCTGAGCAAGTTAAGTGCCCTAGAAAAATTCGTCTTTACGGATTGTTCCGTTTTGATAGATTCTGCCTTTTATTTCGCATTGCCTCTTTTGCTATGTTGAATGGATTTATTTGTTCCATTAACTTTCGTAGCTTTGTGCAATGTCCAAGTGTTAAGAATGATTATGTCACCTCTCGAATATGTGAATTTTTGATTATGCACTAACCCTCTAATGAGTTTGCTTAAAGTTTGGTGTGGTGGAAGTTTTCAAGGGTCAAGAGAAGAGGATGATACAATATGATCAAGAAGAGTGAAAAGTCTAAGCTTGGGGATGCCCCCGTGGTTCATCCCTGCATATTTCAAGAAGACTCAACATCTAAGTCTCATGCCCAAGGCATCCCCTTCTTCATCGACAACTTATCAGGTCACTTTTAGTAAACTATATTTTTATTCCATCACATCTTATGTTCTTTAGTTGGAGCGTCTGTTTGCTTTTTTGTTTGAATAAATTTGGATCCCACCATCCTTGTATTGGAGATATTACGCTCCGCTTTTTCATATTGAACACTTGTGTTCTTAGTTATGCTTTAATTTCATGGCGAAGGCTGAAAACCGCTTCGTTAATTGCTATTTGGTTGGAATCAAAAATGCTTCATATGGTCTTGAATAATTTGATACTTGGCAATTGTTTTGAGCTCTCATAGATCATGTTTAAGCTCTTGCATTATGTAGTTTAAATCTATTAGTGTAAAACTACCGTAGAGCTTGTTGAAATTTGGTTTGCATGATTGGTCTCTAAGGTCTAGATATTTTCCGTAAAAGTGTTTGAACAACAAGGAAGACAGTAGAGTCTTATAATGCTTGCAATATGTTCTTGTGTAAGTTTTGATGTACCTGGTCATACTTGTGTTTGCTTCAACAACCTTGCTAGCAAAAGCCTTGTACTGAGAGGAAATGCTTCTGCATCCAAACACCTTGAGCCAAAACCCATGCCATTTGTGTCCACCATATCTACCTACTATGTGGTATTTTTCTGCCATTCCAAAGTAAATTACTTGGGTGCTACCTTTAATATTTCATTCCTTTATCTTGGCAATATATATCTCATGGGAAAATAGCTTAAAAACTATTGTGGTGATGAATATGTAGCTATGTATCTTAGTTCTTATAAGTTGCTTGTTGAGCGGTAACCATGTTTCTGGGGACGCCATCAACTTTACACCTTTGTTGAATATCATGTGAGTTGCTATGCATGTTCTCCTTGTCTGAAGTAAGGGTGATTTATCATGATCAAATGGTTTGAGTATGCATATTGTTAGAGAAGAACATTGGGCCGCTAACCAAAGCCATGTATCATGGTGGAAGTTTTCAGTTTGGACATTCATCCTCAATCTCTTATGAGAATATTATTCGTTGTTGAATGCTTATGCATTAAAGAGGAGTCCATTATCTGTTTTCTATGTCCCGGTATGGATGTCCTAAGTTGAGATCTATCAAAAACGAGAAATCAAATGCGATCTATCTCCTTGGACCTTTGTACATGCGCATAGAGGTACCCTTTGTGACACTTGGTTGAAACATATGTTATGCAATGATAATCCATGTAAATCCAAGCTAATTAGGACAAGGTGCGGGCACTATTGGTATTCGATGCATGAAGCTTGCAACTTGTAGGAAGTTTTATGCATAACACATATGAATTATTACTACCGTTGACAAAATTGTTTCTATGTTTTCAAAATAAAAATCTCTAGCACAAAAATAGTAATCCATGCTTCCTCTGCGAAGGGCCTTTCATTTACTTTATGTTGAGTCAGTTTACCTACTTCTTTCTATCCTAGAAGCAAACACGTGTGTCAACTGTGTGCATTGATTCTTACATGATTACTTATTGCACTTGTTATATTACTTTATGTTGACAATTATCCATGAGATATACATGTTACAAGTTGAAAGCAATTGCTGAAACTTAATCATCCTTTGTGTTGCTTCAATGCCTTCTACTTTGAATCTATTGCTTTATGAGTTAGCTCTTATGCAAGTTTTGTTGACACTTGTCTTGAAAGTACTATTCATGAAAAGTTTTGCTATATAATTCAGTTGTTTAGTCATTGTCTTTTGTTAGCAATCTTTGCAATCACTCCATTCATCTCATATGCTTTACAATAATGTTGATCAAGATTATGATGGTAGCATGTCACTGTTATTGTTTTATCGTTTACCTACTCGAGGGCGAGTTGGAACTAAGCTTGGGGATGCTTGATACGTCTCCAACGTATCTATATTTTATTATGTTCCATGCTAGTATTATGACAATACCTACATATTTTGTTCACACTTTATGATGTTTTGATGCATTTTCAGAACTAACCTATTAACAAGATGCCGAAGCGCAATTGCTGTTTTCGCTGTTTTTGGTTCGAAATCCTACAAAGGAAATATTCTAATTGACGAAATCAACGCCAAGGGTCTTATTTTTCCACTGAGCTTCCAAGACCGAAGAGCATACGGTGGGGCCACGAGGGCCCGCACTATAGGGCGGCGCGGCCAGCATGGGGCCCGTGCCGCCTATGGCCCTGTGTTTACAACGTGCTGCTCTTCCGCTATTTAAACTTTCCGTCGCAAAATTCTATTACAGCCCGAAAACGTCTAGACGCCGCCGCCGCCCCCCTCGGGATTCAGGAGACGCCCGCACCCGCTGGAGAGGGTCATCACCAGGGCCTACATCACATGCCCGCCTCCGGATGATGCGCGAGTTCATCCTGAACTATGGGTCCATAGCAAGATAGTTGGTTGTCTTCTTCTCTTGTGCTATCATGTTTAGATCTTGTGAGCTTGTCAACATGATCAAGATCATCTATTTGTAATGCTACATGTTGTGTTTGGGGGATCCGATGAATATAGAATACTATGTCAAGTTGATTATTGATCTATCATATATGTGTTGTTTATGTTCTGAATTCTCTTCCGTTTAGTAGAGGCTCGCCATGTTGATACTTGTAACGAAGAGGGAGTATTTATGCGATAGTGGGTTCATGCCTCCAACCTGCGACGCTGTGAAAAGTTCTAAGGTTGTGGATGTGTTGTTGCCACTAGGGATAAAACATCAATGCTTTGTCTAAGGATATTTGTGTTGATTACATTACGCACCATACTTAATGCAATTATCCCGTTGTTTGCAACTTAATACCGAAGGTGCGGATGATAACCTGAAGGTGGACTTTGGCATAGATGGATGGCGGTCTATGTTTTTTGTCGTAATGCCTCGATTAAATCTCATAGTGATCATCATGATATGTATATGAATCTTTATTTGTCAATTGCCCACCTGTAATTTGTTCACCCAGCATGCTATTTATCTTATTGGAGAGACACCACTAGTGAACTGTGACCCGGTCCATTCTTACATCTGAAATACAATCTACTACAATCTCTGTTCTCGTTGTTCTTCGCAAACAAACATCATTCTCCACACCATACGTTTAATCCTTTGTTTTCAGCAACCCGGTGAGATTGACAACCTCACTATTAAGTTGGGGCAAAGTACTATGATTGTGTTGTGCAGGTTCCACATTGGCACCGGAATCACTGGTGTTGCGCCGCACTACACTCCTCCACCAACAACCTTCACGTGGCCTTCATCTCCTACTGTTTTGATAACCTTGGTTTCTATCGAGGGAAAACTTGCCGCGTACGCATCACACCTTCCTCTTGGGGTTCCCAACGGACATGTGCTTCACGCGTTATCACATCCCCAAGCTTAGACTTTTCACTCTTCTTGATCACATCATATCATCCTCCTCTTGATCCTTTAAAACTTCCTCCACACCAAACTCAAAGCAATCTCATTAGAGGGTTAGTGCATAATCAAAAATTCACATGTTCAGCAAGAACACAATCATTACCAACACTTCTGGACATTACTCAAGGATACTGAAATTTAATGGAGCAAAGAAATCCAATCAAACACAAGAAAAGATGCAATGCAAATAAAAGCAGAATCACAAACAGAACAGTCCGTAAAGACGAATTTTTTGAGGCACTTAACTTGCTCAGATGGAAAAACTCAAAACTAATGTCATACATACTCAGGATCACGCATGAATTTTTCCAGATTTTTTGATTCTAGAGAGAAAAAGCCTTTCGTGACAGATAAGAAATCTGTTTCTGCAGAATACAAAAGTATAGTATTCTACCACAGAGAGACTTTAACAACAACACATGAAAAAAAGTTAAAGGTAATGCTACAGTAGTAACAATCACCTTGACTCTGCAAATATGCAGAAATAAAACAATGGGTAGCTCTTTAAGCGCCTTTCCTAGGCGCAAAAAGTGCAAATCAAGTAACATCAAGAGAAGAAGCATCAACAGAGGTGTTTGGAGTCTTCTTAACTATGCATTGTATCTTATCTATGTAAGAAACTCCTTTTTCATTACCTTTAGGCTTACTATCCTCCTCAAATAAATTTTCAGAACAATCTAATCAAAATTCTTTTCTAATGCCTCATGCATTCCTATGAGTTTATAAGGTATTGGTATTTTAATCTCCCCTCACAATTTGCTTTATTAGTGTATCTTAGCCTATCTTTTTCCCTTCTTTCAAGGATATTTGCAAAATTGGTACAAAAGCCTAGCATCTTATGTCGAATAAAGACTTTCCTAGCTTCTCTAGCTACATCACCAAATTCTCTAAGAAGGGTTTCTAAAACAAAATCTTTCTTCTCTCCTTCTTCCATATCACCGAGTGTAAGAAACATATGTTGCATTATTGGATTAAGATTAACAAATCTAGCTTCCAACATGTGCACTAAAGAGGCAGTTGCAATTTCATAATTAGGAGCAAGTTCTACCAAGGATCTATCTTCAAAATCTTTATTCTTCTATATTATATCTTCCAATGATAGACCCACTTCCTACCGATATATCTTTCAAAGTGAACTTAGGGTGAAGCATGATGAAATAAACAAAAGTAAACTAAAGGTAAATGCAAGTAACTAATTTTTTTGTGTTTTTGATATAAAGAAAGCAAACAAGACAGAAAATAAAATAAAGCAAGACAATAAACAAAGTAAAGAGATTGATGTGAGAGACTCCAGGTCAGCGTGTCTTGATCTCCCGGAACGACGCCAAAAAATAAGCTTGCTACGACGTGGAAGCAGCTTTCCTTGTGACTAAAGCACACGTCCGTTGGGAACCCCAAGAGGAAGGTATGATGAGTATAGCAGCTAGTTTTCCTTAGTAAGAAACCAAAGTTTATCGAACCAAGTAGGAGATGAAGGCCACGTGAAGGTTGTTGGTGGAGGAGTGTGCGACGCAACACCATGATTCCGGCGCCGACGTGGAACCCGCACAACACAATCAAACTACTTTGTCCCAACTTAACAATGAGGTTGTTAATCTCACCGGCTTGCTAAAAACAAAGGATTAAACGTATGGTGTGGAGAATTATGTTTGCTTGCAGAAAACAACAGAGAATTAATGATTGCAGTAGATTGTATTTCAGATGTAAAAGAAAGGACCGGGTCCACGTTCACTAGTGGTGTCTCTCCAATAAGATAAATAGCATGTTGGATGAACAAATTACAGTTGGGCAATTGATGAATAGAGATGCATATACATATCATGATGACTACTATGAGATTTACTTAGGCATTACGACAAAGAACATAGACCGCCATCCAAAGATGCATCTATGCCTAAAAAGTACACCTTCAGTTAGCATCCGCACCCTCCAAACATTAAGTTGCAAACAACACAATTGCATTAAGTACTACGCGTAATGTAATCAACACAAATATCTTTAGACAAAGCATTGATGTTTTATCTCTAATGGCAACAGCACATCCACAACCTTAGGGGTTGCTGTCACTCCCCCAGATTCAATGGAGACATGAACCCACTATCTAGCATAAATACTCCCTCTTGGAGTCACAAGTATCAACTTGGCCAGAGCCTCTACTAGCAACGGAGAGCATGCAAGAACATAAATAACACATATATGATAGATCAATAATCAACTTGACATAGTATTCAATATTCATCGGATCCCAACAAACACAACATGTAGCATTACAAATAGATGATCCTGATCATGATAGGCAGCTCAAGATCTAAACATGATAGCACAAGAGGAGAAGACAACCATCTAGCTATTGCTATGGACCCGTAGTCCAAGATGAACTACTCACGCATCAGTCCGGAGGCGGGCATGGTGATGTAGAGCCCTCCGGTGATGATTCCTCTCCGGCGGGTGCCGGAGGCGATCTTCCAACCCCCCGAGATGGGGTTTGACGACGGCGGCGTCTCGGGAACTTTTTCCGTATCGTGCCTCACAGGTTTTCGCGACGAGGAATAAGTGGCGAAGGGGCAGCGTATGTGGGTCGAGGGGCCCACACCATATGGCGGCGCGGCAGGGGTGGGCGCCGCCTCATGGGGTGGCCGCCTGGTCTTCTCCATCTCCTCTTCGGTGTTCTGGACCCTCGTGAAAAATAAGACTATGGGCTTTTGTTTCGTCTCAATTCCGAGAATATTTGTAAACTAATTTTTCAAACCAAAAACAGCAGAAAACAGATGGCACTGCGACATCTTGTTAATAGGTTAGTTCCGAAAAATGCATAAAAACATTATAAAGTATGACTAAAACATGTTGGTATTGTCATAAAACAAGCATGGAACATAAGAAATTATAGATACGTTGAGACGTATCAGCTCGGACCGCCGTAGCGAGAGTTCCTACGGCTGTCGCCGGCGCCACGCGCGTACAACCAGAGAAGGGAGGGAGCAAATGAGAGGCGAAATGTCAATTTTGCCCCTGACTCCCTGACCAACCAACGCGCGGCCGCACAGTAAAAAAGCAGCCCCTCTAAACGGACGGCGCGGACCATGTGAGCAGTAAAACTGGGACAATCAGATGGCTACGGACGCCAAACCCGAAACGGACGCGCAGAATCGCGCCACGTCACAAGATCGGACGATGCGGACGTGAAGTGGCCTGGATGGCCTCAGGTTCCCGCAAGAATGTTCTAAAGAGATTGTATTGGCATTGGTCCGAGGACCCCGGAATTTCGACAGAACTTACAGGGTACACCGACCGTCAGCTAAAA
This sequence comes from Lolium multiflorum, assembly GCA_030979885.1. Taxonomy (NCBI): domain Eukaryota; kingdom Viridiplantae; phylum Streptophyta; class Magnoliopsida; order Poales; family Poaceae; genus Lolium; species Lolium multiflorum. Next base: position 96,729,723 of record CM061749.1, read on the forward strand.
CAACAGGACATTCAGTCAAACAGGAACCAACGTGAAGGCAACGAACACACGTGTGCTCATCTTCAAAGAAAACATCAAAATGACGCACTTAACAAATCTCCCACCTAACAAAGGGAATGCCACGGTAATTTACGTTCTCCCATCGTTCCTGCAGCAGGTATTACTGAAAAAAGCCCCATGATCTGCAGTATATCTGATATATCTTTACTATTAAATGGGAGTTGGTCGTTTGACACTCAATACACTTTGGTGGTCGTCATTGAAAAGATCCTGGCCGTTCAATCTAAGTCAAAGCCTCCGCTTAAAATTCATCCGTCCGATCAACTTTCCACTGTAAGTTGCCCCTCTTTCCCTTTGTTGCCGCTAATCAAGATATAAATAATCAATTCAAAGTAAGTAGGAGATATATTGTCAGAAAAAGAGAGATTATAATCTGAAAAGCTATCCTATCGTATCTTTTCAATTTAATCTTGATTCACGCCTTCCCATAAAAAAAAATAGAAAACCTCACCTTTCCAATCCCATTAGCTACAAGCCTACAAACTCTATCCTATGGATCTTGGCACCCACGAGCCACGAGTGCTGACGCCGGCGAAGATGGGATGGCCTCGTTCTCGGCACCCACGAGCTTCGACGCCTGCGAAGATGCGCGTCACTTGTGTGGCGCCGAGGTAGTCGAGGGAGAGGGCGCGCGGTCGCTTCCATGTTCCCGCGAAGATGGGCGTCAGTGCGTCGCTCGCGTGGCGCCGACGGAGTCGAGGAGATGGCGACCACCTCCAGGTCCATGATGAACGCGGCGGCAAGGCGTGCTGGTGAGGGCTTAAGGCCGCCAGTGAGTCGCACGTACTCCTCCCTTCCGGTGTGAAACGCCGCCGCTACCGTCGCCTATCGCCTCATGTCGCGCGGTCTCAGGGCTTGCCCAATCAACTACAAAATAAGGATGAGAAAAGTTGTTTGATTGAGCCATGATGGTACCGCCGGAGGCACGGTGGTGCTGGTGAATAACATCTACCTCTCCTGCGCCACTGCGACCCTACGTGCGCGGCCTGATGCAGGACTTCCACAACTTCTACATCCCTTGTTCCACCCTGAATCGGTTAGTTTTTCTCCAATCTTCTGTTCGCTATTTGTCAGTGAATACATAATTGTGTCGATCTGAGGACCCATTTGATCAGGACTATTGCCAAAATTAGTAGACAATGGGGATTGTCAAAGATGACCTCCTTGTCATGAACCCAACTGTTCATCTGTTAAATAGTTTATTGCGCTATTACTTCGGTATGTCTGATTGCAGCAACGCTCTCCTCTCGAGGTATGTCTGATTTTAGATTCTTGGATTTTATTATAGCCAACTTTCTTGCTTCGGTCTGCTAAAAATGTGTCCAGTTTACATAGTAGGTTAACCAAATTGGATCAGCAACCGTGAACATTGAGGCCGTGAGAATGTCAAAACGTGCTGGCTGGCTATCTCAGTCACCATCTTATGTTCATGTACTTCGTATCTCAAGTATTCAATTACCATCTCTTTATACGTTCATTGCTGATTTGGAGGTTCGGCATCCAGTTTACATATTACACTACGGGAAAGCCAGCCTTTGCCGTGCTCCACTTTGCACGGCAAAGAGCTCTATACGCACGGCAAAGCCTTTGCCGTGCGGGGACACACGGCAAAGCTTGCACGGCAAATACGTCGACGGCAAAGGCACCTTTGCCGTGCGCTTGCAAGGATTGCACGGCAAAGCTCTCTGCCGTGCGCTTCAATCTCTGCCGTGCGCTGCAAACTCTGCCGTGCGGCACTTCTTTGCCGTGCGCAGGGGGGCTGCCGTGACAGAAACTTTGCCGTGCGCTGCATTTCTTTTGCCGTGCAATGGTCGTTGCCGTGCAGCCAGCCATCTCTGTCGTGCGATCCTTTGCCGTGCGGGCTTGCTCTGCAGAGCACGGCAAAGCCCCCTACAGCACGAGCTCCAGGTTCACAGGCTGCCGCCACGCAGCTCCTTTGCCGTGGCGTAGCGCGGCAAAGTGATTAAAAGTCCTTTGCCGTGGTGCACACGCACGGCAAAGGGCCCTGTTTTTTCATTTTTTTGCTGTTTTTTGCTTATTCCCTGCATTTCAAATATAGCAATTGACAATAAAGCATATACACATATAATCTTCAACATAACATCACCAAACACTACGGAACACCACAAATACATCAAACACACATATTCATGCATACAATGCATTACATAGAGTCCATAGTCCATCCACACAAGTTACATAGAGTCCATAGTGCAATGTCCAATATTACAATCCATTAGAAGCAAACAATCCGACAAAGTGCACGAAGACCATGCCATCAACCTTGTCCTCCGCTTCCGCCGGCCTCATCGTCATTTCCTTGTGACATATAATCTATAAGGTTGATGGAATGAACATTTGCATTTGCATTTGCATATTGATCACTTGAACAAGCACAAGTAGCGGGTTGGGCACAAGAGGACTCACCGCGGTTCATGCTCCCGATGATGTTCAAGTTGTTGACGGTGATAGGTGTCCCCGGGTCCGAGTGGGCGGTGGCGGCATCCACGGCGTGGTGTAAGGTGGAGACAGCAATACTCCCGTGGACCAGATAGAACCGTTGCTCATCAACCACCACCGTGTCGCGCTTGCATCATCTTCGTCGCAGACGCCGCATCATCTCGTAGACGCCGCCGCCGTACCCAGACCGTCGTCCCATGCGCCTTGCTCCCGGGCCGTGTCCCTTCGCTGCCATCTCCTCCTACGTTGTGTTGCCGCGATGTCATTAACATTTCAATGGAAAGCATGTAAGGGAAATGTAGAGGCTCGAGGAAGAACATACCAGAATCGCTCGACGCTAGATCCGGCACGGTCGGGGCTCTACCTCAGGCCGCTCTTACGACCACGACGGATCTCGGCGGAGAGAGGGAACCTCGCTGGGTCGACGCACCTGTCACCAAACCATAGGCGGCCATGCTTCAAGCCTTCTCCGCAAGCACCGCGACCTCAGGGTCAAAGTCCTCGGCCTCTCCGGTTGGCCTCCTCGCCGTACTTCTGCTTGAACTTGGAGACATACGACGTGCACTCGGGTCTCGCATTGCGGGTTAAGCCACATGGACCCCGTCTCAGGATCAGGCGTCTTCCTTTGCTTCATCTTTTTAGCACGGCAAAGACGTTAGGCTTCGCTCCTGTCCTGAGTTCCCAAAGAGAACATGTAATCAAGTGAAGTGGCACACCCTTGCGGAGTTAACAAATATATAACATGAATTCAAAGAATGAAGGAACCATTAATTTGCTCACCCTGCTGCGCAGAGAGAGGGGGATGCTGCTTGGATATGCGATCCACCTCGCATCTCTGCCCGCTTCTTCTTGCCCTCCTCGTGCTTCTTGAGGTACTGGGGGCATGTCCACCACATGACCATCGCAAGAAAGCACCTATCGTCCTTGCCGACGTACTGAGGAGGGTTCTACATGCACAAGATAAACCCATTATGGTAAAATAAACTACATGGCGCTAAAGCAAATCAATAACACATAAATGCAAATACCTGCATGTACTGCCACGGCTGCATGAGCGTGTCGCGAGCGTCCTCCTTAGTCATGTGGACGAAGCGGTCGGCGTGCCAGTCGCGGACGCATTGAATACGTGCCTCGTAGTGCATGCCAGTCACCCTCTTCCTTGCAAGCCGGTGTAGGACATCATCGCACGCACGCTCCTTGCCCTCGGCCCTCTTGAAGTATTTCTGCAACCATGCACATAGGTAAAACAAGGGGCATTAGTGCAATTATTGTGAACCAAGGAGAGTGTATGAATGGTAAGAAGTCAAAAGTCACGTACCCAGAATTTGGCAACAACCAAATCCGCGCGGTGCCGCGGCCCAGAGGATCTTCCGCGAGGCTGTAGTGCGCCCACCTCCAAGCTACGTCGCAGCCACCAGTAGGGAAATTGACTATCCCAGGGAAATACCATCTAAGTAGGCCCCAAGGATGTTCGAGTACCCACGTGGCGGTCTCTGCGACGGGTCTTCATACTTGAACGAGCTGCACCATGAAGACAACATCAATATGTATGTGATAATAATTTTGATAATGACAAAATTGCGATAACGAAATGCCAAAAATCCTAACCAGTAGCCCTAACCCTACACCTAACCCTAACCAGTAGATCAGGCACACCCTCGATCATGTGATAATGGCTCGAGCTGCGGGTATGTATGTGCCAAAGGGTCCCAATCTTGGTTCTCCATGTGTATATGTCCTAAACAAACCTAAAAGAATGAAAAGTTACATTGGCACTCGCGCGGAGAAATCTAGGGGGTAGACCCGCCGGGCACACGTTCCGCTCTTTGGGGGAAGGAGGGGAGAACGACCGCCAGAGCACCGAACCCCACCAAACCTTGCATGTGGACCTATGATATGTGTCAAAGTGTGGTGCAAGGTCTAACACCGCAAAATTAGCTCCCTAAACCCTAGACCCTAGCCCTAACCCTACACCTAACCCTAACCAGTAGATCACACCCTCGATCATGTGATAATGGCTCGAGCTGCGGGTATGTATGTGCCAAAGGGTCCCAATCTTGGTTCTCCATGTGTATATGTCCTAAACAAACCTAAAGAATGAAAAGTTACATTGGTGCACTGCGGAGAAATCTAGGGGGTAGACCCGCCGGGGCACACGTTCGCTCTTTTGGGGAAGGAGGGGGAGAACGACCGCCGGAGCACCGGAACCCCACCAAACCTTGCATGTGGACCTATGATATGTGTCAAAGTGTGGTGCAAGGTCTAACACTGCAAAAGTAGCTCCCCTAAACCCTAGACCCTAGCCCTAACCCTACACCTAACCCTAACCAGTAGATCACACCCCGATCATGTGATAATGGCTCGAGCTGCGGGTATGTATGTGCCAAAGGGTCCCAATCTTGGTTCTCCATGTGTATATGTCCTAAACAAACCTAAAAGAATGAAAAGTTACATTGGTGCACCGCGCGGAGAAATCTAGGGTAGACCGCCGGGCACATGCCGCTCTTTTGGGAAGGAGAACGACCGCCGGAGCACCGAACCCCACCAAACCTTGCATGTGGACCTATGATATGTGTCAAAGTGTGGTGCAAGGTCTAACACTGCAAAAGTAGCTCCCTAAACCCTAGACCCTAGCCCTAACCCTACACCTAACCCTAACCAGTAGATCATGCACACCCTCGATCATGTGATAATGGCTCGAGCTGCGGGTATGTATGTGCCAAAGGGTCCCAATCTTGGTTCTCCATGTGTATATGTCCTAAACAAACCTAAAAGAATGAAAAGTTACATTGGTGCACCTCGCGGGAGAAATCTAGGGGACCCGGGGCACACGTTCCGCTTTTGGAAAGAGGGAGAACGACCGCCGAGCACCGGAACCCCACCAAACCTTGCATGTGGACCTATGATATGTGTCAAAGTGTGGTGCAAGGTCTAACACTGCAAAAGTAGCTCCCAAACCCTAGACCCTAGCCCTAACCCTACACCTAACCCAACCAGTAGATCAGCACACCCTCGATCATGTGATAATGGCTCGAGCTGCGGGTATGTATGTGCCAAAGGGTCCCAATCTTGGTTCTCCATGTGTATATGTCCTAAACAAACCTAAAAGAATGAAAAGTTACATTGGTGCACCCGCGCGGAGAAATCTAGGGGACCCGCCGGGGCACACAGCTCTTTGGAAGGAGGGGGAGAACGACCGCCGAGCACCGAACCCCACCAAACCTTGCATGTGGACCTATGATATGTGTCAAAGTGTGGTGCAAGGTCTAACACTGCAAAAGTAGCTCCCTAAACCCTAGACCCTAGCCCTAACCCTACACCTAACCCTAACCAGTAGATCACACACTCGATCATGTGATAATGGCTCGAGCTGCGGGTATATGTGCCAAAGGGTCCCAATCTTGGTTCTCCATGTGTATATGTCCTAAACAAACCTAAAAGAATGAAAAGTTACATTGGTGCACCCTCGCGCGAGAATCTAGGGAGACCCGCCGGGCACACGTTCCGCTCTTTGGGGAAGGAGGGGAGAACGACCGCCGGAGCACCGGAACCCCACCAAACCTTGCATGTGGACCTATGATATGTGTCAAAGTGTGGTGCAAGGTCTAACACTGCAAAAGTAGCTCCCCTAAACCCTAGACCCTAGCCCTAACCCTACACCTAACCCTAACCAGTAGATCAGGCACACCCTCGATCATGTGATAATGGCTCGAGCTGCGGTATGTATGTGCCAAAGGGTCCCAATCTTGGTTCTCCATGTGTATATGTCCTAAACAAACCTAAAAGAATGAAAAGTTACATTGGTGCACCCTCGCGCGGAGAAATCTAGGGGAGTAGACCCGCCGGGGCACACGTTCCGCTGTTTTGGGGGAGGAGAACGACCGCCGGAGCACCGAACCCCACCAAACCTTGCATGTGGACCTATGATATGTGTCAAAGTGTGGTGCAAGGTCTAACACTGCAAAAGTAGCTCCCCTAAACCCTAGACCCTAGCCCTAACCCTACACCTAACCCTAACCAGTAGATCAGGCACACCCTCGATCATGTGATAATGGCTCGAGCTGCGGGTATGTATGTGCCAAAGGGTCCCAATCTTGGTTCTCCATGTGTATATGTCCTAAACAAACCTAAAAGAATGAAAAGTTACATTGGTGCACCGCGCGGAGAAATCTAGGGGGTAGACCCGCCGGGCACACGTTCCGCTCTTTTGGGGAGGAGAAACGACCGCCGAGCACCGGAACCCCACCAAACCTTGCATGTGGACCTATGATATGTGTCAAAGTGTGGTGCAAGGTCTAACACCAAAAGTAGCTCCCCTAAACCCTAGACCCTAGCCCTAACCCTACACCTAACCCTAACCAAGTAGATCAGGCACACCCTCGATCATGTGATAATGGCTCGAGCGCGGGTATGTATGTGCCAAAGGGTCCCAATCTTGGTTCTCCATGTGTATATGTCCTAAACAAACCTAAAAGAATGAAAAGTTACATTGGTGCACCGCGGAGAAATCTAGGGGGTAGACCCGCCGGGGCACACGTTCCGCTCTTTTGGGGAAGGAGGGGGAGAACGACCGCGAGCACCGGAACCCCACCAAACCTTGCATGTGGACCTATGATATGTCAAAGTGTGGTGGTCTCAACACTGCAAAAGTAGCTCCCAAACCCTAGACCAGCCCTAACCCTACACCTAACCCTAACCAGTAGATCAGCACACCCTCGATCATGTGATAATGGCTCGAGCCGGGTATGTATGTGCCAAAGGGTCCCAATCTTGGTTCTCCATGTGTATATGTCCAAACAAACCTAAAAGAATGAAAAGTTACATTGGTGCACCGCCGGAGAAATCTAGGGGGTAGACCCGCGGGCACACGTTCCGCTCTTTTTAAGGAGGGGAGAACGACCGAGCAAGGAACCCCACCAAACCTTGCATGTGGACCTATGATATGTGTCAAAGTGTGGTGCAAGGTCAACACGCAAAAGTAGCTCCAAACCCTAGACCCTAGCCCTAACCCTACACCTAACCCTAACCAGTAGATCATGCACACCCTCGATCATGTGATAATGGCTCGAGCTGCGGGTATGTATGTGCCAAAGGGTCCCAATCTTGGTTCTCCATGTGTATATTCCTAAACAAACCTAAAAGAATGAAAAGTTACATTGGTGCACCCTGCGCGGAGAAATCTAGGGGGTAGACCCGCCGCACACGTTCCGCTTTTTTGGGGGAAGGAGGAGAACGACCGCCGGAGCACCGAACCCCACCAAACCTTGCATGTGGACCTATGATATGTGTCAAAGTGTGGTGCAAGGTCTAACACTGCAAAAGTAGCTCCTAAACCCTAGACCCTAGCCCTAACCCTACACCTAACCCTAACCAGTAGATCAGGCACACCCTCGATCATGTGATAATGGCTCGAGCCGCGGGTATGTATGTGCCAAAGGGTCCCAATCTTGGTTCTCCATGTGTATATGTCCTAAACAAACCTAAAAGAATGAAAAGTTACATTGGTGCACCGCGCGCGGAGAAATCTAGGGGGTAGACCGCCGGGGCACACGTTCCGCTTTTTTGGGGGAGGAGGGGGAGAACGACCGAGCACCGGAACCCCACCAAACCTTGCATGTGGACCTATGATATGTGTCAAAGTGTGGTGCAAGGTCTAACACTGCAAAAGTAGCTCCCTAAACCCTAGACCCTAGCCCTAACCCTACACCTAACCCCAACCAAGAGATCGGCACACCCTCGATCATGTGATAATGGCTCGAGCTGCGGGTATGTATGTGCCAAAGGGTCCCAATCTTGGTTCTCCATGTGTATATGTCCTAAACAAACCTAAAAGAATGAAAATTGGTGCACCCTCGCGCGGAGAAATCTAGGGGGTAGACCCGCCGGGGCACACGTTCCGCTCTTTGGAGGGGGAGAACGACCGCCGAGCACCGGAACCCCACCAAACCTTGCATGTGGACCTATGATATGTGTCAAAGTGGTGCAAGGTCTAACACTGCAAAAGTAGCTCCCCTAAACCCTAGACCCTAGCCCTAACCCTACACCTAACCCTAACCAGTAGATCACACACCCTCGATCATGTGATAATGGCTCGAGCTGCGGGTATGTATGTGCCAAAGGGTCCCAATCTTGGTTCTCCATGTGTATATGTCCTAAACAAACCTAAAAGAATGAAAAGTACATTGGTGCACCCTCGCGCGGAGAAATCTAGGGGGTAGACCCGCCGGGCACACGTTCCGCTCTTTTGGGGAAGGAGGGGAGAACGACCGCCGGAGCACCAACCCCACCAAACCTTGCATGTGGACCTATGATATGTGTCAAAGTGTGGTGCAAGGTCTAACACTGCAAAAGTAGCTCCCTAAACCCTAGACCCTAGCCCTAACCCTACACCTAACCCTAACCAAGATCGGCACACCCTCGATCATGTGATAATGGCTCGAGCTGCTGGTATGTATGTGCCAAAGGGTCCCAATCTTGGTTCTCCATGTATATGTCCTAAACAAACCTAAAAGAATGAAAAGTTACATTGGTGCACCGCGCGAGAAATCTAGGGGGTAGACCCGCGGGGCACACGTTCCGCTTCTTTTGGGAAGGAGGGGAGAAAACGCCGAGCACCAACCCCACCAAACCTTGCATGTGGACCTATGATATGTGTCAAAGTGTGGTGCAAGGTCTAACACTGCAAAAGTAGCTCCCCTAAACCCTAGACCCTAGCCCTAACCCTACACCTAACCCTAACCAAGATCGCACACCCTCGATCATGTGATAATGGCTCGAGCCGCGTATGTATGTGCCAAAGGGTCCCAATCTTGGTTCTCCATGTGTATATGTCCTAAACAAACCTAAAAGAATGAAAAGTTACATTGGTGCCCGCGCGGAGAAATCTAGGGGGTAGACCCGCCGGGGCACACGTTCCGCTTTTTGGGAAGGAGGAGAACGACCGCCGGAGCACCCGAACCCCACCAAACCTTGCATGTGGACCTATGATATGTGTCAAAGTGTGGTGCAAGGTCTAATGCAAAAGTAGCTCCCCTAAACCCTAGACCCTAGCCCTAACCCTACACCTAACCCTAACCAGTAGATCACACCCTCGATCATGTGATAATGGCTCGAGCTGCGGGTATGTATGTGCCAAAGGGTCCCAATCTTGGTTCTCCATGTGTATATGTCCTAAACAAACCTAAAAGAATGAAAAGTTACATTGGTGCACCCTCGCGTGGAGAAATCTAGGGGGTAGACCCGCCGGGCACACGTTCCGCTCTTTTGGGAAGGAGGGGGAGAACGACCGCCGGAGCACCGAACCCCACCAAACCTTGCATGTGGACCTATGATATGTGTTAAAGTGTGGTGCAAGGTCTAACACTGCAAAAGTAGCTCCCCTAAACCCTAGACCCTAGCCCTAACCCTACACCTAACCCTAACCAAGATCATGGCACACCCTCGATCATGTGATAATGGCTCGAGCTGCGTATGTATGTGCCAAAGGGTCCCAATCTTGGTTCTCCATGTGTATATGTCCTAAACAAACCTAAAAGAATGAAAAGTTACATTGGTGCACCTCGCGCGGAGAAATCTGGGGTAGACCCGCCGGCACACGTTCCGCTCTTTTGGGAAGGAGGAGGGAAGACCGCCGAGCACCGAACCCCACCAAACCTTGCATGTGGACCTATGATATGTGTCAAAGTGTGGTGCAAGGTCTAAAAGTAGCTCCCCGGTGTGACCTTCCTCACATTTGGGCGATAACACTTAGCAGATTTTCCGAAGCGTGGATTGCTCCGAAACCCTGATATATGTGGGGGATGAACATGGAGAGTAATTTTGTATTGCACATTGTCTTAAGTAACACTAATAAATATTCATCAAAAAGTGAAACTAATAAAAAAAAATATAAGTATGAGATGAAATAAAATAGAAAGAAAAACAAATAAAATGAAGTACAACACACGGCAAAGAAGGTGTCACACGGCAAAGGCTCCTTTGCCGCACGGCAAAGAGAAGCCCACGGCAACGTCCCAGTCCTTTGCCGTGCAATGTTTCTTTGCCGTGCGTCCTTATTTTTCCTTTGCCGTCATTATTTCTTTGCCGTGAGCGTTTGAGGGACTTTGCCGTGCGAGGGACGTTGCCGGCGCACGCGTGAGTTTGCCGTGCTCTGTATCTTTGCCGTGCGCCCTGTAACTTTGCCGTGCACATATTCTTTGCCGTGCGTACCTCTTGCGTCGCACGGCAAAGAATCTTTGTGCGGTGGCGCACGGCAATGATATGCTGCACGGCAGCGCCTGATTTTCCCGTAGTGTTAGGTTCGGCGTGTGCCGAGCGGGAAGTCGCGGTCGAGGCCGAACACCAACAGCCACATGGGCGCACTGCGGCGGAGCACTGTCAGGGACAGTGTGATCTCGGCGGCGACTACTATGACATGGCCTCCATCATGGTGTAGTATGCGAGGGCGTCGTCCAATGCGACAACTTGGGTGGAGTCGTACCCGGTGCCTGAGGGTGCAGTGACATTGAATAGCTAGGCACCGGAGCGGGGGAAGCAGTGGCGATCTGACAAGGGTGGTGACCAATGACGTCATGGTGGCGAGCAGCATGCTGATGCGGCGGTCACTAAGCAGTTTGGGCGCTTCATTGTGATGGATCGGGCGACCGAAAAAGGTGGAAATTTTCAGATTGACAGTGAGGTTGTGCGCTGGTTGGATTTTATAGCTGGGTTGTGCTTTTCTAGGCATGCACAAAAAATATTTGGGTTGGTATCTGCTGGAGCACACTTTTTCCCTCCTACGAAAAAATAGTTTTTTGTGCGTCAGCCTATTTTAGTGCGTCTGGAGCTGCTCTTAATCTTAAGTGCATGTGAGTTTGCATCAAAATGCAGAAGTTTGCTATATACAGAGAGTTTGTGACGTAAAGTTAATGCGTAAATGATATCAGAATGAACAGAACAAACATATGTTAAAATTGTATGAGCGCATAATATTTCAGCTCAGTGTTATGTAAAACTATGTATCTTGTTCCGGATTTATTTATAAATTTTCAATATGCCATTTACCTGAAAAGTAATTACATGTGCATTTTTAACTGACAAAAAACTCTCAAAAAAATAAGAGGTGACATGCAAAGAAAGCCTTTCCCACTTTATATGTGTTGCACACTCTTTTTTAGAATTTGAATCTATTGATATGGGCACACATAATTTGGGTCAGTGTTATTATATATGTATCTTTATGTTACCTCATATCCACTTCAATATCATGCACTATATGAACGACTAGCACGTGACATGTTACTGGAGTAGGAGGATTGTGGAATACATTGATGGTATTGTTGTATTGCGATGATTAGGAAGCACAATGGCAGAGATAAAAATATTGAGGACCCGTGACGACACCATTATAACAAGACCTCTTGTATTGCCACCGTTAGAGAGTTAAATTGTTCGGTCTAGAGAGACCGTAGCAACGCACAGGCATTTTTTAAAGGGAAAGTTTTTTTTTTTTAAAGGGAAGACAGGCATTCAACTAGTATATATATACGTAGAGTTGATTGGGTGTCAAAACGTGCCTCTCCCGCAAGGGAAAGAAAGAAAGCCAGCCAAAAAAAAACCCTAATCCCGAGACTCTTCCCCGCCGCAAGGGCAAGATTTGCTTGCTGCTCGCCACCGGCCACCGGCCATCCCAGACCAGACCCATGCCACGCAAAAGAAGCAAGCTCTGCTCACAGTCAGGATCGCCCCTGATGGCGTCTGGATCCGCTTCTTCCAGCTCTGCTGTTCCCCTTCTTCGGAGGAGGGGGCTTATTTCGTGCTTACACAGCCCAACCTGCCTCCCCCAAGGCGGCGGCGATGCGCCCACCGTCGAGCCTCCTCTTCCCGACAAGGATTTGCCCCAAGCCATCTGCGACCTCATCGTCCCCTTCTACGAGGAGGCCTTCCATCGGCTGCCCTGCGATACCATGCCGGACCTCGTCGGCCTCGTTACCACCGGCGGCTTGTGCCTCGGCCTCCTCGACCCTGTCTCCAACATCATCCTCAACACCCTCGCCCTCCTCCCCCAAGACGCCGCCGCAGCAGCAGCAGCTTCCTCCTCTCCACCCGCCGGTAAGAGGTCCAAAAGACTAGTGGGCAAAACCTTGGCCAAATCCGATAGCGGTGTCTACGCCTGGCAATCGCTTGCAGGCAGGTCCTACTACAGTCTCGTGGGCTTCCTCATGGCATACTTCGGATGGCTCACTGAGGAACAGGCCATCCGATACCTCTACCGGGCCAACGCCAATCTCCTCCTTGCCCTCAAGCTCATCCAACACGATCTGTATGCTGAAGTTGAAGAACCACTGGACCCTGACTCTGAAAGGGCGTGTGCTGCCCTCAAGTGGGCGGCCACCAGGGCAGGCCACCCTTCGCCCACCACTTTGGCTCAGGCCATGACAATCCGGCTCAAAGATGCCGACTTTGACCTCCTACAGAAGCAATTTTCAGCTGATGGTACTCCTCCTCCTATCATGGCTAAGGATGCTGAAGCAATCAGCCGTATTGTGAGGAGGCCGCTTTATGTTACCGGCATAAGCCATGATGCCATAGATAAACTGGCTTTCCATGTTGGTCATAACCTTGATGTTATGGGGGCTGAAACGGAAGCTATCCCTACTGCAGGGACCATCAGCACCACCTACAGCTTTCACGGCCGCCCCATCTGGTCGGTGCAGTCTGAACTGTCTGATGAGCTAGAAGATTGCCTGGATGAAGCAGTTCGCCAGTCAGTCTTGTTCAAGGCCCCGTGTGGCGACGACTGCGATTACCGGCAGTCTCTCAACATGTACCTCCATGGTATGATTCACAACTTCTACATCAAGGCTCTCAAGCTGCTGCCCACACCCTCTGGCTCCCTCATGCGCGGCTTCCTCATAGCTGGCCACTGCTATGGCTCCATGGACCCTGTCTCCAACATCATCGTCAACTCCATCTGGTTCTACATGCATGGCTCCTTTCTCCCACTTCCTGAACAAAGGAAGATGAAAAACTACATTGACATCTTCGACCCCATGGCGCTGCTTCCCTCACAAGTTTATTCCCTCAAGGGCCTTACAGAGCTGGCCAAATTTTCCGACCCCCAGTTCTTAGTGCCGGATTCTACTCTGGAGACACTCTGCAGTGCAAAATGCAACATTGTTGACATGTTACCATCAACATCGGCAGAGAGGCTTGAAACAAACCCCTTCCATGAAGCTGCCACGGTCGCTAAACACCCTCTGCCCCTTCAGCTGGGTGAACTGCACCGGCAGTTGCTGCTTATGCCTTATGAGCGAAACAAGCTTCTCTCCTGTATAACTAGGGCTCAAACTTGTAAGACTGTGTTGCCACTTGATGAGATGACACCTGTTCTGGAGGCCGTGTTGTATTCATGCAATCATCCAGTACCGGTACTAGGGCCAGCTCCTAGACTTTGTGCGAAGGCTTTGAAGATGGTGGCAAATAAGAGATCAGACTATGAGGAGAATAGGAAGTGGTTCCGTTCACAGATTGAACAGGTGCTGAAGGATTACACGTCGAAGCATTTCTGGGTAGGTATCAAAGTTGTTTTCAACCATTAGCTGCTACGTATATTCGCCTTACCTTCATTTGACCAACTCTTGCTTGTTGCAGGGACCAAAGTATAAACTTGATATTATCTTTTGTGTGGAGGAAAGCTCGGAAGCCCCCCCCAGATTTGGCAGGCACTACCAAGTCAACTTTACGGCTACTTCTGATTTGAAGCTTGAGAGGACACTATTCTTCGCCGAATTTTGGGCCTCAAGTGAGCCAAAGCCAAACTTCTGCTGCCCTCTACCCTACCCGTATGTGGGTAAGTCTGCTACTTTTCGGCCGCCGCATGGCTAATTAGTACCTGATAGCACTTGATTAGTACTTTGGGTCATGCGATCTGCTTCATACTTGCAGCTTGTACCACGTCTTCTCATGCTTGCATGCACTGCACCTAAATTTGGATTGGTTTATGAAGGTGTTTTCTATCTCTCTTATCTTACTGAACCATGGTTGGTTTTTGTTTGTGAATAGCCCGCTGCTACTATGGCGTGCATTCCTCAACGAAGATTGTGTATCCGGATCGCTCCGAGTACATCTACCACGATATCACGGAAAATGGAACCGACCGCGTGCATGCCCTGCTAGAGATGGACCTTGTCTACTTCAGTTCCAAGATAGACGTGCAGCTCGCGAAGCATCTGAATCATGCTGCATCCTCAGCACAAGTACCTCGGCATCCTTCGGGCTGGGCAAGGCCGAGGAAAGCGCGACGCTAAAAAACTAGGCCTGGCCTGGCCCGGCCATCGGGCGATTGTTTTTAGGCCCAGGCCCGGGAAGTTTGGGCTGGGCTGCCCATGTCAGGTATGTGCACCATGGCCGTTCAGACTATAAGTGAATCTTCTCTTGGCCGTGTAATAATATATGTCGCGGGTGTGATGTTATCAGCTGTGAAGTGAGACCTTATATGCATTCCTGCTGTGTGCTATGGTTTCCTAATGAATGCACATTCTGCGAGTATCAGGAAGTGGCGGACATTGCACTGTGATATTCTTGTACTCTGGCATGTTTTGTTTCCTTGAGCTAGCTGCTACTGGTATGCATGTGTCCCTGCCTTCTGTTTGCTGACCTTGTTAAATTTGTGTGTAAATCAAGCTAGGTTGCTTGCTGCTATGGTTGTGAAATGGGTATGATGAAGCAGGCTGTACCTTGATCTTTAACCAGATGCTCTTAATTTGGCTGCTCGATCTAGGAGATCTTATACAGTAGGAGGCTGTAGTTTCAGCCGAGTTGTCCTAGTAACATTGTGGACACACTTAGAAACGATGGATCAGTACAGCTGCTAGTGATCATACTCCTGCTTTGTGCTGTTGCAGTTATAGCTTCTTACTCGTGGTTTGGTGGTAATAGAAGTGGTTTTCTTGGCTTTGGCTGCCATTAGTTGGAAAAGAGCTAAATTCCTGGCTTGGCTTGTCTGATATCCTAATTTTAGCATGTTGTGTGGGCAGATTCAGATGTGAATGTGATTCCACGAGTAGTTTATGATAGCTAGTAGGCCTAGCTCGGCTTGCCCTTTTCGATAAAAGGAATATATTAATATCAAAACGATACCAATTACACCCAAAACGCACCACTAATGGCACTACGGATGACACACCAAAAAAGGAAAAGAAAACTAAGAAACAAAAGTCCCGCTACAGTATCTGAGCAACAACAGCAATACATCCACCGCCAAGACAACACCGAAATACGGACTCCAAAAACGACGCCTCCAAGAAGGGAACATGCGATAATTCGTCGCGATCAACGATCTTAGGTTTTCACCCAAGATAGTCCCCGCTCTCAAAACAATGCTCCAACAAGGTCATTGCCAGTGCACAACCAAGCAAGGCGACCTTCCACCAAAGGTAGGACTCAACTTCACCCGTATTGTCGCCCCACTTTCATACCGATGCTAAGCAAGTCCTCAACATCAACGGAGACTTGAACCTCCCTTAGCTAGTCCTCCTGCCTTCATGAACTTCTCTTCCGACTTTCATCATGGATCCATAGTCACTTGATGTCAACACAGAAAAAGAGCTTCCCGCTCCCTCCGAACCAATCGGTCGGAATAAAAGCATGGGTGCGCACGACCGAATACCACCGATCCAGCAAACTCCAGGCAAAAAGCATCACATTCGCCGCGGAGCCTTCCGAACTCAACACTCCGGCTAGATCACGAGTCCAGCCTCCGTAGGTCTTCCTCTTCACGCAAGAGAGACCCTAGGACCACCGCCTTTATTCAGGTCGGACCCACGTCGGCGACCATCCCGGGCCCACTCAACCCTCCACCGGCGACTCCATCGCCGGCTTCCAAGCATCTCCATCGCCGCCGAATGCGGTGATAGATCGAAAGATCCACCACCACCAACCGCAGCCGACCCTCTCCGGTGAAGAAGAGGGCCACCTCCACCGTACCCTCCGCTCTGCTGCTGCCGCGGCCGACCCGCGCTCTCATGAGCCAGGGAAGGCGCCAGGTGCCCGCGCCCCGGGCGGTGAGGGGAGTGGAGGCCGCGGCTCCGCCGGCCGCCGCCGCGCTTCTGGCGGGAGAGGGCCGCGGGCGGGAGCCGGCACGGCGAGGTCCGCCGCGGGCGCGCGCGGGAGGAGGGGATCCGCCGCCGTCCTCGCGCGGAGGGCGTCGGCGCCGCCAGGCCGTGGGGCTTGGCCCCGCGGCGCCACGGCGGAGGCGCGCGGCGGCTGGGCTGCGGGCGGCGGGAGGAGGCGGCGGCGGGAGGAGGTAGGCTTGCCCCCCGGTCCTCCACATACCAAATAAAGGTTTTGTGTTATCTTGTTAGGTTGGCTGCAGCAAACGAGTTGCTTGCTCTTGTTTCTGATGTAAAACATCAAGGCGAACATAGGTTGACCAGCATCAAAGTCATACCAGTTGCCTGCACATGTAAAGCACATTTACATCAACGCCACGTTCGCCGAAGGAAAAAAGCATGCAGAAATTGGGTCATACTCTTAATCTGTTTCACAACACTTGTATTTCAGATTATGCAAACATCTTAAGAAACCAATGAGAATGACAGAAGCCTGGTAAACAAGCACATATTAATCAATATAAGCAGCCCATATTGTAATTAATTCACGTGTAAGGGTGGGCAGAAAAACCGAAAACCAAAAACCGACACCGAAAAGACCAACACCAAAACCGAAGAGACCGAGACCGAAAAGACCGTTGAAAATTCGGCCAGGAATTATTTTAGACCGAAATTTGTACTGTGAATTCGGGCATTGCCTTGCATTAGACCGAATAACCGAAAAGACCGACTTTACCAGCGAGTAGCTCAGTCCTTCATGCCCCAGTCGCCCACTCGTAGGCCCAGTGGCCCAAGTCAGTACTTACTGTACATCTTCTTGAGAGATCCAGACGACAATCCCAACGCACAACGCTAGCAGTTCCCGAGACTCCAGTTCCCCATCGATAAATTCCATGTGCTAGCAGTCCCTACGCGCACTGCGTCGCTTCGGCTAATGCATAATCCCATCTCGCGAGACGAAGGGAGCGCCGCTGCCCATCATCTTCCGCCGCGGCGCCTCTTGCCCTCCTACTGCTGGTCTCCGAGTTCGAGCTAAAACATCGGCGTGAGACTGCAGAACATGTCAGTCGGCGGCGGTCGTCGATCTGCTACTGATCTCCACGTCCAACCTTCACACCGATGTGCATGGTGCTAGGGACGGCGCAACACCACAAGCAACAACGACATCAATCAGCTCCTGCACCGTGAGTCAATACACTGAATGTAAAATTTGTGAGCAGCTATCACTTTAGAATCGCTGTCCAAAAATTGTCCTTCTTGTTCACAGTACGGTCATGATCGAAGTATAGACCGAAACGTCGGGTACCCGAAAATTTCGGTTAGCAATAATTTCCAGCTAAATCCGGTTCACAATTTTTGGAGACCGAACATTAAAAAGACCGAAAAACAAAAACCGAAATTTCGGTCTAGACCGAACGCCCACCCTGCGTGTAATAGTCCAATTCTTGGCCATGTTACATGCACACTGTGCGGAGCTGCAAAAGATCCGCCAAAATTCGCCCCATGTTGCGTCAACGGCCAACTTCTACATGATTTCTACTCTGGTCGGTGCAGCCTAGCAGTGTGTTTCTCACCACTATAAAATTCTAATAGTACCGTTCATATCACAAATGGTAGTACTACCTCAAGGCCTATATTTTTTTTAGAAGTCAAACTAAGTAAGTTTGACCGAAATTTAGGAGAATCTACAACAAATATCATATTTTATAGATACCAAATGAATATATATTGGTGGGCCCTTCGTGTGTCGGTGTTTGTCTAGGTTTTGCTCGAGTATGGTTTTCGTCCGGTTTTCAGCTAATTTACTGGGCACCTTTCTTCTTAATTTTGAGATAGGCAATTTTTTTGCCTCGTTTAGAAAAAATAATATGAATATTTATTTCATTATTTATCTAGGGGCCAGTGCTGGTCCGTAGCGTTTGTACCTACGGATCTGCAGTACTCCGTATATCTGATATATATACGTAGAGTTGATTGGGTGTCAAAACGTGCCTTGGCCCTCTCCCGCAAGGGAAATAAAGAAGGATAGTGCTGAGCGTCCCCCGGGGGATCAAATCCCCGATCCCCCGGGTGCCCAGCCACACGATGCGACCAAAACCAACCGTCCAGATTGGGTCAACATTCCTGTGCGGAAAAATAAAGAAGAGAAAACGCATCTAAGAAATGGAAAGAAATCCCCCTGCCTCCGCATCTTCAAGCACGAGCTAGCAGCAATGCCGGCGTCCGCCGACGATATGGCGTCCGGCTTGCGGCACCGCGCCGGCAGCACCGCCGCCCGGGCCGGCAGCAACTCCGTCCCCGCTGGTAGCACCACAACCCCTTGCATGCAGCACCGCCGCCTTCCGCACGTAGCTTCGCCGCCAGCCTCGCCGGATTCCTTGCAGCACGATTGCTCAACTTGCATCAAATCGCCGCCGGCCTCGCCGGCTTCCTTGTAGCACAATGGCATCCGGTTTGTAGCAACCACCGCTACCGCTCGTAGCAATGTTCGCCACCAGCCTCGCCGGCCTCCTCCTCGCAGCACGACGGCCTCCACTTTGTAGCAACCGCCGCCGCCGCTCGTAGCGCTGTCCACCTTCAATTGTAGCAAATCGCCGCTTTGTAGCAGCCGTCGCCGACCCTTGTAGCAGCCGCGGACGCCCAGTGTAGCAGCCGCCGCCACCTATTGTAGCAGCCGCCGCCGCCCACGTAGCAGACGCCGCCGCCACCCATTGTAGCAAAGGCCGCAGCCCCTTGTAGCAGAGGCCGATGCCGGACGTAGCAGAGGGGCCAGCACTCGGTAGCAAAGAGGGTGGCTGTTTGTAGCAGCGGGGGACGATGGCCAGCGGTGGCGGCGGCGTTGTACCACCGGCAGCAGCGCGGCGTTGGTAGTGGGAGGGGACAGAGTATGGGAATGGAGGACTTGAGCGGCGGCCACCCAAGGATTCGCAGCAGCACCGGCTACGCCTGGCCGCCGCCTACGGCTTGCAATGGCAGCTGATGTTCTGCATCGTCGTCGTCGCCTCGTCAGTTCCCCACATACTCGTGATTTGGGAACAGCGAGATGCAGATGCGATCTTGGAGGGGAGGGGAGGGGGCACCGAGCGGAGGGGTTGATGGCGACGGAGGCGTCGCTGAGTTGGCGCGGCGGCGTCGCTCAGTGGGCACGGGGCCGGCGCTGCGTTGGTCACGGAGGCATGCGCGGTGGTTTTCTGGATGCATCGAGTGGGGGAGATGATATGCGGTGTCGTTAGTCGTTCGTGTCGTTCACGAGAGGATTGGGATGTGAGCGGGCCCACCTTGCTGTGGACGCGTGTCTCACGCACGACCAGGAGGACGGGAGAGAAGTTATCCCCCGGGGGAATATGAGCGTTTTCCAAGAAAGAAAGCCAGCAAAAAACCCTAATCTCGAGACTCTTCCCCGCCGCAAGGGCAAGATTTGCTTGCTGCTCGCCACCGGCCACCGGCCATCCCAGACCAGACCCATGCCACGCAAAAGAAGCAAGCTCTGCTCGCAGTCAGGATCAGGATCTCCCCTGATGCCGTCTGGATCCGCTTCTTCCAGCTCTGATGTTCCCCTTCTTCGGAGGAGGGGGCTTATTTCGTGCTTACACAGCCCAACCTGCCTCCCCGAAGGCGCCGGCGATGATGCGCCCACCGTCGACGTCGAGCCTCCTCTTCCCGACCAGGATTTGCCCCAAGCCATCTACGACCTCATCGTCCCCTTCTACGAGGAGGCCTTCCATCGGCTGCCCTGCGAGACCATGCCGGACCTCGTCGGCCGCCTTACCACCGGCGGCTTGTGCCTCGGCCTCCTCGACCCTGTCTCCAACATCATCCTCAACACCCTCGCCCTCCTCCCCGAAGACGCCGCCGCAGCTGCTGCTGCTTCCTCCTCTCCACCCGCCGGTAAGAGGTCCAAAAGACTAGTGCGCAACGCCTTCCCCAAATCCAAACGCGGTGCCTACGCCTGGCACGATATTGCAAACAGGTCCCGCCACAGTCTCGTGTGCTTCCTCGTGGCATACTTCGGATGCCTCACCAGCAAACAGGCCATCAGATACCTCTACCGAGCCAACGCCAATCTCCTCATTGCCGTCATGCTCATCCAATACGATCTGTATGCTCAAGTTAAAGAAGAAGAAGAACCACTGGATCCAAGCTCCCAAAGGACGCATGCCGCCCTCAAGTGGGCGGCCCACAGAGCAGGTCACCCTTCGCCAAGCACATTGGCTCAGGTCATGACAGTTCGGCTCAAAGATGCCGACTTTCACCTCCTAAAGAAGCAATTTTCAGCTGATGGTACTCCTCCTCCTATCATGGCTAAGGATGCTGAAGCAATCTACAATATGGTGACCAGGCCGCCTTATGTTACCGGCATTAGCCATGATGCCATAGATGAACTGTCTTTCCATGTTGGTAATAATAACCTTGATGCTACGCGGGCCAAAACCAAAGCTATCCCTACTACAGGGCTCACCACCACCACCTACAGCTTTCACGGTCGTCACTCCATCTCGTCGCTGCAGTCTGGACTGTCTGACAAGCTACAAGATTGCCTGAAAAAAGCAGCTCTTCACGCAATCTTGTTCAAGGCCCCGTGTGGCGACGACTGCGATTACCTGCAGTCTCTCAAGATGTACCTCCATGGTATGATTCACAACTTCTACATCACGGCGCTCAAGTTGCTGCCCACACCCTCGGGCCCCCTCATGCGCAGCTTCCTCTTAGCCGGCCACTGCTATGGCTCCATGGACCCCGTCTCCAACATCATCGTCAACTCCATCTGGTACTTCAGGCATGGCTGCCTTCTCCCACAATCTGAACACAAGAAGATGACAAACTACATTGACATCTTCAACCCCGCGTCGCTGCTTCCCGTACAAGCTTATTCCCTCGAGGGGCTTACAAAGCTGGCCGCATTTGTTGACCCCCAGTTCTTAGTGGCGGATTCTACTCTGGAGACACTCTGCAGTGCAAAATGCAACATTGTTGACATGTTACCATCATCGACAGAGAGGCTTGAAAAAAACTCCTTCCATGAAGCTGCCATGGCCGGTGCACACCTTCTGCCCCTTCAGCTGGGTGAACTGCACCAACAATTGCTGCTTATGCCTTTTGAGCGAAACAAGTTGCTCTCCTGTATAACTCGGGCTCGAGATAGTCATACTGTGTTGCTACTCGATGAGATGACACCTGTTCTGGAGGCCGTGGTGCGGAGATCCACGGATCCAGCACCGGTGCCAGGGAAAGCTCCTAGACTTTCTGTGGAAGCTTTGAGGATGGTGTCAAATAAGAGATCAGAGTATGAGCAGAAAAGGAGGTGGTTCCGTTCGCAGATTGAACAGGTGCTGAAGGATTACACGTCGAAGCATTTTTGGGTAGGTATTAAAGTTGCTTTCTACCATTAGCTGCTATGCATATTCGCCTCACCTTCATTTGACCAACACTTGCTTATTGTAGGGACCAAAGTATAAACTTGATATTATCGTTGGTGTGGAGGAAAGCTCAGAAGGCCCCCCCAGATTTGGCAGGCACTACCACGTCAACTTTACGGCTACTTCTGATTTGAAGCTTGAGAGGACACTATTCTTCGCCGAATTCTGGGTCTCAAGTGAGCCAAAGCCAAACTTCTGCTGCCCTCTACCCTATCTGTCTGTGGGTATGTCCGCTACTTTTCTGCCACCTCATGGCTTATTAGTACCTGATAGCACTTGTTTAGTACTTTGGGTCGTGCGATCTGCTTCATACTTGCAGCTTGCACATCGCCTTCTCATGCTTGCATGCACTACACCTAAATTTGGATTGGTTTATGAAGGCGTTTTCTATCTCTTACTGAACCATGGCTGGGTTTTGTTTTGTTAATAGCCCGCTGCTACTATGGCGAGCATACCTCAAGGAAGATTGTGTATCCAGATCGCTCCGAGTACATCACGCACGATATCACCCAATATGGAACCTGCTGCGTGAATGAATTGCTAGAGATGGACCTTATCTACTTCAGTTCCAAGAGAGATGTGCAGCTTGCGTGGTATCTGAATCAGGTTGCCTCTTCAGAACATGTACCTGAGCATCCTTCGGGTGGGGCAAGGCTGAAGAAAGCGCGACGCTAAAAAACTAGGCCTGGTCTGGCCCGGGCATCGGGCGATTGTTTTTAGGCCCAGACCCGGGATGTTTGGGCTGAGCTTTGGGCCGGACTCAGGCCGGGCTGCCCATGTCAAGTATGTGCACCAGGCCGTTCAGACTAAGTGAATCTTCTCTCGGCCGTGTAATAATATATGTCGCGGCTAGCTAGTGTGTGATGTGATCAGCTGTGAAGTGAGACCTTATATGCCTTCCTGCTGTGTGCTATGGTTTCCTAATGAATGCACATTCTGCGAGTATCAGGAAGTGGCGGACATTGCACTGTGATATTCTTGTACTCCGGCATGTTTTGTTTCCTTGAGCTAGCTGCTACTGGTATGCATGTGTCCGTGCCTTCTGTTTGTTGACCTTGTTAAATTTGTGTGTAAATCAAGCTAGGTCGCTTGCTGCTATGGTTGTGAAATGGGTATGATGAAGCGGGCTGTACCTTGATCTTTAACCAGATGCTCTTAATTTGGCTGCTCGATCTAGGAGATCTTATACAGTAGGAGGCTGTAGTTTCAGCCGAGTTGTCCTAGTAACATTGTGGACAAACTTAGAAACGATGGATCATTACAGCTGTTAGTGATCATACTCCTGCTAGTTTCTCCTTGTCGTGCTTTGTGCTGTTGCAGTTATAGCTTCTTACTCGTGGTTTGGTGGTAATAGAAGTGGTTTTCTTGGCTTTGGCTGCCATTACCTGAAAAGGAGCTAAATTCCTGGCTTGGCTTGTCTGACATTCTAATTTTAGCATGTTGTGTGGGCAGATTCAGATGTGAATGTGATTCCAGGAGGAGTTTATAATAGTAGTAGGCCTAGCTCGGCTTGCCCTAGTTTCTCAGCCCTAGTGCCATGACAAACCTCCAAATATCTCACCTCCTCCACATACCAAATGATTGGTTTCGTGTTATCTTGTTAGGTTGGCAGCAACAAACGAGTTGCTTGCTCTTGCCTCTGATGTAAACCATCAAGGCGAACATAGGTTGACCACCATCAAAGTCATACCAGTTGCCTGCACATGTAAACGGTAAAGCACATAGGCTCTGTCTGGATGTTTGTATTGGCATCGCATTCGGTGTAATATTAACGTCATGGGATATTAACACTGAGATCAATACCGATATTTCTGTTTGGATGTCTAGATATTTGGTACCTAAAATTGATACCCTAGCTGAATGCCAAAACCTGTTTGGATGGTCAAACTGATGTATTGTATTTGTATGAGAGTATGATCCTGATACATGTTTGCAAACGATTTCTTGTGAAAGTTTTGAATATATTGGAATGGTTATATGACATAACAATTAATAAAAGGCAAAATATATATATATATAAATTGTCACATCATCTTTTAACTTTAAACAAACATGGAAAATTGAGTGAATATAAATTCAACAAGTACTTTCTTAGATCAGGTTGCAAACGTCTCTTCTTCCTACTCCCGGCCTACAGCCTGCAACCGCTGCGTCAACCGACCTGTGAGCTGTGAGGGTGGGTCAATTCGGCAGGGCAAACAGAGGGCGAGGTCGAGGGAAGGGCGGAGAATGCGGGTGGTCACCAGGGGACGCCGAGGGAAGGGCCGGGCGGCGAGATATACCGGCAGGCGCTGCACGATTCGGAAGGGAGGCCGTCGCTAGGTCGGGGCGGTCGGGTTGGGGAAGAGACTCGTGTGCGAGTTCACGAATGCCAAGCGATGTCTACCTCTAGGGCTCGTCTTTCGGGATCGACCTCTCTCCACAGCAATCTGCCTGGTCAATATTCAGTCCGAATATCTGGCCCCAATGTATAGTACAGCCAAACAGCTCAAATTGAGGTATTCGGCCATGAATCCCTCAATATCCAATGCCGCCTATTTACAAACATCCAAACACTCCCATACTTTGGTGTATGTGCATTTTAACATTAACGCCACGTTGGCCAAAGGAAAAAAGCATGCAGAAATTGGGTCATACCCTTAATCTGTTTCACAACACTTGTATTTCACATTATGCAAACATCTTACTTAAGAAACCAATGAGAATGACAGAAGCTCGCTAAATAAGCACATATTATTTAATAAGCAGCCCGTATTGTAATTATTTTACGAGGAATAGTCCAATTCTTGGCCATGTTACATGCACAACGTGCAGAGCTGCAAAAAATTCACATCCCCAGCCAACTTCTATATGATTCGGCTGCTGGTCGGTGCAGCCCAGCAGTGTGTTTCTTATCATTATAAAATTCTTATAGTATTGTTCAGATCACAAACGGTAGCACTACCTCAAGGTCTATATTTTTTAGAAGTCAAACCAAGTAAGTATGACCAAAATTTTAGAATAATCTATCAACAAATATCATATTTTATAGATACCATATGAATATATATCGGTGAGGCCCGTGTTGGTTTGGGTTTCACCCGAGTATCGGTTTTCGCCTGGTTTTCCGCTAATTAACTGGACACCTTTCTTCTTAATTAATAGATAGGCAAAGCTTTTGCCTCGTTTTAAAAAATATGAATATATATTGTATTATCTATCTTGTAGTATTTATTTTATATTTTGCATGTTAACGTGTTTTGGTCAAATCTTAGTTAAATTTAACATAGTTTAACATTTAAGCCTTAAACTTTAGGATGGAACTTGTAGTAATAATTAAGCTTACCCTTTCCATTCCAGCCTATGTAGATTTTCATTCGGGGAACGCTACGAATCGGACGCCGATAGTTGCTACCTATCGGACCAGTTGGAGGCCGTTGCATTGGAAGCAGGCGCTCAATACGATCGGCGCCAAAAGAACCCCGCGTTTGTTTAGGGAGTTAACTTCGTTGACAGCCTAGCTCGAATTAACTACTCCATATCACACGTCGCGCATGCAAATCCGATCAGCCGGCATGCTTTGAGAATATGCATCCTTCACCTAAGGCATGTTTGGTAGCCTGGTCTCCACTTGGGTATGTCAACCCAGTCGTTTGGTTGTCCGTGAAGGCATTTTCTGCAGAGAAGAGGAAAGACAACCCCATTATTTAAGTGCCTACACATACATCTTTCTTCTAACTCACACCTTGTTTGATTGTACACATGAGCAACCTGATTCCCAGTCTGTAATGATGAACTTGTTCGAGGTGGTATATACTAACCCCTTATGTGATGAACCTGTGATGCATCACGAAGTATAGTTGCTTTACTCGTGATGCATCGCCCAATAGGGTAACTACTTGTTGTGTATTACCAGCACTGATGAACTAAATGTTGTTGAATGTGTTGTTATTCAGTTAGCGCTACTGGGTAACCTCGCCACTCAAATGGAGGGATATGAGACCACCTCCTAAAATATGTATGATCTCTTCAGCAGATCATGACCATCGTCGAGAGGATGATGAAGAATGAAGCAAAAGCACTAAGCAACAAACTACTTGCGCAGCCAGGTCCTCCTCTCCGATGGCATACTCTTCTTTGTTGTCGGCATGGTACTCGTCATACTCTTATTGTTGTCTGCCCTAAAGTTGAGTGCCCTGACTAGCAAGTGAGGTTGGTATAACTGCTCTTTGCAGAAAAATCGGGGTGTGAAGATTGTTTTATCTGAGCATAGTTCGTGATTAGGGTGTTGACGTACTCACGATGCCTCGGGTAGCACTGCAACTCACAAGGAGCAGGTGTCATGGCAGATGACAATGAGCTGCTGGAAGATCAAGAAAGGAACTCCTACCTTCAGGTACTCTTGAAGCCTCTCTTCATCTCTAAGATAGAAGCAACAAACATGTTCGCTCCACTCGAGACTGCGATCGGATTTGATCTTGCTTATGACGCTTTACTTGGTCCTCCACTTTCTGATGTGGTTATAGACCTAAAGAGTGCTCACATGTATGCCAATGAATGTAATAATATCATCAGCTACATTTTTCATAAGTGCCTCTTTGAATCCCAGGCTAAAGCAGACGCCTGCATTTACAAGCTCAACCAAGCGGTTTGGCACAAACTCGGACATCTTTGGTTGCCAAAACCAATGTTCAGGAAATCGGTAATCGTTAACTGCTCGGTCAGCTTGAGTTTAGGGATTAATCGGAAATCGGCCTATTGACTGATTTAATCGGTCGACTATTAATCGGTGATGTTTTTTTTCAAAATTGCGGGTTACGAGCACTAAAATATGCCATATTGAACAAGTAAACCTTGCAAAAGGGCATCACAGCAATCCATATTATGTAACCAGGTCCAACAAATAAATCTTACTACTCTCAAAACCAAAATAAAAATGATAGGAATAGGATTGTAAATCCTGAAGGTGTCACTTTTTTCTACTTGCTTTCTTCCAGCCTGCTTTTCTTTCAGTTTTTTTTGAGGTATGCTTTTCTTTCAGTTTTCATTGAATCTACTTCTTCTGTTTGCTTTTCTTTCAGCTTCTTCTTTTGTGGGGCCTCAAAAGCCGCCTTACACAGAGAAGCACCACAACCAGTCATGTACATGGTTGAAGAAACCATTGAAAGATCAGTAACGTTTCTTCTCACCTATGATAAGAACTACTCCTAGCTCTATTGCTCCTAATACTTTACCAAATGGAAACTCTAGCTGGATTCAATCGGTTGGTGTCAATCAGGTGTGTTTTTCACTTTCTAAAAAA
Organism: Lolium multiflorum; assembly: GCA_030979885.1. Taxonomy (NCBI): domain Eukaryota; kingdom Viridiplantae; phylum Streptophyta; class Magnoliopsida; order Poales; family Poaceae; genus Lolium; species Lolium multiflorum. Next base: position 96,757,031 of record CM061749.1, read on the forward strand.
AGGTGTGTTTTTTACCAGTCGGAAACTCTGCTGCTCCTAATATTTCACCAAATGGAAACTCTAGCTGGTACGAAACCTGATGAGTAAATATGAATGAGTTTGTACTCCTAAAAAAAACTTGACAACAGAGGCATCATGTATTGCAAAAATTGGTAGAAATTCAACATAGAAAAATAGTAATGGTAGCATGGAGCACCGTACAGAAATAAAATGGGCAGAAATTCAACAAGCAACACCATGCTGAACACAATACAAAATAAAATTGGCAGCAGCCATTTACACTAGACTATACTAGAACGACATGATCTGCACCAATCGCTATGTACTAGACTCCGATTGATTAGACTAGAGTAGACTACCGTTCAGCAACTTACCAGTGAATGAGAGGAATAGGAGGAAATCATGCCTGGATTGATCTAGAGATTGGAACAGTGGAGTTGGGAGAAATTACTCCAACAGCCGAGCGGGTAGAGAATGATTTGGCGCCAGAGAGCAGCTGGACCAATAGAGAAGGAAGGGAGATAGAGAGAAGATCCAGGCGGTCGGACATGGTGGTGCCGGCGAGAAGCCGCCTGGACCTGCCCCTAGGGATGGCGACAAGGAAATAAAGCACGGACCGGCAGGCAAGCTCGGTATGGACTAGATCCCCCCGCCGGAGACGAGCATCGGGGCGGCGGCGGTTTCGATCTGCAGTGGCGACGCTGAAACGTGCTCACCCAACCCAAATCGAGGGCAGAGGAACGATCAAAGAATCTGGGAGGCGGCTGGGACTGGGCAGGGTCGAAATTTGGACTCTTTCGGCTGGGCAGTTAATCGGAGATTCCCGTTTAATCGCTGTCAGACCGATTAAAAGGTTTCAACGAGTAACCCAGCCGATTCGACTTATTCTACACGGTCACCATCGGAGCACCGATTAAACGGATTAGTAATCGTCTTATCGGCCGATTTTTTGAACAATGGCCAAAACATGGCACGTCCGGGTGCAAACATGGATTCATAAGCATTGAAAGATGGAGTAGAAAGATCAGAGGAGCCTAGTGGTATTATCACCTACATGACAAGTACCAGACGAACATAGCTAAGCATTAGCACATGAATGAACTACCACATAAACATCCGTAACCATTTGCACATCAATGAAGTACCACAAGAAGATCCATAAGCATTTGCACATCACTGAACCACCATAAGCTACAACCACAAAAGCAGGAGGCTGCTTACAGTTAGAGGATCCACACGCAACACCGAGGTTGGGGAAGAAATAGACCCTGGCGCAGAGCAGGCATCACAATCGTCCCCGTGCTAGAGTCAGATCCAACCACGCCAATCGTGGAAGTACGAGACGAAGATCCTATCACAGGGACCGACGATGAATGAATGACCTACAATGGAGGCTCTCAGATCTCCTTGTGTAAACATAATGCACATACAATATTCGGCGGATGTGCATTTTAACATCAACGCCACTTTCGCTGAAGGAAAGAGCATGCAATTTGTCATAGTAAAATTAAGTCATACTTTTGATCTGATCCACAACACTTTTATTTCACATTACTTTTGTTGTGTGATGTCGGCTCATACATGGAGATACAATCATTTTTTTTTGAGGATGGAGGTACAATCTATTATTACAGCGCTAGGCGGTTGGGAGAAAATAGGAGAACATGTGCTCAATATGACTGGGTTTGCTTGCCTGTTGATGGGAGAGATGCAACTTTTGTTACTCCCTCCGTTTCATATTAGTTGACTCTTTTGCCGTGTGATGGGTTTGATTGCCGTGCGATGGAAGAAGTAGACCCTGGCGCAGAAGCAGACATCACAACCGTCCCCGTGCTAGAGTCAAATCCAAACACGACAACTGTGAAAGTACCACAAAGATCCTATCACAATGACAAAGGAATGACCTATAATGGAGGCTCTCACATTTTCATGTGTAAACATAATGCACATACAGTTTTCGGCGGATGTACATTTTAATATCAACGCCACTTTCGCTAAAGGAAAGAGCATGCAATTTGTCATAGTGAAATTGAGTCATACCTTTGATCTGATCCACAACACTTTTATTTCACATTGATTTTTATGTTTAATGCCGACTCATACATGGAGTTACAATCAATTTTTTTTGAGGATGGAGGTACAATCGGTGGGGCCACATAAAAGTCGTTGCGTCCAGTGGCCCCTATTGTAATTTATTCACGAGGAATAGTCCAATTCTTGGCCATGTTACATGCACACTGTGCGCAGCTGCAAAAACTTCGCAGCCCCATGTTCCGTCAACGGCCAATTTCTACGTGATTAGTACTCTGGTCGGTGCAGCCCACCAGTGTGTTTCTCTTCACTACAAAATTCTAATACTTCCTATATTAGCGTGAAGTAATATGAATCAGAGGGAGTGGTATCGTTCAGATCACAAACATTAGTAGTATGCAGTGTTAATTCATTACTAATTGCCTGATTAATTAAGCTTACTCCCTTCATCTAGTGGGTAACGTGGGTTAGGCCTACATAGATTTTCATTGGGACCACGAAAGACTTTGTTGGAGGTCATATTTCTCTCCTAAACCCTCTCTAATCTCCAATCACATGCTATGAATGCCAAAGACTGCGTATTTCCTCCATCCATAAATAAGTGTACATGAGGGTTTTCTAAGATAAGTCTTCTCCGAGGAAGTCCGCCACCATGGGTCGGAAAGGAAAGGACATGCATATCAACTACAAGGATATGGACTCCATTGAGTATGTAGCTATTTGGCAGAAGAACTGGTATGAGGACATGGAGAGGGATTTGGAGATTGAGGACAATCGTTTCTGGTGCACCGAGCAGCTGTTCATCTACAAAGAAATTTATCAGAAGATGGACAAAGTGAGACCGATGCACCCTCTTGCCCTGGACACTCTTGGTGAGAAGCATCACTTTGCAAATGCTGCGTGGGTGATTGAACAGATGGGGCTGCATAAGCTAATGCGACTACAACATGACTACAACGTTCCACTCATTCAGCAGTTTTACTCCACTCTTGCCTTCAAAAAGGATGAGGCACGCACCATGATGTGGATGACTGGCACTACTCCCTGTGAAGCCAACTTTCACAGGTTCGCTGAGCTTCTTGGATATCCCTTCCGTGCTGGCATTCGTCTCCATGGTCCTACTCCACCTGACAAGGACTCACTCGGTGACCTCTATTTTGCGCATGGTAACATTGGCACTATTACCGGTCTCCTTCCACTGTATGATCAGCTACTTCGTTTCTTTCGGGACAACATTGCTCCAAGTGGACGGAACCGTGATGCCATTCGTGGAGCATTGGTGAGCCTTCTTGCTCTTGCTGGCGAGTGTGCTGAAGATGAGGAGGAAAAGGACTACACTGTTGATGTTATGGATTATATCTTTCACGATATACACGATGCAATGGTGAGTCGGACTACCATGCCATATGCTCCTTATATTCAGCTACTCATTGATAGGACGGTTGCGACTGAGGATTTGAGCGGGTACCCTCGAGAGGAACATAAGGTAAAGAAGACCTATCAGAAGAGAAAGACTGCCGCCCCTCCCGCTCCTTCGGCTAGGTCCTTTATGGGAGATGCCCATGCTAGTGGCACCGCGCCTGCTCGCTCAGCTGCTGCACCTCTTCTTCAGAAGGAGGTTAAGAAGCTGAATTGGTTCCAAAGGAATGTCCTCTGCATGAACATCGAGATACACAAGGAGAACTTCCAGGCTAGCCGTCAGCGTTCCGATATCCATCATACTCAGGCGGTCATTCTGCATAAGCTCAGTGGTGAGCAAGGCCCTCCTCCTGAGCCTCCTGTCCACCCCTTCTACAGCAGCTAGCAATCTTCTTAGGTTCACTGGTCAAAGATCGAGCAGAGTATTATGAGGAGCAGCGTCCCTCGCACTACACCGGCCACCGACCACAGCGAGGACGAGTATGAGACAGGCTCGGGCTCGGAGTGATTCTCTTGGGGCTTTCATTTGTGTTGAACTATGTTATGTGTGCTTGGTGAGTATTGTTCATTGTGTGAGACATGGATTTCGGTATTTTATATATTGAGACTATGCATTATTATATGGTGTGTAATTTATGGTATTCGGTATTCTATATCACCATATGGGTATGATCTCTATCTCAAGTCTCAACTATATGTGATTATGTATCTTGCTCTTATTATTGTGTCATGTTGCCTAGCCTATATGTCGAGGTCACTCGAACCTATGTGTGGTGCATTTGTATTCAAATGCAAACTACTTATATGCACACATCTAGGGGAAGTGCCTCTATCTTAGTGTCAACATGTTGTCTGGTACTAGTAAGTTTATTGCAAATCCGTGTGTTTTCATCAAACACCAAAAAGGGGAAGATTGAAAGAAAATTTCTTCATAATTATGTTTTGTGTGTTTGATGACAACATATGTGATGATCTAATGTGGCTTAGTGTGCAGATATGATCTACTTTATAGTTTGAAGTGAGAAGTATTAAAAGGGAAAAGCCGTGGATGAAAAGGAGGAAGAAAGAAAGAAGGCTGGAATTTCCAGGCCGGAAATTCCGGGCCGGAAATTCTGAGAATTTCCGGCCCCCAAATTTTCACTAAGGACTTAAAGGTCCAGAGCCCCTGGATGCCCCCCGCAAATTTTCCCGGACATTTCTGTTGAAGGGGCGAAAATTCTGGGGGTCCGGAAATTCTGGCCCGGACATTTTGACAATTTCCGGCCCCCAAAATTTTGCTAAGGACCTGAGGGTCTAGGCTCTCAGTATACCCCCCCCCCCCCCCGGATTTTTGCCCGAACATTTGTATCGAAGGGGCGGAAATTCCGAGGGAGGGCGGCGGAAATTCCGGCCCCAACTTACACCGGAAATTTCGGCCCTAAAAGTCAGCAACGGCTACATTTGGTGGGGGGGGGGTATAAATACCCCCTTCTTCTTCCAGCTCAAGTTGCTCATTGTTGCCCAAGTTCATCCACCATTAGAGCCACTTCAAGAAGCACAAGAATCACAAGATCTCCTCCTCCAACCATCCAAATCTCTTGATCTTGGAGAATCGAAGGAGAAGACCGCGATATACCTCTTCACCGAAGCGATTTGCATTTCCCCCTCATATGCTTGAGGGCTCCTTTGCTAGTTTTCCTCTTTGGAAACCCTAGTTGTTTGTGGTTGATTTGTTCTTCTTATTGTTGTTTTGTTACAGATTTTGGGAGCCTCCAATTCGGTTGTGGATGTGTGCCCCAAAAACCTTGTAAAGGCCTGATTTTCGCCTCGAGGAAATCCCTTAGTGGAAGTGGGCTGGGTCTTTGTGGCGTTGCTCACAGGAGACCTGAGTGAAGCCTTTGTGGCGTTGGTCTGGCCTTCGTAGCGACCACACTCCTCCAAACGTAGACGTACTTCCCCTCAAAAGGAATGAACTACGGGAATCATCTCCGTGTCTCCGCTTGCTCCACTCCCGGTTACCTCTATCCTTATTAGCTTCCCTATATATTGTCTAGCTATATATTGCTTAGTAGTTGATCTTGCCATATAGGTAAATTCACATAGTTGCATATCTAGAGAATTTACCTTTGTGTCAAGCCTAAATTGAAAAAAACAAAAAATTGGTTAGCACCTATTAACCCTCCCCTCTAGGTGCGGCATACGATCCTTTCAATTACATGCATTTCAATTGATGGCTGAAACAAAATGTGAGATTTATTATTCAATATTTCTGGTTATTGATTCATCTTGACTAACTATTGTCAATGGTGAATCACTTTTAAATTGTGAGCTTGTAAAAATTGAACTAGTGCTAATTGGTTTTGGTCCCTTGGTAAAATTGTCGCCGGTATTTACTTGGTTGCCCTTTTGTCTGCTTAGTTGACTATCAATTATTTGCCCTTGTTTCCTAAAGATATGATGAATGATTGCCTATAATGATGCCTCATTGATGCCTTTGATGGAATCAGGATAAATGTTCTCTAATTGTCTCTTGTTGCCTTCTAAAGTGTTGCCTACTTGCTTAATTTGATGATTCCAGCGAATTTGGGAATTCTGGACTAGTTCCCAGGATTCCTAAGTACTAGCTCCAACATTAAATTTGCATCTCCTCAAGAGATGCATACATTCTAACCAATCAACAACCCTCTTTTGTTTTAGTCTACTGTTGCAGGAAAAGAAGATGTTGGAGAATTGGAGAAGAGCAAGATTAGTTTAGGGTTTCTTTTTATTATCTTATTTTGTAATATTTTATTTCTTTTGGTAACTTGAAATAATAATTCTATAATGGTTGTACAGTTACAATGGATGGATGATAATTTTTAATGTTTAGTTCTTGATTGTCCATTCCTATTTAACTTATACTTATTTGATTTATAATTTCTGAAATGCTTAATAGCTGTTTAGTATTATTAAATATTATAAACATGTAACTTATTTTTTTGAGGTTCAAATTCCGATTCAAATCCCTATTTGAATTTGTGTCATTTCTATTTGAATCGAATTCAAATTGCTTCCCCAAAACACAATAGTTTAAACAAAGGTCATGTCGAAATTCATCGCACTCACGTTGATGACCTAATTCAATTCCACCGACGTAAGAGAAACCTCGATCACTTTGAAGGGTTTAAACAAAAGCGTGAAAATTACCATTTTCTATGCATGAATGCAATGCACACTTCTGTGTTCTCCCAATTTTTGGTCTCTAAACCTGGGATGTTACATGAACCCATGAACACCGGTCCAATTTTAATCATAAGAAACACCTTTCCATCACTTTTATCTTACTTTTTTATTTGCAGCACTATTTTAATCCGAAAATACAAAAATACTTTTTCTTTCTTATTTGCACTCAAAACCACAAAACAAACAAATCTTTACCGCTTTTATTTAGTTTATTTCAGTTGTTTAGTTTACTTTAGTTACTACCTTATTTATTTTCGAGTGCAAGTACATGTACAGAAGTATAGTCACACACACGAGCAAATAAATGTAGAAAAGTACAGTCACATACACGAGCAAGTACAATTACCGAGTAAAGAGAAAAGCTACACCAAATACACTAAAATAGAAGTACTTATTAGTTCAACCACAAGTAGAGTTTGGTACACACCACACGTACAACCATACTAGTATTAGAAGTACGTAAAAAGTGTCTCGAAACCTATCAATATGGTATCTAGTTTTGAAGATCTCGTCTCGAGGGTCACAAAAGTGAAAACGGCTCGTAATTTGGAACTACGGTTCTCAAGACATTTTATTTTGAAAATCGAATCTAAAAAATAAAGAGAAAAGCTGAGACAACCCACCTTCTCCTGTCCTTCTCTCTCCTCCATCATTCCCACCTTGCTTCCCTTTATGACACGTGGCGAACACCGAGATCACTTTCCCAGAAATTTCTGGCACCACGGCGCGCCACTTGTCGCGTGCGGAGAGAGTTTAATTCCCTTTGCGAAGGTCGATCTTTTTCTAGAGATTTTGACGAAAAAGGAAAACAAATAGAAGTTGTGGGCTATGGGACAGGACAACCACAGGACAACCACCTCACGGCCCACGACTATCAGGAGCAAGGGCTGATGTCCAGTCAGCCTCTCACCATTCTGGATTAGGATCTATTTGAATTGTACAATTAAAAGATACAAAATTTACCTTAAAAGGTATTAAAAATAGAAAAAAGATGAAAAAATAAGGACATTTTATGTTCACACACAAGTATTTGGAGGAAAAACATTTTACGTGACCTACACAAGAAAGACCAAAAAATGTTCGTAAACAGTCATGTGGAAGCGTCAAAATTTATCTTTTTACATGAGATAGAAAAAAAGTATTTCACGTGGGTATAACCTATCGGGTTCTCATTATTGCTATACCCGGTGCGGATTATGGAGGTGAACTAGCACAAAGACTCGACAAGCTAGACCCGCATGTAATATGACTAAGGAAAACTGAAAGAAAGAAATTTGTAATAGACTAGGACTCTTGTAATAGACTAGTCCACCTCCATAATCCGCACCGGGTATAACAATAATGAGTACCCGATAGGTTATACCCACGTCAGTAGCCGCGGGCACGGACTGAAGTTGACACTAGCCAATACTTTCCAATCCATTGTGTCTTCAAAAGATACAAGCTTGGTAATCGCCGAATAATTAAGTACGCGTAAATGATGGAAAAACGAGCCCAGATTTACTCGATAAAATTGAAACTGGTTAACTGCCGGAGCAAAACATCGTTACCGTACACACACACGAGCCCCCGGGCTCGAATCCGGATTATTGGAACCTTCGGGTCCGTAAACAAATTTCTAACCTTTGGCTCCTTCGAAGTTAAAGCAACCTTCAGGTTCCTTTTTCTCTTGGACGTGAAAGTTGGAACTGCTAAGTCCGTTATTGTCGACGAGACTAATCATTTTTATCGGGTGCGCGACCAGCGCTCCTGATGGGAATAGCCCGCGAGCCTGTGGATGACTGTGTAATAGTCATGTATAGGCTATAAACGACTGAGTCGAATACCACAAATTTCTCCGAGTTCTGAAATATATTCGGGTGCTCCACCATGGGAGGAGCCGATACTTTTGATGACGTCAGCACCGACGTGGCAACTGCTGCGGTACAACTGACAGAACGTGACCTGGGTACGTCGTGTGGCATCTCGTTCTCGGACTCTTTGGGCGTCGACTTTCCCAAAACCTAAGTCCATAACGTTGGACATTGGCGAGGGTACAACCTCATCAATATATTCCTTTTTCTCGAAAACTTATGTGTCTAAATATCGATGTAAAATTTTATTTCAGGTTTTTTATACGGTGGAGTATTTGAAATATGTTTTCACACAATAAATTCATACGGATACGTGTGAGCCGAATTGAATTTCATGTAAGTTAAGGTCTTGTGATGTTGTACATGTGCTCGAGCTCAGTCCTGGAGCCCTCGTCTCCGGTATCCACTCCGATCAAAATCCTACGGCGGCAGGTGACGGGCGAGCTCCTCCGCCGCCTCCGCACCCCGAGCTGAATCCGTCCCCGGCTTCACCTTCTCCCCCGCAATACGCCTCCTCCCGTTCGGACCCACCAGCATCGCCACCTGCAATGTCGCCGGCGGCGCCGCCGGCGCTGCCACGCCGCCGGACGCGCGGATGGTCAAGACGGGATTCGACCCGGCCATCTACCGGCTCAACCTGCACCTCCACTCGCTCATCTCCTCCGGCCGCCTCGCGCAGGCCCGGGCCCTGTTCGACCAAATGGCGCCGCACCGGCGCAACGCCTTCTCCCTCAACCGCATGCTCTTCGGATACTCCAGGTCAGGCCAGATTGCCGCCGCGCACAGCCTCTTCCTCTCCTCCCCGCTCCGCCTCCGCGATGCGTTCACCTGGACCGTCATGATGGGCGCGCTCGCCGCCGCCCCCGGCCGCGCCGCCGACGCCTTGACCCTCTTCCGCGACATGCTCAGGGAGGACGTCGCCCCGGACGGCGTCGCCCTCGCCCTATCGACCGTGCTTAACGTTCCCGCTGCCACCTACAGCACCACCGTCTCGCTCCACGCCTTCGCCGTGAAGCTCGGCCTCCTCCGCTCGTGGTCTGCAACACGCTGCTCGATGCCTACTGCAAGCACGGCCTCCTCGCCGCCGGCCGGAGGGTGTTCGACCAGACGCCGTGCCTACTGCATTGGCGAGATGGAGAAGCTGTTAGACGAGTTGCCGGAGCGCTCGGTTTCGATAGGCAGGCCTTGCCCTGTGTTCATTTCATTAGAAGGAGTTGAAGTTACAGGAAAAGAAGGCCTAAAGATGCTGCCTCACATTGGGATTGGGAAGCAGATACATGCTCAGCTGGTCCTCCTTGGCCTTTCTTCAGAGGATCTTGTGGGCAACGCTCTGATCGACATGTACTCGAAATGCGGCATGCTCGACGCTGCGAAGACCAATTTTGCCAACAAAAATGACAAGACTGGCGTTTCATGGACAGCGATGATAACTGGTCATGTACAGAACGGGCAGCAGGAAGAAGCGCTGCAGTTTTTCTGTGGCATGAGAAGAGTTGGTGTGAGCCCGGACAGGGCGATATTTTCAAGCATCATTAAGGCTTCCTCGAGCCTGGCAATGATGGGGTTAGGAAGGCAATTGCATTCTTACCTAATAAGATCAGGCCACATGGCCAGCGTGTTCACAGGAAGTGCCCTTCTTGACATGTACGCAAAGTGTGGCTGTTTGGATGAGGCGCTCCGGACATTTGATGAGATGCCTGAGAGGAATTGATCTCGTGGAACGCTGTTATTTCAGCCTACGCTCACTACAGGCAGGCAAAGAATGCCATCAAGATGTTTGAAGGTATGCTTCACTATGGGTTTAAACCAGATTCAGTCACCTTCTTGAGTGTACTGTCAGCATGCAGTCACAATGGTCTTGCAGAAGAATGTATGAAATACTTTGAACTGATGGAACATGAGTATGGCATATCTCCCTGGAAGGAACACTATTCGTGTGTTATCGACACATTAGGCCGGGTGGGACGTTTCGATAAAGTTCAGAAAATGTTGAGCGAGATGCCATTTGGAGATGATACAATCATTTGGAGCTCTATTCTTCACTCCTGCAGGATCCATGGAAACCAGGATTTAGCTAGAGTGGCAGCTGAAAAACTGTTCAGTATTGGGGCCACAGACGCGACACCGCACGTTATACTGTCCAACATATATGCGAAAGCTGGTAAATGGGAAGATGCTGCACGTGTGAAGAAGGCCATGAGAGATCGAGGACTTAGGAAAGAGTTGAGTTACAGTTGGGTTAATTCAAACAAAAAATCTATAGCTTTTCTTCGAATGACCAACCCAACCCAATGATAGCTGAGATTAAAGACGAGCTAGAGAGGTTGTACAGAGAGATGGACAGACAAGGATATAAGCCTGACACTAGCTGTGCCTTGCATCAAGTAGACGATGACCTAAAGTTGGAGTCGCTGAAATACCACAGTGAGAGATTGGCCATTGCATTTGCTCTGATTAACACCCCACCGGGGACGCCAATTAGAGTTATGAAGAATCTATCTACCTGCCTAGACTGCCATGCTGCCATCAAGATGATGTCAAAGATTGTGAACAGAGACATCATTGTAAGAGATTCAAGCAGGTTCCACCATTTCAAGGATGGAGTTTGTTCTTGTGGAGACTATTGGTAGGGATTAGGCTTCTGTGCGCAATGGAGGATGCACACTGAATATGCCGAGAAACAACTAAAATTTGTCAGGGTACATCTATCAGGCACACTACCATCTTGCTGGAGTTTTTGTTACTAGTTTTCCTTATATGTTGTTTTTGTTATTAGTGTTTTTTCTCGCATCTCTGTAGCTGGAAGTAGGTCTGCTAGCCATTTTTCGAGGATAAACCAGGCTTATGGTATGTTAGGCTTGACACTTCCCCATTTAATTACAAACAACTAAAGGAATAACTTCCCGAAATGCAGGATCTTGGTTTACTTTGTTTTGCATGACAAGTTTTTGTTTCAATTCTGTGTTTTTTTAACCCATTGCCTTCCTGTACTCCATGGTAACGGAAGTTTGACCAGCTAATTTTGCATATCTATACATTTGCCTACTCATATTCCCCATGACTTCAGTATGTTATCTGCCCAGAAAGTTCAACTTCTAGCTGAAATCATTATTATATATACATGTGCCAAGTACTTGCATATGTAGTATTTGTCTCATAGCTTTGGTTGGTAACGTGTAATTAGAAATTTCAGCAATGGTTCAGATGAGTGGAGCGTAATTGAGGAGAATGGTGTAAACACTGTCGTTTTGAAGTTTCACCTTAATTTATTTCGGTGATATAGCAGGTAAAATGCCATTTACAGATAGAATTTCATACTTTGTGCTATAATTGCTACGTACTTTCTAGGGATTCCTATTTTTTCCGTATATTTAAGAAACATAAAGTTATATTTTCCAGGCATCAGTCAACGGTGGTAATTTTTGATCCAAAGCACACTTGCATTTGTGTTTCAACATAGAACTAATATTGATGAACTCTATCGAGTGCTCCTCAGCATTCTATGAATACTGTCTATGAGTTGTATTCGTCATCCATTACTTGTAAAAGGCGGAAAACGAGTGGAATTTTGACGTGTTACATTTGGTAGGATGAGCTCTGTGCTCGTCGTGGCAGGTGAAATAAAACTGAGTGAAGCTGTATCAAGGACGGGCTTCATGGTTCATATATCCATGCTCTGGAAGTTCCTCTTGTTAGACAGACATAGGAGTAGCTTGTTGTCAACCCAATCCCTTTATATTTGTGGTAGCTAGTCCATCCATGTCAGAAACAAGCATGGCCATACATTCAGTATCTTTACTTTCTTTTCCTTTGGGGGACAAATAAATGGACTGTCTTCCTTCTCAGTGTGAAGTCCTGAGAGCATTTGGGCCAGAAATTTTATGACAACAAAGAGGTGTGAGATGGTACACGTCTGTTGAGCAGCTGACAGCGACATGGAGGAAGAAGGTGATGTTGAAGAAAGCAAGTGTACAAATGACTGCCTCTTTTCTTACCAATTCCAGTTCCCAGTTCCATCATTTTACCGCTAGTTACTGCTACCTCTGTGGTCATGGCGGCTTGCCTCTCCTCCACGCTCCCTCGCCAGACCATCCACCGCCGCTTCTGCTTGACCCCTAAGCTGCCCTCCTCTTCCACCACCACCTACTACCGGCGCCCCCACCGCCGGATCATTGGAACTAGCTCCATCGCTGTCTCTGCCCGTGCCTCCTCTGCGGCGGCCGCTGCTCCAGGCCTCGACGCCGACGACATCCGACACCCCCTCGACAAGCAGGTCAGTTCCTAGTTTCTATTTCCTTTCTTTTCTGTGTCTGTTGTTTAATTTGGTATTCCTCTTCATGTTTTGTAGAACACTTTGCTGCTCAAAGCAATTCCCGGCCTCAATGATATAGGCAAGGCTTTGCTAGGTACTCTACTTCTCTGCTTCCAGTAGGCAACTATACTTTCAGGAGTTCTCATGCTACTAGTTTTCATCCATCATAACCCAACATATGTACTTCTAGAAGCTAACACGGTTTTACTTGTTACTTTCTTTTGATAATATAGGTCCGGTTTCTGAGCAAGTTATGGTTCTTCAGAACATTGGATCCTCTGTTCTCGTCTCTGAGAATCAGGTAACATATGCAAACTGAATACTATCTTGAATCTGGTTCGCTTTCTGAACTGCTAGCGTACACCTGTCCGTGGCTACTATAAGCTGCAAAGATGAACTGGTATGACTTATGTCACTGGAATATGACCTGAAGTACAATATTTTTATGTTTGCATCTCTCACCTTATGACTGTTACTATCACAATAACCACATGTGAATGCACTCTGACAGAATTTAAAGCACTCACAATCTCTTCTTTCTCTTCAGTTGCCAGAACTCCACCAGCTCATGATTGAAGCTGCAAAAATCTTGAACATAGAATCTCCGGATCTATACGTACGGCAAAATCCCGTTCCTAATGCTTACACCTTAGCAATCAACGGCAAAAAGCCATTTGTCGTGGTTCACACAAGCCTCGTGGAACTACTCACTAGAAAGGAACTACAGGTACGACCACAGAGATCAATAGATAATATCTGTCACTTGTTACGGAGGTGTCTTTCTCTTGATTACGTGGATACGGAAAATCAGTTTCGCATGTGTGGGTACTAGATATCGCTGCATGTTGACCGTATGGTTTACTCATTTGGAGGTCATTGTATTTTGGTTAGGCTGTTTTGGCACATGAGCTTGGTCACCTCAAGTGCGACCATGGCGTGTGGCTTACCTTTGCCAACATACTAACAACAGGAGCATACACTGTCCCTGGTAAGTCCTATCTTTCACACAATGTATTCAAGAAACCGGGAGGTAGGTCTGTAAAGCATCTAATGGTAACAACATTTCTGCACTATTTTCAGGTTTTGGGATGGTTGCCGGGTTCCTGGAAGAACAGCTGTTCAGGTGGCTGCGAGCTGCGGAGCTGACATGCGATAGGGCAGCCCTTCTCGTAGTGAAAGACCCCAAGGTACCATGCATTCACACATTCAGCAACGACGTTCGCTTTTGTGGTGTTAGTTGATAGTCTATGGATGTAACTGGTTTAGCATCATCACCCAGTGTGTAATCTGATAGAGCCTGCTGTTTACTGTCAAGAGGTTGTCATGTCGGTCCTGATGAAGCTGGCGGGAGGGTGCCCATCCCTGGCGGACCAGCTGAATGTGGACGCCTTTCTGGAGCAGGCCCGCTCGTACGACAAGGCCTCGTCGAACCCGGTTGGGTGGTACATCCGGTTAGATTCTGATCCCATGAAGTGAACAACCATTGATCTAACTGAGTTATTGAGACTGCTGTGTTGTGGAAACTGAACAAAACGGAAAATTGTTAATTGTGTGTTTTACAGCAATGCTCAGACGAGAGAGCTGTCACACCCGTTGCCTGTGATGCGAGCGCGAGAGGTGGACGAGTGGTCGAGGAGCCAAGAATACAGGACGCTGTCGCGGAAAATGTTTTAGTAATCTGTCTGTCTGCATATGAAACGAGAGAGAAGCTAGGTGTGGAGTGAGTGCACTAGTGGTGGACTGGTGGTGAAAAACAAAGGAATTCAGTAACCAGTCTATGAAATGAGAGAGGCTAGCTGTGGACTAGTGCACTAGTGATGGTGCTGAAAATTAAGTAACTAGTAGAGTTGAATAGATTGCATATTTATGCAACTGAAATTAGATTGGTTGTAAATGATTAAACTGAAAAATCAAATACTGATCTGTGTTGTGCTTCCATCTGGCTATACTTTTTTTTGCGGGTATCCATCTGGCTATACTTGACAAGGAAGTGAACATGGAGCGTTGTTTATGATCCTTGCGTGTTATAGTCGTGTCTTTGGGTGAAAAGGATGCTGAGATGTTTGAACAAATATATTGGGTCTCGAGGAAAACATAAACTTTTTTCTCTCCTCTACGCACCAAATCAATTCTCTTCAGTTTTGGTACGAATTATCTCGTATGGGCTGAATCTAAAACTTGCAATGAATTAATAATGCTTGTTGATGCAGTCCATCCGAGTGGTGTATATCTGCAAGGACTTGTGCACCCTTAATTCCTTATATCAACAGATCGCTTTATTGTTCATCAAGAAATGAATGTGCATCCTTAATTTCTTACTATCAACAGACCGGATGTGTACATTTTCTAGATAGAATGCCTCGTCGTACTAGTACTTCAATGCATCGGTATCCATCTACTACCTCCATCCCAAAAATTAAGCCTTATTTGTTTTTTGAAAAGTCAAAATAAGTAAAGTTTGACCAAACTTTTAAAACAATATATCAATAAATATAATATTTTGTAGATACCATACGAAAATATATTTCATTATCTATTTAATAATAATAATTTTATATTTTGCATGTAAATAATTTTTGGTAAAAACTTAGTCAAACTTTACATAGTTTGACTTTTTTAAAATAATATAAGCCTTAAACTTTGAAATGGAGGTAGTATATTATTTCCTTGTTGGACCGTCTGCATGGAGCCAAATTGGGGATATAATTGCATCATGTATGCAGGAAAATACCATGATGAACCGGGTGCATGTGCACCCATTTTTTAATATTGGAAAAAATGCTATTTGAAAATCTGAATAAAAATTAAAATATTTTTTCATGTACATATTATGTTGATATTTGCTTGTGTAAGTTTTCATGAAAAATACGATTATATGTGCCCTACACGAAAATGATAAAATATCCAAATGACATTATAATAGTTGGTTGTGTACTGTTCATGAAAATAGGGAATACCATCCTTCACATTTATGTGTAGATTACACATGGTCGTTTTTCATGCCAAAATTTGCACAAATAACTATCAACATAGGATATATATGCGTGCATTTTTTTAAAATTTTCTAAAACTTGAAAATAGCATTTAAAAAAATTATAATAAAATGTACGTGCAGCTGGGTTCACATCATCCGAGTTGGTATGCAGGGCTTATATTGGGTGGCTAGCTAGCATTAGGAGCAAGCTAGTTTAATAGTAGAGCCAACTGTTGGCTATAAGACAAGTGCCATATCATCTATAGCCATTGTAGAGCCAACATGTACAATAGTGAGCTATTAAATTGTACTACTTTATCTATGTATGACCCACCATTCACTCTCACATAGTGTCTAGGAGCACGTGCTAGAGCTGACTCTTGCATAAGAGGCCACTTCTCTTCTCTCTCCTCCTCTCTCTCTTCCAACTAAGCAACAATATATTATTTTAATCCTTATAGCCAGCTGACTAGGACTTATTGTACTTGCTCTAACCGCCGGTTCGGTGCGCCTGTGTTTTAGTTTCCTTAATTTTCTTTTTGGTCACATACTTACTACTCCTTCTTAGATTCACAGTTGTTGGATACCTGTTCATTACCATAGCAGGCTTGGATGCACTCTCATTAACGTTCACACATCTGCAAGTTTTTTTTTTGAGCTTCACACATATGCAAGTTTGTGATAAATGGTTGGCACACACACATATGCAATTCATGGTTAATTAGCCTCTCAATAATTAAGTCCTTGGTCCGATGGCAGGTGAGGTGGGGTTCCACGAAGCATTTACACACCCACATTAATTGAGATCTTAGAGATAGACTTCTAGTAGGAGTATAGGACATTGGCAAGATAGAATGACGTTTCCCCCTTGACTCATGCCTCTTAGACTAGCCACAATTGTAGGGATTCGTAGCATAGAAAACAAAAAATTTCCTACCGCAAGAACGAAAACACAAGCCAAGATCTAATCTAGTAGATGGTAGCAACGAGAAGATCATGAGACTAACCCTCGAAGATTTCCAAAGCCTAACGAGATTAGATCTCGTGGTGGATGTAGTCGATCACTTGCCGCTTGCAAAAGCGCGTAGAAGATCTTGACCGCTTGCAAAAGCGCGTAGAAGAACTTGACGGTGCCACAATCGGACAGCACTTCCGTACTCGGTCACACGTACGGAGTTGATGAAGACGACGTCCTCCTCTCCGTTCCAGCGGGCATCGGAAGTAGTAGATCCTCCTCGAATCCCGGCAGACGACGGCGTGGTGGCGGTGGTGATGGAGAACTCCGGGCTTCGCCTAAGCGTATGCGGGAGAGGTGGTGGAGGAGAGAGGCTAGGGTTTGGGGAGAGGTGCGGCCAACTCATGGCTTGGAGTGGCCGGCCCCTCCCCTTGCCCCTCTTTTTATAGGTGGAAACCCCAAGAGTTGGACTCCAAGTAAGACCCGAATCCAAAACTTGCCTTAGGGACAAAACCTACCCAGGGGGAATCCCACTCAAGGTGGGACTCCCACCCCTTCCTTGGGGTTGGCCGGCCACCCTTGGGGAGTCCACCTGGACTCCTCCCTAGGGTTGGCCGGCCATGCAAGTGGAGTCCCTCCGGGACTCCACTTTCCATGGTGATTTCTTCCGGACTTTCTAGAACCTTCTAGAACCGCCATAAATGCACCGATCATTTTCAAACTTGGAAAGTGACTTCCTATATATGAATCTTATTCTCCGACCATTCCGACCTCCTCGTGATGTCCTGGATCCCATCCGAGACTCCAACAAAACTTCGAACTCCATTCCATATTCCATATCTACTTAAACAACATCAAACCTTAAGTGTGTCACCCTACGGTTCGTGAACTATGCAGACATGGTTGAGACTTCTCTCCGACCAATAACCAATAGCGGGATCTGGAGATCCATAATGGCTCCCACATATTCAACGATGACTTAGTGATCGATTGAACCATTTACATACGATACCGATTCCCTTTGTCACGCGATATTTTACTTGTCCGAGGTATAATCATTGGTATCTCTATACCTTGTTCAACCTCGTCTCTAAGTACTCTTTACTCGTACCGTGGTATGTGATCTCTTATGAACCATTCATATGCTTGCAAGCTAATCAGATGATTTCCACCGAGAGGGCCCAGAGAATATCTATCCGTCATCGGGATGGACAAATCCCACTCTTGATCCATATGCCTCAACTCATACTTTCCGAATACTTAATCCCACCTTTATAACCACCGATTTACGCAGTGGCGTTTGATGTAATCAAAGTACCCTTCGGTATAAGTGATTTACATGATCTCATGGTCGAAGGATTAGGTAACTATGTATCGAAAGCTTATAGCAAATGAACTTAATGACATGATCTTATGCTACACTTAATTTGGTGTGTCCATTACATCATTCATCAATGACATAACCTTGTTATTAATAACATCCAATGTTCATGATCATGAAACCTGATCATTTATTAATCAACAAGCTAGTTATACAAGAGGCTTACTAGGGACTCCTTGTTGTTTACATAACACACATGTATCAATGTTTCGGTTAATACAATTATAGCATGGTATGTAAACATTTATCATAAACACAAAGATATATAATAACCATTTTATTATTGCCTCTTGGGCATATCTCCAACAGTCTCCCACTTGCACTAGAGTCAATAATCTAGTTTACATTTTTAAAGATATAACACCTTGGCCTTCTGGTGCTTTATTATGTTATGCTCACGGGAGAGGTTTTAGTCAACGGATCCACACGCTAAAGTATGTATTTTGCAATTCATTTGCGTCTCAACGCATCACTCATTTTCCAAATGAGTTGGCAAGTATGCTTAGTCCTCTGGTGGAACCTTAATTTCGCGGTCTGAAATATGTCACTAATATTGTCATACACAATATAGCTTCAAAGTTCTGACACTATCGGAACTACATCAAATTCTCAAAGAACTTTTTGACTTAACATCTTTAGTCATTGTCAAAACAATGAAATACTCTGCCTTCGTTTGTAGAATCCGTCACAATATTTAGAACTCTTCTAAATCTAGCATTGTGCTACCTTTTAAACAACACTTAGCCTAATTGAGATTTGAAATTCGTTTTTGTATGTGACCAAACTAATATCGTGCAACACTTTACAGCAATTTGTTTGTCATTAGCCCATACAAAACTATATATATATCCTTGGTTCTTCTAAAGTACTCAAAGATATTCTTACTGTCGTCCAATGATCATCACATGAATCATTCTGGTATATGCTCATAACACTTTAGAGCACAAGACATCTGATTGTGTACATATTATTCGTGATCTATAATCACTCATGTGTTTTTACTCATTGAGTGTCATATACACTCAAGTCTTGTTAAACCTTCACATGAAAAGAACACCTTCTTTATAATTTTATATTGAACTACTTCAATATTCATTCTATGTACTTTGACTTAAACTTATTATGTGTTTCAATCTATCTTCATAGATCTTGACACTAAATATGTTTCAGTCCATATCTTTTCATTGAAGCTAATTCTCAATGAAACCTTTTAATCAATTATATAATTACAATATTTATAATCAACGATATGTCACTACATAAAGTATTACAAATATGTCTCAACGCTCCCACTTAATTTCTTGCAAATGCAAGTATCTTCATCGTTTCTGATGAAATCAAAAACTCTTTGACTATTTCATCCGGTGAAGATTCCAACTCCACAATACTCATTTCATCCAATTGAAGTTCGTATTCCTATCTAGTATTCTACAGACTGGCAAAACTCTTGGTTTTATCTTGTATACACCTTTAATACACACTTCTGTTAAGTAATATATTTTGCCATCCTACTAGCATATCTCATAAAAGAAATATGTAGCGATTACTAGAATAATCCACATAGACTATAAGCATTGCTACGGAAGATCTAATCTTATCGTAGTCATCTCTTTGAACTTTGTCGTAAACAACTTTTCGACAAGTCATGCTTATTCAAGGATATTTCATCCAAGTCCATCAATTTCATAGATTCATTTACTTTCAAAAAGTATTCACCTATCTTGGATTTCATGGCGCATAGCCATTTTAACGGAGTCGGGGTCCATCATAACTTCTTTGTATGTAGTTGGTTTATCATTGTTCAAAATCAATCCTTTGTAAACAAATCATTTATTTGATCACAAAGTAAACCAAACCTACAATATTCAATAGGTACTTTGATCTCCATGGCTAAAACACTTTGTAGTCATGGGAGCCATGATCACGTGGCTTCCTAACCTATTTTGATGCTGCGCTACTCTGATCATCATGCTCAGGTTCATCAACCTTATCAAGTTCTATTGTCCTCCCACTCAAATACTTCGCTAGAAAACAATTTCTTGGAAATAAGTAAGTAACATTAACAAACACTTTTGTTTTTTTTACTTTATAGTGGAAAGAATTCCCAATCAATTCTCTGGGATAACCAACAAAGACATTCATCCGATTTTGGTTGTAAATTCATTTACTTATGCTATGCATACCAAAATTTAAGAAAAATACTATTAGGGTTCATACCCATGCCATAGCTCGTATGGTGTCATTTCAACGGATCATGATGATGCTCTATTTAGTGTACAAGCGGTAGTCTCTAAAGCATAATCCACAAAAAATATAATGGCGTCAAATTATATTATCTCATCATTAATCCAACAAGGTTTGGATACATCTCTTGGATACTCCATCATCATTATGATATTCCAAGAAATGTGAGTTGTAGAACAATTTCATAACTCTCTTAGATGTTCGCTAAAACTCGTAATTCAAATATTTCCACCATGATCCAATCATAGATATTTGACTTTTCTATTACGATGATTTCCACTTCATGCTGAAATTTATTTGAATCCATTCAAATGTTTCAAACTTCTTCCTTATCGAATATATCCACATATATATACTCAATTCATTGTTGGAAGTTTTCATGAAGTAGAAGAATCTCCCGCACACAACTATGCCCAATGAACCACATACATCATCATGTATGTTTCCACTAAGTTAGTTTCCCGTTCAACTCTTGGCCTATGAACAATATTTTAGTCATTCCATTTTAGAAAAAGTTTGCAAGCGTCAAACGATTCAAAAATCAAATGACTCCAAAAATCCATTTGCATGGAGTTTCTTCATGCATTCCTTTCTAACATGACCTAAATGGCGGTTCCACAAATAAGTGGAATTAAAATAATTTGCCTTATGGCATTTTAGCGTCAGTGTTATGTATGTGTGTTTCATCATTAAGATTTATAATAACTTATTCATCATACATGAAGTAATGTCATAATTTGAACAACTCATTGTTTTCATTTGACCAGAGCAAAATAACAATTATTAAGTTCTTTATTATAAATTCTAATGGCTAGGTAGAATGCCAACGACAAACATAATAACACTTTATTATGTTCCGACGTGCATTATTACCATATTCCTTATCAGTCACTTAGGCCATCGTATTCTTGTATTGCGTTGTATTGTATGACATCTCATACCAACCAATCTGGTACAAATACCCAAGAATTTCATTATGTGACAAAACAAGGAATACATCCATAACATGTATATCATGTATATATACCCGAGCTAGACTTTCTAGTCTTTTTTTTCTTTCTAAAATATCTTTTGTAGTTTCTCTTTTAGCTTTCCTCATTCTCAGAAAACACTTCACCTTCAATAACTTCTAGGTCCATTGGTCAAATACCAACAACCTTGAGGTTCTTACTTTGAAGTTGATCATCATATGAACAATGTTCCAGATTTCACTATTAGTAACTTTGTAATATGATGAACAATTTCACTCATAATTTTATCCATCATATCATGACGACTTTCCGAGACCATGTCTGTACATGCTAGGCTCGTAAAGTTTAACCTCGTATTCGCATGTGCAAATCTGGCTTGCACCCGTTGTATGCACACGTAGAATCTATAACACCCGATCATTACGAGATGCTTCGAAACGACGAGTCTTAGCAACGGTGCATACTAAGGACGATCACTTCATGGATATGCGAATATTGTTATTGCCCCAATAGTTGGAGGATTGAGACGCCTTGCATCTTCAACCTTCGTACATTCCCATAAAACTTATGAGTTTATGTAGTCTCACTAGATTATATTCTATCATCTTGCAATAAGGTTTTAGATATTACATATATCTCATACCTCGCTTTATTTCTGAAAATTTCCAGCTCCTTACTTTAATTTCAAACGGATTTGAACTTCAAGTTTCATGGAGACAAGATGATTTTAGGTACTAATTGAAACCATTGTTCTTTGAATCAACAATGTGAGGTTTACTAAAAGTTTGCAATAGGACTTAAATCATTTCTTGATTCTTTAACAATACGGTACCATCTGTAAAGTTATTTGTCAGACTTAACAGTATTTCTATCTCAATTACAAGACTAACGCATGGTAGTAAACGGATGCCAATTCTACAAATTTAATTCAAAATACTATTCAGACTATGTTCATGATAATTAGTTCAAGTTTTAATCTAATTACTAATGAACTCCCACTTAATACAACATCCCTCATAGTTGTTAAGTGGCACACGATCCACATCCACTACACCAAAACCGATCATCACGTGAGATGATGTAGCTTCAATGGTGAACATCAACATGTTGATCATATCATCCATATGACTCGTGTTCAACCTTTCGGTTTCCGTTGTCCCGAGGCCATGTCTGTACATGCTAGGCTCGTCAAGCAAACTCAAGTATTCCGCGTGTGCAAACATGGCTTACACCCGTTGTATGTGAATGTAGAGTCTATCACATCCGATCATCACGAGATGCTTTGAAACGACGAACTGTAGCAACGGTGCATACGAGGGGAGAACACTTTATTATCTTGATATTAATGTGAGGGATCATCTTATAATGCTATCGTCGCGATCTAAGCAAAATAAGATGCATAAAGGATTAACATCACATGCAATTCATATGTGATATGATATGACCCTTTAGTCTTTGCGCCTTTGATCTTCATCTTCAAAGCACGGACATGATCTCCATCATCGTCGGCGTAGCGTCAAGGTCCATGGCGCCGTCTTCATGGTTGTTCACCGTGTGTAGCAACTATTACAACTACTTTGAAATAATACTACAACATGAAATATAAAGACAACCATAAGGGTTGCCACAATACAATAATGATCATCTCATACATATTCATCATCACATCACCAAACCTTGCAAAAACAAGTTAGACGCATCTAATTTGGTTTGCATATTTTACGTGGTTTAGGGTTTTCGAGAAAGATCCAATCTACCTACGAACATGAACCACAACGGTGATACTAGTGTTGTCAATAGAAAGAGTAAATTGGATCTTCACTATAGTGGGAGAGACAGACACCCGCAAAGCCACTTATGCAATACAAGTTGCATGTCGAATGTGGAGCAAGTCTCATGAACGCGGTCATGTAAAGTTAGCCCGGCCGCTTCATCCCACTATGCCGCAAGATGCAAAGTACACGAACTAAAGACAACAAAAGCATCAACGCCCACAAAACAATTGTGTTCTACTCGTGCAACCAATCTATGCATAGACACGGCTCCGATACCACTGTAGGGATTCGTAGCATAGAAAACAAAATTCCTACCGCAAGAACGAAACACAAGCCAAGATCTAATCTAGTAGATGGTAGCAACGAGAAGATCATGAGACTAACCCTCGAAGATTTCCAAAGCCTAACGAGATTAGATCTCGTGGTGGATGTAGTCGATCACTTGCCGCTGCAAAAGCGCGTAGAAGATCTTGACCGCTTGCAAAAGCGTGTAGAAGAACTTGACGGTGCCACAATCGGACAGCACTTCCGTACTCGGTCACACGTACGGAGTTGATGAAGACGACGTCCTCCTCTCCGTTCCAGCGGGCATCGGAAGTAGTAGATCCTCCTCGGAATCCCGGCAGCACGACGGCGTGGTGGCGGTGGTGATGGAGAACTCCGGCAGGTCGCCTAAGCGTATGCGGGAGAGGTGGTGGAGGAGGAGAGGCTAGGGTTTGGGGAGAGGGGGTGCGGCCAACTCATGGCTTGGAGTGGCCGGCCCCTCCCTGCCCCTCTTTTTATAGGTGGAAACCCCAAGAGTTGGACTCCAAGTCTTCGAATAAGACCCGAATCCAAAACTTGCCTTAGGGACAAAACCTACCCAA
This sequence comes from Lolium multiflorum, assembly GCA_030979885.1. NCBI lineage: Eukaryota > Viridiplantae > Streptophyta > Magnoliopsida > Poales > Poaceae > Lolium > Lolium multiflorum. Next base: position 96,781,013 of record CM061749.1, read on the forward strand.
GGGGGAATCCCACTCAAGGTGGGACTCCCACCCCTTCCTTGGTTGGCCGGCACCCTGGGGAGTCCACCGGGACTCCTCCCCTTAGGGTTGGCCGGCCATGCAAGGTGGAGTCCGGACTCCACTTTCCATGGTGATTTCTTCCGGACTTTCTAGAACCTTCTAGAACCTGCCATAAATGCACCGGATCATTTTCAAACTTGGAAAGTGACTTCCTATATATGAATCTTATTCTCCGGACCATTCCGGACCTCCTCGTGATGTCCTGGATCCCATCCGAGACTCCGAACAAAACTTCGAACTCCATTCCATATTCCATATCTACTTAAACAACATCAAACCTTAAGTGTGTCACCCTACGGTTCGTGAACTATGCGTACATGGTTGAGACTTCTCTCCGACCAATAACCAATATCGGGATCTGGAGATCCATAATGGCTCCCACATATTCAACGATGACTTAGTGATCGATTGAACCATTTACATACGATACCGATTCCCTTTGTCACGCGATATTTTACTTGTCCGAGGTATAATCATTGGTATCTCTATACCTTGTTCAACCTCGTCTCTGACAAGTACTCTTCGTGGTATGTGATCTCTTATGAACCATTCATATGCTTGCAAGCTAATCAGATGATTTCCACCGAGAGGGCCCAGAGAATATCTATCCGTCATCGGATGGACAAATCCCACTCTTGATCCATATGCCTCAACTCATACTTTCCGAATACTTAATCCCACCTTTATAACCACCGATTTACGCAGTGGCGTTTGATGTAATCAAAGTACCCTTTCGGTATAAGTGATTTACATGATCTCATGGTCGAAGGATTAGGTAACTATGTATCGAAAGCTTATAGCAAATGAACTTAATGACATGATCTTATGCTACACTTAATTTGGTGTGTCCATTACATCATTCATCAATGACATAACCTTGTTATTAATAACATCCAATGTTCATGATCATGAAACCCTGATCATTTATTAATCAACAAGCTAGTTATACAAGAGGCTTACTAGGGACTCCTTGTTGTTTACATAACACACATGTATCAATGTTTCGGTTAATACAATTATAGCATGGTATGTAAACATTTATCATAAACACAAAGATATATAATAACCATTTTATTATTGCCTCTTGGGCATATCTCCAACAACAATGGGAGTATCATAAGTAGTACTCCTCTGTTCCATTCTATAGTGCCTATAGTTTTTGGCACGGAAATTAGCGTAATAGTATTTTTTACACAAGACCCACTAGCTAAACGATTTGAGATCAACGTAAAATTTGATAAATTCATATCTTCCTAACTTATCTTAACAAATCCCATAAATCTCTCTTGTTGATTCTCCATATATGTTCAGCCAAGTTCAATCAAGGAAAGTAAAACATTGCTGCCTAATTTTAAGGAATCGTTGGGTCATGCATTAGGAATCTCAATTAATTGTTTCCGATTTTGTATGGATTTTTTCTCACGCATATTGTGTGGGAGCTGAACGGGGGAGGGGGTAGTTGAAAAAAAGCCAACATACAACCTTATATTCTGAAACAAATGCCAAAAATATATAGGCACTATAGAAAGGAACGGAGGGAGTATCATGCATGCCATGTTGGCAAAAATCTGATGTGGCACACCAATTAATGAAGTGAGAGATGAGAGTGGTATCATAATATGATACCGTATCATAGCACGTAAAACTAGAAAATTAATGGCAAGCACATCATGTACACACATTTGCATTGAGATTCTACAAAAAATTAAATATGATGATACAATGATACTATCTTATGATACTATGCATTGAGGGGTTAGTATTATAAACTAGTATCATGTGCATGATACTAGTGTATGATACTTCCCATTGTGACTAGTCTTAATATACGCACACGCATGTGTAACATCCCAAATTTCAAAACAAAGAGAAAATGAATTTCCTTTTCCAAAAATGAGAACCAACAAAAACTTTTCTTACATAGAGTGCTAGGCATAGTGCTCATACCTAATACTTGTGTTTTGCCAGGATTGTTTGTTTATTACTTTGAACCTATTTCCAAAACTCTAAAACGTAACCTTCTCAAAACCAAGTGGGTCAATTTTGAGAAACCTAAAATAAGAGAGAAAGGACATATGTGGGCATCTAGCCCTAATAGTTAAATCTTGAACCATACCTTTCTTACTTTACTAAATGGTGGTGAACCATGGTGAACCCCACTAAACCCTAAACCTCATCCCTCTTGTCACCAACCTTGGAAAAACAAAATAAAAAGGAAAGATCTTAAATAAGAGAAAGGCATATGCAAGCCTATGGCTACTTGTTGCAAATACTAAACCTTGCTTTGTCTACCTTGGTAGATGATTTGGAAATACCTCAACAAACACAATTTAAGGCTTACCACTCAAATCTTGGTGAAACCAAAAAGAAAACAAAGATAAATTAAAACATATGCATAGAGGCATATGTGGCACTTAGCCAAAATCTCAAATCTTGACCTAGGCACCCCCATTGCCCCAAAATGGTTTGAACCTTTTACCCAACTCCATCTAACCCCAAATAAACCTCAACCTTGTCAAAGTGAAACAAAGAAAAAGAAAAGAATAAAAAGTAGAAAATCGCAAAACCCTCACATATGGTTTATGCCATTTTTCCAAATCTTTGACCTAGACCAATTTGGCCTTCACCATTAGTTTTATTATGTTACTAAACACTTATTACAACTTTTGGAATCAAATAAACACAAATAAAATCAAATTTGAACTCAATTTTTGATCACATGCAATGATGGTCAATTCTGCCAATTACAATCTGGTCACTACTTTGAGCCCCTGGATTTCAAGATTTCCAAACCAAACAATTCCAATTCTTTGCACCTCATCCAAGTACACAACAAGGTGAACAACTTTGGTAAAGACCACCATGCCAAATTCATCTTGGATCAAATTCTATGCTCCTGCAAAGTTGGAACTTTTTATCAAATGCAACAATCTCTCACTTAGCAATTTTTTCAATTCTTTTAATTTTAAAATTCCATCACCACCTTTGAGTGTCTCTGGTCATTTGCAACCAAACCAAACCACCCATTTTCAAATTTTGTAAGTGCATTGCATGGAGCACATTTGGCACAAAATTGATTTTCCAAATATGCCTAAATCCAAAATACTATTCTAAATAGTGTTGGCCAACCCTATGCCACCACTTGGCTCCTACCTGTCCCCTGGTCTCCTCTCACCAGTACCCCTGCAGGGAAACCCTAGGGAAGGGCAAGACATGTAGCCATGGCCATGCCGGCTGTCCCCCTCTCCTCCCCTCTCTCCTCTCACCACAAACCCTGTCCACCATGTGACCTTTTCCCCTTGGTCCCCTGATCGTGCTCATAGGCGCCAAGCATCAAATGGTGGACCACAACGCCCCCAGCCCCCCCCGACGTCCTGGCGCGACAGGAGCGGCATGGCCATGCCATCCCGTGTCTGCCGGCGCGCGCCACGGCCACACGGCGCTCCGACGTTCTGCTCCACCCCTGGCCCCCTTCTCTCCTCCTTGAGCTTCACCGCCGCACCGCGAACCCGCCGGACACGCTCCTTTGCCCCCGCGCATGCTGTCGCCGTCGACATCGTCGCCGTTTCTCCGCCGCCGTGCCGCACGGCATCGCACGCGCCAGCACTAACCAGACCGTCCCCCACCTAGCTATCGAGCTCCCTAGCACCGCCTGGATGCCGCCTACGCGCTGACATCGCCGACCCCCTTCATTCGCCGGAGTCGCCGCGCCGCTGTTGACTTCACCGCAGACCTCCGGCCACCTCGCGCGCCTATAAAAGGAGGACTCCTCCTCTCAAATTGAGCACGCCATTCAATTCCTCTCATCTCACAGCCTCTCCTCGACCTCTCACTTTGCTCGATTAGCCATCGCACCGCCCCAATTGCAAGATCGTCGCCGCCCACAGTAGCCGAAGCTCGCCGGAGAAGGAGGCCGCCCCAGACGACGCCACTGCTTCCAGGCGCTTCCTCATCTACTCCAACGTCGCGGCGCACAACTCCGACGATCGCTGGAGGTCCGACGACCACTCCGACCCCCTACCTCCACCTCCCGTAAGCTTCCCTCTCGCCGGAGACGACGACCCCTCTCAGCCGTCGATCTCCTCTCTAATCGAACGGCCATCACTTCCCCGTACCGTTTCGCTCACTTTAGCCCACATACAGGTGGCCCCCACCTTGTCAGCTGGCTCGCTGCGAAGCTGGGCCAGCCCACTCCTCTCTCTCTCTGCACAGCCCAGTAATTCTCCCGCCAGCCCACGTTTCAAATTCAAAAATCCAAAATAGAGAAATATATCAATCTGATGTCAACTTTAAAATTTAATAGGGACAAATCTACTTGGCCCAATTTTAATTTTTTTATATATTTGGAAAGCTTAGGATTTTATCTACACAATGCCACTGGATTGAACCCTAGATCTATTATAGAATTAAAGTAGGAAAATAAACAAGGCAAGGAATTTTATGCCTTAGAAAAATTATTAAAAATCAACCACAAATGAATTTAAGTTAATTCCAACTCCTATAAATCACATTACACTTGTACTAATTGTTTCTGCAAAAATATGCCATGCTTACTTTGAATGATCATGGCCTAGTTTAATAAAAGGACTATATGGCTATTTCTAGTCAAAGATATTGTCCAAAACTATTAATAAATCATATGGGACTGTTTCTCTCATTTAAATCTTGTCACAAACAATTCAAAATGATGTAAAGACTCTGGTCATATAGGTCTCATATGAATTGTTGATGATATTAAATCTTTACCATGTTAGGATTAAATTGTATGAGGTGCTCACCTCATTTAAATCATTTTTCTGAAATAATAAGTGTGAAGAGGTTGACTTTGGTCAACCTAGGTCACATATTATTCCTGAGAGAAATTAAATCTTAATAAGATAATAAGAGGAAATTATTTCTCTAAGTAATTAAAAATAACACCTAAGTTAGTATGAGAGGAAATTATTTTCTTAAATAAGAAAACACATCCACCAACTTAATAGTAATGTGTGATGCTAGTTAAAGTTGTGTGAATCATGAGTGTGCCTAGTTTAGTAAATAAGTTTAGTATGATGATTGTGTACCCCGTATTCGTATTTTAGACGCTAGTACCGAGGAGTATCAAGAGGAGGAGGAGGTCTACTTCCAAGGAGAAGAAGACCACTTTGACCAATTCCCCCACCAAGGCAAGCTAATATTCTTTCAAAGTGCAAAGTTCTACCAAGAACAAGGCACACTCATCTTTTCTTATGCTTCATGAACCCATCCCAAGTTTTACTTTTCAAGTTTTCAATTTGAATATTGAAGTTTCCTTTTATAGTTAACTTTGGTCTAAGTCTAGAATACTACAAGAGTATCAAACTTAGCCTAACTAGCATTACAAGTAGTTAGCACCCCTCATGACTAGATGCTAGTGCTAATATTAAAACTTGACTACTCTAGATGAGAACATGTGACTTGAAATAAAATTGAAACTTTGGAATGATGATGCATTAGATTGAATGAATTTTGAAGGTGAATATGACCAAGAGAAGATAGTGATTTTTGATTAAAAACTGATATTGGTTTGGATGTGATACCTTTCCAATTCTTGAGTACCCCACAATACCTGATGATGGGTAAGGGCTTAACTAGAAATTTATGAATCTTAGTATGGTTCCTCTGAACACACATCATAGGGGTTATGCCGAGGCTGCCTCCGTTGTTGAGAAATGATGTGAATTGAGGTGAATTGTACGGCCAAGCCCTGTGCAGTTCCCAGGTTGACGGTTGGTCTTCACCGGGAGGCCAAGCTCATGGGGGAGGTGCTCATACTAGGGTTTGTAAATGAAAGGTTATGGTTGATGATCCGCGTACTGTGTTACGATGATTCGGGGTTATCCCGACGGATGAAATCAAATGTTGTGGCACAAGTGTGCAACCTCTGCAGAGTGTAAACCTATTCGAATAGCCGTGTCCACGGTTACGGACGGTTGGAAAGACCATACAGTTTCCGGTGTCAGATTTTTGAAAATATTGGTGAAGTGAATGATGAATGGTGACTTGTTTTTGAATCACCACAGAGTTGTGGGAATGACACTAATGTTCCACTTGAGTTAGTTAGCACATGAAAGAGTCTTTATCAAATAATTGTGAACTAAAATTGGCTTTATGCAAATAAACTAGAGCTTAGCACCCCTTTACTAGAATTGATAGTACTTACACTAGTATTAGTTTGCGAGTACTTTAAAGTACTCACGGCTGTGTCCCTGGCTATTCAAATGGCCAGACTATGAAGAGGAGTAGAACTATCAGGAAGACGGACAGCAAGACGCCTACAACAACTAGGGAATCTTCTGACGTCAGACGTTGGCCTGTGGATTAGATAGTCCACTTCCGTTACGCTTCCGCCATGTAATATGTTCGTTGATCAGTAGATCAACTATTTGTGTAATATTGGATCATGTGATCTATTTGTAAGACGACTATGGTATGTAATGAATGATGACTTATGATATTCAACTGTTATGTCTCGCAACAATAATATTCCTGGGATTGCGATGTATGGCATAACAGGCATCTGGACTTAAAAATCCGGGTGTTGACAGCATGTGGCACATATGTTGCATTTTTACCGTGCCTGACGTCCCTATTTTCATCGCGGCAACCGAAGAAAATAGATATTGAACTGTCTTGTACTTAGCACTGATAACGTCAGTGACGGTACAAAACTAAACAAGAACGGTAGCATTGACAAGCTTTCCAATTTGGTTTCAATTAAGTTTGTCATTAATACGTCGCACCTCAAATTAACGAATAACGTGTGGGTGAAGTGTTACAATTGATCGATGTGGTGTACTCCCTCTATTTGGGTTTCCAAGACCTCTCTCGAGATTTGACCTAACATTGACAATGATGTTAACTAAAACTACTCACAGTGGTAAGTGGTAGTAACATAAGGTAGTATCATGCTTATTATACTATTATATGCTGCTACCTTTACAGTGCTTAGTATTATGAAAACTTAAAATGGACCCCGAGCTACACCTAGTTCTTTGTTTGCCAACAATCAGAATTTGTATTTCAAATTTTAAAAAATCCGGAACAAAATTTTAGAGATCGCCAATGATGTATCGTACAATGGTGTAAAATCTCAATACAAAAACAACTCATATTCTAGGCTACACAAAAATGATAAATTCTAGCAAATTTTATAGTGAATACTGCATATTTCAAGACTATATAATTTGTCACATTTATCAATTTTGTGTAGCCTAGAATACAAATTAGTTTCCATTGAGATTTTACACCATTGTAGTATACATCATTGAGTACCTCTAGAATTTTGTTTCGATTTTTTAAAAGTTTTAAATATGAATTTTGATTGTTTGAAAATAAAGGGCTACATATAGATCGGCCTCCAAAATGCCACACTCATATTGATACTAATTTAGAATGGCGCATTTATTAATTTATAGATTTTTTTAATTCTTGGAAAGTGTGATATTATGGTAACATAGCAACTTCTCATTTAGTGACATGTCGTCATTAAAATGCCTAGTTGGCATTGCATATGGACACATATTCTCCCACTATGAGAACAAAATATGTTTTATTTATGTAACACATCATTTATATTGTATATCTTAATTCCATGGTTAGTTGTGGCCCTAGAAATCTGAATGGAGGGAGTATTTCTTGTTGCTGATTTCTTTTAAACCATTGATAATTAGATTAAATACAACAAAATGACCAAATTTGTTGAAAATATTAATGTTAACTTTCTTCACGTGTTATATAACTAGTATACAATCCCATAATTTGTCTAAATGCAAAAGCTAATTAACTCCTAAAGACAATATATCGTGTGCAACTTTAAGCACATACACATCGGCATATATTAGTCCGTAAAGCAAAGAAAAACAAATATATGTGCATTTATACAAGTAGTGGCATACCTAACATAAAATTATAAAACATACGACATGCTTGCTTTTGCAGCATAGTACTAGTATGGTCATTTTCTTGCCGCCTACCACCATCGCCATATTAGCCTAGCAAGCTGTTAGACTATTATATGTAAATATGTGTGATCATACTATACTTTTTTGCAATTGATGTTTGTAAGATAACTGCATCTTTTTTACATCGTACCCTAGCTAGTATGATCACTTTGCATTGCTGCTTTAAGCCTAAATATAAAAAAAAATAGTATAGTAACTACAGTTCAACAAAACAACACAATTTTTTTTTTGCGAATTACAAAACAACACAATTGAAGAGCATCACTTGCTTTTGTAACCATATTTCCTTTTATAGCCCACCACTACCGTCCCCTATTGAGCCCACTGTGCCCCCGACCGAAACTCATACTGCCCGCATCCCCTCCTACCAACCGCGCCCCACACCGGCCCAACTTGGTTACCGCCTGATACAATCGTAATACTCTAACCTACAAGTTTGAGTCAATAAGCAAGCCCCCTCTAGCGGCCCAGCCCAACTCTATCATCGTTGTGCTACCACAACCTTAAAAATCATTATGGAAAATCTTAGCCTCATGGTGCGATTAAGGCTAGACTAACCAGCTGATTAGCTCGTTAAGGCTTGGATTAACACTCATGATCATTAAGGGGCTTGTCTTATTAAGCTCATTATCATTAACAAGATAAAATGAAGATCGGTTTAGATGATTATATGCTTGAAAGCACCTGTGCTGCTCATTAAGCACATTAAGATGCGAGTTGATAAGATGAGGCATCTGGAGGGAATTTAGCGATTACACTCTCACTCGGTCGCTCCTATACGTCTTTATGGCAGAGTCTCAGCTGAGCTTGGGCCAGATTGGGCTATTTACACTGCCTCCATAACATGGGATCCAACTTAGCAAATTTTGCGAGTAGCTCGCAAGACTCACCATATTTTTTTTTTTGAGAATTAAGACTCACCATATTACCCCTTAACTTGATAGCGTTAACAAGCAAAAAATGTTGCTAAACTGAGTTTGTTCTAAAACAAGCAAGAAAAATGGGTTGAGTAAACGAGCGCTGTTAAGCTCGACGAGCTTTGAGCTTTATGCCCAACCCCTATTCATGGTATGAGGAAGGAATTTCAGATTTATTCAATGAAATATTAATCATATACATTGTTAGCACAATAGTATTTTGTATGATTAGTATGTAGCCTAAAGAATATAAATATGTGGTGTTGTTATCTCCAAGGCTATATTGTGCATTCACCTTATGTCTATACCTAAAAAATACGAAAAATTTGAGCCTCATAGAGTAAATATGGAATATTCTATTGATCTTGTTTTGTAATATGACCCCAATACAATACATGGACTTATGGACACACATTTTCCACTTAGAAACACTCGTGAGTGTAAACATGAGCACAAGGGTTATAATCATGATATGTGATTCATGTACAAGATTTTCTATTGCAAATATGAATGGAATTATATTGTTCAAGCGGAACTAATAATCATTCCCTAATTATAAGATCCCACAAGATCAATAGGATATTCATACATTTATGTGAAAAATGTTGAAGATCAAATGTATGGTCATGAATTAAATGAAACATATCTATATTGATTTTGTGCAATATATCCTCTAAGACCATAAAATCTCATCACCTGACCTAATTTTGTTCTCTTTAATTTTCTTACTCCACTCATTTATCATTGGTACATTAATCTCCACGTGGAAATGGCATATTTGGCGGTATTAATTACTCCATAAATTCTCTTCGTCATGCAAGATATGCTAATTTTGAGCATATTTATTCAGTGTACAACGAGGACAAAAAAAGATATGCATATCTTCACCGTATCTAGGATCAATGCATTACTATATTTTCGTATATATATCTGACATCCATTACAATTAATTTTCTAAAGCCAACAAAAAACAATTAAAGTGCAATATCTAGAAGGCAAGGGTAAGGCGGAGATTATGCGGCTATAAAGGGAGGCAAAGGAAAGGAGCAAATGACACGACAATACACCGTACCTGAGTGTAGGAGACATACAGAGCGTGTCTTTGTTTCAAGCGTGGAGGATCAACCTGGTCAGTGCGTCCAATATTTCATGGCGATGTCCAGCGCTGCTCGTGGGGGGCGTAGAAGACAGTCGGTATATACATTTATTTTCATCTCTAACAATACCTAGTTGATTTTTTTGGATGATGCTACATAGTGCCCTAGCACCTGATAGTCTACCGTGGTACTCCCCTTGTTGGGACCAAATATTTCGTACAATAGAAAGTGGGTCTAGAGGCTAACAGTGATAGGTTACCGAAAATAAAACATGGTGCGAGAAAAAGCAGGTTATGTATGACCACACACTTAAAAAAAGCATTGCCCCAGTCCTCCGCGCTTTCGTTCCTATACTTGCACCTTTTCCAGTCCATGTTCTGTTAATGACAATCTAGATGCAAAACTTAACCTAGATTTTTCAAAAAGAATAACATCCATCATAAAATCAACTCATACCATTTATTTTGTTAATCTAGTTGAGGATGTAAACATTGTAGCGATGGATGTAGAAAAATACAGAAATACATCCAAAATAATCAAAACTGGATCAGAAGACAACGGTGTTTCTTGATCCATTCAAGAATCTAGATGTAAAAAATAAAAATAAAACACCCCGATGCACCTAAAAGCACTGTCTTCATCCAGTTGCTGCAAAAATATACATCTCACAAAAATAACTCATGTTGCTCGTTTGTGATTCCAATTGAGGATGTAAAAGTAATAGCGCTCGGTGTAGAAAAAGGAAAAAAGTACATCCAAATTAATAGATCCTTCACTCCGCCTCCGTGCATCCCCCATCTAGCCACTGTCGGCATCCGCAACCTTATATACCACTGCCATGGCCGCTGGCTTCCGCCTCGGGAGCAAGGCACCATACGATTCCCCGACACCCGCACCACCACGAGTTAACCATGGTCGCTGCCCTTCGCCTGGACGTGTGATTCCGCCTCATCCCGAACCACCAGCGGCGCCATGGCCGCCGCCCGTCTCCTCTGGAGCGCGGGCGCGAGCACCACGACGCCTATCTAGATCCTGCTCAATGGGGGTGGGGAGGAGGCGTAGGGCAGGAGCGAAAGCGGACCAGAACGCGGCGGCCGGAGAGGGCGCCGACATAAGAAGTCGTTAGGTGGTGGCCATCCCCAGTGAGAGTTATGGTGCCTCTCATAATTTTTGTGTGAGACAGCTTGTGGCCATGGTCAACGCCATGGCCATCCCTCACGATGGGTAGAGAAAGGGATATCAACAGAGTGGACGAGAAGAGAGCGCTGCACCTTACGTTCTGCACGTGCGCGTGGGACCACTAAAAAAGCCATCCCACCGCGTGATTTCTATCGGATGGCCACGACAGGTGGGCACCACGTAAAGCAAGAGCGAGCCCAGGCAGCAATTAGAATTTAGGAAGCTTTTTTTTTCTCCAAAGTATTTTTAACACGTGTTATTCTTAGAAGAGGGATAACAAACTATGAACACATAAGCACTTGTATATATTGATTTTGCTGTGATGACTTTCCTTTGTGAGCACCATCAAAGGTTGAATATGTTCTACTTGTAGAGATGTTGAAGTATATGTTGCTAATTTTGTTTATTAGGCTACTGTCATTTGTTACTTGTGCGTTTCTACATGAAATCCTCCATGTAATATCCAATCATCCAAGTTACCATGTCACATGCATATACATGTCGCTTGTCGCGTTTAAGTAGTATAAGGTGAGGTTATATTTGTGAGACTAACACAAACGAAGAAAAAATAATTGTAAACTGTATGCATTATTTAATTTCGAAGTTACCCCCTGATTATTTCGAGCTGAGCTTACATTTGTGGGACCAGCACAAAGCCAGAAAAAAATAAACTGTGTGCATTATTTGATATCAAAATAAATCAATTACTCGGAAGTGTACATAGGAACTAAATTGCAAAAGTATCTATTAAAATTGGGAATCTACATCATATGTTCGAAAAATACTGAGGGAACAAAATGTGTGGATGGATAGTGAATCTATATCATATGTTTGAAACACAAAGAAGCACTATTTGCTAAATTCTTACATGTGTCCGATTAATATGGGACTCTGTAACCTCTTAAAGTCGATAATACAGAAGGCTGTTTTAACTTTTCCATTACTGAATAATATAAACTCAACTTGCTAGAGTAAGTTTCTTAACTTTTGAGCTATAAACTTTTATAATGGAGTATGAATCTAAAAGTGGAAGTACCATTTTTGATATCAGACTGGCATGCCACGGGCACAGAGTGGCCAAGCACATGAAGAGGATCAACAAACCTTCGACAATTACTTTGGAGAATTAGATGGAATGTATAATGATAATTTCGACTTCGACATATCGTCTAACAACAGAAACATACATGGGGGCGACCCCACTAATGATGGTAATGTCGTTGAAGGCCCAAAACCAAGGAAGAAGCGTCTACAGAGGCTAACTTTCCAGCAGACCCAGATACTTCAAGGGTATGGATCCTACTAAAGATACCATGATTTGTTTCAAATTGATAATTCTCTTGTTCTTTTACAACTCCAAATATTTATCACCAATATTTTGCTTTTTAACTCAAGAAATTTGGTTGAAATGAATTGCATCATATCATATCTGTGATCATGTAAATACCTATGCCATGTTTGTTCTTTTTTTTTCTTAATATATTGATCTACCTACACACAGTAAAAAGGGCTCTTTGAGAAAATGTGAAAAGGACAACAGTTTACACAACTGCACACTTCTTGAGTTTGTTACAAGAATTTAACGGCTTGCCAATTGCCATTTTTCTCTCACTTGAATGAACAGATTTTTTAGCATGTGTACACACCCGAATGAATATCAAAGGAGGGAGCTGAGTGAGACAACAGGTCTCACAGCACAACAAGTGAAGTTTTGGTTTCAGAACAAGATAACACAAATCAAGGTCTGGTCTAAAAACTTTAACTTGCAGAATCTCAATTATACAGTTTGTTGTCATCTACCTCGCCATCCATCAGCTATTACTACATTTTTATGTGGCACAAACTGCAGAATTTGAATGAAAAAGAAGAGAACTATAGGTTGAAAGTGGAGAATGCAATGTTGAGTGATGAAAACAAGAAGCTTAAGCAAGCTCATAGGACTACCTTTTGCCCCACTTGCGATCCAGCACCACAGAACCAGCTCGGTCCAGATATGCAAAGGCTGAAAGAGCAAAATAACTGGCTGAAGTTAGAGGTACAGAATATAAAAAAGACTCTCGGGCATTTTTGATTAAGTTTCAGTAAGCCTACATTTGGCCGAAAATGTTTCAAGTTCAGTAACTCAAAAACACCTCTACTCTCTCTGTCCCGATTTAAAGGTCATGTACGTATCACTAGGTCATAAATTTGACCAAACTAATACAACATATATATTACAAACCATATATCATTAGAAAATTTATTTGTTGTACTTTCTAATATAATTTTTGTGTTGTACAATTTAAATTATATTGGTCAAATTGATGCTAGGGATACACGTAGGCGCTATGAACCGGGAAGGGACTAGATTTACAAAGTATTATGAAGATTGTGCTGATGTCGCATTTTTTTGTTGCCCTTATGAATGTCTTATTTTTCATTTGCAGATTTCCATGTTGCAAGCTGAAACACATCCAAGTTCTAGACCGTCTTTCCAACTTGACTCAGCTGCACAAAATGTCATTGCTAGACAAAATGACATACAGATGATAGCTGAACTAACTCAGAATGCAATGGACGAGTTTGTCATTTTGTCCGAGTCACATGGCCCTCTATGGCTGCCTGTTCCTGGTGGTTCATTTGAAATACTGAACAAGATGGTTTATGCTGCAAAATTTGGTGGAGACAATAGTGCAAATATAATAGGATTCAAGACCGAGACCACTCGTGCTGACGTTGTGGTCATGATGGGCGCCAAATATATTATGGATTATCTCATGGATTCTGTAAGTTGCATACACATTGTAAAAAAGCTAGTTATTCATTATCAACCAAAAAACTTCATAATTTAAATACCATGATGCAATTGATATTATTTCAAGTCACGATTTGATCCTAATGTCAAATGATTGCAGGAGTGCTATGCATCTCTCTGTCCTGGAATTCTATCCAGTGCAAAAACCATTAAGGCTTACAAGTGGCCTACTAATGCAGGCTACAATGGCGCTATGCATTTGGTATGTATGCCTTTTTTCCTATGCGTACAACAGAGAGGTGTTTTAGTGTGAGTGCCAAGATTTTTGTCCAAACACAATATAAAAATTTATTAATGAAAAAACAAGTACTATCCTAAGGTGAAATAAGTTTTTCGTTGTTAATTTCCATCTTTTGTTTGCTTGAAAACAACAGATGACAATTGAGACAGTGTTCCCGTCGCCCCTTGTACCATCGAGGAAATGCACATTTGTGAGGTCCTGTAGGGAGCTGCAAAACGGGACAATGCTCGTTGTTGACGTGTCCCTGGATGGTAGTGCTGACACCTTCTTCAAGTGCCGCAAAATGCCTTCAGGAGTACTAATTCAGCCCCTGGAGAGTAACAGCTGCAAGGTATGGTAATAAAAGGACTGAACAATGATGAATTTCTACTATGTGGTGATACCATTATATATGGAGCTACATGAATTAACCCATGTTTTATTTTCTCATAAATCTTGTCGGCAGATCATTGCCATAGAGCATGTTCTAGTATATGACACCGCCGTTCACAAGCTCTACCAGCCATGTCTGGATGGACTCATGTTTGGAGCTAGGCGCTGGGTGACGAGCATCGCGCGACAGTGCGTGCGCTTAAGAGACACCTTCGATGTTACCAGAAGTGCTTTAAGAGGTAACTAGAATCTAGAGATCTTCATAGTATGAAACTAACTGAACATTACTTGGAAGGCATGTCTTTATGGAACCAAACTTTTCCTCCTTGGTTTGTTTCAGCCAACTCAAAGGGGAAGAAGACCCTCATGAAACTAGCCGATGGCCTGCTCATCAGCTACAGCAACAGCATTGCAACCATCCCTGAGGACATATGGACCATCGTGCGAGGTACTGGTACGGACCAGGACATCAAGATCGCGCATAGGAGGAACGATGACCGCGACAACACCGCAATTGTGTCTGTGAGCGCATCATTCCAGCTCCCAATGCCACTTAGGGCAACATTTGATCATCTCAGGAACAACATGCTTCGTCCAGAGGTATGCCGATGAAAATACTCTGATCTACCTCTCCAATCACACACATGGCACGGCAATTCTCTTCTCTCTGCAGCTAGTCATGTACTCATGTCATGTGTACTTTAAACAGTGGGATGTGTTGGTCAAAGGTGGTGTCGTGAGGGAGGAAGTCCATGTATCCAGCAGTGCAGAAGCTGATGATGCTGTCTCCATTCTGCATGTTAAGGTACCAAACACATCTAGTTTCAGTATCTCTAGGATCCATAGTTTCTTATAGTAATCTGGCATCTCACTCCACTAACTAAAGTATATATGTGCGTTTGATCAGAATGCCAGAGAAAACAAAGAAAACATCATGATCCTCCAGAACAGCTACTATGACGTATCAGGCTCATTCATTGTGTACTCACCCATCGACATCCAACTGATGAACAAGATCATGAGTCCAGGGGATATGGCAGAGAGCAAGGTGTCCATCTACCCTACCGGCTTCTCCCTCCTCCCTGTCAGCGAGTCTACCCAGGGTGGCATTGGCCTAGGCGAGGATGGAGAAACTCTTGTAACCGTGGGGTTCCAGATTCTGCTGAAGCTCACCCATGGCACTGGCTTATATCCTAGGTCTGTGTCTGCTGCCATCGATCTCATGTCTGCGAACATTGCGACCATCAAAAAGTCCTTGATCAATAGCCAGTCTCATCTAGAATGTACCAGGTAATATTCTTTCTGTTCAAATGTACTAGTACTCACCTAGTGCTCAGTAATTTGGTGATGACGACTTGTTGTTTGCACAGGGGGAAAGGGAGGCGCAATGATAGGGGAAGGATGTAAATCTGTGTCGATAAATTATCAGTTCAGATCAACTATATTTCCTTTACTATTTGCAACTTTCATCTTGCAATAAGAACTTGTAATAATGGTTTACGAACCAGACCTATGCTATGTTTTCCTTTACTATTTGCAACTTTCAGCCTGTAATAAAAACCTGTAATAATGGTTTAAGAACCAGACCTATGTTATGTTATTGTTGTATTATCAACTGCCATGTAACCATACTGTTGTGCACTTGCTTGTGAATTTGGTAATAATATGGATGCTATTCTGGCATTCGCTTTTCATTTGATGGGTGCTTTATTTTAAACCTTGCTTTGCTTGTTAATTTGCACTGCACAATGATATATTAGGATTTAAAACACTTTACACACATAGTTAGCACACCCAACAGAGAAATCCCAAATATCATAACAAGTCCTCATGTGGGCCTTTATAAGCTTCACATATCTTCAGTGCCACCTTGAATTCAATAGAACAAACTCAAGTTGTTTTTACCAATTCTGATATTTGGTAGTAATTTGTCCACACACTAATAAGGGCCTATTCGGACGGAAATGGTGAATAGAACCTGGGTACGCGCGCACCCGTTTACGAAAAGTTCAAAATAATGCTATTTAAAAGTTTCAAAAAAATGTGAAGTAAAATTTTGCATGTATATACTATGTTGATACTTACTCGTGTGTGTTTTCACGGAAAAATACCATTGTATGTGACCTACACAAAAATGACAAAATGCAAATTCCTATTCATGTGAATAGTACAAATTCCTGTTCACTATTCTCATTTGGACATTTTGTCATTTTTATGCAGACCACACATAATGGTATTTTTTCGTGAAAACTTACACGAGTAAGTATCAACATAATATGTACATGCAAAAATTTACTCTGAAAAGTTGTTTTTACCAATTCTGATATTTGGTAGTAATTTGTCCACAACGTAAGGGCCTATTCGGATTGGTTTTAATATTTGCGTGTCCATCAGTGCAGAGACAATTACCGGTGGACACACTAATATTACCACCATTCCAAGCAGGCCCTAAGGGAGGACCCAGTTCTCCATTGCAGTACAATCGTACATTCTGTAGTCATTAGTTTAAGATGAGGCTTCATAACTATTTTGTGTTTAGCAGTCAGTGGAGAGTGAAAACATTAAATGGTAGCTTAATGGAAAAAATGAACATAGATTTGTCAATAATATCGTAGCGCTTATCACCAGTTCACAAGCAACAGATTATGCATTCCATGAGAAGCATTTCAGGAGAAACTTACTATAATTTAGTGACACGAGGACAAACTTATTGTTCACTAATTTAAGAATCTTACGTGGGTCCGGAGGTTAGAACAAGCTAGCTAGTTAAAAGTAGTACAAAGTCAAGTCAACCAGTAAAGTAAACAGTCCCTAAAGTAAAACAGCTATACCTGGAAACAAAATAGTAGAAGATAAGTGCAGCAGCTTCCCTAAGAGCATCTCTAGCAGTTTCCGTAAACATGTGAACTGAAAACTCGGAGTTCAGTTCAGCGAACTCGTGCTTACAGGCCGGAAAAACCTTGTCACAGAGCAGAATCCGTAAAACAAGAACCGAAAAACTGAATTTGAAATGTCGCGGGGAAATTGGTCGATGATCATATATATAGATGGATTTGATGCTCCAATTGAGCATCAAAAGTTACATAATTTGATAAATTAAACCTAAATTACTTAGTACACCGGCGGGCGCTACTAATTTGAACCAAAATGCAGCCTAAATAATGGCCTATGCGCGCGGCGGTGCCGATGGTGGCGGAGCGCCTCGGCGGCAGACGGCATCGACGCTGGCGTCGACGAGCTTCACTCCTCGTCAGCGTCAAGCTTGACTATCTCGAGCTTGACGCGGTGGACGTGCTTCTCCCAGCGGGCCGCCTCGTACTCGCGCACTTGGCGGACGGCGTCCGCCTCCTACCGGCAGAAGCGGGCGCGGGCCTCCACCGCAAAGATGGCCTTCGCCTGCGCGAGCACGGCGTCCTCCTCGTCGGAGCCGTGGACGTAGGCGCCTGCCGAGAAGGTGGGCGACCGCGCAGGGATGAGGTCGTCGTCGTCGGAGCTGTGCGCGACTGGAGCCGCCAGACGACGACCCCTCGCCGCTGTTGGCGTACCTGGCCAGCTTCCCTAGGGGCGTGAGCCCCCATTTCGTCCACCGGCGGGCGCTGCGCTTGCGCGCGCCCTCCGACCGGTTCCACTTCCGGCGTTCCGCCTCGGTGCGGAACATGGGGACGCGGCGGCGAGTCCCCGCTGCCCAATCCCGCGCCGCAGCCTGCTCCGCCGCCACGGAGGCCATCGCGCCCCTTAGGAGGGTGGACGGGTGGCTGCGGCCTGCTCAATTGCTCGCCGGAATACGTGTGAAACGGCGGTGGAGGGAGTGGAAGCGGCGGAGGGGAGTAGGGTTTGAAACCGAACTCCCCTCCGCGCCTCTTTTAATACGGGGCGGCCGCGCAGGTTCTCGGGGGCCCGAACTCGTTATACGGGCCAGGCCGCGAGTTCGGGCTCCGTTCTGGCTCAGTTTCACCCAACCAGTATTTCTGCCGAGTTTTTCAGTTTCCACCTCTTTACGGGCTCTGCTATAGATGCTCTAACCTCATTGCGAACTTTTCATGATCACATATCACCACGCTTGTTCATCTCTCATGGTTTTTGGCTTGCTACAGCTTCCCAATACGATTTGCACTAGTAGGAAAAGCCTTATAGGCGGATCTTATTTCTGTGGCGCACCACCAAAAATGCGCCACAGAAATTGTTTCTGTGGCGCACCAGACCCGGTGCGCCACAAAAATAGCTTATTTTTGTGGCGCACCACAAGCTAATGCGCCACAGAAATAAGGTTGGGACCACACCCAATCATTGGTTTCGCTATTTTTGTGGAGCACGGTACCATGTGCGCGAAGTAAGGCATTGTGGCGCATGGACCCCGTCGCCACAAAATTAAGTCATTCTATGGCGCACGTGGGATGGTGCGCCACAAAAACTACACATTTTTGTGGCGCACATGAGTTTCATGCGCCACAGAACATTTTAACTCCCACGCAACTCCCGTGGATCGCCTTTTTTACCTCTTAAAAAATAAAAGAAATAGATAGAAATTTCAAAAAATAAATTCCATCAAGATGCCCATGTACTATGTCATCTAGCACCACTAAAAATTAACAAACATGAATTTCAACTTTTTTTGCAAATTTGCGTTGCAAAATCATCAAACTGGTTACAGTTTGCATACGAACTCGAAAAAGACGCATATATCAAAATGTTGAAAATTCTACATTGGCAGGAAGCACCGTTGGACAATTTTAGAATCACCAAATTCGAAAAGAGTAAAAAGTTACGGCCAGTTAAAGTGTTTTCTGCAAAATACCAAAAGAAAAAAAATTCAACGCTTTCAGTGCCCATGCGCACAGAATTAAGCTCCAGTGATTTTCTGCCGCCTCTTCTCCTCCTTCTCCAACTTCTCCTCACTCCTCACCTCTCCTCCTTGGACCTCTCCACTTCTCCTCCTCCTCCTACACCACCACCACCACCACCACCACCACCACCACACACCACCTCCTCCTCCTCCTCCTCCTCCTCTTCAAGCCAAACCTCCACCACCACCTCCTCCTCGGGGCGTCTCTACTGGCGACCTCCTACTCCCGACCTCCTCCTCGGCGAACCTCTCTCCTCTCTCGGCGACCCTCCTCGATGACTCTCCTCCTCCTCCTTCCTGACCTTTCTCGGGCGGCGGCTCTCCTCCTCTCTCCACCACCTGCCTCCTCACCACCACCTCCCCACCGCCCCTCCTCCTCACCTCCTTCGCCTCACCGCCACCACCTCCTCCACCACCACCACCACCTCCACCTCCTCCACCCACACCACCTACCACCTTCTCCTCCTCCTCAGAGCCTTCCTCCTCTTTCAAATATCAAAAAAACTAAAAAAAATCGGCGATCTGAATCTAGATCTAGTCAACCCGTATTTAATTTCAAAAAAAATGGCACTATAGTGGTCTATGAAATAAGTTTATGGCCTTTGCCCTGGCGTAAAACTTCTTCTGTGCGCATGGGCCGGTGCGCCCACCACATGTGAAAATTCTGTTGTGCAGCGTCGCCGCCCATAATTTACAGTGCACTTTGGTGAGAGCTTTCCTCTGATGTTGGGCTCTGATCTGCAGAAATATGAATGATCAAATTAGGCAGGAATCACATGATAGGTTGTAATATTACAAATTCAGACCAGCCCAGTTCTTGAACGAAGTCAGAACATCCATTTTCCGGAAGTTGCGCTTTCTAAGCTTCGTTACTTTCAGTTTCTTGTTGGTCTCCATGAATGACTGTTTGTGCCTCCACTTATCCACAAATATTTTCAACTATTGTGCCTTTTTAATCAGCTGCATTGCCATATTGACCAAATCATACATAAAGGCCTCAATCAACTCGTGGATCAACTCGTGGTTAAAATCAGCCCCCTTCTTCCTCCACTTCTGTCCATAATATGAGCACCTTAAAGTACTTCTCAGCAGAGAAGATACCCGTTGATAAGTGAGAGATACATCTGATTATTTGGCTCTAATACATGAATACCATCCTTCGGCATGTCCTAAGACCACCTTCTATCCTCCCAAGTCCCAACTACATTATGGAGTTCCAATCATGTATAGAGATCTCTATACTTTGGTTATCAACCACTGCATCCAAGAATTATGACGTGAGCTCAGGCTGGTTGTTCTCTGTCAATCTTGCCATTATAGTAAGGTAACTACTCCTAAGATCTGGTAGTCTTGCCTCCCTCATATCCTTGGAAAGAGCAAATACAGATTGAAAACTCATGAGCTGTCATCGAAGAACCAATAAGAGCATCTAACTGCCAGCCCTGTTGCGCTAGTCTCCACCACAAGTGCTGCAGCCTCTGTTGTCTTTTACTCCTTGCAATATGCTATAAAGATTATACCGAGCCCCACAGAGGCGCCTTGAGCAGACATTTCATCGAGCATGTTAGGAGCCTTGCTCAGTATATGAAGCCCAACACAAGCATTGACAATCCCAAAACCAAAAGAATAAACAACTACAGTACCAGAAATTGATTGGTCGACTCAATCCCCTGTGCTCAACTCAATGATCCTTACATTATAAGATAAAACAAGGTGGGTGACAAGGGCCGCCGCGGCGGGAGGCGATGGCGAGAAGGAGGCTGTGGCCGAGCGGTCCTCGGCGACGGCTGCTGATATTACTTCCTCGAGCGCGACGGCATTGACGGCGGGTAGGGGCCGTAGGGCTCTGAGGGCAGAGGCAGTGGAGAGCGCTCATCAACGGGAGAGGTTCTGCCGTTAAG
This sequence comes from Lolium multiflorum, assembly GCA_030979885.1. Lineage (NCBI taxonomy): Eukaryota > Viridiplantae > Streptophyta > Magnoliopsida > Poales > Poaceae > Lolium > Lolium multiflorum. The sequence continues at coordinate 96,802,399 of CM061749.1, forward strand.
ATGTTCGAGCGTTTGCCAAGGAAGTGAGCGAATATTTTTCGCCAGAGGGATTTTGCATGGAACCCCTCTTTGAAGTCAGTAAATACGGTTGCCGAGCCGTCGTCCCACATGCTTGCGCTAGACTGAACATGGTGAGACAGCCTTTAGGGTATACCTTGGCCTTGTCGCCTTGATGTTCAGCCATAAATGTTGTTCAATGTATCGTGCTTTGATCTTCATGGTGCATGGAATGGAACAGACAAAACATCGATCGAAGAACTTCGGTTGATCATATATATGATGACATCACCGGTCATGACTTGGCGGTATCAAGTTATTACCTGAATACCTGTGATGCCTTTCACATCGATGCTGCCCAGTAAATTAATCTTGACCAGAGTTGTTACACATCAGGCAGTGACTTGATGTTTAATCTTGACAGATATCAGGCACTTGCTGTTTACATGACAGGTGCTGTAAGTGAAAAAGCAGCTCGTAGAAATACTGCCTCGAGCAAGCCGATGTCCGGATAATATGAGATGAACACCGATGCTTGTATTTTCAGTAATGGTTCCGGTGTGGCTGGTGCCATTGAATTCCAATGGCGAAGTGATTGCAGGATGCTATTGCCCTCTTGAGAGCACATCCAGTAACGTCTCCCATAGCGGCCCGATAGTATTTTGAGGTGCGGCACTGAAAATAGGCTCACACAGGCACGCCCCAAAAAGCACCGGCTAGTTTTCAAGCCTAATAGAAGCGTCGGTAACCTCGTATCGGCCCATTCACAAAGGGCGCGAATCGGACGCGCCGGCGCATCGCGACACATCAGAAACCGCGTGTGAGCTCCGTCTGGCAGCCAGGCGCACTGCTTTTCCCACCTCCCACCGACGCCCGAGCCGACTCCCACCCCTCTATCGACCTCGCCGTCGCGCCCCTGCTTGCAATAGACACCGCCGTCTATCCAGGAACCACTGTCCATCGACACGGCCGCTACCCCCTTGACCGGCGGCTGCTGTTTCGACCGAAATAGAGGTCGCCGCCACCGCCGCACAACCGCCCCGCCCGCAAGTTGTTAGTCGGATTGCCACGATGGATATCGACGACGAGATGATGGTGCAGCTGTTCACAGAGGAGCAAAACGCTGAGGCTGTTTGGTGGCAACAGAAGCTGATTATGACGAGCATGCTCCGCGTTCGCTAGCCTTTGTTCGACGTGCCTCCACGTGGCGTCTCAAAGCCAGGCAAGAGGAGGAACATCAACCGGCATCGTCAAGACGATGCCATGCCGCTTGACACCGACTACTTTGCCGATGACGCGACTCATTCGCCGAAGGAATTTTGGCCGGTTTAGGATGAACAAGGATCTGTTCATGAAGATTGTCTTCGGCGTGAAGGAGTACGACGACTATTTCATGATCAAGCAAGATTGTACAGGTTTTTGGGGCTTCACCTCAATCTAGAAATGCACTGCTGCAATGCGCTATCTTGCATACAGAGCTCCTCCAGATACAGTCAATGACTACCTCAGATGGTAGAGTCGACATGTTCTACAGGTTTTTGCCGAGCCGTCATAGCGGTGTGGTAAAGACTATTTGAGAGCACCAAGGGAAGATGATACAGCTCGGATCCTGGAATAAATGCAGCACGAGGGTTTCCTGGGATGCTCGGAAGCATTGACTGTATGCATTGGGCTGGAAGAATTAACTTTTTTCTTGGCAAGGGATCTACAAGGGGCATATGGTGAGTGGTGTCATTCTCGAGGCTGGTGGCATACCATGACTTCTGGATTTGGCATGCTTTTTGGCATGGTGAGGGACATGAATATCAACGTGTGCAGCTCTTCGATGTTTTCCAGGCTAGCCGAGGGACAAGTTCCTGCCATAAATTTTGAGGTAACGGCCACGCATACAACAAGTGGTGCTATCGATGGTATTTACCCGACATATGTCACAGTTGTGAAGACAATCCCGGCTCCAGCTTCGGAGATGGACGCTTATTTACAACATGCCAGGAAGCAGCACACAAGGATGTGGAGCGTGCTTTTGGGTGCTTCAACAAAGTTTTGCCGTTGTCAGGTACCCTGCTCTCACTTGTCTGAGTCTCAAATGTGGAGGTGATGAACGCTTGTGTGATCTGCACAACATGATCATTAAGAGCGACGTGACGAACCTATACATGTACCCCAAGAATTTGGTGCTTTCCTTCACATGCATCAGAAAATCCGAGATGCAATTGATCATGCTTAGCTTCAGGCGGATCTGGCTGCATATTTGTGGGCGAGGAGAGGATCCGCCAACAATGCATGATTTAATTTGAATTATTATATGAATAATTTAATTTCTATTTGTGTGATTGTATGAATAATTTAATTTATATTTGTGTGATTGTATGAATAATTAAAATATTATATGAATAATTTAATTTCTATTTGTGTGATTGTATGAATAATTAAAATATTTTATGGATAATTTATATGATTGATATGCTGTTTCAAAATATTGTTAAAGGAAAAGAATTTTTTTTGGGCCGTCGTATGGGGTGCGTCGGTGTGGGAACAACATCTCTAAATAGAGGATGCAGTGCCGGCACCCCCATATTTGGGGCGCCCCGGTGGAGATGCTCTAAGGAAGTGAGCGTCCGCCAGAGGGATTTTGCATGAAACCCTCTTTGAAGTCCGTATATACGGTTGCCGAGTCGTCCCCCTCATGCTTGCACAAGACCTGCTGACAAAGGATTAACTTGTCAATGCCTACAGATTGTAGACTAGGGTTTGCTAGAAGTAGAGGGCAAGTAGATCTCGAAGGTTTAGCCGAAAAGTACTCGACGATTATGAAAACTAGGGTTGCGTTGACAGGAGATTCGATCCTTTCTTTGTCCTCGACTCCCCCTTATATAGGAGGTGGAGCGAGGTTTCGTTTTGTACAAGTTACGATCCGGACAGTTCTAACTCATCCCGCGGATTACAAATAACACTTCCTATTACAACTCTAGCTTTCCTTAATATATCTTGGACTCCCAAATCTTCTTATTCTTCGGGTAGTGGGCCTTCAGTAAACCCTGGGTACTATCTTCGGCAGGCCCATTTGGGATGCCTATGTCAGTAGCCCTCGAGATTTTGCTTAAATCGTAGAGTCAAGGGAAATCTCGATTGTTTATATTTATTCGAGAGCTTTTATTTATGCTTCTTCACATAAAATTCTATATTGTACGGGGATAATGGTAGTTGGGGCTAGTTCATCGGACGGATCAGGTACTAGTTAACTGCTCTAGTGGCAATCCGCAAAAACCACTTCAGATCACGTCCCTGGACATGATCTCGGGATCTGGTGTAAACTTCGACAGGTGCCGCTTAAGGTCTTACCATTATGTCGAGTCCCAGTCAAATTTATCGGGTACCTAGCGCGTCAGTTAGGATTTTTCTTCGTATCATTGATACGGATAAAAAGTAAGACGCGATCTTTGGCGATGCCACGCCAATGACGGATCGGAGAAACCCAAATTTGCGGCATTCGAGAAATTGTTCGTTTGGCGTTCGAGAATATATTGTTAAGTGCTTTTCGCCTTTGGAATAGCACATTTTATCGTGTCATATTTGATGACTTATTTTGTCTTCGATGGGAGTATATGTAGAGTTATTTATGTAACTCGAAATATACTCACTTCTGTTTCTCTATTCTTGAAAAAATTCATCGGGCACGCGAACAGCGTTCCCCCGAGGCTACAGCCAAGAACTTGTGCTTGGGTGTAGGCTCCACAGATTAGTATCCTTTGCCGCTATATTTATAATCCTTCTCGATATTTTTATATTTATCGGGTGCGCGACCAAGCGCTCCCGATGGAGTGCCCCGGGGCTATGAACAAATTCTTGGATTTGGTCATAGGCTCTCGCCATTTCTATATTGTCATACTCGAAATTTTCTATTTTCCAAAGTAGCCCCGAGCATTTGGGCAAAAACTTGTATTTGATCAAAGGCTCCCGAAATTATCAAATGATTTACCCTGTCGCCATTCTCTTTTTATTTTTCTTGTCGACATATTTTCCTTTGTCAAATTCTCTTCATCTCTATTAATGTGATTTTTCTGCCTTGTGGGTCCATTGTTCCCACCACGTTGACTTGTCGTGCAAGTGGGGGACACACGTCCTCCGCTTTTCTGGCGCACGTACGGTAATGCCTGTTCCATTCCTTCCCAATAAAAATACCTTTTTACCCTTGTATCTCGAGATCTTTTCCACACGATTTCTTCATCGAATGGTGCATTGCTTCGCCAGATCTATATAAACCTTTCTTCAACCTCGGTCCAGTCCTTCGCTTGCGCCTCTTGTCTTTCCCCTCTGCAAAAACTTCCTGTTTGATCTTTCCCACGCCCAAGCATTGCTTTGTCCCCTGCCGTTGATGCCACACGCACGCGACCCAGCCACGGCCTCAGAATCCAGATGGCAGAAGATCTTGAATGGGAGAATCTAAAATCTCAACCAAGACCTCAACATGATGAAGAAGCTTGGCCTGATGAAGAAAGAAGATGCCTCATCTTTCCTGAAAAGCTATCCCAACCCTCAATGGAGTAGGGTTAGTTCGTTGATCACCTCATCTGGCCTTTCTGCCCCAATTCGATTTCCTCCGCCTTCTTTTTGTTTATGGGATTCAACTGCACCAATTGACCCCAATTCCATCCTCCATTTCCATTTTATCAGTGTGAATGTTTCCGGAATCCCTCCTAGGGGCTCTTTGGAACGTATTTTCCTTCTCCGCCGCAATGCCTCCCGCAATGCCACTTATAACATAGGCGGCGTTGTTATCTGTGCCGACGTTGATTACTTCGACGTCAAATTTCCTGATTCTGTCCAAGGGTGGCGCAAAAAGTGGCTCTACATTCACGAAGAAAGTGCCAACTCTGTGGAACACAACATAATCCCCTTCGACGGAAATGCCAAAATTCAGCGCCGCCGCTCTTAGGATGCTGAAGCTTAAGAAGAAGAGAAAAATGACAAACACTTATGTCTCGTATTCGTCAGCTTCAAAATACTCGAGGCAAAGAGCTTTCTGGTGTTCAAATCACTGCCTACTTTCTTAGAATTAGAGTGCAGGCCTCTTAGACTCGCAAAAATCCCCTTTGGACATATCTTTGGTGGAAACGACGCCAATAGGCTTTCCAGTGATCTTTCGGCAAAGGACTTGGAGAAGCTGATTCGGAGAATTTCCCGTTTAAACAAGAAAGATCCTGTTCCTTCCTCCTGTCGCGTGGAACCATACAGGTCCACCAATCCTCTCCCCGAGGTATTTTGTCTTCTCGAATTTTTATCTTGCTCCAAATGTTGCATCTCACTGTATTGATATCTCGCTAATTTTTCTTTTGTCGCTATTTTGTTTGCAGAATCATCCTACTATGTCTTCTCTTCCTCCTGCCCGAGGATGGAGAAGAAGAACAAGCTATCGTTCCGAAGACAATCAAGGTTCTTCTCTTTATGAAAGTGAAGTCGCAGGTTCTCACAAATCTGCCTTCCCATGAAAGAAAGTTGAGCGAAGCCGGCGAGTCGCGCAATCCCTTCCTCTGTTGTTTCCCCAAAGAACAAAAGGAAAAGGGATGGCGCAAAAACTTCCGGCACCTCCAACCGAAAACTGTTCCTTCTCATCCGGAGTCGGCTTATGATCCATACCTCGGAACTCTTATCAGTTCGTAAGTACCATCTCCCTGTTTTTTTTTTTTGTACTTTGAAGATTTTTTGTCTATCTTGCCTTTATATTGTCGACTTGTACTCGTAGTGATGATGAAGAAGTGTTACCGCTGATGTGGCTACTCGAACGAGTCGCGTCACATACATTAGTTGCCTCGGAAACGCCGGTCGAGGGAAGAAACGTCGCCTCCTCGACAAAATGTCGGCACACTCCTCCGACAAGCCCCCGAGCCTCTTCACCGAAAAGGGCAAGGACGGAGATTATCGCGGAACCTACTCTCCAATTGAGTAGCTCCTCGAACCTTCTCATGGAGGATGTAAGTTCTTCTTTTTGTCATTGTTTATGTTTTCTCTGTTTACTTCTGTGTATCATCATATTTTCTCATACCCCCATTTTCTCTTTGTCCTCTTTTTTTTCAGCCTATAATCAAGGATCTTCTTAGCATCGGTGCCCAATTTGTTGGGTGCCGTGAATATGCAATAAAACTGAAGGTAATTTTTTGCTACTTCTTTTTGCCTCTGCCCTTTTGCTCCTTTTTGTCGAAGTTTTTAACTATATTTTCTTCTGTGCCAGGTGGCGGAAGCCAATGAGCGTGCCAACACACTTGCTCAACAGTTAGAGCATAGTGAAAAGGCTCAAAAAGGCCGGGTGGATGCTACGAAGCTAGAGCAGAGGCGACAAGGCCAAGGCGCGTGGCGGTGTCGAAGATCTTGAAAAAGGCTTCACACCGCTGAAACTTCACGAGCGATCACATAGCTGCCAATCGCTCGCGAAGGGCGATCCTTAAGCGCTTAAGGACACAAAGTCGCCGCTTCGTCGGTAAGTACCACTTATTATTTTTGTATTTCCTTCTCTGCGCTCGTTTGTTGCTCAATAAGTTTCTTTTTGACAGCTAGAACTCAGTTTCAACTTGAAGAACCCGCCAATGATCCTCTTCTTGACGCTGTCATTCCTCGAGGTTCATGGATCGAGGCACGTGAAGGCATTGATCAGCCAAAGCGGGGTTGTGCGGCTTTTCCTTATTTTTCCCAAAGAAAGAGGAACCCGCAACTGTCACAAGAGCTTTAATTCATCAGAAGACCTTGGACTGAAAATGTGAAAACATGAAGGTTGTGTCAAGCTCTTGTTGCCACTAGTTGACAGCCAACAAACTATTGATTGGATGAAGGTTGGCGACACCAATCAAATAGACGATTCGATGGAGGTCGTGATTAAGGCAGCCAAACCCAACACGAAGAAAATCTTGGCATATCTCGGGATCAAGCCACCCTCGACTCCCAGCTCATCCGGAGAGTCTAGTTTCATATTCTTTTGCTTTGTTTTAGTTTACCTCCTCCTTTTGGTACTGCTGCTGTAATGCTTCTGGCGATGATTAGGTCTTGTAGAGGTCCTTCTTTTGTAATAGACATGTATATACTACAAGAATGAATGGAAGTCGAACTTTGTCTCAATGATTGATGTCGACGTTTTTCTATTTTTTCAGATAATTATTCGTCAATTCTGGTCCTCCGAAGTTTTCCTTCGTCCCTTTCGAAGAAGTCTTCTCCCTGTTAACCTTGATGATTCTTCGAGTATGGATCTGACAGAAGAATTGAAAGAACTTCGAGTACAACTTCAGTCTGTGAAGAAGCAATCGCTTATACTTATGACAGTCTCGAGAATCTTGAAAAGGAAAAGTGCGCTCAACAAGCTCGGGATGCCATATCTGAGAAGGACGCTCTTGTTCTGAGGCTGCCGCAGCTACATCTCGAGAAAATTCTATGCTCCAGTGCTAATAGATGCTAGCTTGGATATGGCGGGTAAGTTTCATTGTCTTTATCTCGCTTCTTCGTTTCCTTTGCTTGCCTCCTTATTGCCCACTTGTTTTAAGAAACAATAGGTGCTTTTTGGATACTACAACCGAAGATGAACGTGTCGAGGCTCGTTTCAATGTTTTTCTTCGGCTTGCACGTGAACATGGGTCGACTTTTTGGGTACCACCTGAACGGACCCGCCAAATCGTGAGATTTCAAGATCGTGCACTTCAGGTTCGCGAGTATCTTGACTTCTGTACAAGGACTTTGTCTCTGGTTTATGGTACCATGTTTCCTCGCAATAAGATGCCAGAGACCTTCCTGCGTTGATGGACAAATGAGATGCTCCTCGCATCCACGGCTTTGTACGAGCTCAACTAGCTGCTGGTGCAAGGTTTGCGATGATCATGATAAAAATTTGCTACCCGAAATTAGACGTGGGGCAAGTTGTCCCAAAGTGCTTGGAGAAGATGTCGAAGAAAAAAAGAAACTTCGGCAAATATGATGACATTGTTACTCCTGTTGCCGAAGATATGATGGATGAACTTCTCCGGATGGATTCCGAATTCTTCGTGAAGGGTAGCTACGCTGAGCATAGTACTCGCGCTGTAAATAACGAGCGCTTAACCATAGACAATATTTGGGAAATCCTTGAAGGCAGACTTATTGAAATTTGTATCATATAGACGAGCTATATTGTAAAGTCATTTATATATTTTTTCTTTAAGCCAAGTAGTTTTGATTAATATCTTTTTGTTTATTATAATGCGAGGTTGTCCCAAGGCAAAATATACACATTGTACTATTTTGTGCGGGTGTAAGCCAGGCTTTTGTTGATCACTATTTTGTCTATATCTCTTTTTATTTTGCGAGGTATTTTTACCAGGGCAAGATGCTTCTTTGCTTTGTCGATAATTGTGTTTATATATATATATTGTATCCTGGAGAGGAAAACCCCTGGTCTTGTCGGGAAGAAGATATATAATTCCACTATCTTTATTATATTGCAGCACCGCGAGCCGCCTCATTAAAAACCTTTCCCGGCCCCACTCGGTGCCCGAAAAAGGAAAAGTGCGTATGAAAACTCGCGGGCGTTTCGGTACATTGTAGCTTTACAAGGAAAACTATATTTTCGACATCTAGGCGTAGAAACGCCTGGCGTACGTTCCGAGTTTGGTTCGTCAATCCCTGTCTTCTTGTCTTGGATTATGTATGCTCCTCCTTTATTACTTAACGATGTATGGTCCTAGCCACGGTGACTCTAGTTTTCATGGCTTTTTTGATTGAGTCGTAAAACCAGGTCACCCTTGGAAGATCTTGGCGCAATGGTGTTGTGATAGTTTTTCGGGTCTGCGATATTTGGCGACTATTGACGGGACCTCGTCTCGAGCTTCATCGAGTGCGTCGACATCATCCTCCAAAGCTTTTCTCGATTTCTTCGTCATATTCTACGACTCGTGGAGAATCGTGTTCTATTTCTATCGGCAAGACTGCTTCAGCTCCATGGACCAAAAAGAACGGCGTTTCCTGCGTCGCTGTATTTGGTGTTGGTCGGATACTCCACAAAACACTTGGTAGCTCTTCTGGCCAAGTATGCCTAGCTTTTTCTAAAGGTCCTAGGGCGCTTCTTGATGCCATTGCAGATGATGCCATTGGCCTTTTCGACTTGACCATTGGTGTGGATGTGTGACGGAACGCAAGTTTTATGCCCACTTATGCACAATATGCTTTGAACTCCTTGGAAGTAAATTCTTTGCCGTTATACGTGACGATGCTGTGAAGTACTCAAGAGCGAAGACAATGCTCTTCACAACTTTATGCGGATCTTGCATCTGGTGAATTTATTGGCTTTGCCTCTATCCACTTGGTAAATTTGTCGACGCCCAGGTAAGTACTCATATCCTCTAGCGACTTTGTGCAATTTCCCCCCATGTCGAGGCCCCATTGAGCAAAGGGCCAAGATAGTGGGATTGGCATAAGTTCTGCTGGCCCGGTGAGGTCTTAAATCTTTGGCATGCATCGCGTTCGCACTATTTCCTTCGCATCCTCGGTTCTTGTGAGCCAATAAAATCCTGCTCAGAAAGACTTTGGCCGCAATGGCTCGGCTACTTGCGTGATGCCCACATATTCCTTCATGCACGTCCTTAGGATGATCCTTCCCTTCTTCGGGTGTAACACACCGTTGTAGCACACCCGAATACTGCGTTGTCTACTCCCCTTTACCACGGTAAAAGCTTTTGATCGCCTAATTATTCGCCTTGCTTCGGCTGGGTCGTCGGGTATGGTTTTCCTTAAGATATATGATATGTAAACCTGCATCCATGGAATTTGCACCATCATGACTAGCTCTTGCTCTTCTTCTTCCTCTGCTTGTTCTTTGGCGATACTCGGGGTTTCTCTTTTTCTCCTTCTTTGTTTTCGCTGGCTTTGTTGATCTCTCGCTAATCTCTTCCCCGAACACTGGAGGAATCGCGAGGCATTGTGACCCGATGTTTGCGAGAATGTCGGCTTCATCGTTGCTCATCCTGTGATGTGGTTTACCTCACAACCATCGAATAACTTCTCCGCTCATTGTACACCTCTTTGTATGCTATCATACTTTCGTTGACTGTATCGCATTGGTTCATGACTTCTTGTGCTACCAGCTGTAGTCGCCAAAAATTTTCAGTCGGGTTGCACAGCTAGCTTTCGCCATCTTCATCCGTGTATGAGAGCTTCATAATCTGCTTAATTGTTAGATGCGTTTGGGAACGTCATCCGGAGAACATACTTCAACTTGTCGCCTTGAGGTGATACTAATATCACGCCTGCTCCGTACCTTCCAATCTTTTGGACCGTCAAGTTCATGGTCCAAGTCCTCGATAAATGGGGGTCCGTGTTTGTAGCTCCATCCGCTACTGATAAATCTGGTAAGACCAACGACTTTATTGCTTTTCTTTTTTCATACGTGATGTCAGGGAAAGTTCTATTCCCCAAAGGGAGACACGACCCGTATACAGGGTTGTTTAGTATATTTGATAAGGGAGCCTCGTTGACCACTATTGTTGAGGTGCCCGAAAAATAATTCTTCTTCTCTATCGTGAATACTCCATATGCTAGCTTTTGATATTGCGAGATGCCATTGTTTGTGAGCAATACTTGATGATGAAATATACTGGCCTTTGAACTCCATCAAGCTTGCCTTCTTCTTCTCGCTCGACCGGCCACCTGAGGTGTGGCTGCAATGTACAATAGGAGAGGTTCTTTCTCTTTTGGCGCCACCAATCGGTGGTGTCGAAATTACTCGCTTGAGATTCTCGAAAGCTCTGTCAGCTTCCTCGTTCCATTAAATTTTCCCCTTGCTTGATCAATGCATAGAGCAGCGGCATCTTTTCTCCTAACTTTGTAATAGATACGCTTAAAGCTGCGACTGCATGCAGTTATTAATTGTATTTCTTTCAGCATTTGAAAGCTTTCTCTGTCGTGCTGTATTTTTTCGGGATTAGCTTCAATCCCTCTTCTTGATATAAATCAGAAGTTCTCAGCCAGGGAACTCCAAGAAACACTGTCGGGTTCGATTTGAGGCCCGAGAACATCGAGGTTGTGAAGGTTTCCTTCAAATCTTAGTCGAGGTGAGCCCATTCTTTGATGTTATTACGATATCGTCGATGTAGACTTGTACATTTTCCCGATCTGTGTTGCTACACTTCTGCATCATCCATTGATATGTTGCTCCCGCGTTTTCGGACCAAAGGGCATTGTTTTGTAGCAAAACACGCCGCAAGGTGTTATGAACGCTGTCTTTGCTTCATCTTCTTCTTTTAGTCGATCTGGTTATAACCCGGAGATATCGTCCAAGAAGGGAAAGACGTTCGCATCTGCTGAGTGAGTCGATGATTTGTCGATCCTTGGGGGAAAGTGATCCTTGGGACAATGTTTGTTGAGACACGGAAGTCGAAGCACATGCGAAGGACTATTGTGTGTTTCTTCGACAGCATCAACTGGGTTAGCTACCATGTGGCCTGTAGATATTTCTCCCGATGACAGGCGTCTTTAGGTCGTCACATCTACGACTAACATTGCTTTGCGGCTAGGTTCCGAGAAACGCTTGACTGGTCTTGTGAGAGGATCCAAATTGAGGTGGTGCTCGGCGAGTTCCCAGGGCATGTTAGGTGGACACCATGCGAAGATTTTCCGGTGCTCACGGAGGAACTCGACGAGCGCGCTTTCTATGCGACATCCATGTTTGCGGCGATGCGTCGTTTTCTTTGGATCTGTCGGGTGGATCTGTACCTCTTTTGAATCTTTGGTTATATTGAAAGTTGGCTCCTTGGAAGATCTTCCTACCTCTGGCAGCACATCATAATCAGTGAACCTTGGTGCCGCATATTCTGCTTGCCGAAAGTTTCTGGCAGTCGATGAAAATCTTTGTCGCATTTATCGGATAATGCAAACTTCCTTTGATCGTGATAGGTCCCTTAGGCCCAGGCAACCTCCACAACGGATATGTATAATGCGGCACTGCCTGAACCTGGTATACGCTGGTCGTCCCAACAAGGCATGATAATTGCGACAGGAAATCCACCACTTCAAACTCGATTCTCTCCTTCCTGAAGTTGCTGGGTTCTGAACGTCGAGGTTGATCTTGCGCAATGGGTAACTTGGCTTCTGTGGTGTAATCCCGTAAACGTGTGTCAGTTGGTTTCAGATTTGCTAGGGATATGTTCATCTTCCTCAATGTATACGCCACATGAGGTTTAAACTGCTGCCGCCATCTCTGAAAACTCTCGACACGTCAAAACCCGTGATCGAGCGGGTAAGATGAGTCTTGGAATTGTCACAGTCGAGGGACTTGCTTGCGGATAGTGCACGATTGTGAAGCCGATGTCTTGCCCAGACCAATTTAAAATTTTCATTGGTGGAGGCATCTCCTCTGCCATGAACACTTGTCGGGATATTACCTTCTGTGCTTTGTTGGACGACCTAGCTTCTGAATCATCGAGACCACAGTTAGAGTTGGGGTCAACATATGGAGGTGGATGTGGTGCTGCCGCAATTCTAAGGCGCGCTGGTGTCGATTTTCGTCGGTAATTGCGGGAGGAGGTGGAAGGTGAATCTCGCTCCTTGGCTCCCGAGGATTTCTGTTATTTGCTTGGGCATTTGCGATTCTTGCGGCTCGCAACATTGCCTGAAAATTGCGGCAGTCTTTCTGGAGATGTCCTGACTGTCTCTTTCCATTGTTGTCGAGGTAAAAGTGCATTTGACACGGACCGTTCATCATCTCTTCGGAGACACATAAGGTCTTTGAATCCTTGGTCCACTATTTTTCCTGTTGCCACGCACCTCTATTGTCACCTTGCTGCTCATTACTCCTTTGATAGTCATCCCGACTTTCCCTCCGGGGTTTCCTCGGAAACCAGCAGATATATGGCGAGTAACTGATCGTTGTTGTAAAAGCGGCGAGAAAATGTATACATTTTATTAGTTTACGACGATCTTCCCTCGCGACGTGTGCGCTTGTTGTACTAATGTCTTCTCCATCTGCCCCACTTATTAGCAATTTCCATCAGTGCTGATATTAGGGTTAGTTCTCCCCAAGTCCTCGACGAAATCTGCTCGTCGGATTCCTGCCTAAAACGCATCATAAACTCTCTCGTCGGATATATCCTCTGAGTTCTTTATGATGTTCCATCGCTGTATATACTTCCTCATCGACTCGCGTGTTTTTGTCGGCCTCGGCTCTGACGCAGGTTTCTTGCAGGTGGTTCGGAAGTTTTTCACGAAGATGTCTCAAAGGTCTCCCAGTGTGATGGAATTCAGGGAGTTTCTGTCAAGATCTCGCGGCTTTCGAGGTGAACTTGGATACTTTACTTGGCTGTTGCCTCTGGTTCCTCACTCCTGACTTTACCATCTCGAGACGGAGTCCTGAGCCGGTCCTCGGGATCTTGCGGGCGTGAACTTGCAAATTCTCGGGTAACTTGAAACCTTTTGGTACTCGAGGTTTTCGAACTCTTCTCGTAAAGCAGGAGCCCACACATATCTTCGTCGGCAGCTTCACTGGCGCTCCCTTCTTTCTTGTCGCTCTCTATCCTTGGACTGCTTTGTCTCTTGCTCCACTTGCTCTTGGTGGGTCTTGAGCTGCTGGAGTGGGTCGTGGACTATTTTTACTGGATTTTCTTCGGGAGCGTTGTTGCAGCGGCATTTGCTCTCTCTCAGCCATCGCCATATTGAATAATGGTTCTCTCGGGTCCCCGGAGGTGGTGGGCCCAAGATGTAAACTTGTGTTGCCATATAACATACGGCGTTTTTGGGATGATATTTCCTCTTTCATCGATCGACATAAAGGACATGTCGAGATTTTGGATTATGTTTCCTCTGTTTGCTTGGGTGTCTTGTTTGGCCGAGACGCTGCTCCCACCAAGGCTTCTCTGTGGCCATCTCAGAAGTTCTACAGATAAACATAAAATCTGCACTGGCGTGTGATCTGAAGCTGTCTGTTTGCCTATCCCTATTCGGGGATCTTGTCATTTTCCAACTCTGCTTACTCGAGCAAGTCTATATTGATATGCTTGAAGTTCTTGTACGTGGCGGTGGTGGTCATAGGTTCTGAACCATCCATGGCCTTCGCGGCTCTATCCCACGCTTCTTGCGGGAGCTGTACTCTTGCGCGAGTTGAGGATCCGGGATATTTAGTGCCTAAGCCATGCTGAGATCGGCGGGATCGACGTATGGATTTCCCAACTCGTCGAAAGCCTCTGATGTCGGGTCTGATGTGCTGCCCCTTCTACCACATAGATGTGATGATATTTTGTGCATTGATTTTATCGGGATTGGTGACACCATCATATAGAGTGGTGAAGACCTTTCCATGGCAGCAGACTTGTCGATGAAGTTGAAGCTTCTGCCTTGTCGGGTGCTGCTTATAAGGAGTCCGGAGCGACTCGAAGGATGTGTTCTTGAAGATCTTGGCGAGCTTTCTTGCCTTGTTGTCGGCAGTATGAGCGAAAACTCTTCGTCACTCGACGAAAAGTTAGAATCGACCGCTGAAAATTCCGACGAGATCGATCGAGACGGTAGGATCCTTCCTTGTTGACGCCAAATCGGAATTCTCCGACCGTCATGATGATGGGCTCCTCAGATAGGCACATGCATCCATACGGGAGGCGGGTGAGGAATAAAATTGAATAGATCGGTTTTTCCCTTGTTACCTCGATCCATCGCGTTGCTTGTGTTGACGATGTCGAAGATCTTGAACGTGCCATCGAGATCAGCTCCTTGCAACCTCTAATTCCCACGAGGGCGCCAATTGACAAAGTTAACTTGTCAATGCCTACAGATTGTAGACTAGGGTTTTGCTAGAAGTAGGGGCAAGTAGATCTCGAAGGTTTAGGCGAAAAGTACTCGACGATTATGAAAACTAGGGTTGCGTTGACAGTGGATTCGATCCTTTCTTTGTCCTCGACTCCATATATAGGAGGTGGAGGCCGAGGGTTTCGTTTGTACAAGTTACTGAGTCGGGACGGTTTCTAACTCATCACGCCAGATTACAAATAACACTTCCTATTACAACTCTAGCTTTCCTTAATATATCTTGGACTCCCAAATCTTCTTATTCTTCGGGTAGTGGGCCTTGTTAAACCCAGGTACTATCTTCGGCAGCCCATTTGGGATGCCTATCTTCTGCTCCCAGCTATATCCTTCTCCCCCGTCCATAAATGTAAGACGTTGGGAGTTTCACGGTAAAAAAAATTTAGGCACAAAAATTTCCAAAGTTTTCCAGTTTACCCTCCCACCTCACACACTCTGTCTCCCACTCGTTTCACTCCACCGCTCGTTCACTCGCGTCCCTCCACCGACGGTGTGCTCCGCCGCCGCCGCATGTGCCCCCACCCCCCACCACCTCACGCTGCCGCCTAGCTCCCTAGATGATGCGCCCTCTGCGGCCTCCTGCCACCCCCAACACTCATCCCCCAGCCGCCCAGACGACGGGAAAGACCAATTTTTTCAGTTGGTGTCCCAAGATCCGTGAGCGGCGGCGCTCGATTCGTCGCCGGTGGAGCTGGATCTGTCGCCAGCGAAGGAGAATGTGTCCAGAGGCGAAGGAGAAGGAGACATGTGTAGTTGGGATGTGTGAGGATCGGGGCTCCCCTCCTGCCAGCCATCAACCCCTTCCCCTGGCCGCGGAGCTCCGACTCCCCTCTGCCGAGGTCCGGAGTTGGACGGCGAAGGACGAGCATGTCGAAGCTAGTAACTTTTCCCCGCTTGGCCCACGGCTGCCGAACGCAACACTCGCTCCAGGGCGGGCAGTTGAGGCCGCCACCGTTCCCGCTGACCGCAGCGCTTCACCGTCCAGGAGGACACTGTCGAGCTCGAGGCTGGTTGCTGTTTCCCCACGACCTAGGTGAGTCCCATCCTCCTCCGCCTATGTGTTTCCCATCGCTGCACTGCTCAAGACATTATTGCTCGGCCCACGACACGGGAAACAAATGTCAGTTACCGTAATTGTTCTCCGGCACTCATAAGTAGAGTGATCTGCTCACTGCTGCCCGTAGCATGAAAAATACCACTAGCTGACCTCACTGCCGATTGAGGAGTACTACTGGACAAACAGTAGTGTCAATAATTTTGCTTTGTGGGTTCTCACTGCCGATTTAATAATCCATAAAGATCTATAGCTTGCTCATAATCATCAAGATAACTGACAATAACATGTACTCATGCATGTTCCACTTGTGTAAATTGTGTTCAGATTTACTCATCTTGCATGTTCCATTTTACTCCTGTTAGTTTTCGAAAGATTGTCCTAGTGGAGTATCTTAGTTTTGGACAAAGTTTCTTGCATTAGAGGACCATGCTACTGTAACTTGCAAATGATAACTTTTATTCTGACCATATAGCAATGGAAAAGATGTCATCTTATCTACTGCATTTATTCTGACCATATGGAAAGTCCTTTGAATAAGGCTGATTTTTCCTTTGAATTGTATTGGTTACGACAAGAAGGTTTCTATGAGATGATCGAGAAAGAATGGAACTAGGTAATGACTGGAATATCTCCAATGGATAGATGGCTAAATAAACTGCGTCATATTAGACGATTCTTGAAAGGGTGGGCAAAGAACTTGAGCGGAAAATATAAAAAGGAAAAAGAGAGGTTGCTCTCTATAATTGATAGTTTAGATTTAAAAGCTGAAAATCAACCGCTAAATGCTGTTGAACGAGAGGCACTTAACAAGGCAAATGACAGTATTAGGAAATTACGAAGAGATGAAGAAACAAAATGGGCCCAGAGAGCTAAAGTAAGGCATATTCAAGAAGGGGGAATAACACTAGATATTTTCACTTAATTGCTAATGGAAAGCATAGGAAAAAGAATTTTTTTCAATTAGAACAACAAGAGGGAACCATTGTTGGCCAGGAGAATCTAAAAATTTATATTACTGAGTTCTACAAAAAATTATTCGGACCTCCGGAGTCGACTAATGTATCTTTGATGGAGGATTATGTACATGATATTCCACAATTATCTGCTGATGAAAATGTGATCCTAACAACTCCTTTTACTGAGAAGGAGGTGTACGATGCAATTTCACAGATGGAACACAATAAAGCTCCTGGCCCGGATGGTTTTCCGGCGGAGTTTTATCAAATGTTCTGGGGAGTAATTAAAACTGACATTATGGCACTATTTGATCAACTTGTTTCAGGGGATTTGCCCCTGTATAAACTGAATTTTGGTGTTATTACTTTACTTCCAAAGATACAGGACGCCTTTCAGATTCAGCAATATAGACCTATTTGCCTTCTAAATGTTTGTTTCAAAATTTTCACTAAGGTAGCGACTAATCGCATTACGGGGATTGCCCCAAAAGTGATAAAACCTACTCAATCGGCATTTATGCCGGGTCGTAACATTCTAGAGGGGGTGGTAATTTTGCATGAAACAATTCATGAATTACATAGTAAGAAAATGGATGGTGTTCTTTTGAAAATTGATTTTGAGAAGGCATATGATAAGGTCAAGTGGTCCTTCTTGCAACAGTCCATGCGAATGAAAGGTTTTGCTAATGGATGGTGTAAGTTAATTGAATCTTTTATGCAAGGAGGAAGTGTTGGTGTTAAAGTAAATGACGACATTGGTCGCTATTTTCAAACAAAAAAAGGAGTCAGACAGGGTGACCCATTATCTCCAATGCTTTTTAATATTATAGCAGATATGCTTGCTATTCTAATCGAAAGAGCAAAGGAGGATGGTCAAGTGGGAGGTCTTATTCCTCATCTTGTCGAGGGAGGACTCTCTATCCTACAATATGCTGATGATACAATTTTGTTTTTAGAACATGATTTGCAGAAAGCGGTAAATATGAAGCTAATTCTATTTTGTTTGAAGAATTATCGGGCCTCAAGATTAATTTTCATAAAAGCGAGATTTTCTGTTTCGGAAAGGCCAAGGAGGAAGAGCAACAGTACAAACAAATTTTTGGATGTGATATTGGGGAGTTACCTTTTAGATACTTAGGAATTCCTATTCATTTTAGGAAGCTTAAAAATTCAGATTGGTATCCAGTGGAGACCTGATTTGAAGGTAAATTGGGATGCTGGAAAGGAAAATTGTTATCGTATGGCGATAGATTAGTACTTATCAATTCTGTTTTAATAAGTCTTCCAATGTTCATGTTATCGTTCCTGGAAATACCCGTTGGGGTGAGGAAGCGGCTTGATTTTTATAGGTCTAGATTCTTCTGGCAGTCAGATGAAGCTAAAAGAAAGTATAGACTCACAAGATGGAACATAATCTGTCGACCAAAAGATCAAGGGGGTTTAGGTATTGAGGTTCTTGAACTCAAAAATAGATGTTTATTGAGTAAATGGCTCTTTAAAATACTAAATGAGGAAGGGGTGTGGCAAGAATTGCTACATAATAAATACCTCAGCCAAAAAACCCTTGCTGAGGTGCAGGCAAAACCCTGATTCCCCTTTTTGGAAGGGACTCATGCGGGTAAAAGACGATTTTTTTCGTAAAGGATATTTTAAGATTGGAAGTGGTGCTACGACAAGATTTTGGGAAGATATTTGGTTAGGAGAATCCTCATTAGCTACTCAATACCCATCTTTATATAATATCGTGAACCATAAGAATGTGTTAGTGGCTCATGTATTGGCACAAAGACCGCTAAACATTGGTTTCAGACGTGTGCTATCTGGTAATAAATGGACAACGTGGCTACACTTATGCCAAAGATTAATGATGGTAAATCTTTCTATTCTTAATAGGTGATCCCATTTCTCTTCACATGCAGCCTATCCACCTCATCAAACCTATTTGACCAATTATAATCTTCCACATCAGCAACCTGCCATGTCATTGTTTTCGTTTTCCTCTTTGGTAGTTGATTATCACAATATCCACGTCACCCCAAATACACCATTCCAAGTCCCGCACCTCTGTAACCTCTCCCCAGTTTATCTCTCATTAATGTCCCATTCTTTCGCTCTTTTTCCGTCAGAGCTGCACCTAGCAATTCCTTGCAACACGTTCCACCTAGGAGCACTTCAATTTTCCCGTTCTGACATTTTGCCGTGATGCCGCTCGTGCATTCGTCAGTTTCCATTCACTTCATTTCTTCCGTTCTGCCCGACGCCTCTGATGCGTCCGTCGGTTTCCTTTCGATCCATTAAGTCTCTTGATTCTCTGGCTCTCACACCTGTTTCTCTCCCCACGATCTCTGCAAGGAAATCAATGGATTCATAAAATGTGTGGAGGCAGTCAAGCAGTCGACGGGACAAAAATCTTTCCAATAAATACCTCACGCCATTTCCATCGTTAAGAGTACCTTCTCTGCAAAATGTCTCCCCACCATGCGCTCAGTTCTGGACGTCGTCATGTTATCATCAATATTTGATTCCCCCCAACTTACTTCTTGACCTTGCCTTGTTATCATCAATATTTGATTCCCCCCAACTTACTTCTTGACCTTGCCTGATGTTGCGGTATTTTGCTGAAACATCCATCAGTGGTGTTTCTATGTCCTTCTCTCTTTCTTCCCTTGCAAATTGAGTCTCGACTTTCTCGGGTGTGTCCACTGGCGTGGCGTGGGGCGTCACCAAATTAATATTCTGATATGGTAAATATATTGAACCGATATTTCTAGGTGCTGCTGCTCTGAAAAAAAATTTTAATTTGTTTTTTTATATTGCAGAAGAGGGTTTCATCGGTTGAGCTGTCAACAAGCTCCTAACAGAGGTTGTCTATCCTATGCTACTAAGGTAATAAAGATTTCAGATATTTTCATTTCTTTTATTTGACTTCGTATGATGGCCCTCATCTCATCTGATTTTCAATCGTTGTGTTTTATGAATTTGGGGAAACCAGATGCATATTCCTGACTCAGATCCAATATTTGGTGCAGTTGAAGACAGAGCACAAAAAGTTTTTTTTTAAATAGAACATCTGTTTCCACATTTTCCAATTTTTTCATGCTACCAAGGGTAGGATCAACAAAAGGAACCAATATTCTAGATCTTAAGTTCTGTTTTATTTGAGTACAGATAAGTGATAGGACGAGTCAAGAACTGCAATGCAACGATTAACACATTTAACGATTTTCCCCTATTCAGCTTCTTTTGCCATGAACGATATTTCATACATGCAAAATGTTCAAAATATATTGTGATTTAGAAATATAGAAGAATTCCACTCAGCTGCCATATCTACATTTTTATGTTGTGCAGGTTAGGGAGGAAAAGACCAATAACAATGCACAGACTATCTCTTTTCTGATTTGTACAATAAAAAGGAAACCTGGCTGACTTTGGACATTTAACATCTTTATGTATTGTTGGTTGGTTTGAAACTGTTTATCCAAGCTTGGCGTGAAATGTCATTTACAACTTTTCGTTTTAATCCTGGACCAGATATTGCTTTTTGTTGTATGGTTCTGGGCTTTTCGTCCAGCTCTATTGAAGTTTGTTCTATTCAGGACAATTAGGTACCAGTTCCTGTATCCACAACCAAATTATTAAGCTACACATTGATACATATATGATATGCGTATGGAATATCAATAATTTTGGTAAATATTATTCTCATGCTTCTTAAGTATTACAATGAGGAATTTAAGGATGCTTGGAACCTTGGAATGATTGTTGTTTTCACTTGGCATTGGCAAGATGAAATACATAGTGCTTCTTCATTGGCTATTTATTTCAGCTTCTCTAAAACACTTGCTCTGTAACAACTTATGCTCCTGGGTCTAATGGAATATGAGATTCTATACATACAAAAATTTAAGTTCATTTTCCCTCAAAAAAAATAAAAATAATTTAAGTTCATTCAACTAACTATTATCATTTATCAAATATTATTATTCTTCCATCAAAAAAATATAATTATTCAAGGCACATTATTTTTGCCCCATGTTCGTGGCTCGATGGAGGACAAACTATATTAAGGTGGAGTACCTGCTGCTCTTCAACGTTCCCAGCCAATGTTTTTCCCATACGCATCATTGTATCATAAAATAAAATATTCTCCTGTCAATTCTTTCAGATGGTTATTTTGTGGAACAAACCACCGCTATTAACATGATTTCCCGCCGCAACGCGCGGGGTATCATCTAGTTTAAATAATGAACCAGACTGTTTTATGTGGAAACTAACAACTAATGGGTTGTTTACAGTCAAATCTATGTATGAGGATCTTATGAATGATCATACAACATACTTGCGGAAATATCTTTGGAAAATGAAAATCCCCCTAAAAATTAAATTTTTTATGTGATTTCTGAGTAATAAGGTGTTATTGACAAAGGATAATTTAGCTAAGAGACAATGGATTGGGTGTACTAAATGTGTTTTTTGCGGAGAACATGAGACGGTAGAACACTTATTCCTAACATGCCCATTTGCTAAACTAATATGGTGGGAACTGTTAATTTTACTCATAATCTCCCTCCACCAACCAATATTACAAATATGTTTGGAAATTGGTTAAAAGGAGTTGACAAACAATCCAGGGTTTTATTACGCATTGGTGTATCAGCCTTATGTTGGTCAATATGGAGATGCCGCAATGATATAATCTTTAACAACAAGAAAAATTTCAATTTTTTACAGGTTATCTTCTCCATGGTGCATTGGATTCAACTTTGGGCTCTCCTCTCACCACCAGAGCAACGGGATGTCATGGCTTCTGGATGCACACGGCTCCAGACGGTCGCTCAGGATATCTTGTGCCGGACTGGCTGGCAGCATATTAGTCGACTAGAGGATGCATAGTCGGCTCCTGCTGTTTTCCTTTTTTCGCTGGTTGATTTTTGTATCGACTTTAGGCGATTCTTGAGATGTAATAAGTACTGAACAACGATTACTGGTTTCTTAATAAAAGGCTGTGTGCATCATCACGATGCAGAAGCCGGGTTTTTCCCTTTTCAAATAAAATAAAATATGGAAAGTCCTTAGTCAAAGGGAGTAGTCAATTTAGCACCAGGCCACCAGTACATGTGTCATCCAAGTCAATACTCCGGCACAATAAGATAAACAATATGTATTGAAGTAATTAATCCTAAGCTGAATGATTTCCCATTAGCATGGCCTGAATAAACCTCTTGTCTTTGATCTGTGAATGGGAATTTGATTAATTCATTTTATAATAACAACACCAATACAATAGCAGTAGTTTGTGTAACAATAACAAGATCATTATAGGGAAAGAGGTGTTTAATCTAGCTACTTAGGTGCTAAGACTAGGAAGCTAGTTCCTTTCTACTTCTAATCTAGGTTTTCTCCATGTTGGATGTAGTGGTTGACTCCTCTGGCAGGATCATGTCTCTTGAAGTTGTTGACTCCTCTGTCTTCGATGCCTCCATGTCTAAGCAGGAGGTTCAAAGAAGGGTGAGTACGAGCGTACTCAACAAGTTCATTATAGGGAAAGAGGTGTTTAATGCACTAGCTACAGCCATGGACCAGAAAGTCATAGGCAATACACACTACAAGAAAAGTTCGATAGACAACGTCCAAAATCGTCCACTAAGGGTATTTTTCGTCGCCTATGGGCCTAACTGACGATATGGGTTACATTGTCGAAACTACATCGGGCAAAGTCCTGACGTTTTTCGGTCCGTCGCGTTTGGGCGCCCTTCCGCCACAATCGGACCGTTGCGCAAGTGTTTTCGGGAGCCGTTGTTGCGACGTCATGCAAGCGACACGTAGCGAGCAGCAGATGCCGATTAAGGCGTGCAGCTGGCTCCGTGGTAGATGGTAGGCCCACAGGCCTGCCACGTCTTAAGCAGCCCATTAAGTTTGCGGGCCGGGCCAGTGACTTAGTTTGACAGGTCAACTATATTTGGGCTGGTCTATTAGTTACGTGGGCGGGCCTAACCTCTAAGGTTGAGTGGTCAAAACTTAAACAGTGACGAACTAAGCATGTGGTAAGGCGAATGCACTCGTTTGACCGGTCAACAAGCAAAAGGGCCGACCCACAAGACATGTGGGGCCCACTTTCTGTTAAAGGGCCGGCCCATTTAACATGTGGGGTCCACCTTAAAGCAACTGGGGCCCAAGGAGTTGATGGGCCGGCCCAATTAGCATGTGGGTCCCTTTCCTGAATGGGCCGGCCCATTGGCTGTGGGGTCCCACCATATGGCGAGTGGGCCGGCCCAACAAAGTAGTGGGCCGGGCCAAAAATACAGTGGGTCCTTTCCTGTTAAAGGGCGACCCATTAAGTATGTGGGGTCCACCATATGTCAAGTGGTACAGCCCACAAGATAGTGGTAGAGACTGGCTCTGGTGGGTCCCATTCATGTTGTTAGGCCGGCCCATTTGGTGTGTGGGGTCCATCGTATAGCAATTGGGCCGGCCCAATAAAATAGTGGGCGGAGCAAAAGCACAATTGGTCCCACTTTCGGATAGGCCGGCCCATTAAGTATGTGGGGTCCACCATATGTCAAGTGGGTGGCCCAACAAGATAGTGGCGAGGCCAAAAACACGGTGGGTCCCACATTCATGTTATTGGGCGGGCCATTTAGTATGTAGGGTCCACCATATAGCAAGTGGTAGGCCCAACAACATAGTGGGCGGCACAATATAATGTGGGCCTCTATCGTGCTCTTAGGAGCCAGCCCAATAACCTTGTGGGGCCCACTTTTCTGGGCGGCCCAGTTGTGGGTGGGCCCCACATTAAAGCAAATGGGCCGACCCAGATGGGCGTAGGGGTCCACCATAAATCAAGTGGGCTGGCCCAATCATTTAGTTGTTGTTTATATGTTTGGCATAATAGCGCTTTAGGATTTTGCGGGGCACTTATGTGATTTCGCATAAATGGGCGTTTAAGGGATGGGAATTTGTGATTTAGATGCGAGAATATTTACGCGGCACATGATTTCTGTCGGATAGCCTCACTTACCACAAGCACCATAGAAAAAATGCGCGAAAGAACTATAAAAACTAACTAAATATTACATCAGTGCAAGGCTTTGAAAAAATATTACAGAACCCAGAGAAATTGAATGGTAATTGAACCTAGCAATACAATGAAGCCATTCGGCAATCTTTTAAGTTGTCCATGCACCACCTATATCTGAAACAAAGACCTTACAAGTTAAGACAACAACAATGGAAAAAAGACACTACAATATTGTTTGCCAAAGAATTTGGAACTCACCATTTCGTTGTTATAACAAGATCATTGTAATGCGCACAATAAGCAAACAAAGAGTGCATGCCGCATACCAACAGCCAATATAACGAGCATGTTAGAATGGCTGACGAGACCTACTTGTCAAGTCCCATGCAAACCAACATGTTCGGGAGTACAAAATTGGCATGAACAACATAGTAACAGGCTATAAATTTGTAACAATATGAGCAAGATGAAGTTATGATGGCTACATCTACGGAGCAGAGAATGTAAACCAAAAATAGAAGTTACGATGGCAAAAGCTAAAGAGGAGGGAATGTGAACCAACATGTGCCAAGTGCAATTACTTCAAATTGGCCATGAACTAAATAATACTCTTGAACTTATAGTGAAAGGGATGCAAATCAAGATGGACCAGATACAGAATATAGTGAATCACCTGTGAACTTGTATAAGAGAATGCGAACCAATATGTTCAGCATTCCATATGTGAGCGTCATGCCAAGTCAGAGAAACAAGTCAATAATGCGGCTTTTGAACAAGATGGCACACAAAATTATTATCTAGTAGTATGACAAGTTTATTTGTACTACGGGCTAGATAGCAGAGTGATAGCATGCCAAACTAAATACTTACGGTCATAGCTGGATAGTAGAGTGATAGCAGCTTTTGAAGAACAATATTGGCATGAACAAAATAGCAGCACCTATAATTTTTGTAACAACGGCCTGAGCAAGATAGAAGTTATGATGGCTACATCTATAGAGCAGGGAATGCAAACCAAAATGTTCAATCGCTTAAAGTTAGCAATGAACTAGAAAAAAAGCAAGGTGTTACGATCATAGCTAGGAATGAACTAAAAGAGCTTCATACAAACAAGCTTCTGAACCAAGAACATGTCGCTAAAACAAGAGACTTACATTAGGAGAAGCACCCAGGAGTCACGGCAGATCTTCAAGGGTTGATGTCCGTTGATGAAGTACACCATGTGCTACTTGGGGTTGGAGAGACGGCCATTACACTTCATGGTTACTCATCTCATCTGCCAAAACGTAACGACGCGTCGTTAGCACAAACAGATTCCCCAAAGATTAAACAAGAACTTGCATGCAAGCAATAGAAAAGCGACAGTAGAAGAGTTTAGATCATGCATGGCGCGGGTGAAGCAGATCGGTTCATGCACGCGGTGTGTGAGCAAGATCCGATGCGGTGGGCGACGGATCCGGTGAAGGCGGCTCCGGTGGGGTGGCGATACCGCAGCTGAAGCGGCTGCGGTAAACTGTTGGATGAGCATATGGTTTCGAGGTTCGGCGGGGATGATCCGGTCCGGTTGATAGCCGGCGTCGATGAAGCGGCTCCGGCGGGCGAGCGCGGATAGCCGAGGATCGCGAGAGCTCGGGTAGGCAGTCCGACGGGGATGTTACGGTGCGGTGGTCGTGGAGGTGGTAGAGAGAGGGACTTGAGAAGTTCCGGTGGGTGGTCTCAGATGAGAGACAGGAAATGAATTTTTGGGAGGGTATCGGGGCTAGGGAGGTGGTGATCAAAAAAATGACGACGGACCCCCACCAACCAACTTTCTGTCATCTCCACGAGGGTAGAATGGGAATTTGAAAGCGTGTGAATATTTTGTATTTTCTGGGAAGTTTTGCCGCTATGAGATTTTGAATTTGGCTAAGGTCCAAGTATAATGATAAAAAATTGTGAGACCGTACTAGTACCTCTATTCAAGGCCAAGTGCAAAATCAAATCATCATCACCTTGAATATCCGTCACTACCATGATCATGATCTATCTCTGCAATTAGCATATCCGCTAGATCTTGCAAAGTATAATGATAAAAAATTGTGAGACCGTACTAGTACTTCTCTTCTAGGCGGAGTGTAACATCAAATCATCATCACGTTGAAAATTTGTTACCATGATCATGATCTATCTATAAATTGGCGCATCCGCTATATCTTTCAAAGTATAATGATAATAAAAATTGTGAGACCATACTAGTACTTCTGTTCATGTTCGAGTGCAACATCAAATCATCATCACGTTTAAATTTGTTACCATGATCATGATCTATCTCTAAATTTGGCGCATCCGCTAAATCTTGCAAAGTATAATGATAAAGAAATTGTGAGACAGTAGTAGTACTTCTGTTCAAGGTCAGTGCAACATCAAATCATCGTCACGTTGAAAATTTGTTACCAAGATCATGATCTACCTCTGAAAATGGGCGCATCAGCTAAAACTTGCAAAGTATAATGATACAAATTTGTGAGACCGTACTAGTACTTA
This sequence comes from Lolium multiflorum, assembly GCA_030979885.1. Lineage (NCBI taxonomy): Eukaryota > Viridiplantae > Streptophyta > Magnoliopsida > Poales > Poaceae > Lolium > Lolium multiflorum. The sequence continues at coordinate 96,828,749 of CM061749.1, forward strand.
TGTTCAAGGTCAAGTGCAACATCAAATCATCATTACATTGAAAATTGTGTTACCATGATCATGATCTATCTTTGAATTTGGCGCTTCCGCTAAATCTCGCAAAGTATAATGATAAAAAAATTGTGAGACTACTAGTACTTATGTTCAGGGCCGAGTGCAGGATCAAATCATGATCACGTTGAAATTTGTTACAACGATCATGACATATCTCTAAAATTGTCGCATCCGCTAAATCCTGCACGTGCGCATAGCGGTGCGGAGAAACAGGTCGGTGCTATCAAGGTTGAGGCGTCGGTAGCGTCATCGGGCTCTCCTCTCTTGATAGATATTCTACATGGCGGCACACCGCCCGCCGAGAAGCAGTCACATGTGAGACCGAGGTGGAGACGTCGTCGGCATCCTCAAGGCGCGGTCGCCCTTCTACGAGCCAGCGTCGACTCAAGGTATGAATCCATGTGTTGTCGCGCCCTTCTGCCGATGAAGTGGGGTGCCTTAGATTTATTGTTCTTCTCTTACGATTATTTCGGCGAACATGTGTGCTCTTTCTCTGAATATATTGCTTGAAAAGCTAACCAAGTTACTTAAATTCACTTTGTTCTTAATCTTGCGTGCTAATTTTGTTATTTTTGCTGACGGTGGTGCGCGCAATTAGATTTATTTGTGGGTGTGTTGAGCTGTTAGGCCTAAGTCGAAATCCTCAGCTAAACGAGGCCTCAGCTTAACACATAAAAAGGTGTTCAATCTCGCCCACAATGTCCTCTTCTTTCCTCTTCCTTTATTGGAACTTGTTTTGCAGACAAGGAAAGTGGCACGTGTAATCTGAGTAAAACCCTCTTAGCCAAAATCAGCTACGAGCAAGATTTTCTATATTGTAGATGCCCCAATTGACTCTCATCCCCAATGTAGTCTTTTCTTTATGTCTGTATAGACTTCTTTACTGGATGTATACTATCGTACATGGCATGCATTTGCCTAATGAGCAACATTGTATTGCTATTCTAGCCAACCTGATCGATCTGTCAAGCTTCATGCACGAGATGCCATGTTTAATTTACTCCCTCGCTCTGATCCATATTTCTTGGTGTAAAATGAATGTGAATCGGAGGGAGTACTTTTCTTAGATAGTACTATACAAGTTCAAAAAAAAGTACTACAACATCACAAATGCATCAAAGAGTACTACATCACAAGACCACCACGGTTGTACTAGTAGAGTTTAATGCTGAACTTCCAAAGGGAATAAGATTACATCATTTAGACCAACCAAAAAAATTCAACCACCCTACATAAACCCTGGTCAAAACTAGTTTAACCAATATTACAAAAGTTGTACATAATTCAGAAACCGTCAAATATACGAAGCATTCAGGAGTCCCCAAATTCAGTGTCTTTGAGTCACTAACAAGTGTGGTCCACATGTCAGTCACCCAAAGTTTGGCAAAGTCAGCCTGGCAAAGTCACCGAAGTTCAATCCCGTAAATGGCATCTTCGCATGTTGGACCATAGAATATCAGTATTGCTACGGAGTACATTACGTAGTTATCTCCCGAATCTTGTTCTGTCATTCGTCCTACACTCCGATGGAGAAGCATCAATTCCCACTGGAGGCGCGGGGCCCACGAGCGGTGGCAATGTCCTTTTAAATAGGAGGCAGAATATTTGACAGATGCGCGGAGGAGGGGGAGGGGAGTCTCACCTGCGAGACTGACAAGAAGAGAGACGTTTGAGCAGACAAAGCAAGCAGTGAACAGACAACTCCGTAGCACTGAAAAGGCTACTACCTTCTCTTCCGGGATAAGCAAAAATAGCTGATCGGTACTGACGAAATGCACCAGGTACGCAATGTACTCCAGCTATAATAAGTGAAGCATGCCTACCACTGAAGAGGATTCAAGATTCCACCAGATCTCCATATCACTCTTTTGCATAAAACACGGACTTATCTTTTGCACAATTCACCACTTGTTGGTCTAATAATCTATCGCAGCTTCCATCAGTTGGTCATCTAATTAACGATTTAACGGATTAGAAAAATAAGCGGTGGAATTAGAAGTACTAGTAGCGAAATGTGCAAAATATACCGTCCTTCCCGGGGAAGAGGGCCGGATGACAATGTCCCGGGTGCATCCAGAAAGGAGAGGGGTAGTTTCTAATACATGTAAGAAATTATTTTACAAAAAGGTACATACTAAGTAGTACAACTATTAGTACAGTACTACTATTTCGAGGGAAAATGCCATGTCGTGCGACCTCTAATCAATGAGTAGAAGTTGTAGGTGCGCATGACATGCATTGCTGAATGCTGGTTCCGGTGGAATTTGAGCTCAGCCGGGGCGGATACTGCGAAGTTTGCCCGACGCCACTCATGTATCCCACCAAACTGCTCATTTCTTTCAATGTCTCTTCTCTTTCACTGCAGCTCTCCAACATCAGATGCATCAACTTATCTTGTGCCTTCTGCCTCTCGAGAAGGGCATGGGTGGCGATGTCAGCATATTCAAGGTTCAACTTTTGGAGCTCTTCTTTATCCTGAAGAAGTAATTTGCACTCTATATCAGACTTGTCTTTTCGAGGCACACAGTCTTGAGTATGCTGCTGGCTTTCTCCGCTGATGCAATGTTCCTCTCTTTCTGCTTAATCAGCTCGTTCTTCAACATGTCGCGCTCATTGCGAAGGCTGCAAATGAGCTCCACAAGAGTTTTCGAATTCTTCTTCTTGGCAGCCAAATCGTCTCGGAGGCGATCACACTCTAAGCTGAGCTCCTCGTTTTTTTCCATCAAGATGGCGACAGTGGTGTCGATAGTCGGCGCCGCTTCCTTCAGTGCGAAATCATCGGTAGCAAGTAAGCGCAAAGGAAGAAGAAGTTACATTAGTATTAGTTTGCGATTACTTTAAAGTACTCACGGCTGTGTCCCTGGCTATTCAAATGGAAGAAGAAGAAGAAGATAACTACACAGTGCTTGGTGCTACCTCATTTCGCCGGGGAAGGTCCGGGTTGCCGATGATTCCTTGGTCGTGGAAGTTGGTGCAGTACGGGAGTCGTTGGAACTTCCAACCCTTTAAGATGTATAACCATAGAGACTCTTAAAGAGCTTGAGCCCGGGCAAGAAGAAACGAAAGTACATGGCGAAGGAAACTAACCCGGTGAGCACGGCACGGACGCGTTTCGCGGCGGCGGCGAGCCCACTTGGTTTCTGGAACCGTCTCTCGAAATTTCGAGCCGGCGTTTTTTATCCGTGTACTTGACCGCCGACGACGTGAAGTTTGAACACATTCTTGGGGAGAGAGCGACGAAAGAAACGAAAGTACATGGCGAAGGAAACTAACCCGGTGAGCACAGCACAAACGCGTTTCGGCGGCGGCGGCGGCGAGCCACTTGGTTTCTGGAACCGTCTCTCGAAATTTCGAGCCGGTTTTTCCGCGTACTTGACCGCCGACGACCTGAATTTTGAAGACATTGCTGGAGGAGAAGCGACGAACAAATGTTTGTTTGAGGTGGAGAGAGGAAGAAAGTGAATGGAACGAGAGAGTTTAGCGTTTTGCCCTTATAGTCATAGTCGCTAACCGTGACGCGGGAAGGTTGGTCGTCTGTCCGCATATGGCGGGCCTACAGGCGTCTCCTCGACTCTCTTGGAGCAATCGTGTCCGTCCATCCGAAATGGTGATATAAATTTAGGGTGCGATTTGTGGACTGATGAGAACTTAACCTCGTTCTCAAACAGTTGATGTCTTTAAATAAATCTCAGTTGCAACTCCGAGCTACATGTTGAAAGAACATCTCTCATATTATGTTTTGAGTGTTTGATGTCAATATATGTGATACACTAATGTTTGTTAAAGTGGTACAGGGATTACATAGATATTTATTCATGTGTGTTGGATTTGATCGTCTGTCAAAAGAAAACAGAAAAAGTTGGCCAGGCCGGATAATCCGGGCCGGATATTGTTGAAATATCCGGCCCCCTGATTTTGGCTAAGTCTGAGGAAAAGCAGCGATGAGGGGCCGGATTTTTGCCCGGATATTGTCCCGGTATTGTACCAGGGCCGGAATATCCGGGTCGGATATTTGGAAATATCCAAGCCCCCTAAAACGGCTAAGGACCTGAAGAAAAGTGGCTCTGGCATGGGCCGGACATTTGACCGGACATTGTCATGGTTTTGTACCTGGCCCGGATTATCCGGGCGGATGATTATCCCCAACTTAGCCGGATTATCCGGCCCCGGAAGCTCAACGGTTGGATTTTGGGGAGGGGTATACCCCTCTTCTTCTTCCTTACCTCTTTGCTCAATCATTGCTCAAGAATTCTGCCAAGCTACACCACCATTAGAGCCACCTCAAGAAACACAAGATTTGCAAGATCTCCTTCCTCCCCCAACCAAAGCTCTTGATCTTTGGGGATTCGAAGGAGAAGCCACCGATCTACATCCTCACCGAAGCGTTCTTCATTTCCCCCTCACTTGTTTGAGGGATCTCATGCTAGTGTTCCTATTTGGTTCCCTAGTTGATTTGTTGTTGATGTGTTGTTGTTGATTGTTGTATTGTTACAGATTTGGGAGCCTCCAATTCAGTTGTGGATGTGTGCCCCAAGAACCTTGTAAAGGCCCGGTTTCGCCTCGAGGAAATCCCTTAGTGGAAGTGGGCTAGGCCTTCGTGGCGTTGCTCACAGGAGATCTGAGTGAGGCCTTCGTGGCTGTTGGTTTGGCTTGCGTAGCAACCGCACTCCTCCAAACATAGACGTACCTTCTTGCAAAGGAAGGGAACTACGGGAATCATCTCCGTGTCAACGCGTGCTACACTCTCGGTTACCTCTATCCCACTCTATCTCCTATATATTGCGTAGCTATATCTTGCTTAGTTGATAACCTTGTCATATAGGTAAATTCACTTAGTTGCATATCTAGAGAATTTACCTTTGTGTCAAACCTAAATTGAAAAAGAACTAAAAATTGGTTAGCACCTATTCACCCCCCTCTAGGTGCGGCATACGATCCTTTCAATTGGTATCAGAGCCTCGGCTCTTATTTCGGGCTTAACCGCCTAAGAGTATGCCGGACGATGTGCCCCCGGTAGAGGCCGGTAAGGTGGTCACCATGGAGGACATCAATTCGTTGAGATCCTCCATGGACGCTCAAATGTAAAGCATGAGAAAATTGATTTCCGAGCTTTTGACTCCGGTCCCTCCTAAGGCTCCCGTCTTAGAGGTAAAGGACACGGGTGTGTTAGAAGAGGGAGGTGCTTCGGCACTACCCTCCTCTACCAAACCCGTGGAAGGTGATAACTTAAACACTAACAAATCTCCCATTACATCTCCTAGTGGAACTAGTGGAGGTGAGAGCTACAATCGAGTAGCTCCACCTTTTCTATCTCCCGATATACCGGTTCCCCATCCTCATTTGAACATTCGGGGCGACCCACCTAAGTTTTCCGTTGAGAATTACGATACTTGGCGATTTGAGTTTCGCTCTCATGTTTGCAGTGCCTCCAATGAACTTTGGAGAATCATCCAGGAAGGCTTCAACCCTTACAACCCCGACAAGTTGACTAGAAGAGAAGCGGTTGATAGCCAACTCAACAACACCGCCTTGCACATGATTCAAACTAGTGTGGGGACAAAGGATTTGCCTCGTGTTCGGAACTACACCACCGCCAAGGAAGCTTGGGAAGGTTTGGCCGCTAGTTGCATTGGAAGTGAGAGCACGAAGGAACAAGTATAATGCTCTTCGGAATCAAGCCGAAGGATTCATGAGGCTACCGGATGAAGATCATCAAGACATGTATTCAAGACTCCTCATTGTTGCCGATTCCTTCCGGCTTATTGGTGCCACCCACATCAATGACTCTTGGATCAAGGAGAAGTACATTGAATGCATGATGCCATATGTACCCATTGATGTCAAGACCCTTGTTGGGAGAGAATGCTATTCCTCTCTCTCTTCTCAAGATGCCGTGCACGAGATGCAAGCCCTCAAGGTGCTCGAGCAAAACTCTCATGATTCTCTCAATCGTGCCATCGGTATGGCAAAAGGGAACAACCTTGCCTTGGTGGTCAACCCCGTTGAAGAAGTGTACCCTCAAGAACAATATAGGGCATCTTGGAGTATGTCCTATCCGGAAGATTTGGAATGCCACTATCATGATCACATGGCCTTCCATGCAAAGTCATTTTGGGTTGATCCCTCCAAGGCCAAGGAAGACAACATCAAGAGAAACCACAAGAGTGGGTTCACTAGCTTTGGTCCAAAGACAAGATCATGCTACAATTGTGATGACAAGCGCCACTTCATTGCCGAATGCCCCTATGAGAATAGAGCTTCATAATGGAAGGCTCATTCCCAAGGACAAGAGCAAAGAATCAAAGGGCAAATATTCAAAAGCCCCAACAAGAAGTTCTACAACAATAAGACCAAGAAGGGCAAGAGGCCCCCAAGAGTTGTGCTATTGACTAGGGAAGAATATTCTTCCGATGAAGTTGAAAGCTCTAGTGATGATGAAGGAGAAAGCTCAAAGGAAGTGGCCGCCATTGTCACTACCAACATTCCCTCTTCATCTCTCTTTGAATCCCCCAATGAGAATCCTCATATCAAGAATGCACATTGCTTCATGGCAAGGTCCTCCTTGGACACATCTATTGTGCTATCAACTCAAGAAGAATATTCCTCCGGAGATGATGAAGTTGATGATGAAGAAGATGCAACCTCTAATGGATTGGTCGCTCTTGCCTCCCTCTCCACTAACTCTTCATCACCAAGTGAATTCCCCAATGAGATCATTCACGTGGAGGAAGAAAGTTGTCTCATGGCCAAATCCTCCGAGGTATCATCTCCTAGCCCCTCTATGCCTAACATATCAAGTGATCTAGGGGTTGATGATGCTAGTCTAAAAGTGAAACAAGAAATGCTAGAATTTGATGAATTCATGTTTAACCTACAAGGTATCAACAAAAAGCATGTTTCAAATCTCATGGCTCGTTTAGCTCAACAAAATGATATGCTTGAGAAAAAGGGTCAAATAGAGAGAGAAGATTCTCTTGAAATCCATGCTCTTAAAAATGCCCTTGAGGAAAGTCAAGAAACTATAGCTTCTCTTGAGGAGAGGCTAGAAAATCTTGAAGAGCCTCAAGATGAAATTAACAAACTCACTAAAGCTAGAGATCATGCTAGGGCTAAGACTAAATTGCTTAAAAAGGAAAAGGCCCAATTTGGGGTTGATCATGAGAAACTTGTGAAGGATCTAGATGAACTAGACAAAGCTCACTAAGCTTTGAAGAGTGAATACTCTCTCCTATCCAAGTCAAATGAGCAACTTCAAATTAGGCTTGCTTCATATGATGTGCCTAGTTCCTCTACCCCTTCTTGTGATCATGCAAATATTATTGAGGAAAATGCTAGGTTGAAGGATGAACTTGCTAAGGCCTCCTCTCCCCAAAGTAAACTTTCTTTGGATGATCTTTTGAGTAAGCAAAGATCAAACAATGGGAAGGAGGGCCTAGGTTACAATGCCAAGGCGAAGAAGGCAAACAAGCAAAAGGCCAAGCCCGCACAAGAGAAGAAGAAAGCTAGCACCAATGGTGAAGCCCCTAAGGGCAACACCATTAATGATGATAATGCGGGAAATGCTAACCCTCACTATGTTCTATTTAAAGATTATTATGGTGATGTGTATGCTAAATATGTTGGCCCATATGATGGTTATGTTGCTTGGTCTATTTGGGTCCCAAAGACCCTTGTTGCTAACAAAAGAGGACCCATTGAGAAATGGGTACCTAAATCCAAGAATTGATATCATGTAGGACTATGCCGCCGGAGGTTCAAAATGGGTACTTGATAGTGGATGTACAAGTCATATGGCCGGCGGCAAGAACCTCGTCAAGGAGTTGAGGCCCAACATAAACAATATCACCGTCTCCTTTGGCGATAATTCTACATCCGAGGTATTGGGTTTTGGCAAGGTTGTGGTTGCACACAACATAACACTTGTGGATGTCATGCTTGTCAAAACCCTTGGTTACAATTTGCTTTCCGTTTCCGCCCTTGGCAAGATGGGTTTCGCCGTCTTTATTGATAATGATATTGTGGTCCTCTTGTGGAGCAAGACTCTAAAAGTCGCTTTCGTTGGGTATCGCGAACATAACTTGTATGTGGTGGACTTTTTGGGGACCACCACTTCAAGTGCGATGTGCCTATTCGGAAAGGCGGATGTGGGTTGGTTGTGGCATCGCCGCCTAGCCCATGTCAACATGAGAACTTTGCAAAGTCTTCACAAGGGGAACCATATTGTGGGACTAATGGAAAATGTTTCTTTTGCCAAAGATCGTGTTTGTAGGGCTTGTGTTGAAGGCAAAATGCATGACTCTCCGCATCCAAGCAAGACTATCATCTCTTCCAAGAGGATCTTGGAGCTCCTTCATGTGGATCTCTTTGGTCCCGTTACTCATGCAAGTCTTGGTGCGAAGAAACATTGCTTGGTGATTGTTGATGATTACTCAAGATACACTTGGGTCTACTTTCTCAAGACGAAAGATGAGACTCAACAAATATTCATTGACTTTGCCACCGAGGTGCAACGCCAACACAACCTCCTCATTATGGCAATAAGAAGTGACAACGGCTCCGAGTTCAAGAACTACACACTCAATGATTTTCTTAGTGATGAGGGGATTAGTCATCAATATTCCGCTGCTTACACCCCTCAACAAAATGGTGTTGCGGAGAGGAAGAACAGGACTCTTATGGATATGGCAAGATCTATGATGGCGGAGTATAAATCCCGCTATAACTTTTGGGCAGAAGCCATCTCACCGCTTGTCCACTTCTTCTACCTCCGCAAGGGATTGAACAAGACTCCATATGAAATACTCACCGGCAACAAGCCTAATATCTCATACTTCAAGGTGTTCGGTTGTAAGTGTTTCTACAAAATCAAAGGAGTTCGTTTGTCTAAATTTGCTCCTAAAGCTTTGGAGGGTATATTTGTTGGTTACGGTGCCGAATCTCACACTTATAGAATCTTTGATATAGCCTCCGGGATTATCATCGAATCTTGTAGTGTGAGGTTCGAAGAAAATGATGGCTCCCAAGTGGGGCAAGTTGATGTATGTGCAGGTGATGAAATACCTCAAGATGCCATAGTAAGAATGGGTGTGGGATTTTTCCGCCCCATTGAGGGACACGGTGTGGCGTCTCGGGAAGAACTATGCTCTACCACGGTGGAGCCCTCATCCTCTCAACATCAACAAACCCCATCTCTTGAAGCTAATGATGCACCAACCCAAGAACAAGAAGAAAACCCTCCCTCTCATGAACAAGATCAAGGACAAGATCAACCAAGAAATTCCAAGATCAACCATTCGATATTTGCACTTCACCAAACATTGTCCAAGATCAAGCACATGAGGATGAGCATTCTCAAGAAATTGAGGAAGCTCAAATTGAAGGTCAAGACGGGGACCCAAATGATCAAGTTGATCAAGTGACACCTCCAAGGCCTAAAAGAACCAAGGAGGAGATCGAGGCCCGTCGTCTAGCAAGAAGAGATAGGACCCTTGAAATTCGTGGACACACTCATGACAAGGTCCTTGGTGATGTTCGAGCAAAGGTCTCCACAAGAAGGCAATTGGCTAACTTTAGCAATCATCATGCTTATATCTCCGTTGTGGAACCCAAGAAAGTATTTGAAGCCCTTGAAGATTCGGATTGGGTGGAAGCCATGCATGAGGAACTCAACAACTTCAAGCGCAACAAAGTGTGGACCTTAGTAGAGAAGCCAAAGGAGTGCCGCAATGTTATAGGCACTAAGTGGATATTCAAGAACAAGCAAGATGAGTTTGGAAATATTGTGAGGAACAAGGCAAGATTGGTGGCTCAAGGTTTCTCTCAAGTTGAAGGAATTGACTTTGGAGAGACCTATGCTCCCGTGGCTCGTCTTGAGTCCATCCGTATCCTTCTTGCTTATGCATCACATCATAACTTTAAGTTACAACAAATGGATGTTAAAAGTGCATTTCTTAATGGTCCTTTGCATGAAGAGGTTTATGTTAAGCAACCCCCGGGGTTTGAGGATCTCAACTTTCCTAACCATGTCTACAAGCTTGATAAAGCACTTTATGGTCTCAAACAAGCTCCTAGAGCTTGGTACGAGCACCTTAAAGAATTGTTGGTAGACCGTGGGTTTGATGTTGGGTTAATCGATCCCACTCTTTTTACTAAGAGGGTCAATGGGGAGCTTTTCGTTTGCCAATTATATGTTGATGATATTATCTTTGGCTCTACTAACAAAGCTTTCAATGATGAATTTTCAAAGCTTATGACCGATAGGTTTGAGATGTCTATGATGGGAGAGATGAAGTTCTTCCTTGGTTTTGAGATCAAGCAATTGAGAGAAGGAACCTTCATCAATCAAGCAAAATATCTCCAAGACATGCTCAAGAGGTTCAAGATGACCGAGTTGAAGGGTGTGGCCACTCCTATGGTCACCAAATGTCATCTTGCACTAGATCCCAATGGTAAAGAGGTGGATCAAAAGGTATACCGCTCCATGATTGGATCCTTGCTTTACCTTTGTGCATCTAGACCGGACATAGTGTTGAGTGTTGGTGTGTGTGCAAGGTATCAAGCTTCTCCTAAGGAGAGCCACATGATGGCTCTCAAAAGAATCTTTCGATATTTGGTTGATACCCCAAGATATGGTATTTGGTACCCCAAAGGCTCAAGCTTTATTCTCAATGGATATACCGATGCGGATTGGGCGGGTGACAAGGATGATAGGAAATCAACTTCCGGGGCTTGCCAATTCCTTGGTAGGTCCTTGGTGTGTTGGTCTTCTAAGAAGCAAAATTGCATATCTCTCTCCACCGCCGAAGCCGAATATGTTGCCGCCGCAAGTGGATGCACTCAATTGTTATGGATGAGGCAAACTTTAAAGGAATACGGTGTCATTTGTGACAAAGTGCCTCTATTATGTGACAATGAAAGTGCCATCAAGATTGCCTATAATCCGGTGCAACATTCAAGAACGAAGCATATTGAGATCCGGAATCATTTCATTAGGGATCATGTTGCCCGTGGTGATATTGAGCTTATCTATGTTCCTACCAAAGATCAACTTGCCGATATATTCACGAAGCCTCTTGATGAAGCAAGGTTCTCTTATTTGAGGAATGAGCTAAATATCATTGATTCAAGGAGTATAGCTTGACCATCTTGCAAACACACCTTTGTCTCAAAACTTTATTTGGTTTAGATGTGGGCATGGAAATAGGGGGAGTGCGGTTTAAACTATTGAGCTATCCCTCCCCCATAATGCCAACATTAAAAGAAATCATTCTCTTTATATCATATAATGATATGTGAGCTTCAATGATGAGTAGTGGTTTTGGGCCCAAGATATATCTTCGCGGTGCCATGCCATAACACTCATATATGGTGGCCTAGGCCACCACACTCTTCTTTGTGAAGAGTTGGAGTTATTTGGGTCTTATCGCCTTTTATTTGACAACTCCATGTTCTTATGGGAAATCACTCTAGTTTGGCCTTATTTGCTCATATCTTGCAAACTTGAGTGATCATGTACCATTAACAGTTTGTATCTTCTACAACCTAAGCCTACTCTCTCCTATAAGCCATTTCCATCTTGCTCATTTGTCATGTTTGGTAAAAACTTGGAGTTTGAGGTGTTTCGGTCGGATGATCTAGGTTGCTCCATCTTATTGGTAAATTTGCACCTTATATGTGACGTGATACTTTATTGCATCACACATGAGTCTTGCAAATAACCAACGAAAGATGGGACGGATTCCCCGTGATTCTGGAATTTTCCAGAACCCCGGATAATCCGGCCCCGAGACACGGATTATCCGCCTTAAACTAGGGCGGATTATCGGCCTGGATCTTGAAAGGGGTTGAGGACGGGCCGCGGGGGGGGGCAAACGGTTCCCACCCCCCCACGCGCCCTCTCTCCTCTTTCTCCTCTCAAGTTCGCCGGACCTCCTCCTCCTCGCCGGAGACGCTCCGTCCGCCCCCTCTCGGAGTTCTTGGGTGGATCGGGTGCATCTCCTCCCTAGCTACCTTCTCCTCCAAGCGGTTTCCACAATGGATGTGGGTATGATTCACAATCTCTAACCCTAGATGTTGTGTTTTATATGTGCTCTTTTCTTGGTGGAATTGGTGTCTAGTTGTTCCAAATCATTTGTAGTGTACTCCTCTTGCATGCTATGAGGCCGATCTAGTCTTAGACAAGCTTTTGATTGGAAAACTGCAAATCTCGCAGGGCCGGATTATCCCCCTGGAGCCGGATTATCCGCCGCTGCAGTTTCAATCTATCATGTCTAGATTTGTACCGACTTATAGCATGTTTCTCGAGTATATTACTGTATCTTACATGACTTATGAGCATTACCTTTCCTTTGCTACCCGCCTTTGCTTCTCACAGGTGGTGCTTCTCGGGGTGGTCGGAGACGCTCAAGGCATGATCGATCTAGTGATGAGTTTGCCTCCAATGCACCTCGCAAGTCCGTCACTTCAAGGCGGAAGAACAAGGAAGTGAGGGAGAACTACAAGGCCATGGACTCAGTTTCTTACTCCGCTATCCGCTTGAAGAACTGGTATGATGATGTCCCAAGGGATGAAGACATAGCGGGCAGGAGATACTGGTGCACTGAGCAGGAGTTCATCTACAAGGACATCTATGAGCCCATGAAGAATCTGAGACCCATGCAAGCTATCGATGTGGACATTCTGGCAATCAACGATCACTTTGAAGATGCAATCTGGGTAGCTGGAAAGATGGGCTTGCTTGAGATCATGAAGATTCAGTGTGACTTTAGCCCAGATTTGGTGAAGCAATTCTTTGCCACTTTGGCAATCAGGAAAGATGAGGAACGCACTATGGAGTGGATGACTGGCTCCACTCACTGCATTGCCACTCTGCGCCAATTTGCTGGTTTTCTTGGAGTTCCTGTTGATGGGGGTCGTCGCCTTCATGGACCACAACAGACAGATAAGAATGCTCTTGTGCATCTCTATACCTCAGCGGGAAAAATTGGTCAAGCTAAGGGGCTGCTTCCCATATACAGTCAGTTGCTTCGGTTCTTTCGGGCAACCATTTGCCCAAGTGGTGGTAACAATGATGCTCTCCGGGGAGCCCTTGTGGACCTTATGCACCTCAGCTATAAGTGTGCTCGTGATGTGAATGAAGAACGGGACTACACTCTTGATGTCATGGACTTTATCTTCCATGAGATCCATGATGCCATGGTCTCCCGGACCACCATACCCTATGCACCCTACATTCAGCTTCTCATCAACAACTCTGTGGCTGTGTGTGATGAAGACTTGAGTGGGTATCCTTTGGTGAAGCACCATGTCAAGAAGGCCTACAAGCTTAAGCCAGTCTCTTCAGCCGTACCTGCTCCTGACACTTTCATGCGTGATGCTCGTTCTAGTGGCTTTGCCCCTGCTCGTCATCCTGATGTCCCGGCTATGAGGAAGCAAGTGACCCGGCTTAGTTGGTTTCAGCGTCACATCCTTTGCATGAACATTGAGATACATAAGGAGAACTATGCAGCTAGCCGAGAGCGTTCTGAGATTAAGCATACTCAGGCGGTTATTCTTCACAAGCTCAGTGGTGATCAAGGACCCCCGCCTCAGCCTCCAGCTCACCAGGGTTACAGTGGATGGCACTCTGCACAGGTTCCATGGAGTGATCTTGATGATTGCCTTCAAAGGTCCAACACCTCTCGCCGCTCTCCGGATGCACCTGACACTGATGAGGAAGAAGAGGAAGCGGCATACCAGTCCGATGATGAAGATGCCTCCGAGTGATCCCCATGGGGCGAGTAGCATCGCGCTTGTCCCCTTTTTGGCGTTTCGATGCCAAAGGGGGAGAAGTGTTCTATTAGGAACTATCTCGGGGATTTGCATGGTTTGGGCACAAGCATATGCGTTTACCATTCCTTTATTGCTTGTGTTCCCTCTTATTTGCACTATTTGCTTTGGTTGTGTCTTGTTTAAAACTATGTGCTATGTGGTGTGAGACATTGTTATGGTTTTCGGATTTCTATATGTTGAGATCAAGGATGCTATATTATGTGTGATGATGCTATATCTATATCTCCGTATCTTATATCTACACATGGGTATGATTTCTTGCATCCTATCTCAACTTCATATTTGTATATGTCTCGTGTTAGAGCTCATGATGGATACATCTAGTGTTGAGGCACCTCAATCCTATGTGTTGTGTATTTGTATTCAAATGCAAATTACTTATATGCACACATGTAGGGGGAGTGCCTCTATGTTTTTGCCATCATGTTTGTCTCTATAGTTATTCTCTTGCAAATCCGTATATTGTCATCAAACACCAAAAAGGGGGAGATTGAAAGAACATCTCTCATATTATGTTTTGAGTGTTTGATGTCAATATATGTGATACACTAATGTTTGTTAAAGTGGTACAGGGATTACATAGATATTTATTCATGTGTGTTGGATTTGATCGTCTGTCAAAAGAAAACAGAAAAAGTTGGCCAGGCCGGATAATCCGGGCCGGATATTGTTGAAATATCCGGCCCCCTGATTTTGGCTAAGTCTCTGAGGAAAAGCAGCGCAGTAGAGGGGCCGGATTTTTGCCCGGATATTGTCCCGGTATTGTACCAGGGCCGGAATATCCGGGCCGGATATTTTGGAAATATCCGGCCCCCTCGAAAACGGCTAAGGACGAAGAAAAGTGGCTCTGGCATGGGCGGGACATTTGACCGGACATTGTCATGGTTTTGTACCTGGCGGATTATCCCGTTATCCGGCCCCAACTTAGCCGGATTATCCGGCCCCCCGGAAGACTCAACGGTTGGATTTTGGGGAGGGGTATTTATACCCCTCTTCTTCTTCCTTACCTCTTTGCTCAATCATTGCTCAAGAATTCTGCCAAGCTACACCACCATTAGAGCCACCTCAAGAAACACAAGATTTGCAAGATCTCCTTCCTCCCCCAACCAAAGCTCTTGATCTTTGGGGATTCGAAGGAGAAGCCACCGATCTACATCCTCACCGAAGCGTTCTTCATTTCCCCCTCACTTGTTTGAGGGATCTCATGCTAGTGTTCCTATTTGGTTCCCTAGTTGATTTGTTGTTGATGTGTTGTTGTTGATTGTTGTATTGTTACAGATTTGGGAGCCTCCAATTCAGTTGTGGATGTGTGCCCCAAGAACCTTGTAAAGGCCCGGTTTCCGCCTCGAGGAAATCCCTTAGTGGAAGTGGGCTAGGCCTTCGTGGCGTTGCTCACAGGAGATCTGAGTGAAGCCTTCGTGGCTGTTGGTTTGGCTTGCGTAGCAACCACACTCCTCCAAACGTAGACGTACCTTCTTGCAAAGGAAGGGAACTACGGGAATCATCTCCGTGTCAACGCGTGCTACACTCTCGGTTACCTCTATCCCACTCTATCTCCTATATATTGCGTAGCTATATCTTGCTTAGTTGATAACCTTGTCATATAGGTAAATTCACTTAGTTGCATATCTAGAGAATTTACCTTTGTGTCAAACCTAAATTGAAAAAGAACTAAAAATTGGTTAGCACCTATTCACCCCCCCTCTAGGTGCGGCATACGATCCTTTCACATGTAGCACTTTATTTTTTTAAATCAATCATAGTTTTAAGTTTCGCAAAATTGAAAAGTACCCAGGGGCCGCCTTGTCAGCGAGAGGACGCGATGGTTCGCATCGGCCGTGACGCGGGAAGGTTGGTCGTCGGCGTTTAATGGTCTCCCGCGTGGAAACCGAGGCGGCCACGAGGGCAGCGGCTGGCCAGCGGCGTCCAGTCGCCTACGCCGCCGTAAATGAGGGTAGTTGCCTACCACCACCAGGTGACATGCACCTTTTGCATGTCACACGGTGACATGCGGCCTAAATTCAAATTTAAACATTGCGAAAAAAATCATGCATCCGGTGACATGCCCATGGCATGCCACCGATGAAGAGTTCCGTGCCATGCACTCTGGCACTCTGCGCCGTCTTGGATCAGAAAATGAGCGAAGAACGAGGACGGGGCACTAGTTTAAATTTAGGATGAAGTTTAAGTTTTATTTTGGTTTAAATTAGATTAGAGGGAGTAGTACTCTTACTTTATTATATTACTCGTACTTGTGTTAATGTAGTAGTATTATTATGGTGGTGTACTTGTTCATGTACTTGTTTCAGCTGTTTTGGTGAAGGAGACATGCATCACCTTTTTTGGTGATGTATCTAGTCGTCCTGTAGCCCTTGTCAAATTCCTCTGATATACTGATGGGAGGGCTTGTTCACCCCATACTGATGGGAGCCCTTGTCAAATCGTAATCATAGTTTTAAGTTTCGAAACCAATGAAAAATATCCTGCTACGTGCAAAATCTCAATGTGAAAATCTTAGTATATATTGTAGACTGCACAAAAATTAAGAAAATATGGCAGGTAAAATTATATTGGAATTGTGCGCTACTCCCTCCGTCTCTACTTACGGCGCATAGCATTCTTATGTCATATAGTAAGCATTCAAGTTGATGAACAAGGTGTAGACATATTCAAACAAGATAATCATGTATATATATATATATATATATCTAACCCTAACCCTAAATCTTATGATGAAGTCAAGCATGAAGAGAAGTGGTTTTGGGTTTCAAACATGGAAATTTCAAGAACCTCCCAAAAGCCTCATTTAAGAGTGACTAAGAAGGATCCATGCTTACCTTTGCATTTTCATATTTTAAACTTGTTTAAATTATTGTCAAACCTAGGATTTGACCAAGATACAAATGGATCAAAATTAAAAAAATCAGCAAAATGAAAAACAAAGCACATAGTCTTCTTATGTCATATCGTAACCATTCAAGTTGATAAACAAGGTCTAGATATATCCAAACCAGACAAATCATGTATCTACCCCCTGATCTTATGAAGTCTAGCATGAAGAAGTCGTTTTGGGTTTCAAACATGGAAATTTCAAAACCTCCCAAAAGCTTCATTTTAGAGTGACTAAGAAGGATCCATGCTTACCTTTTTATTTTCATATTGTAAACTTGTTTAAATCTTTTTCAATCCTAGGATCTGACCAAGATATTCAAATAGGCATAAAATTCACAAAAAAAAACTCAGAAAAAGGAAAAAAAAGCATATAGTCTTCTTATGTCATATAGTAAGCATTCAAGTTGATAAACAAGGTTTGGACATATTCAAACCTGACAAATCATGTATCTACCCCCTATAAACTCGTCGATCTTATGAAGTCTAGCATGAAGAGAAGTCGTTTTTGGTTTCAAACATGGAAATTTGAAGAACATCCCAAAAGCTTCATTTTAGCGTGACTAAGAAGGATCCAGGCTTACCCTTCCATTTTCATGTTTTAAACTTGTTTAAATCGTGGTTAAACCTAGGATTTGACCAAGATTCAAATGGGCATAAAATTAAAATAAAACAGAAAAATGAAAAACCAAAGCACATAGTCTTCTTATGTCATATAGTAAGCATTAAAGTTGAGAAACAATGTCTAGACATATTCAAACTATGCAAATCATGTATCTACGTACCCCCTAACCCCTAAACTCTGTCTTAAGTCAAGCACGAAGAGGTGGTTTTGGGTTTCAAACATGGAAACTTCAAAAACCTCCCAAAAGATTCATTTTAGAGTGACTAAGAAGGATACATGCTTCCCTTCTCATTTTCATGTTTTAAACTTGTTTAAATCTTGGTCAAACCTAGGATTTGACCAAGATTCAAATGGGCATAAAAATTCAGAAAAAATCAAAAGAATGAAAAACCAAAGCACATAGAATTCTTATGTCATATAGTAAGCATTCAAGTTGATAAACAAGGTCTAGACATATTCAAACCAGAAAAATCATGTATATATCTACCCCTAACCCTAAACTATGTCTTATGAAGTCAAGCATGAAGAGAAGTGGTTTTGGGTTTCAAACATGGAAATTTAAAAAAAAACCAAAAGCTTCATTTTAGGGAGACTGAGAAGGATCCATGCTTACCATTTTATTTTCATGTCTTAAACTTGTTTAAATCTTGGTCAAACCTAGGATTTGACCAAGATTCAAATTGGCATTCAAAAAAAATCAAAAAATGAAAAACCAAAGTACATAGTCTTCTTATGGCATATAGTAAGCATTCAAGTTGTTAAACAAGGTCTAGACATATTCAAACCAGACAAATCATGTATCTACA
This sequence comes from Lolium multiflorum, assembly GCA_030979885.1. NCBI lineage: Eukaryota > Viridiplantae > Streptophyta > Magnoliopsida > Poales > Poaceae > Lolium > Lolium multiflorum. Next base: position 96,846,953 of record CM061749.1, read on the forward strand.
CCCCTAACCCCTAATTAAACTCTATATATCTTATGAAGTCAAGCATGAAGAGAGGTGGTTTTGGGTTTCAAACATGGAAATTTCAAAAACCTCCAAAAGCTTCATTTTAATTAGAGTGACTAAGAAGGATACATGCTTCCTTATCATTTTCATGTTTTAAACTTGTTTAAATCTTGGTCAAACCTAGGATTTACCAAGATTCAAATGGGCATAAAAATTCAAAAAAATGAAAGAATGAAAAACCAAAGCACATAGCATTCTTATGTCATATAGTAAGCATTCAAGTTGATAAACAAGGTCTAGACATATTCAAACCAGAAAAAATCATGTATATATCTACCCCTAACCCTAAACTCTGTCTTATGAAGTCAAGCATGAAGAGAAGTGGTCGTTTTGGGTTTCAAACATGGAAATTTCAAAAAAAAACCAAAAGCTTCATTTTAGGGAGACTAAGAAGGATCCATGCTTACCATTTTATTTTCATGTCTTAAACTTGTTTAAATCTTGGTCAAACCTAGGATTTGACCAAGATTCAAAAAGTAGAAAATTAAAAAAATCAAAAAATCAAAAACCAAAGTACATAGTCTTCTTATGGCATATAGTAAGCATTCAAGTTGTTAAACAAGGTCTAGACATATTCAAACCAGACAAATCATGTATCTATACCCCTAACCCCTAATTAAACTCTATATATCTTATGAAGTCAAGCATGAAGAGAAGTGATTTTGGGTTTCAAACATGGAAATTTCAAAAAAAAAGCTTCATTTTCGGGAGACTAAGAAGGATCCATGCTTACCATTTTATTTTCATGTTTTCAACTTGTTTAAATCTTGGTCAAACCTAGGATTTGACCAAGATTCAAATGGGCAGAAAATTAAAAAAATCAAAAAATGAAAAACCAAAGTACATAGTCTTCTTATGGCATATAGTAAGCATTTAAGTTGTTGAACAAGGTCTAGACACATTTAAACCAGACAAATCATGTATCTATACCCCTAACCCCTAAACTCTATATATCTTATGTGGTCAAGCATGAAGAGACGTGGTTTTGGGTTTCAAACATGGAAATTTCAAAAACCTCCCAAAAGGCTCATTTTAGAGTGACTAAGAAGGATCCATGCTTACCTTTTCCTTTTCATATTTTGAACTTGTTTAAATCATTGTCAAACCTAGGATTTGACCAAGATACAAATGGGCACAAAATAAAAAAATCAGAAAAATGAAAAACAAAAGCACATAGTCTTCTTATGTCATATAGTAAGCATGTATTGAAGTTGATAAACAAGGTCTAGACATATTCAAACTAGACAAATCATGTATCTACCCCCTAACCCAGCCCTAAACTCTGTCTTATGAAGTCTAGCATGAAGAGAAGTCGTTTTGGGTTTCAAACGCTTAAGCCAAAAGCCCCATTTCAAATATTTCAAACTTATTCAAATTTGGTTCAAATTTGAAAGACATACAAGTTATAGCACACATAGTGCATACATGTTCACACATACTGCACTAGATGCTAACCCTATAGTTTGAGGCCATTGGATGAGGTCGAAAAAATTCTTGGATTAGAAATGGGGTTGTTCGAACCCCATAGTTGGATTTTTTGAACCTTGATCTATAGTACTGGGCAAAACCCAAGTTTAACCTATTTAATTATAGATTCGTAGGTTGATTTTTCTACGTACCTTTTATTATTACTATGCAGCACATGTGTGTTTGCCCGTGAGTGAAACTCGGAGGAAGAGGATCACTCGGAAGGAGAGAAGAAGGGAGAGCATTATGGTGTCTCCCCTTTTTCGGGTGATGATGTTGACTGTTGTGCAGGTTTGTCAGTGCGCAGGACGTGCGGCAGCGAGCGAGTCGCGAGCGAGAATGAGAGAGATTTGTTTTTTTTGTGAGAGGGACAACGGAAGGATCCTGAAGGACCCAGACACTTCCAAAATACGCATCCTGATGCGTCTTCTCTTACAGAAGAAGATGGCTGGAGTTTGCGTACTTATTGCACGTGACTTGTGCTCACTGAAGTGTGGGACCTCAAGCGTGGGCACCACACGTAAGTGACAGACCTGTTGGTGTAAAAACTCGGTTGATTATTACAGTGCATTAGAACAAAGTTTCCTATGGATTCAAGGGTAGGAAATCCAAGTTAACTCATTTACATGACATTATTTTTTCCGTGAAGCAAAGTTAACACATTTATCAATTGGTACATTTTGGAGTGACTAAGAAGTCCAGGCTTACTTATTCGTTTTCACGTGTTAAACTTGTTTAAATCGTGGTTAAACCTAGGATTTGACCAAGATTCAAATGGGCATAAAATTAAAATAAAACAGAAAAATGAAAAACCAAAGCACATATATAGTCTTCTTATGTCATATAGTAAGCATTAAAGTTGAGAAACAAGGTCTAGACATATTCAAACTATGCAAATCATGTATCTACGTACCCCCTAACCCCTAAACTCTGTCTTATGAAGTCAAGCATGAAGAGAGGTGGTTTTGGTTTCAAACATGGAAATTTCAAAAACCTCCCAAATGCTTCATTTTAGAGTGACTAAGAAGGATACAGGCTTCCCTTCTCATTTTCATGTTTTAAACTTGTTTAAATCTTGGTCAAACCTAGGATTTGACCAAGATTCAAATGGGCATAAAAATTCAGAAAAAATAGAATGAAAAACCAAAGAACATAGCATTCTTATGTCATATAGTAAGCATTCAAGTTGATAAACAAGGTCTAGAAATATCAAACCATACAAATCATGTATCTACCCCTAACCCTAAACTATGTCTTATGAAGTCAAGCATGAAGAGAAGTGGTTTTGTGTTTCAAACATGGAAATTTCAAAAACCTCCCAAAAACTACATTTTAGAGTGACTAAGAAGGATACATGCTTCCCTTTTCATATTCATGTTTTAAGCTTGTTTAAATTATCTTGGTCAAACCTAGGATTTGACAAGATTCAAATGGGCATCAAAATTGAAAAAATCAGAAAAAAGAAAAACCAAAGCAAATAGTTTTCTTATGTCATATAGTAAGCATTAAAGTTGATAAACAAGGTCTAGACATATTCAAACTAGACAAATCATGTATCTATACCCCCTAACCCCTGAACTCTTGTCTTATGAAGTCAAGCATACGAAGAGAAGTGGTTTTGGGTTTCAAACATGGAAATTTGAAAAACCTCCCAAAAACTTCATTTTAGGGTGACAAAGAAGGATACATGCTTCCCTTTTCATATTCATGTTTTAAGCTTGTTTAAATTATCTTGGTCAAACCTAGGATTTGACAAGATTCAAATGGGCATCAAAATTGAAAAAAAATCAGAAAAAAGAAAAACCAAAGCAAATAGTTTTCTTATGTCATATAGTAACTAGACAAATCATGTATCTATATACCCCCTAACCCTAAACTAAATCTTATGAAGTCAAGCATATGAAGAGAAGTGGTTTTGGGTTTCAAACATGGAAATTTCAAAAACCCTCCCAAAACCTTCATTTTAGAGTGACTAAGAAGGATCCATGCTTACCTTTGCATTTTCATATTTTAAACTTGTTTAAATCATTATCAACCTAGGATTTCACCAAGATACAAATGGGTGGGCACAAAATTCAAAAAAATCATAAAAATGAAAAACAAAAGCACATAGTCTTCTTATGCCATATCGTATGCACTCAATAAACGGGTCTGGTATATCCAAACTAGACAAATCATGTATCTACACCATGTTGATCTTATGAAGTCTAGCATGAAGAGAAGTCGTTTTGGGTTTCAAACATGCATGGAAATTTCAAGAACATCCCAAAAGCTTCATTTTAGAGTGACTAAGAAGGATATATACATGCTTCCCTTTTCATTTTCATGTTTTAAACTTGTTTAAATCTTGGTCAAACCTAGGATTTGACCAAGATTCAAATATATGGGCATAAAATTCAAAAAAAACAGAAAAGTTAAAAACCAAGGCACATAGTCTTCTTATGTCATATAGTAAACAATCAATTAAGTTGATACACAGGTCTAGACATATTCAAACCAGGAAAATCATGTATCTACCCCCTAACCCTAGCTAAACTCTGTCTTATGAAGTCAAGCATGCATGAAGAGAAATGGTTTTTGGTTTCAAACGTTTAAGCCAAAAGGTAAGCATGGATCCTCCTTAATTAGTCACTGTAAAATGAAGCTTTTGGGAGGTTTGTGAAATTTCCATGTTTGAAACCCAAAACCACTTAAGACAGAGTTTATGGTTAGGTGTGTAGATACATGATTTTTATTGTTTGAATATGTCTAGACCTTGTTTATCAACTTGAATGCTTACTATATGACATAAGAAGGCTATATATATGTGTGCTTTGGTTTTTCATTTTTTGTTTTTTCTGAACTTTTACGCCCATTTGAATCTTGGTCAAATACTATGTTTGACCAAGGTTAAAACAAGTTTAAAACATGGCAATGAAAAGGTAAGCATGGATCATTCTTAGTCTCTCTAAAATGAAGCTTTTGGAGGTTTTTGAAATTTCCATGTTTGAACCCAAAATCACTTCTCTTCATATGCTTGGCTTCATAAGACAAAGATTAGGGTTAGGGGTAGATATATACATGCTTTGGGAGGTTTTTGAAATTTCCATGTTTGAAACCCAAATCCACTTCTCTTCATCCTTGACGTCTTCATAAGACAAAAGTATACAGGGTTATGCATGGGTAGATACATGCTTTTTTCTGGTTTGAATATGTATAGACCTTGTTTAATTATCAACTTAATGAATACGCTATATATATATATGTGCTTTGTTTTTCATTTTTTTTTTTTCTGAATTTTTATGCCCATTTGAATCTTGGTCAAATCCTAGGTTTTCAAGATTTAAACAAGTTTAAAAAATGAAAATGAAAAGGTAAGCCTGGATCCTTCTTAGTCACTCTAAAATGAAGCTTTTGGGAGGTTTGTGAAATTTCCATGTTTGAAACCCAAAAGCACTTCTCTTCATGCTGACTTCATAAGACAGAGTTTAGGGTTAGGGGGTGTAGATACATGATTTGTCTGGTTTGAATATGTCCAAATCTTATTTATCAACTTTTGAATGCATGCTACTCTCTCAAAGAAAAACTTTTGAATGCTTACTATATGACATAAGAAGACTATATGCTTTTAAAATTCAAACATATGGTAAGCATTCTCTTATGTCATATAGTAAGCATTCAAATTGATAAACAAGCAAGGTTTGGACATATTCAAACCAGACAAATCATGTATCTACCCCATAGTTTTAAATAGCGGGCTATGAAAAATAGCGGCAGCCCTCTAAATCAGGCTATAGCGGGTTAAATGAGGCTATAGCGGCTAATTTGTACATGATTTCATTTAGCGGCAACATGCTCAAACAGCTATAGCGAGGCTATAGCCAGGCTATAGCCGGCTATTTAAAACTATGATCTACCCCCTAACCCCTAATTAAATTGTCTTATGAAGTCTAGCATGAAGAGAAGTGGTTTTGGGTTTCAAACATGGAAAAATTTCAAAAACCTCCCAAAAACTTCATTTTAGAGTGACTAAGAAGGATATACAAGCTTCCCTTTTCATTTTCATGTTTTAAACTTGTTTAAATCTTGGTCAAACCTCTAGGATTTGACCAAAAGATTCAAATGGAAAATCAAAAGAATGAAAAACCAAAGGACATAACATTCTTATGTCATATATATATAGTAAGCATTCAAGTTGATAAACAAGGTCTAGACATATTCAAACCAGAAAATCATGTATATATCTACCCCTAACCCTAAACTCTGTCTTATGAAGTCAAGCATGCATGAAGAGAAGTGTTTTTGGTTTCAAACATGGAAATTTCAAAAACCCTCCCAAGAGCTACATTTTGGAGTGACTAAGAAGGATATATAGATGCTTAATTTTTCATATTCATGATTTAAACTTGTTTAAACCATGTTCAAACCTAGGATTTGACCAAGATTCAAATGGGCATAAAATTTTAAAAAAAATCAAAAAATAAAAAACAAGGCACATAGTATTCTTATGTCATATAGTAAGCATTCAATTAAGTTGATAAACAAGGTCTAGACATATTCAAACCAGGAAAATCATGCATCTACCCCCTAACCCTAGCTAAACTCTGTCTTATGAAGTCAAGCATGCATGAAGAGAAGTGGTTTTTGGTTTCAAACGTTTAAGCCAAAAGCCCCTTTTCAAATATTTCAAACTTATTCAAATTTGGTTCAAATTTGAAAGACATACAAGTTATAGCACACATAGTGCATACATGTTCACACATACTGCACTAGATGCTAACCCTATAGTTTGAGGCCATTGGATGAGGTCGAAAAAATTCTTGGATTAGAAATGGGGTTGTTCGAACCCCGTAGTTGGATTTTTTGAACCTTGATCTGTAGTACTGGGCAAAACCCAAGTTTAACCTATTTAATTATAGATTCGTAGGTTGATTTTTCTACGTACCTTTTATTATTACTATGCAGCACATGTGTGTTTGCCCGTCGAGTGAAACTCGGAGGAAGAGGGATCACTCGGAAGGAGAGAAGAAGGGAGAGCATTATGGTGTCTCCCCTTTTTCGGGTGATGATGTTGACTTTTGTGCAGGGTTTGTCAGTGAGCGGGAGGTGCGAGCGAGCGAGCGAGTCGAGCCGAGAATGAGAGAGATTTGTTTTTTTTTGAGAGGGACAACCGAAGGATCCAGAAGGACCCAGAGACTTCCAATACGCATCCTGATGCGTCTTCTCTTGACAAAGAAAATGGCTGGGAGTTTGCGTACCTATTGCACGTGACTGTGCTCACTGAAGTGTGGGACCTCACGCGTGGGCACCACATGTAAGTGACAGACCTGTTGGTGTAAAAACTCGGTTGATTATTATAGTGCATTAGAACAAAGTTTCCTATGGATTCAAGGGTAGAAAATCCAAGTTAACTCATTTACATGACATTATTTTTTCCATGAAGCAAAGTTAACACATCTATCAATTGGTACATTTTGGAGTGACTAAGAAGGATCCAGGCTTACTTATTCGTTTTCACGTGTTAAACCTGTCTAAATCTTGGTCATACCTAGGATTTGACCAAGATTCAAATCGGCAAAAAAATAAAAACAGAAAAATGAAAAACCAAATCACATAGTCTTCTTATGTCATATAGTAAGCATTAAAGTTGATAAACAAGTCTAGAAATATCAAATCATACAAATCATGTATCTACCCCTAACTCCTAAACTATGTCTTATGAAGTCAAGCACGAAGAGATGTGGTTTTGGGTTTCAAACATGGAAATTTCAAAAACCTCCCAAAAGATTCATTTTAGAGTGACTAATTAAGAAGGATACAGGCTCCCCTTCTCATTTTCATGTTTTAAACTTGTTTAAATCTTGGTCAAACCTAGGATTTGACCAAGATTCAAATGGGCATAAAAATTCAGAAAAAATCGAAAGAATGAAAAACCAAAGCACATAGCATTCTTATGTCATATAGTAAGCATTCAAGTTGATAAACAAGGTCTAGACATATTCAAACCAGAAAAATCATGTATATATCTACCCTTAACCCTAAACTCTGTCTTATGAAGTCAAGCATGAAGAGAAGTGGTTTTGGGTTTCAAATTAACATGGAAATTTCAAAAAGAAAAACCAAAGCACATAGTCTTCTTATGTCATATAGTAAGCATTAAAGTTGATAAACAAGGTCTAGACATATTCAAACCAGACAAATCATGTATCTATACCCTAACCCCTAAACTATGTCTTATGAAGTCAAGCATGAAGAGAAGTGGTTTTGGGTTTCAAACATGGAAATTTCAAAAACCTTCCAAAAGCTTCATTTTAAAGTGACTAAGAAGGATACACGCTTAGCTTTTCATTTTCATGTTTTAAACTTGTTTAAATCTTGGTCAAACCTAGGATTTGACCAAAAGATTCAAACATGGAAATTTCAAAAACCTCCCAAAAGTTTCATTTTAGAGTGAGTAAGAAGGATCCATGCTTACCTTTTCATTTTCATGATTTAAACTTGTTTAAATCTTGGTCAAACTAGGATTTGACCAAGATTCAAATGGGCATCAAAAATAAAAAATTAGAAAAATGAAAAACCAAAGCACATAGTTTTCTTATGTCATATAGTAAGAATTCAAGTTGATAAACAAGGTCTAGACATATTCAAACCATACAAATCATGTATCTACCCCAAACCCTAAACTCTGTCTTATGAAGTCAAGAAGAGAAGTGGTTTTGGGTTTCAAACATGGAAATTTCAAAAACCTCCCAAAAACTTCATTTAGAGTGAATAAGAAGGATACATGCTTCCCTTTTCATTTTCATGATTTAAACTTGTTTAAATCTTGGTCAAACCTAGGATTTGACCAAGATTCAAATGGGCATCAAAAATAAAAGATTAGAAAAATGAAAAACCAAAGCACAAAGTTTTCTTATGTCATATAGTAAGCATTCAAGTTGATAAACAAGGTCTAGACATATTCAAACCAGAAAAATCATGTATGTAGCTACCCCTAACCCTAAACTCTGTCTTATGAAGTCAAGCATGAAGAGATGTGGTTTTTGGTTTCAAACATGGAAATTTCAAAAACCCTTCCAAGAGCTTCATTTTGGAGTGACTAATTAAGAAGCATACATGCTTACCTTTTCATATTCATGTTTTAAACTTGTTCAAATCTTGGTCAAACCTAGGATTTGACCAAGATTCAAATGGGCATAAAAATTCAAAAAAAATGAATACCAAGATCTTCTTATGTCATATAGTATGCGCGCATTCAATTAAGTTGATAAACAAGGTCTAGACATATTAAACCTGAAAAATCATGTATCTACCCCTAACCCTAAACTCTGTCTTATAAAGTCAAGCATGCATGGTGAAGATAAGTGGTTTTTGGTTTCAAACATGGAAATTTCAAAAACCCTCCTAATTAAGAGCTTCATTTTGGAGTGAATAAGAAGGATACATGCTTACTTTTTCATATATATTCATGTTTTAAACTTGTTTAAATCTTGGTCAAACCTAGGAAAATCATGTATATATCTACCCCTAACCCTAAACTCTGTCTTATGAAGTCAATCATGAAGAGAAGTGGTTTTGGGTTTCCTACATGGAAATTTCAAAAACCTCCCAAAAACTTCATTTTAGAGTGACTAAGAACGATACATGCTTCCCTTTTCATTTTCATGTTTTAAACTTGTTTAAATTATCTTGGTCAAATCTAGGATTTGACAAGATTCAAATGGGCATCAAAATAAAAAAATCAGAAAAATGAAAAACCAAAGCACATAGTTTTCTTGTGTCATATAGTAAGCATTAAAGTTGACAAACAAGGTCTAGACATATTCAAACCAGGACAAATCATGTATCTACCCTAACCCTAAACTATGTCTTATGAAGTCAAGCATGAAGAGAAGTCGTTTTGGGTTTCAAATATGGAAATTTAAAGAACATCCCAAAAGCTTGATTTTAGAGTGACTAAGAATGATCCATGATTACCTTTTCATTTTCATGTTATAAACTTGTTTAAATCTTGGTCAAACCTAGGATTTGACCAAGATTCAAATGGACACAAAATTAAAAAAATCAGAAAAATGAAAACCAAAGTACATAGTCTTCTTATGTCATATCGTAAGCATTCAAGTTGATAAACAAGGTCTAGACATATTCAAACCATACAAATCATGTATCTACCCCTAACCCCTAAACTATGTCTTATGAAGTCAAGCATGAAGAGAAGTGGTTTTGGGTTTCAAACATGGAAATTTCATAAACCTCCCGAAGCTTCATTTTAGAGTGACTAAGAAGGATCCAGGCTTACGTTTTCATTTTCATGTTTGAAACTTGTTTAAATCTTGGTCAAACCTAGGATTTGACCAAGATTCAAATGGGCATAAAATTCAAAAAAAATTAGAAAAATGAAAAACAAAAGCACATAGTCTTCTTATGTCATATAGTAAGCATTCAAGTTGATAAACAAGGTTTAGACATATTCAAACCAGACAAATCATATATCTACCCCTAACCCTAAACTCGGTCTTATGAAGTCTAGCATGAAGAGAAGTCGTTTTGGGTTTCAAACGTTTAAGCCAAAAGCCCCATTTCAAATATTTCAAACTTATTCAAATTTGGTTCAAATTTGAAAGACATACAAGTTATAGCACACATAGTGCATACATGTTCACACATATTGCACTAGATGCTAATTAACCCTATAGTTTGAGGCCATTTGGATGAGGTCGAAAAAATTCTTGGATTAGAAATGGGGTTGTTCGAACCCCGTAGTTGGATTTTTTGAACTTGATCTGTAGTACTGGGCAAAACCCTAGTTTAACCTATTTAATTATAGATTCGTAGGTTGATTTTTCTACATTTTTATTATTACTATGCAGCACATGTGTGTTTGCCCGTCGAGTGAAACTCGGAGGAAGAGGGATCACTCGGAAGGAGAGAAGAAGGGAGAGCATTATGGTGTCTCCCCTTTTTCGGGTGATGATGTTGACTTTTGTGCAGGGTTTGTTAGTGAGCAGGAGGTGCGAGCGAGCGAGCGAGCGAGGCCGAGAATGTGAGAGATTTGTTTTTTGTGAGAGGGACAACCGAAGGATCGTGAAGGACCCAGAGACTTCAATACGCATCCTGATGCGTCTTCTCTTGACAAAGAAAATGGCTGGGAGTTTGCGTACCTATTGCACGTGACCTGTGCTCACTGAAGTGTGGGACCCCACGCATGGGCACCACACGTAAGTGATGCGCGTAGATGTACACGTCCGTTGGGAACCCCAAGAGGAAGGTATGATGCGCACAGTGGCAAGTTTTCCCTCAGAAAGAAACCAAGGTTTATCGAACCAGGAGGAGCCAAGAAGCACGTTGAAGGTTGATGGTGGCGAAATGTGATGCGGCGCAACACCAGGGATTCCGCCAACGTGGAACCTGCACAACACAACCAAAGTACTTTGCCCCAACGAAACAGTGAGGTTGTCAATCTCACCGGCTTGCTATAACAAAGGATTAACCGTATTGTGTGGAAGATGATTGTTTGCAAGAAAACAGTAAAACAAGTATTGCAGTAGATTTTATGCGATGTAAAGAATAGGACCGGGGTCCACAGTTCACTAGAGGTGTCTCTCCCATAAGATAAAAGCATGTTGGGTGAACAAATTACAGTCGGGCAATTGACAAATAGAAAAGGGCATAACAATGCATGTACATGATATGATAAATATAGTGAGATTTAATCAGGGCATTACGACAAAGTACATAGACCGCCATCCAACTGCATCTATGCCTAAAAAGTCCACCTTCAGGTTATCATCCGAACCCCATTCAGTATTAAGTTGCAAAGCAACAGACAATTTGCATTAAGTATGGTGCGTAATGTAATCGACAACTACATCCTTAGACATAGAATCAATGTTTTATCCCTAGTGGCAACAGCACATCACAACCTTAGAACTTTCTGTCACTGTCCCAGGTATCAATGAAGGCATGAACCCACTATCGAGCATAAATACTCCCTCTTGGAGTTAAGAGTAAAAACTTGGCCAGAGCCTCTACTAATAACGGAGAGCATGCAAGATCATAAACAACACATAAACAATAGATTGATAATCACCATAACATAGTATTCTCTATTCATCGGATCCCGACAAACACAACATATAGAATTACAGATAGATGATCTTGATCATGTTAGGCAGCTCACAAGATCCAACAATGAAGCACAATTAGGAGAAGACGACCATCTAGCTACTGCTATGGACCCATAGTCCAGGGGTGAACTACTCACTCATCACTCCGGAGGCGATCATGGCGATGAAGAGTCCTCCGGACATGAATCCCCTCTCCGGCGGTCTTGGGCGATCTCCTGAATCCCGAGATGGGATTCGCGGCGGCGTCTCGATAGGTTTTCCGTATCGTGGCTCTTGCGGGGGTTCGCTACGGAGGCTATTTGTAGGCGGAAGGGCAGGTCAGAGGCGGCACGAGGCCCACACCATAGGTCGGGCGCGGGGGCCGGGCGCGCCGCGTGGTGTCGCCACCTCGTGGCCCCACCGACTCTCCTTCGGTCTTGTGGAAGCTTCGTGCAAAAATAGGACCCTGGGTGTTGATTTCGTCCAATTCGAGAATATTTCGTTACTAATTTCTGAAACCAAAAACAGCAGAAAACAACAGGCTCTTCGGCATCTTGTTAATAGGTTAGTTCCAGAAAATGCGTAAATACGACATATAATGTGCATAAAACATGTAGATATCATCAATAATATAGCATGGAACATAAGAAATTATCGATACGTTGGAGACGTATCAGCATCCCCACTTAGTTCTGCTCGTCCCGAGCAGGTAAAACGATAACAAAGATAATTTCTGAAGTGACATGCCATCATAATCTTGATCATACTATTTGTAAACATATGTAATGAATGCAGCGATCAAAACAATGGTAATGACATGAGTAAACAAATGAATCATAAAGCAAAGACTTTTCATGAATAGTACTTCAAGACAAGCATAAATAAGTCTTGCATAAGAGTTAACTCATAAAGCAATAAATCAAAGTAAAGGTGTTGAAGCAACACAATGGAAGATTAAGTTTCAGCGGTTGCTTTGAACTTGTAACATGTATATCTCATGAATAGTTGTCAATGCAAAGTAATATAACAAGTGCAATATGCAAGTATGTAGGAATCAATGCACAGTTCACACAAGTGTTTGCTTCTTGAGGTGGAGAGAGATAGGTGAACTGACTCAACAATAAAAGTAAAAGAAAGGTCCTTCAAAGAGGAAAGCATCGATTGCTGTATTTGTGCTAGAGCTTTTATTTTGAAAACATGAAACAATTTTGTCAACGGTAGTAATAAAGCATATGAGTTATGTAAATTATATCTTACAAGTTGCAAGCCTCATGCATAGTATACTAATAGTGCCCGCACCTTGTCCTACTTAGCTTGGACTACCGGATCATCACAATGCACATGTTTCAACCAAGTGTCACAAAGGGGTACCTCCATGCCGCCTGTACAAAGGTCTAAGGAGAAAGCTCGCATTTTGGATTTCTCGCTTTTGATTATTCTCAACTTAGACATCCATACCGGGACAACATGGACAACAGATAATGGACTCCTCTTTAATGCATAAGCATGTAACAATAATTATTATTCTCATATGAGATTGAGGATATATGTCCAAACTGAAACTTCCACCATGATTCATGGCTTTAGTTAGCGGCCCAATGTTCTTCTCTAACAATATGCATGCTCCAATCATTAAGGTGGTAGATCCTTCAGACAAGACGGACATGCATAGCAACTCACATGATATTCAACAAAGAATAGTTGATGGCGTTCCCCAGAAGCATGGTTATCGCACAACAAGCAACTTAATAAGAGATAAAGTGCATAAGTACATATTCAATACTACGATAGTTTTTAAAGCTATTTTGTCCCATGAGCTATATATTGCAAAGGTGAATGATGGAATTTTAAAGGTAGCACTCAAGCAATTTACTTTGGAATGGCGGAGAAATACCATGTAGTAGGTAGGTTTGGTGGACACAAATGGCATAGTGGTTGGCTCAAGGATTTTGGATGCATGAGAAGTATTCCCTCTCGATACAAGGTTTAGGCTAGCAAGGTTATTTGAAGCAAACTCAAGGATGAACCGGTGCAGCAAAACTCACATAAAAGACATATTGTAAACATTATAAGACTCTACACTGTCTTCCTTGTTGTTCAAAACTCAATACTAGATATTATCTAGACCTTAGAGAGACCAAATATGCAAATCAAATTTTAGCAAGCTCTATGTATTTCTTCATTAATGGGTGCAAAGTATATGATGCAAGAGCTTAAACATGAGCACAACAATTGCAAAGTATCACATTATCCAAGACATTTTAGAATTACTACATGTAGCATTTCCCAATTCCAACCATATAACAATTTAACGAAGAAGAACTTCGCCTTGAACACTATGAGTAAAGCCTAAGGACATATTTGTCCATATGCAACAACGGAGCGTGTCTCTCTCCCACAAAGTGAATGCTAGGATCCATTTTATTCAAACAAAAACAAAAACAAAACAAACCGACGCTCCAAGCAAAGTACATAAGATGTGATTGAATAAAAATATAGTTTCAGGGGAGGAACCTGATGATGTTGTCGATGAAGAAGGGGATGCCTTGGGCATCCCCAAGCTTAGACGCTTGAGTCTTCTTAGAATATGCAGGGGTGAACCACGGGGGCATCCCCAAGCTTAGAGCTTTCACTCCTCTTGATCATAGTATATCATACTCCTCTATTGACCCTTGAAAACTTCCTTCACACCAAACTTCAAGCAAACTCATTAGAGGGTTAGTGCACAATTAATAATTCACATGTTCAGAGGTGGCACAATCATTCTTTACACTTCTGGACATTGCATAAAGCTACTGGACATTAATGGATCAAAGAAATTCATCCAACATAGCAAAAGAGGCAATGCGAAATAAAAGGCAGAATCTGTCAAAACAGAACAGTCCGTAAAAACGAATTTTAAAATGGCACCAGACTTGCTCAAATGGAAAAACTCAAAACTAATGAAAGTTGCGTACATATCTGAGGATCACGCTCGTAAATTGGCAGATTTTTTCGAATTTTCTACAGAGACTTGTGCCAGAATTCGTGACAGACAGCAATGCTGTTTCTGCGCAGCGATCCCAAATATAACATCAACTTTAACATAGAAACTTTACTTGGCACAAAAACATGATAAGGAGAGGTTGCTACAGTAGTAAACAACTTCCAAGACTCAACAAAACAAAAATTTCTGTAGTAAAATAAACACATGGGTTATCTCCCAAGAAGTTCTTTCTTTATAGCCATTAAGATGGGCTCAGCAGTTTTAATGATGCACTCGCAAGAAATAAGAGTTGAAGCAAAAGAGAGCATCAAGAAGCAAATTCAAAACAAATTTAAGCCTAACCCACTTCCTATGAAAAGGAATCTTGTACACAAATAGATTCATGAAGAACAAAGTGGCAAGCATAGAAAAGCAACACAAGCGCAATTTCAAGATTTTCAACATAAAGAGGGGAAACTTAATATTATTAAGATGCATATAACCATGTTTCCCTCTCTCATAATAAATTTCAGTAGCATCATGAACAAACTCAACAATATAACTATCACATAAAGCATTCTTGTCATGAGCCACATGCATAAAATTATTACTCTCCACATAAGCATAATCAATTTTATTAGTTGTAGTGGGAGCAAATTCAATAAAATAGCTATCATTATTATTCTCATCACCATAATCATCATATATAGGAGGCATATTGTAATCATAATTAATTTTCTCCTCAATAGTAGGTGGACTGAAAATATCATATTCATCATTGCAAGCATCATATATAGGAGGTAAAGTATCATCAAAGTAAATTTTCTCCTCCATGCTTGGGGGACTAAAAATATCACAACCAGCTTCCCCAAGCTTAAATTCTTCCATAGCTTTAGCAATAATGGTGTTCAAAGAGTTCATGCTAATAACATTGCTACAACTATTTTGCAAACAAAGTTCCATGGGTTTTTTAATTTTCTCTTCAAACACCTCATGTCCTAATTCAAGATAAATATTATAAAGATATCTAATTTTTTTGTTGTTTTCCATTAAGCCTAACTAGTGAAAATAAAAGCAAGTACAGGACTAGACATGATAACAAAATAAACTAAATGCAAGTAACTAATTTTTTTTTTGTGTTTTGATATAAAGCTAGTAAATAAGACAGGAAGTAAAGTAACTAATTTTTTTTGTGTTTTTGATATAGAGAGCAAGACAGTAAATAAAGTAAAACTAGCAACTAATTTTTTTTGTGTGTTTTGTTTAAGTGCAGCAAACAAAGTAGTAAATAAAATAAAGCAAGACAAAAACAAAGTAAAGAGATTGGAAGTGGAGACTCCCCTTGCAGCGTGTCTTGATCTCCCGGCAACGGCGCCAGAAAACAGGCTTGATGCGCGTAGATGTACACGTCCGTTGGGAACCCCAAGAGGAAGGTATGATGCGCACGGTGGCAAGTTTTCCCTCAGAAAGAAACCAAGGTTTATCGAACCAGGAGGAGCCAAGAAGCACGTTGAAGGTTGATGGTGGCGAAATGTGATGCGGCGCAACACCAGGGATTCCGGCGCCAACGTGGAACCTGCACAACACAACCAAAGTACTTTGCCCCAACGAAACAGTGAGGTTGTCAATCTCACCGGCTTGCTGTAACAAAGGATTAACCGTATTGTGTGGAAGATGATTGTTTGCAAGAAAACAGTAAAACAAGTATTGCAGTAGATTGTATGCGATGTAAAGAATAGGACCGGGGTCCACAGTTCACTAGAGGTGTCTCTCCCATAAGATAAAAGCATGTTGGGTGAACAAATTACAGTCGGGCAATTGACAAATAGAAAAGGGCATAACAATGCATGTACATGATATGATAAATATAGTGAGATTTAATCAGGGCATTACGACAAAGTACATAGACCGCCATCCAACTGCATCTATGCCTAAAAAGTCCACCTTCAGGTTATCATCCGAACCCCTTTCAGTATTAAGTTGCAAAGCAACAGACAATTGCATTAAGTATGGTGCGTAATGTAATCGACAACTACATCCTTAGACATAGAATCAATGTTTTATCCCTAGTGGCAACATCACATCACAACCTTAGAACTTTCTGTCACTGTCCCAGGTATCAATGAAGGCATGAACCCACTATCGAGCATAAATACTCCCTCTTGGAGTTAAGAGAAAAAACTTGGCCAGAGCCTCTACTAATAACGGAGAGCATGCAAGATCATAAACAACACATAAACAATAGATTGATAATCACCATAACATAGTATTCTCTATTCATCGGATCCCGACAAACACAACATATAGAATTACAGATAGATGATCTTGATCATGTTAGGCAGCTCACAAGATCCAACAATGAAGCACAATTAGGAGAAGACGACCATCTAGCTACTGCTATGGACCCATAGTCCAGGGGTGAACTACTCACTCATCACTCCGGAGGCGATCATGGCGATGAAGAGTCCTCCGGGAGATGAATCCCCTCTCCGGCAGGGTGCCGGAGGCGATCTCCTGAATCCCGAGATGGGATTCGCGGCGGCGGCGTCTCTGGAAGGTTTTCGTATCGTGGCTCTCGGTACGGGGTTTTCGCGACGGAGGCTATTTGTAGGCGGAAGGGCAGGTCAAGAGGCGGCACGAGGGCCCACACCATAGGTCGGCGCGGCCAGGGCCTGGCGCGCCGCCTGTGGTGTCGCCACCTCGTGGCCCCACTTCGACTCTCCTTCGGTCTTCTGGAAGCTTCGTGCAAAAATAGGACCCGGGCGTTGATTTCGTCCAATTCCGAGAATATTTCGTTACTAGGATTTCTGAAACCAAAAACAGCAGAAAACATCAACTGGCTCTTCGGCATCTTGTTAATAGGTTAGTTCCAGAAAATGCGTAAATACGACATATAATGTGCATAAAACATGTAGATATCATCAATAATATAGCATGGAACATAAGAAATTATCGATACGTTGGAGACGTATCAGTAAGTGACAGACCTGTTGGTGTAAAAACTCGGTTGATTAGTATAGTGCATTAGAACAAAGTTTCCTATGGATTCAAGGGTAGGAAATCCAAGTTAACTCATTTACGTGACATTATTTTTTCCATTAAGCAAAGTTAACACATCTATCAATTGGTACATTTTGGAGTGACTAAGAAGGATCCAGGCTTACTTATTCGTTTTCACGTGTTAAACTTTTCTAAATCTTGGTCAAACCTAGGATTTGACAGAGATTCAAATGGGCGGAAAATTAAAAAAAAACAGAAAAATGAAAAACCAAAGCACATAGTCTTCTTATGTCATATAGTAAGCATTCAAGTTGATAAACAAGGTATAGACATATTCAAACCAGAAAATCATGTATATATCTACCCCTAACCCTAAACTATGTCTTATGAAGTCAAGCATGCATGAAGAGAAGTGGTTTTGGTTTCAAACATGGAAATTTCGAAAACCCTCCCAAGAGCTACATTTTGGAGTGACTAAGAAGGATATATAGATGCTTAATTTTTCATATTCATGATTTAAACTTGTTTAAACCATGTTCAAACCTAGGATTTGACCAAGATTCAAATGGGCATAAAATTTTTAAAAAAAAAATAAAAAATAAAAAACAAGGCACATAGTATTCTTATGTCATATAGTAATCATTCAATTAAGTTGATAAACAAGGTCTAGACATATTCAAACCAGGAAAATCATGCATCTACCCCTAACCCTAGCTAAACTCTGTCTTATGAAGTCAAGCATGCATGAAGAGAAGTGGTTTTTGGTTTCAAACGTTTAAGCCAAAAGCCCCTTTTCAAATATTTCAAACTTATTCAAATTTGGTTCAAATTTGAAAGACATACAAGTTATAGCACACATAGTGCATACATGTTCACACATACTGCACTAGATGCTAACCCTATAGTTTGAGGCCATTGGATGAGGTCGAAAAAATTCTTGGATTAGAAATGGGGTTGTTCGAACCCCATAGTTGGATTTTTTTGAACCTTGATCTGTAGTACTGGGCAAAACCCAAGTTTAACCTATTTAATTATAGATTCGTAGGTTGATTTTTCTACCTTTTATTATTACTATGCAGCACATGTGTGTTTGCCCGTCGAGTGAAACTCGGAGGAAGAGGGATCACTCGGAAGGAGAGAAGAAGGGAGAGCATTATGGTGTCTCCCCTTTTCGGGTGATGATGTTGACTTTTGTGCAGGGTTTGTCGGTGAGCGGGAGGTGCGGCGGCGAGTCGAGCGAGCCGAGAATGAGAGAGATTTGTTTTTTTTGTGAGGGGACAACCGAAGGATCTGAAGGACCGAGAGACTTCAATACGCATCTGATGCGTCTTCTCTTGACAAAGAAAATGGCTGGGAGTTTGCGTACCTATTGCACGTGACTTGTGCTCACTGAAGTGTGGGACCTCACGCGTGGGCACCACATGTAAGTGACAGACCTGTTGGTGTAAAAACTTGGTTGATTATTATAGTGCATTAGAACAAAGTTTCCTATGGATTCAAGGGTAGGAAATCCAAGTTAACTCATTTACATGACATTATTTTTTCCATGAAGCAAAGTTAACACATCTATCAATTGGTACATTTTGGAGTGACTAAGAAGGATCCAGGCTTACTTATTCGTTTTCACGTGTTAAACCTGTCTAAATCTTGGTCAAACCTAGGATTTGACCAAGATTCAAATGGGCAAAAATAAAACATGTATATATCTACCCCTAAAACCCTAAACTCTGTCTTATGAAGTAAATCATGAAGAGAAGTGGTTTTGGGTTTCAAACATGGAAATTTCAAAAACCTCCCAGAAGCTTCATTTTAAAGTGACTAAGAAGGATACACGCTTCGCTTTTCATTTTCATGTTTTAAACTTGTTTAAATCTTGGTCAAACCTAGGATTTGACCAAAAGATTCAAACATGGAAATTTCAAAAACCTCCCAAAAGTTTCATTTTAGAGTGAGTAAGAAGGATCCATGCTTACCTTTTCATTTTCATGATTTAAACTTGTTTAAATCTTGGTCAAACCTAGGATTTGACCAAGATTCAAATGGGCATCAAAAATAAAAAATTAGAAAAATGAAAAACCAAAGCACATAGTTTTCTTATGTCATATAGTAAGCATTCAAGTTGATAAACAAGGTCTAGACATATTCAAACCATACAAATCATGTATCTACCCCTAACCCTAAACTCTGTCTTATGAAGTCAAGCATGAAGAGAAGTCGTTTTGGGTTTCAAACATGGAAATTTCAAAAACCTCCCAAAAACTTCATTTAGAGTGAATAAGAAGGATACATGCTTCCCTTTTCATTTTCATGATTTAAACTTGTTTAAATCTTGGTCAAACCTAGGATTTGACCAAGATTCAAATGGGCATCAAAAATAAAAGATTAGAAAAATGAAAAACCAAAGCACAAAGTTTTCTTATGTCATATAGTAAGCATTCAAGTTGATAAACAAGGTCTAGACATATTCAAACCAGAAAAATCATGTATCTGGCTACCCCTAACCCTAAACTCTGTCTTATGAAGTCAAGCATGAAGAGATGTGGTTTTTGGTTTCAAACATGGAAATTTCAAAAACCCTTCCAAGAGCTTCATTTTGGAGTGACTAATTAAGAAGCATACATGCTTACCTTTTCATATTCATGTTTTAAACTTGTTCAAATCTTGGTCAAACCTAGGATTTGACCAAGATTCAAATGGGCATAAAAATTCAAAAAAAATGAATACCAAGATCTTCTTATGTCATATAGTATGCGCGCATTCAATTAAGTTGATAAACAAGGTCTAGACATATTAAACCTGAAAAATCATGTATCTACCCCTAACCCTAAACTCTGTCTTATAAAGTCAAGCATGCATGGTGAAGATAAGTGGTTTTTGGTTTCAAACATGGAAATTTCAAAAACCCTCCTAATTAAGAGCTTCATTTTGGAGTGAATAAGAAGGATACATGCTTACTTTTTCATATATATTCATGTTTTAAACTTGTTTAAATCTTGGTCAAACCTAGGAAAATCATGTATATATCTACCCCTAACCCTAAACTCTGTCTTATGAAGTCAATCATGAAGAGAAGTGGTTTTGGGTTTCCTACATGGAAATTTCAAAAACCTCCCAAAAACTTCATTTTAGAGTGACTAAGAACGATACATGCTTCCCTTTTCATTTTCATGTTTTAAACTTGTTTAAATTATCTTGGTCAAATCTAGGATTTGACAAGATTCAAATGGGCATCAAAATAAAAAAATCAGAAAAATGAAAAACCAAAGCACATAGTTTTCTTATGTCATATAGTAAGCATTAAAGTTGATAAACAAGGTCTAGACATATTCAAACCAGACAAATCATGTATCTACCCCTAACCCTAAACTATGTCTTATGAAGTCAAGCATGAAGAGAAGTCGTTTTGGGTTTCAAACATGGAAATTTCAAGAACATCCCAAAAGCTTGATTTTAGAGTGACTAAGAATGATCCATGATTACCTTTTCATTTTCATGTTATAAACTTGTTTAAATCTTGGTCAAACCTAGGATTTGACCAAGATTCAAATGGACACAAAATTAAAAAAATCAGAAAAATGAAAACCAAAGTACATAGTCTTCTTATGTCATATCGTAAGCATTCAAGTTGATAAACAAGGTCTAGACATATTCAAACCATACAAATCATGTATCTACCCCTAACCCCTAAACTATGTCTTATGAAGTCAAGCATGAAGAGAAGTGGTTTTGGGTTTCAAACATGGAAATTTCATAAACCTCCCAAGCTTCATTTAGAGTGACTAAGAAGGATCCGGGCTTACGTTTTCATTTTCATGTTTGAAACTTGTTTAAATCTTGGTCAAACCTAGGATTTGACCAAGATTCAAATGGGCATAAAATTCAAAAAAAATTAGAAAAATGAAAAACAAAAGCACATAGTCTTCTTATGTCATATAGTAAGCATTCAAGTTGATAAACAAGGTTTAGACATATTCAAACCAGACAAATCATATATCTACCCCTAACCCTAAACTCGGTCTTATGAAGTCTAGCATGAAGAGAAGTCGTTTTGGGTTTCAAACGTTTAAGCCAAAAGCCCCATTTCAAATATTTCAAACTTATTCAAATTTGGTTCAAATTTGAAAGACATACAAGTTATAGCACACATAGTGCATACATGTTCACACATATTGCACTAGATGCTAATTAACCCTATAGTTTGAGGCCATTTGGATGAGGTCGAAAAAATTCTTGGATTAGAAATGGGGTTGTTCGAACCCCGTAGTTGGATTTTTTGAACCTTGATCTGTAGTACTGGGCAAAACCCTAGTTTAACCTATTTAATTATAGATTTGTAGGTTGATTTTTCTACATTTTTATTATTACTATGCAGCACATGTGTGTTTGCCCGTCGAGTGAAACTCGGAGGAAGAGGGATCACTCGGAAGGAGAGAAGAAGGGAGAGCATTATGGTGTCTCCCCTTTTCGGGTGATGATGTTGACTTTTGTGCAGGGTTTGTTAGTGAGCAGGGGAGGTGCGAGCGAGCGAGTCGAGCGAGGCCGATAATGAGAGAGATTTGTTTTTTGTGAGAGGGACAACCGAATCCTGAAGGACCCAGACTTCCAATACGCATCTGATGCGTCTTCTCTTGACAAAGAAAATGGCTGGGAGTTTGCGTACCTATTGCACGTGACTTGTGCTCACTGAAGTGTGGGACCCCACGCATGGGCACCACACGTAAGTGACAGACCTGTTGGTGTAAAAACTCGGTTGATTAGTATAGTGCATTAGAACAAAGTTTCCTATGGATTCAAGGGTAGGAAATCCAAGTTAACTCATTTACATGACATTATTTTTTCCATTAAGCAAAGTTAACACATCTATCAATTGGTACATTTTGGAGTGACTAAGAAGGACCAGGCTTACTTATTCGTTTTCACGTGTTAAACTTGTCTCAATCTTGGTCAAACCTAGGATTTGACAGAGATTCAAATGGGCGGAAAATTAAAAAAAAAACAGAAAAATGAAAAACCAAAGCACATAGTCTTCTTATGTCATATAGTAAGCATTCAAGTTGATAAACAAGGT
Organism: Lolium multiflorum; assembly: GCA_030979885.1. Lineage (NCBI taxonomy): Eukaryota > Viridiplantae > Streptophyta > Magnoliopsida > Poales > Poaceae > Lolium > Lolium multiflorum. The sequence goes on from CM061749.1 coordinate 96,869,601, forward strand.
CTAGACATATTCAAACCAGAAAATCATGTATATATCTACCCCTAACCCTAAACTATGTCTTATGAAGTCAAGCATGCATGAAGAGAAGTGGTTTTTGGTTTCAAACATGGAAATTTCGAAAACTCCCAAGAGCTACATTTTGGAGTGACTAAGAAGGATATATAGATGCTTAATTTTTCATATTCATGATTTAAACTTGTTTAAACCATGTTCAAACCTAGGATTTGACCAAGATTCAAATGGGCATAAAATTTAAAAAAAATAAAAAAATAAAAAACAAGGCACATAGTATTCTTATGTCATATAGTAAGCATTCAATTAAGTTGATAAACAAGGTCTAGACATATTCAAACCAGGAAAATCATGCATCTACCCCTAACCCTAGCTAAACTCTGTCTTATGAAGTCAAGCATGCATGTGTTATCACCATAATTTGACCAAGTCAGAGGTGGGCCGCGATCAAGATGGACTTGAAGATATACATATAGAAGAGATATGTGAATCGGCCTTGTTTACCAAGTTTGGGCTAGTTAGCCCGTGTATCTTTATAGTAGGTTACGTAGAGATTAGAGTTTATCTCGTGCACGGTTTAGTGCACGCCCACATTAGAAAGTCCCCGGACTATAAATATGTACCTAGGGTTTATGGAATAAACAACAACCAACGTTCAACACAAACCAATCTCGGCGCATCGCCAACTCCTTCGTCTCGAGGGTTCCTCGGTAAGCACCATGCTGCCTAGATCGCATCTCGCGATCTAGGCAGCACGAGCCTGCCTAGTTGTTCATGCGTTGCTCGTGCTGAAGCCTTTTTGATGGCGAGCAACGTAGTTATCATAGATGTGTTAGGGTTAGCATTGTTCCTAGTATCATATGCTTTCGTAGTGCAACCCTTGCGCATCTAGCCGTCCCTGTACCTCATCATGGGTGCAGGGGCGGCACCCCGCTTGATCATCGTTTAGTAGATCTGATCCGTTACGATCGCTCCTTGATTCATCAAGGATTAGTTTAATATCTGCAATAGTTAGGCCTTACAAAGGGTTGGAGGATCCAGCGGCATGCAGGGTGTAGTTTGCTGCCCCTAGACAGGATGTTCCGAGGATCAACCTAGTGTTGGTTTTTAGGCCTTGTCTAGGGCTGGCTTACGATCACCGTGCGTGAGCGCGAGGCCCAATCGTGAGTAGGATGATCCGATTATGCGGTGAAAACCCCAGATCGTCGTGGATCTCATACGCTTTATCTTGATCAAGCAGGACCACCATATATTCGGCCACCTTGGACGAATCATGGGTGGATCGGCTCCATGAGCCGATTCACAGGACAACCTGAGAGCCGATCGAGGCTCGTATTTAACGTGTACGTGTGTGCCCTGCAGGAAACTAAGCGAGGCATCATCCACACCTTCCTGACCAGGTATAGGTCGGTGGCACGCCCTTGCAATTTGCATCGGCGCGCGACCAGGAGGCTTTGCGGGCCGTCGCTCTGAGGCCAGCCGCAGCCCTAGTTGTTCCCGGCTCTACGGTGTTGGCCAGTCACTGCCCGCCGGTGGGTTTCTGACGTCAACACATTCTGGCACGCCCGGTGGGACAATCTTCAACGACAACCACCTCGCCATCCACATCAGAGATGGCGGAAGAAACTCCGGTCACCTACGAGGAGCTCACTGGCGAGCTCAAGAAGAAGTACGACGAGGTCAAAGTCCTCCTCGAAGCCGACCTCATCGGCTCTTTCCACAGGACCCGCTCCCATGGCATCAGATGGAAGGGGTTCTCACCTGACGGCGCACTTGATGGAGTGGACCTATCCACCCCGTCCGAAGAACGCACCAGGTCGCTGCGTCAGGAGATCAACTTCATGGTGGCTCATTCGCTGCACCGCCATTCTGAGAGCCTGGTGAATACGTTGGAGCGCGTCGCGCTGCGCGTGATCCAGGAGATCATGAGCCATCAGTACTCTCCGTCAGGACCAGCCCTAGGGACTCACCAAGGGGAATTGCTACTCCAGTCCCGTCCACCGCTGCCGTTCGCGTTGGCAGCGCCCGAAGCGCCGAACTCATCGGCCTATGTCGTCTACAAGATTGGTGGTGACCCCAGTGACTACCAATTTCTACAGGACGCGCCCAAGGAGATCCCGCACGGGTACGCATGCGCATACGTGCCAGACTGCAGCACCTGGGCACCCTCGAACCAGGTTGCTATAGCAGGGACTTCTGGGGCAACAGGAGGAACGTCGGAGGCAGACCCTGAGAAGCAAACGTGGCTAGCTAAATACGCCACCCCGACAAAACTCCCGAGCCCAGCTCCTGCAGTTGGCTCAGAACCGGAAAAACAAGCATGGCTGGTTAAGTACGCCACTCCGACGAATCTTCAGGGTTCGGCACCTGCAGCCATCACCGCGGATCAAATTTGTACGATCCTGAAAGATCAGTTCGGCATGATGCCGAAAAGAAAGGCGATCGGCTATACCAAGCCGTACCCCAATGAGTACGAATTGATCCCGCTACCACCCAAATATCGGCTCCCGGACTTCACAAAGTTCAGCGGATCAGATGGCTCCAGCTCCATCGAGCATGTGAGCCGATATTTGGCACAGCTGGGCATGATCTCAGCGTCAGACGAGCTGCGCGTGAGGTACTTCTCACAGTCCCTCACAGGATCGGCTTTCGGTTGGTACACGTCGCTGCCACCGAACTCAATCCAGACTTGGAAGCAGCTGGAAGAACGGTTCCATGAGCAATATCACTCAGAGGCTTCCGAGGCTGGCATTGCCGATCTAGCACAAGTACGACAGAAGCGCGGGGAACAGTGTCAGAATACATCCAGCGCTTCAGGACCGTTAGGAACCGATGCTATTCGGTTCACGTAAGCGAAAAGGAAGCAGTCGAGTTGGCGGTGGTGGGTCTGTCATCACCGATCAAGGACGTGGCCTCCCAAGCGGACTACCCGTCACTAGCGCACATGGTTCAGAAGCTGTCAGCATATGAACAGCGTCACCCAGATGTCTACCAGGACAAGTTCAAGCGGGTGGTTACCATGGTCGACGCAGGCGAAGATGAGGTCGCTACGGGAGAACAAGAGGTCGCGGTGGCTGAGTGGACTCGAGCTGCAGGACCAGTAACCTGCAAATGGGTGAAGCCACCAGGACCTCCAAGAGGATTCGACTTCGACGTGACGAAAACCGAGCAAATTTTCGATCTCTTACTCGCGGAGAAGCATATAAAGATTCCCGAAGGCCACAAAGTTCCCACGGTGCAAGAGCTGAACGGAAAGCCATACTGCAAGTGGCATAACACGTTCACCCACACCACTAATGACTGCAGGGTGTGGCGTCAGCAGATCCAGATGGCGATAGAGAATGGGCGACTAATTTTCAACCAGTATGCCATGAAGGTCGACACACACCCCTTCCCCGCCGTCAACATGGTGGAGTTTACCCACCTCGGAGGGTGCCAGCCTGATTTCTCAGCCAACATCAGCATGGTAGAGCTTGGACACCGCTCTGAGAAGGACGGGGATGAGGACAGCTGCTCTCAGAGCAAGGACACAGAGGGGGCCGCTCCATGCGATCGGCTCCGTCAAGATGGCAAGCGCTATGTCACAGAGGGGGAAGTTAAGAACATAAGATATCAACGACCCCTCTCTGATCACCTCCTCAATAAGTACGTGAGTCGGTATGATCAACGCCGGCAACACGGCGACGATGATGAAAGAGGCCGTATGGCTAGAAACGACAGAAGACATCGTCGGCATAATCACGATGAGGAGCGGCAGGAGCGCCACGCCAGGGAGCAGGACGATACGGACAGGCATTGGGACTGCCCTTTCTTCAGACACTGCTGGGATTCAGGAATGAGCCGATTACCAACAATCGGCAACTGCCCAGAATGCAACCAGAAAAAGAAGGAGGCAGCCAACGTGTCTGTGTTCGAGCGCCTAGGGCCTCTCCCACCGCAAAACAGACGTGCTGAGACCCCTCTGTTGGAAGATCTCGAGGATTCGGAAGACGAGGGGGAAGATGAAGAAGATAGGTGCCACCGTCCAAGGTGGTGCCCTGACGGTCTCAGCCATTCACAAAAACGCAGGGTTCAGCGATTGCGCGGTCTGGAGGAAGCCGAAAGGTTATACTTGCATACGCTGAGGAAGGCACGACCTGATCTGGCTGCGAAAGTCCAGAGGACCCTGGATGAAGAGGGGCTGCCGCAAAGAAAAGAATGGCGCCCCAAGCAAAGGAAAGCCGATGATGAAACATCGGCTGGCACGAACATGGTGCTCGTTCGTCCGGCGGAGTGTAGACCTCCACGATCACACGTTGCACCCAAGGTGGACATCAGCAAGCGCTCCAACGTGATAAAATCGGAGATTGGGCTGGTTTTATCCACCGACATGGACGAGTAGCAAGACTACGTCAATAAGCAACGTGGCGAGGCTGATCCTTGCGATCGGCCCTCCGAAACTGTTGAAGGGATATTACAAAACCTTCACCGAGCAAGCAACGTGGAGGCCGATTCCAGCAATCGGCCAAAATTATCCTCACCATCCATTCTGCCTGGGATCAACGTTTGACCCAACAGGGACTACCTGACGAGCCGATACCATCAATTCTCTTGACAGAATCGGCTCGGGGGGCACCTAGATGGATAATACTAAGTATGGGGGCCGATACACAAATCGGCCTAAAATTTAAAATTTTACAGCCGATGCAAGGGCATCGACTTCAGAATTGAGAAGTAGCCGATGCGCAGCCATCGACTCTAGAGGAAAGGAGCCGATCTGACCGCAGGGCGCTAAGAAACTGAGGCAGCTGGGAAGCCTTCTCTGCTTTGGGAAGCCGATTTATGTGCAAATCCTGCTGATTCAAGCACATTCGTCCTCGTTTCTGTTTTTGCCTTGGCCAAGACTCGGGGGGCAGCAGGCCTGGTGGATATTTTGTTCTCTGTTTAAAGAACCGATTGGGATGCCATCGGCTGATCCTTCATTACGACCTTCTTCACAAATGATGAGTATTGAAGAGGATTATTGGGTTTGGTTGGAAAAGTTTAAAGGTTTTCCTGAAGATCCTGCATTTTCTGCCAGATTTAGAAAATCATCAGTTGAAGAAGGGAAGGGCGAATTTCAAAGGACCGATGCGGTGCTATCGGCTCATTATGCATTGGCAAAGGGGACGAATCGGCAAGGTCAGTGGAAGAGGAAATCGGCAAATCAAATTGGGGAAAAGTTCTTCATTAATAAGAAAGATTTCTTACATAGTAGAGCTGATTGCCCTCGAAAGGGGATACATTGCCCCGCCTACTTCTACGGGCCCTATCTACGGGCCGTTGCTGCCCTCGTCATCGCCGTCATCGCCGCTGTCGGCGCTGCTCCCGGCCGGCTCGTCGTCGCTGCTCCAGCGGCCGCCGGCGGGACCTTCATTGTCCTCGTCTTCCTCGTCGTCGTCGTCGTCGCTGTCGAAGTCACTCAGGTTCCCCGGCCAGGGGCAATGGCGCTTGGCCGGCGGCTCGTCGGGGGAGCTGTCGTCGTCGTCATCCTCCTCTTCCTCCTCCTTCACCTCCTCGGAGGTGGCCCCATCCCAGGGGAAGCGATCGTCCTCGCTTTCTTCCACCGCTTCCTTGTCGGCGAGGAAGCGGAGATCGCTCTCCCCATCAGTCAGGGACTTGTCGTCCTCTGACCAGATGGAGAAGTCATGATCTGACTCCTCCCCGGCCGCAATGGCACGGCGGATGTTGGCCGCATGGACCTCCGCCGGGTTGTGCTCCGGCGTCGGCTCGCGAGATGAAGAGGACTGGGTGGAAAGATCCGATGAGGCAGAGGAGGAAGAGGACATGGTGGCGCAGGAGGGTTTTTGGGTGCTAATGCGAAGGAGATGCAGAGGGGAACTGTTTGGGGCGGTTAAATAAAAGAGGGCATGATAGAAATTCAATGCCACAGCAGTTTCCGAGGAAGTGGTGCCGAAACTGTCAAATCGTGCAGAGAAGTTGAGGAGGCAAGTTATCATGATGAAGAACTCTGCGACGGTTCTGCTCTGCCACGACATGACCCTACGAGAGAAAAGCATAATGATTTTGGAAATGTCATTTCCAAAACCAGGGGGGCATGTGTTATCACCATAATTTGACCAAGTCAGAGGTGGGCCGCGATCAAAATGGACTTGAAGATACATATAGAAGAGATATGTGAATCGGCCTTGTTTACCAAGTTTGGGCTAGCTAGCCCGTGTATCTTTATAGTAGGTTACGTAGAGATTAGAGTTTATCTCGTGCACGGTTTAGTGCACGCCCACATTAGAAAGTCCCCGGACTATAAATATGTACCTAGGGTTTATGGAATAAACAACAACCAACGTTCAACACAAACCAATCTCGGCGCATCGCCAACTCCTTCGTCTCGAGGGTTCCTCCGGTAAGCACCATGCTGCCTAGATCGCATCTCGCGATCTAGGCAGCACGAGCCTGCCTAGTTGTTCATGCGTTGCTCGTGCTGAAGCCTTTTTGATGGCGAGCAACGTAGTTATCATAGATGTGTTAGGGTTAGCATTGTTCCTAGTATCATATGCTTTCGTAGTGCAACCCTTGCGCATCTAGCCGTCCCTGTACCTCATCATGGGTGCAGGGGCGGCACCCCGCTTGATCATCGTTTAGTAGATCTGATCCGTTACGATCGCTCCTTGATTCATCAAGGATTAGTTTAATATCTGCAATAGTTAGGCCTTACAAAGGGTTGGAGGATCCAGCGGCATGCAGGGTGTAGTTTGCTGCCCCTAGACAGGATGTTCCGAGGATCAACCTAGTGTTGGTTTTTAGGCCTTGTCTAGGGCTGGCTTACGATCACCGTGCGTGAGCGCGAGGCCCAATCGTGAGTAGGATGATCCGATTATGCGGTGAAAACCCCAGATCGTCGTGGATCTCATACGCTTTATCTTGATCAAGCAGGACCACCATATATTCGGCCACCTTGGACGAATCATGGGTGGATCGGCTCCATGAGCCGATTCACGGGACAACCTGAGAGCCGATCGAGGCTCGTATTTAACGTGTACGTGTGTGCCCTGCAGGAAACTAAGCGAGGCATCATCCACACCTTCCTGACCAGGTATAGGTCAGGTGGCACGCCCTTGCAATTTGCATCGGCGCGCGACCAGGAGGCTTTGCGGGCCGTCGCTCTGAGGGACTGGGGCCAGCCGCAGCCCTAGTTGTTCCCGGCTCTACGGTGTTGGACAGTCACTGCCCGCCGGTGGGTTTCTGACGTCAACAGCATGAAGAGAAGTGGTTTTTGGTTTCAAACGTTTAATCCAAAAGCCCCTTTTCAAATATTTCAAACTTATTCAAATGTGGTTCAAATTTGAAAGACATACAAGTTATAGCACACATAGTGCATACATGTTCACACATACTGCACTAGATGCTAACCCTATAGTTTGAGGCCATTGGATGAGGTCGAAAAAATTCTTGGATTAGAAATGGGGTTGTTCGAACCCCATAGTTGGATTTTTTTGAACCTTGATCTGTAGTACTGGGCAAAACCCAAGTTTAACCTATTTAATTATAGATTCGTAGGTTGATTTTTGTACGTACCTTTTATTATTACTATGCAGCACATGTGTGTTTGCCCGTCGAGTGAAACTCGGAGGAAGAGGGATCACTCGGAAGGAGAGAAGAAGGAGAGACATTATGGTGTCTCCCCTTTTTCGGGTGATGATGTTGACTTTTGTGCAGGGTTTGTCGGTGAGCAGGAGGTGCGAGCGGCGAGCGAGTCGAGCGAGGCCGAGAATGAGAGAGATTTGTTTTTTTGTGAGAGGGACAACCGAAGGATCCTGAAGGACCCAGAGACTTCCAATACGCATCCTGATGCGTCTTATCTTGACAAAGAAAATGGCTGGGAGTTTGCGTACCTATTGCACGTGACTGTGCTCACTGAAGTGTGGGACCTCACGCATGGGCACCACACGTAAGTGACAGACCTGTTGGTGTAAAAACTCGGTTGATTATTATAGTGCATTAGAACAAAGTTTCCTATGGATTCAAGGGTAGAAAATCCAAGTTAACTCATTTACATGACATTATTTTTTCCATGAAGCAAAGTTAACACATCTATCAATTGGTACATTTTGGAGTGACTAAGAAGGATCCAGGCTTACTTATTCGTTTTCACGTGTTAAACCTGTCTAAATCTTGGTCAAACCTAGGATTTGACCAAGATTCAAATGGAAAAAAAAAAAAAAAAGTATATATCTACCCCTAAAACCCTAAACTCTGTCTTATGAAGTCAATCATGAAGAGAAGTGGTTTTGGGTTTCAAACATGGAAATTTCAAAAACCTCCCAGAAGCTTCATTTTAAAGTGACTAAGAAGGATACACGCTTCGCTTTTCATTTTCATGTTTTAAACTTGTTTAAATCTTGGTCAAACCTAGGATTTGACCAAAAGATTCAAACATGGAAATTTCAAAAACATCCCAAAAGTTTCATTTTAGAGTGAGTAAGAAGGATCCATGCTTACCTTTTCATTTTCATGATTTAAACTTGTTTAAATCTTGGTCAAACCTAGGATTTGACCAAGATTCAAATGGGCATCAAAAATAAAAAATTAGAAAAATGAAAAACCAAAGCACATAGTTTTCTTATGTCATATAGTAAGCATTCAAGTTGATAAACAAGGTCTAGACATATTCAAACCATACAAATCATGTATCTACCCCTAACCCTAAACTCTGTCTTATGAAGTCAAGCATGAAGAGAAGTCGTTTTGGGTTTCAAACATGGAAATTTCAAAAACCTCCCAAAAACTTCATTTAGAGTGAATAAGAAGGATACATGCTTCCCTTTTCATTTTCATGATTTAAACTTGTTTAAATCTTGGTCAAACCTAGGATTTGACCAAGATTCAAATGGGCATCAAAAATAAAAGATTAGAAAAATGAAAAACCAAAGCACAAAGTTTTCTTATGTCATATAGTAAGCATTCAAGTTGATAAACAAGGTCTAGACATATTCAAACCAAAAAATCATGTATGTGGCTACCCCTAACCCTAAACTCTGTCTTATGAAGTCAAGCATGAAGAGATGTGGTTTTTGGTTTCAAACATGGAAATTTCAAAAACCCTTCCAAGAGCTTCATTTTGGAGTGACTAATTAAGAAGCATACATGCTTACCTTTTCATATTCATGTTTTAAACTTGTTCAAATCTTGGTCAAACCTAGGATTTGACCAAGATTCAAATGGGCATAAAAATTAAAAAAAAATGAATACCAAGATCTTCTTATGTCATATAGTATGCGCGCATCAATTAAGTTGATAAACAAGGTCTAGACATATTAAACCTGAAAAATCATGTATCTACCCCTAACCCTAAACTCTGTCTTATAAAGTCAAGCATGCATGGTGAAGATAAGTGGTTTTTGGTTTCAAACATGGAAATTTCAAAAACCCTCCTAATTAAGAGCTTCATTTTGGAGTGACTAAGAAGGATACATGCTTACTTTTTCATATATATTCATGTTTTAAACTTGTTTAAATCTTGGTCAAACCTAGGAAAATCATGTATATATCTACCCCTAACCCTAAACTCTGTCTTATGAAGTCAATCATGAAGAGAAGTGGTTTTGGGTTTCCTACATGGAAATTTCAAAAACCTCCCAAAAACTTCATTTTAGAGTGACTAAGAACGATACATGCTTCACTTTTCATTTTCATGTTTTAAACTTGTTTAAATTATCTTGGTCAAATCTAGGATTTGACAAGATTCAAATGGGCATCAAAATAAAAAAATCAGAAAAATGAAAAACCAAAGCACATAGTTTCTTATGTCATATAGTAAGCATTAAAGTTGACAAACAAGGTCTAGACATATTCAAACCAGACAAATCATGTATCTACCCTAACCCTAAACTATGTCTTATGAAGTCAAGCATGAAGAGAAGTCGTTTTGGGTTTCAAACATGGAAATTTCAAGAACATCCCAAAAGCTTCATTTTAGAGTGACTAAGAATGATCCATGATTACCTTTTCATTTTCATGTTATAAACTTGTTTAAATCTTGGTCAAACCTAGGATTTGACCAAGATTCAAATGGACACAAAATTAAAAAAATCAGAAAAATGAAAACCAAAGTACATAGTCTTCTTATGTCATATCGTAAGCATTCAAGTTGATAAACAAGGTCTAGACATATTCAAACCATACAAATCATGTATCTACCCCTAACCCCTAAACTATGTCTTATGAAGTCAAGCATGAAGAGAAGTGGTTTTGGGTTTCAAACATGGAAATTTCATAAACCTCCCAAAAGCTTCATTTTAGAGTGACTAAGAAGGATCCAGGCTTACGTTTTCATTTTCATGTTTGAAACTTGTTTAAATCTTGGTCAAACCTAGGATTTGACCAAGATTCAAATGGGCATAAAATTCAAAAAAAATTAGAAAAATGAAAAACAAAAGCACATAGTCTTCTTATGTCATATAGTAAGCATTCAAGTTGATAAACAAGGTTTAGACATATTCAAACCAGACAAATCATATATCTACCCCCTAACCCTAAACTCGGTCTTATGAAGTCTAGCATGAAGAGAAGTCGTTTTGGGTTTCAAACGTTTAAGCCAAAAGCCCCATTTCAAATATTTCAAACTTATTCAAATTTGGTTCAAATTTGAAAGACATACAAGTTATAGCACACATAGTGCATACATGTTCACACATATTGCACTAGATGCTAATTAACCCTATAGTTTGAGGCCATTTGGATGAGGTCGAAAAAATTCTTGGATTAGAAATGGGGTTGTTCGAACCCCGTAGTTGGATTTTTTTTGAACTTGATCTGTAGTACTGGGCAAAACCCTAGTTTAACCTATTTAATTATAGATTCGTAGGTTGATTTTTCTACATTTTTATTATTACTATGCAGCACATGTGTGTTTGCCCGTCGAGTGAAACTCGGAGGAAGAGGGATCACTCGGAAGGAGAGAAGAAGGGAGAGCATTATGGTGTCTCCCCTTTTTCGGGTGATGATGTTGACTTTTGTGCAGGGTTTGTTAGTGAGCAGGAGGTGCGAGCGAGCGAGTCGAGCGAGGCCGAGAATGAGAGAGATTTGTTTTTTTTGTGAGAGGGACAACCGAAGGATCATGAAGGACCCAGAGACTTCCAATACGCATCCTGATGCGTCTTCTCTTGACAAAGAAAATGGCTGGGAGTTTGCGTACCTATTGCACGTGACCTGTGCTCACTAAAGTGTGGGACCCCACGCATGGGCACCACACGTAAGTGACAGACCTGTTGGTGTAAAAACTCGGTTGATTAGTATAGTGCATTAGAACAAAGTTTCCTATGGATTCAAGGGTAGGAAATCCAAGTTAACTCATTTACATGACATTATTTTTTCCATTAAGCAAAGTTAACACATCTATCAATTGGTACATTTTGGAGTGACTAAGAAGGATCCAGGCTTACTTATTCGTTTTCACGTGTTAAACTTGTCTAAATCTTGGTCAAACCTAGGATTTGACAGAGATTCAAATGGGCGGAAAATTCAAAAAAAACAGAAAAATGAAAAACCAAAGCACATAGTCTTCTTATGTCATATAGTAAGCATTCAAGTTGATAAACAAGGTCTAGACATATTCAAACCAGAAAATCATGTATATATCTACCCCTAACCCTAAACTATGTCTTATGAAGTCAAGCATGCATGAAGAGAAGTGGTTTTTGGTTTCAAACATGGAAATTTCGAAAAACCTCCCAAGAGCTACATTTTGGAGTGACTAAGAAGGATATATAGATGCTTAATTTTTCATATTCATGATTTAAACTTGTTTAAACCATGTTCAAACCTAGGATTTGACCAAGATTCAAATGGGCATAAAATTTTAAAAAAAAAATCAAAAAATAAAAAACAAGGCACATAGTATTCTTATGTCATATAGTAAGCATTCAATTAAGTTGATAAACAAGGTCTAGACATATTCAAACCAGGAAAATCATGCATCTACCCCTAACCCTAGCTAAACTCTGTCTTATGAAATCAAGCATGCATGAAGAGAAGTGGTTTTTGGTTTCAAACGTTTAAGCCAAAAGCCCCTTTTCAAATATTTCAAACTTATTCAAATTTGGTTCAAATTTGAAAGACATACAAGTTATAGCACACATAGTGCATACATGTTCACACATACTACACTAGATGCTAACCCTATAGTTTGAGGCCATTGGATGAGGTCGAAAAAATTCTTGGATTAGAAATGGGGTTGTTCGAACCCCATAGTTGGATTTTTTTGAACCTTGATCTGTAGTACTGGGCAAAACCCAAGTTTAACCTATTTAATTATAGATTCGTAGGTTGATTTTTTACGTACCTTTTATTATTACTATGCAGCACATGTGTGTTTGCCGTCGAGTGAAACTCGGAGGAAGAGGGATCACTCGGAAGGAGAGAAGAAGGGAGAGCATTATGGTGTCTCCCCTTTTTCGGGTGATGATGTTGACTTTTGTGCGGGGTTTGTCAGTGAGCAGGAGGTGCGAGCGAGCGAGCGCGAGCGAGGCCGAGAATGAGAGAGATTTGTTTTTTTGTGAGAGGGACAACCGAATCTGAAGGACCCAGAGACTTCCAATACGCATCTGATGCGTCTTATCTTGACAAAGAAAATGGCTGGGAGTTTGCGTACCTATTGCACGTGACCTGTGCTCACTGAAGTGTGGGACCTCACGCATGGGCACCACACGTAAGTGACAAACCTGTTGGTGTAAAAACTCGGTTGATTATTATAGTGCATTAGAACAAAGTTTCCTATGGATTCAAGGGTAGAAAATCCAAGTTAACTCATTTACATGACATTATTTTTTCCATGAAGCAAAGTTAACACATCTATCAATTGGTACATTTTGGAGTGACTAAGAAGGATCCAGGCTTACTTATTCGTTTTCACGTGTTAAACCTGTCTAAATCTTGGTCAAACCTAGGTTTGACAAGATTCAAATGGGCAAACCATAAAAATCATGTATATATCTACCCCTAAAACCCTAAACTTTGTCTTATGAAGTCAATCATGAAGAGAAGTGGTTTTGGGTTTCAAACATGGAAATTTCAAAAACCTCCCGAAGCTTCATTTTAAAGTGACTAAGAAGGATACACGCCCTTTTCATTTTCATGTTTTAAACTTGTTTAAATCTTGGTCAAACCTAGGATTTGACCAAAAGATTCAAACATGGAAATTTCAAAAACCTCCCAAAAGATTCATTTTAGAGTGAGTAAGAAGGATCCATGCTTACCTTTTCATTTTCATGATTTAAACTTGTTTAAATCTTGGTCAAACCTAGGATTTGACCAAGATTCAAATGGGCATCAAAAATAAAAAATTAGAAAAATGAAAAACCAAAGCACATAGTTTTCTTATGTCATATAGTAAGCATTCAAGTTGATAAACAAGGTCTAGACATATTCAAACCATACAAATCATGTATCTACCCCTAACCCTAACTTCTGTCTTATGAAGTCAAGCATGAAGAGAAGTCGTTTTGGGTTTCAAACATGGAAATTTCAAAAACCTCCCAAAAACTTCATTTAGAGTGAATAAGAAGGATACATGCTTCCCTTTTCATTTTCATGATTTAAACTTGTTTAAATCTTGGTCAAACCTAGGATTTGACCAAGATTCAAATGGGCATCAAAAATAAAAAATTAGAAAAATGAAAAACCAAAGCACAAAGTTTTCTTATGTCATATAGTAAGCATTCAAGTTGATAAACAAGGTCTAGACATATTCAAACCAGAAAAATCATGTATGTGGCTACCCCTAACCCTAAACTCTGTCTTATGAAGTCAAGCATGAAGAGATGTGGTTTTTGGTTTCAAACATGGAAATTTCAAAAACCCTTCCAAGAGCTTCATTTTGGAGTGACTAATTAAGAAGCATACATGCTTACCTTTTCATATTCATGTTTTAAACTTGTTCAAATCTTGGTCAAACCTAGGATTTGACCAAGATTCAAATGGGCATAAAAATTCAAAAAAAATGAATACCAAGATCTTCTTATGTCATATAGTATGCGCGCATTCAATTAAGTTGATAAACAAGGTCTAGACATATTAAACCTGAAAAATCATGTATCTACCCCTAACCCTAAACTCTGTCTTATAAAGTCAAGCATGCATGGTGAAGATAAGTGGTTTTTGGTTTCAAACATGGAAATTTCAAAAACCCTCCTAATTAAGAGCTTCATTTTGGAGTGAATAAGAAGGATACATGCTTACTTTTTCATATATATTCATGTTTTAAACTTGTTTAAATCTTGGTCAACCTAGAAAAATCATGTATATATCTACCCCTAACCCTAAACTCTGTCTTATGAAGTCAATCATGAAGAGAAGTGGTTTTGGGTTTCCTACATGGAAATTTCAAAAACCTCCCAAAAACTTCATTTTAGAGTGACTAAGAACGATACATGCTTCCCTTTTCATTTTCATGTTTTAAACTTGTTTAAATTATCTTGGTCAAATCTAGGATTTGACAAGATTCAAATGGGCATCAAAATAAAAAAATCAGAAAAATGAAAAACCAAAGCACATAGTTTTCTTATGTCATATAGTAAGCATTAAAGTTGACAAACAAGGTCTAGACATATTCAAACCAGACAAATCATGTATCTACCCCCTAACCCTAAACTATGTCTTATGAAGTCAAGCATGAAGAGAAGTCGTTTTGGGTTTCAAACATGGAAATTTCAAGAACATCCCAAAAGCTTCATTTTAGAGTGACTAAGAAGGATCCATGATTACCTTTTCATTTTCATGTTATAAACTTGTTTAAATCTTGGTCAAACCTAGGATTTGACCAAGATTCAAATGGACACAAAATTAAAAAAATCAGAAAAATGAAAACCAAAGTACATAGTCTTCTTATGTCATATCGTAAGCATTCAAGTTGATAAACAAGGTCTAGACATATTCAAACCATACAAATCATGTATCTACCCCTAACCCTAAACTATGTCTTATGAAGTCAAGCATGAAGAGAAGTGGTTTTGGGTTTCAAACATGGAAATTTCATAAACCTCCCAGAAGCTTCATTTTAGAGTGACTAAGAAGGATCCAGGCTTACGTTTTCATTTTCATGTTTGAAACTTGTTTAAATCTTGGTCAAACCTAGGATTTGACCAAGATTCAAATGGGCATAAAATTCAAAAAAAATTAGAAAAATGAAAAACAAAAGCACATAGTCTTCTTATGTCATATAGTAAGCATTCAAGTTGATAAACAAGGTTTAGACATATTCAAACCAGACAAATCATGTATCTACCCCCTAACCCTAAACTCGGTCTTATGAAGTCTAGCATGAAGAGAAGTCGTTTTGGGTTTCAAACGTTTAAGCCAAAAGCCCCATTTCAAATATTTCAAACTTATTCAAATTTGGTTCAAATTTGAAAGACATACAAGTTATAGCACACATAGTGCATACATGTTCACACATATTGCACTAGATGCTAATTAACCCTATAGTTTGAGGCCATTTGGATGAGGTCGAAAAAATTCTTGGATTAGAAATGGGGTTGTTCGAACCCCGTAGTTGGATTTTTTGAACTTGATCTGTAGTACTGGGCAAAACCCTAGTTTAACCTATTTAATTATAGATTCGTAGGTTGATTTTTCTACATTTTTATTATTACTATGCAGCACATGTGTGTTTGCCCGTCGAGTGAAACTCGGAGGAAGAGGATCACTCGGAAGGAGAGAAGAAGGGAGAGCATTATGGTGTCTCCCCTTTTCGGGTGATGATGTTGACTTTTGTGCGGGGTTTGTTAGTGAGCGGGAGGTGCGAGCGCGAGTCGACGAGGCCGAGAAAGAGAGATTTGTTTTTTGTGAGAGGGACAACCGAAGGATCTGAAGGACCAGAGACTTCCAATACGCATCTGATGCGTCTTCTCTTGACAAAGAAAATGGCTGGGAGTTTGTGTACCTATTGCACGTGACTTGTGCTCACTGAAGTGTGGGACCTCACGCATGGGCACCACACGTAAGTGACAGACCTGTTGGTGTAAAAACTCGGTTGATTAGTATAGTGCATTAGAACAAAGTTTCCTATGGATTCAAGGGTAGGAAATCCAAGTTAACTCATTTACATGACATTATTTTTTCCATTAAGCAAAGTTAACACATCTATCAATTGGTACATTTTGGAGTGACTAAGAAGGATCCAGGCTTACTTATTCGTTTTCACGTGTTAAACTTGTCTAAATCTTGG
Organism: Lolium multiflorum; assembly: GCA_030979885.1. Classification (NCBI taxonomy): domain Eukaryota; kingdom Viridiplantae; phylum Streptophyta; class Magnoliopsida; order Poales; family Poaceae; genus Lolium; species Lolium multiflorum. The sequence goes on from CM061749.1 coordinate 96,885,814, forward strand.
TCAAACCTAGGATTTGACAGAGATTCAAATGGGCGGAAAATTCAAAAAAACAGAAAAATGAAAAACCAAAGCACATAGTCTTCTTATGTCATATAGTAAGCATTCAAGTTGATAAACAAGGTCTAGACATATTCAAACCAGAAAATCATGTATATATCTACCCCTAACCCTAAACTATGTCTTATGAAGTCAAGCATGCATGAAGAGAAGTGGTTTTTGGTTTCAAACATGGAAATTTCGAAAACCCTCCCAAGAGCTACATTTTGGAGTGACTAAGAAGGATATATAGATGCTTAATTTTTCATATTCATGATTTAAACTTGTTTAAACCATGTTCAAACCTAGGATTTGACCAAGATTCAAATGGGCATAAAATTTTAAAAAAATAAAAAAATAAAAAACAAGGCACATAGTATTCTTATGTCATATAGTAAGCATTCAATTAAGTTGATAAACAAGGTCTAGACATATTCAAACCAGGAAAATCATGCATCTACCCCTAACCCTAGCTAAACTCTGTCTTATGAAGTCAAGCATGCATGAAGAGAAGTGGTTTTTGGTTTCAAACGTTTAAGCCAAAAGCCCCTTTTCAAATATTTCAAACTTATTCAAATTTGGTTCAAATTTGAAAGACATACAAGTTATAGCACACATAGTGCATACATGTTCACACATACTGCACTAGATGCTAACCCTATAGTTTGAGGCCATTGGATGAGGTCGAAAAATTCTTGGATTAGAAATGGGGTTGTTCGAACCCCATAGTTGGATTTTTTGAACCTTGATCTGTAGTACTGGGCAAAACCCAAGTTTAACCTATTTAATTATAGATTCGTAGGTTGATTTTTCTACCTTTTTATTATTACTATGCAGCACATGTGTGTTTGCCCGTCGAGTGAAACTCGGAGGAAGAGGATCACTCGGAAGGAGAGAGAGAAGGGAGAGCATTATGGTGTCCCTTTTTCGGGTGATGATGTTGACTTTTTGCAGGGTTTGTCGAGGCAGGGAGGTGCGACGCTGGAGAGTCGGCGGCGAAATAGAGAGATTTGTTTTTTTTGTGAGAGGGACAACCGAAGGATCCTGAAGGACCCTTCCAATACGCATCTGATGCGTCTTATCTTGATAAAGAAAATGGATGGGAGTTTGCGTACCTATTGCACGTGACCTGTGCTCACTGAAGTGTGGGACCTCACGCGTGGGCACCACACGTAAGTGACAGACCTATTGGTGTAAAAACTCGGTTGATTATTATAGTGCATTAGAACAAAGTTTCCTATGGATTCAAGGGTAGAAAATCCAAGTTAACTCATTTACATGACATTATTTTTTCCATGAAGCAAAGTTAACACATCTATCAATTGGTACATTTTGGAGTGACTAAGAAGGATCCAGGCTTACTTATTCGTTTTCACGTGTTAAACCTGTCTAAATCTTGGTCAAACCTAGGATTTGACCAAGATTCAATGGGCAAAATCATTTGAAGAAAGTATATATCTACCCTAAAACCCTAAACTATGTCTTATGTAGTCAATCATGAAGAAGTGGTTTGGGTTTCAAACATGGAAATTTCAAAAACCTCCCGAAAGCTTCATTTAAAGTGACTAAGAAGGATACACGCTTCGCTTTTCATTTTCATGTTTTAAACTTGTTTAAATCTTGGTCAAACCTAGGATTTGACCAAAAGATTCAAACATGGAAATTTCAAAAACCTCCCAAAAGTTTCATTTTAGAGTGAGTAAGAAGGATCCATGCTTACCTTTTCATTTTCATGATTTAAACTTGTTTAAATCTTGGTCAAACCTAGGATTTGACCAAGATTCAAATGGGCATCAAAAATAAAAAATTAGAAAAATGAAAAACCAAAGCACATTGTTTCTTATGTCATATAGTAAGCATTCAAGTTGATAAACAAGGTCTAGACATATTCAAACCATACAAATCATGTATCTACCCCTAACCCTAAACTCTGTCTTATGAAGTCAAGCATGAAGAGAAGTGGTTTTGGGTTTCAAACATGGAAATTTCAAAAACCTCCCAAAAACTTCATTTAGAGTGACTAAGAAGGATACATGCTTCCCTTTTCATTTTCATGATTTAAACTTGTTTAAATCTTGGTCAAACCTAGGATTTGACCAAGATTCAAATGGGCATCAAAAATAAAAGATTAGAAAAATGAAAAACCAAAGCACAAAGTTTTCTTATGTCATATAGTAAGCATTCAAGTTGATAAACAAGGTCTAGACATATTCAAACCAGAAAAATCATGTATGTACTACCCCTAACCCTAAACTCTGTCTTATGAAGTCAAGCATGAAGAGAAGTGGTTTTTGGTTTCAAACATGGAAATTTCAAAAACCCTTCCAAGAGCTTCATTTTGGAGTGACTAATTAAGAAGCATACATGCTTACCTTTTCATATTCATGTTTTAAACTTGTTCAAATCTTGGTCAAACCTAGGATTTGACCAAGATTCAAATGGGCATAAAAATTCAAAAAAAATGAATACCAAGATCTTCTTATGTCATATAGTATGCGCGCATTCAATTAAGTTGATAAACAAGGTCTAGACATATTAAACCTGAAAAATCATGTATCTACCCCTAACCCTAAACTCTGTCTTATAAAGTCAAGCATGCATGGTGAAGATAAGTGGTTTTTGGTTTCAAACATGGAAATTTCAAAAACCCTCCTAATTAAGAGCTTCATTTTGGAGTGAATAAGAAGGATACATGCTTACTTTTTCATATATATTCATGTTTTAAACTTGTTTAAATCTTGGTCAAACCTAGGAAAATCATGTATATATCTACCCCTAACCCTAAACTCTGTCTTATGAAGTCAATCATGAAGAGAAATGGTTTTGGGTTTCCTACATGGAAATTTCAAAAACCTCCCAAAAACTTCATTTTAGAGTGACTAAGAACGATACATGCTTCCCTTTTCATTTTCATGTTTTAAACTTGTTTAAATTATCTTGGTCAAATCTAGGATTTGACAAGATTCAAATGGGCATCAAAATAAAAAATCAGAAAAATGAAAAACCAAAGCACATAGTTTTCTTATGTCATATAGTAAGCATTAAAGTTGATAAACAAGGTCTAGACATATTCAAACCAGACAAATCATGTATCTACCCCTAACCCCTAAACTATGTCTTATGAAGTCAAGCATGAAGAGAAGTGGTTTTGGGTTTCAAACATGGAAATTTCAAGAACATCCCAAAAGCTTCATTTAGAGTGACTAAGAATGATCCATGATTACCTTTTCATTTTCATGTTATAAACTTGTTTAAATCTTGGTCAAACCTAGGATTTGACCATGATTCAAATGGACACAAAATTAAAAAAATCGAAAAATGAAAACCAAAGTACATAGTCTTCTTATGTCATATCGTAAGCATTCAAGTTGATAAACAAGGTCTAGACATATTCAAACCATACAAATCATGTATCTACCCTAACCCTAAACTATGTCTTATGAAGTCAAGCATGAGAGAAGTGGTTTGGGTTTCAAACATGGAAATTTCATAAACCTCCCAAAAGCTTCATTTTAGAGTGACTAAGAAGGATCCAGGCTTACGTTTTCATTTTCATGTTTGAAACTTGTTTAAATCTTGGTCAAACCTAGGATTTGACCAAGATTCAAATGGGCATAAAATTCAAAAAAATTAGAAAAATGAAAAACAAAAGCACATAGTCTTCTTATGTCATATAGTAAGCATTCAAGTTGATAAACAAGGTTTAGACATATTCAAACCAGACAAATCATATATCTACCCCTAACCCTAAACTCGGTCTTATGAAGTCTAGCATGAAGAGAAGTCGTTTTGGGTTTCAAACGTTTAAGCCAAAAGCCCCATTTCAAATATTTCAAACTTATTCAAATTTGGTTCAAATTTGAAAGACATACAAGTTATAGCACACATAGTGCATACATGTTCACACATATTGCACTAGATGCTAATTAACCCTATAGTTTGAGGCCATTTGGATGAGGTCAAAAAAATCTTGGATTAGAAATGGGGTTGTTCGAACCCCGTAGTTGGATTTTTTTGAACCAATATGTAATACTTGGGCAAAACCCTAGTTTAACCTATTTAATTATAGATTCGTAGGTTGATTTTTCTACATTTTTATTATTACTATGCAGCACATGTGTGTTTGCCTGTCGAAACTCGGAGGAAGAGGGATCACTCGGAAGGAGAGAAGAAAAGAGCATTATGGTGTCTCCCCTTTTCGGGTGATGATGTTGACTTTGTGCAGGGTTTGTCAGTGAGCAGGAGGTGCGACGAAGCGAGAGTCGAGGCGAAAGGAGAGATTGTTTTTTTTTTGTGAGAGGGACAACCGATCCTGAAGAGACTTCAATACGCATCTGATGCGTCTTCTCTTGACAAAGAAAATGGCTAGGAGTTTGCGTACCTATTGCACGTGACTTGTGCTCACTGAAGTGTGGGACCTCACGCATGGGCACCACACGTAAGTGACAGATCTGTTGGTGTAAAAACTCGGTTGATTATTATAGTGCATTAGAACAAAGTTTCCTATGGATTCAAGGGTAGGAAATCCAAGTTAACTCATTTACATGACATTATTTTTTCCATTAAGCAAAGTTAACACATCTATCAATTGGTACATTTTGGAGTGACTAAGAAGGATCTTACTTATTCGTTTTCACGTGTTAAACTTGTCTAAATCTTGGTCAAACCTAGGATTTGACAGAGATTCAAATGGGCGGAAAATTCAAAAAAAAACAGAAAAATGAAAAACCAAAGCACATAGTCTTCTTATGTCATATAGTAAGCATTAAAGTTGAGAAACAAGGTCTAGACATATTCAAACTATGCAAATCATGTATCTACCCCTAACCCCTAAACTTTGTCTTATGTAGTCAAGCATGAAGAGAGGTGGTTTTGGGTTTCAAACATGGAAATTTCAAAAACCTCCCAAAAGCTTCATTTTAGAGTGACTAAGAAGGATCCGGGCTTATTTTCATTTTCATGGTTTAAACTTGTTTAAAATCTTGGTCAAACCTAGGATTTGACAAAGATTCAAATATATGGGCATAAAAATTCAAAAAAAAAAAAAAATGAAAAACCAAGCACATAATCTTCTTATGTCATATAGTAAGCATTAAAGTTGATAAACAAGGTCTAGACATATTCAAACCATACAAATCATGTATCTACCCCTAACCCTAAACTGTCTTATGAAGTCAAGCATGAAGAAGTCGTTTTGGGTTTCAAACATCAAATTTGAAAAACCTCCCAAAAACTTCATTTTAGAGTGAATAAGAAGGATACATGCTTCCTTTTCATTTCATGTTTTAAAATTGTTTAAATCTTGTTCAAACCTAGGATTTGACCAAGATTCAAATGGGCATCAAAAATAAAAAAATAGAAAAATGAAAAACCAAAGCACATAGTTTTCTTATGTCATATAGTAAGCATTCAAGTTGATAAACAAGGTCTAGACATATTCAAACCAGAAAAATCATGTATCTACCCCTAACCCTAAACTCTGTCTTATGAAGTCAAGCATGAAGAGATGTGGTTTTTGGTTTCAAACATGGAAATTTCAAAAACCCTTGAGCTTCATTTTGGAGTGACTAATTAAGAAGCATACATGCTTACCTTTTCATATTCATGTTTTAAACTTGTTCAAATCTTGGTCAAACCTAGGATTTGACCAAGATTCAAATGGGCATAAAAATTCAAAAAAAATGAATACCAAGATCTTCTTATGTCATATAGTATGCGCGCATTCAATTAAGTTGATAAACAAGGTCTAGACATATTAAACCTGAAAAATCATGTATCTACCCCTAACCCTAAACTCTGTCTTATAAAGTCAAGCATGCATGTGAAGATAAGTGGTTTTTGGTTTCAAACATGGAAATTTCAAAAACCCTCCTAATTAAGAGCTTCATTTTGGAGTGACTAAGAAGGATACTGCTTACTTTTTCATATTCATGTTTTAAACTTGTTTAAATCTTGGTCAAACCTAGGAAAATCATGTATATATCTACCCCTAACCCTAAACTCTCTTATGAAGTCAATCGAGAGAAGTGGTTTTGGGTTTCCTACATGGAAATTTCAAAAACCTCCCAAAAACTTCATTTTAGAGTTTTAGGAACAGCTTCCCTTTTCATTTTCATGTTTTAAACTTGTTTAAATTATCTTGGTCAAATCTAGGATTTGACAAGATTCAAATGGGCATCAAAATAAAAAATCAGAAAAATGAAAAACCAAACCACATAGTTTCTTATGTCATATATATAGTAAGCATTAAAGTTGACAAACAAGGTCTAGACATATTCAAACCAGACAAATCATGTATCTATACCCCTAACCCTAAACTATGTCTTATGAAGTCAAGCATGAAGAGAAGTGGTTTGCGTTTCAAACATGGAAATTTCAAAAACCTCCCGAAAGCTTCATTTTAGAGTGACTAAGAAGGATACAAGCTTCCTTTTCATTTTCATGTTTTAAACTTGTTCAAATCTTGGTCAAACCTAGGATTTGACAAAGATTCAAACATGGATTTCAAAAACCTCCCAAGCTTCATTTTAGAGTGAGTAAGAAGGATCCATGCTTACCTTTTCATTTCATAGTCTTCTTATGTCATATCGTAAGCATTCAAGTTGATAAACAAGGTCTAGACATATTCAAACCATACAAATCATGTATCTACCCCTACCCTAAATTCTGTCTTATGAAGTCAAGCATATGAAGAAGTGGTTTTGGGTTTCAAAAAAGATCAAAAACCTGCAAAAACTTCATTTTAGAGTGAATAAGAAGGATACATGCTTACCTTTTCATTTTCATGTTTTGAACTTGTTTAAATCTTGGTCAAACCTAGGATTTGACCAAAAGATTCAAACGGGCATAAAAATTCAGAAAAAATCAAAAGAATGAAAAAAAAGGACATAGCATTCTTATGTCATATATTAGTAAGCATTCAAGTTGATAAACAAGGTATAGACATATTCAAACGAGAAAATCATGTATATATCACCCTAACCCTAAACTACGTCTTATTCAAGCATGCATGAGAGAAGTGGTTTTTGGTTTCAAACTGAAATTTCAATCCCCCTCGAAGAGGTTCAATCGAGTGCCTATTAAGGACCCATCGCATTTCTTCTTTCATGGGGTCACCATGTAAAGCTAGATTTAGACGTAATTTCCATTTTGTGTCTGCTGTAAACTGCGCCTGATGCGTATTGGAAATCTGGGTCCCAGGATCGTTCGGTTGTCCCTCTAAAAAAAACATCTCTCCATTTCGATTTCTGATCGCTCGAACCCCATGCGCACTGACAACTGCACAACAGTCAACATCACCAGAAAAAGGATAGACACCTAAATAAGTGGGGCCCCGTGACTGCTCTCCCTTCGTCTCCTCCCGTGTGATCCCTCTTCCTCCGACTCCCGACCTTGCGGAAAAGAAAAATGAAATGAAAGAGTTTCACTGGACGGGCAAACACATGTGCTGCCTAGTAATAATAATAAAAACGTAAATGAAATACCTACGAATACTCCACATTTCAGTTGTTGAGTGCCCAGTTAGAATAATATTGCTTTGGTCTATTTGAAATATCACTTCTAGTTTGGCAGACATCTTCACCGTTGGTTGGTTGTTGTTTTAATAATATAATAGATTGTAGTGTAGATAGTCGATATACTTGTATCTCTCCATGAACAAGTACATGATTTCCTTTCTAAGAACAGTGTATACAATCATATCTCCCTTTCTCTCACTCTTTCTAAAAGAGTTCTCTTGTTGGTGTCAATCTAAAGAATCATTTTTCAGGTAGGAGGAATTTAAGCTTGAAAATGGTTCATGCCGGCGTCTTAGCTCCTAAAATAATTATACACCAATTGATTTGATGAATTGATGATTTACTCTAGTCTGCTTCTAGACCATGCAGCTAGCGAGTATTCATATGTACTGCATGGAGCCCCCAACTTTTGACTTCCCATGTCGGAAAAGGCCTGTTTAATAATGTGGAGCAGTAAGGTACCCGAAGTATCTAGAGGGTTCCAGTGTTTCAGGCTTTCAGCATCGCCAGTCCAAGGGAAGGATGGGTGACGAATCCGTGCATTCACAGCCGTTAGATCTGAAGAGTCCTTGTATGATGAGCGGTAGATAGCACCTCTAAGCTGCAAATCAACGGCTTCAATTACTTCAAATGAGCATTGGCCGGAAGGCTGACAGAGTGAAAAAATTCAAATTCAAAAACTCATGTATAGAATAGAAAAAAATAAAAAACATGTAGATAGAATAGAGGTATAGATAGATTAGCCCAAAAAAGAAGAGGACGGGGAAATTTCGAACGCTCGCCTTTAACTCAGCAGACACCTCCCTCGCGCACCTAAACTTTCGAACGCGCGCCCAATATTTCGAACGCTCGCCTTTAACTCAGCACCCAGCCCACCTTGTTCTTCTCTAGACACCTCCTTCGGCGCCCTGTTCTTCTCTAGACACACCCTCGGTGAACCAGGCCGCGCACCAAAACTTCCCCACGCTGTCTATCAGCCGCGTCAGCCGGCGACTGCTGGTGGCGCGATACGTCTCCGCGTATCGATAATTTCTTATGTTCCATGCCACATTATTGATGATATCTACATGTTTTATACACATTATATGTCATATTTATGCATTTTCTGGAACTAACCTATTAACAAGATGCCGAAGTGCAAGTTCCTGTTTTCTGCTGTTTTTGGTTTCAGAAATCCTAGTAACAAAATATTCTCGGAATTGGACGAAATCAACGCCAGGTTCCTATTTTGCCCGGAAACATCCAGAACACCCGGAGCCGCCAGAGGGGAGCCCTGGGGGGCCACACGTGTGGCCGGCGCGGCCAGGGCTGGGCCGCGCCGCCCTATTGTGTGGAGCCCGTGCCCCTCCGAGGCTCCCCTTTCGCCTATTTAAAGATCCTGACCTAAAACCCCGAGACGAATAAGCCACGGCGCGAAACCTTCCAGCCGCCGCCATCGCGAAGCCAAGATCTGGGGACAGGAGTCTCTGTTCCGGCACGCCGCCGGGACGGGGAAGTGCCCCCGGAAGGCTTCTCCATCGACACCGCTGCCATCTCCACCGCCATCTTCATCACCGCTGCTGCTCCCATGAGGAGGGAGTAGTTCTCCATCGAGGCTCGGGGCTGTACCGGTAGCTATGTGGTTCATCTCTCTCCTATGTACTTCAATACAATAATCTCATGAGCTGCCTTACATGATTGAGATTCATATGATGATGCTTGTAATCTAGATGTCATTATGCTAGTCAAGTGGGTTTTACTTATGTGATCTCCGGAGACTCCTTGTCCCACGTGTGTAAAGGTGACAGTGTGTGCACCGTGTGGGTCTCTTAGGCTATATTTCACATAATACTTATTCACTGTTATGAATGGCATAGTGAAGTGCTTATTTATATCTCTTTATGATTGCAATGTGTTTTGTATCACAATTTATCTATGTGCTACTCTAGTGATGTTATTAAAGTAGTTTTATTCCTCCTGCACGATGTAATGGTGACAGTGTGTGCATCCGTGTTAGTACTTGGCATAGGCTATGATTATGATCTCTTGTAGATTATGAAGTTAACTATTACTATGATGGTATTGATGTGATCTATTCCTCCTAACGGTGTGAAGGTGACAGTGTGCATGCTATGTTAGTACTTGGTTTAGTCGTGTCGATCTTTCATGCACTCTAAGGTTATTTAAATATGAACATTGAATTGTGGAGCTTGTTAACTCCGGCATTGAGGGTTCGTGTAATCCTACGCAATGTGTTCATCATCCAACAAGAGAGTGTAGAGTATGCATTTATCTATTCTGTTATGTGATCAAAGTTGAGAGTGTCCACTAGTGAAAGTCTAATCCCTAGGCCTTGTTCCTAAATACTGCTATCGCTGCTTGTTTACTGTTTTACTGCGTTACTACTGCTGCGTTACTACTGCTTGTTTACTTCCTACAATATTACTACCATCAACTGCACGCCAGCAAGCTATTTTCTGGCGCCGTACTACTGCTCATATTCATTCATACCACTTGTATTTCACTATCTCTTCGCCGAACTAGTGCACCTATTAGGTGTGTTGGGGACACAAGAGACTTCTTGCTTTGTGGTTGCAGGGTTGCATGAGAGGGATATCTTTGACCTCTTCCTCCTGAGTTCGATAAACCTTGGGTGATCCACTTAAGGAAAACTTGCTGCTGTTCTACAAACCTCTGCTCTTGGAGGCCCAACACTGTCTGAGAAAAGAAGCGTGAGTAGACATCAAGCTATCTTCTGGCACCGTTGCCGGGGAGGAAAGGTAAAAGGTACTCACACTCCGGAACTCGGCTACTAAGCTATTTTCCGGCGCCGTTGTAAGTACTCGAAGCTATTTCCTTTAGACTCTGCAATTGCGACATTTGGTTTCTTGTTTACACTAGTTAGGCATAATGGAAAACAACAAAAATATGAGAGATCTTTATGAACTTTATCTTGAATTAGGACATGATGTGTTTGAAGAAAGAATTAAGAAACCCATGGAACTTTATATGCATGCTAATGGGAATGTTATTACTATGAATGCTTTGAACACCATTGTTGCTAATGCTATGGAAAATTCTAAGCTTGGGGAAGCTGGTTTTGATGAGCATGATATTTTTAGTCCCCCAAGCATTGAGGAGAAAATTTACTTTGATGATACTTTGCCTCCTATATTTGATGATGAGAATAATAATGATAGCTACTTTGTTGAATTTGCTCCCACTACAACTAATAAAATTGATTATGCCTATGTGGAGAGTAATAATTTTATGCATGAGACTCATGATAAGAATGCTTTATGTGATAGTTATATTGTTGAGTTTGCTCATGTTGCTACTGAAAATTATTATGAGAGAGGAAAATATGGTTGTAGAAATTTTCATGTTACTAAAACACCTCTCTATGTGCTGAAAATTTTGAAGCTACACTTGTTTTATCTTCCTATGCTTGTTACTTTGCTCTTCATGAACTTGTTTATTTACAAGATTCCTATGCATAGGAAGCATGTTAGACTTAAATGTGTTTTGAATTTGCCTCTTGATGCTCTCTTTTGCTTCAACTCTTATTTCTTACGAGTGCATCATTAAAACTGCTGAGCCCATCTTAATGGCTATAAAGAAAGAACTTCTTGGGAGATAACCCATGTGTTTTTTTACTACAGTACTTTGTTTTATATTTGAGTCTTGGAAGTTGTTTACTACTGTAGCAACCTCTCCTTATCATGTTTTTGTGCCAAGTAAAGTTTCTATGTTAAAGTTGATGTTATATTTGGGATCGCTGCGCAGAAACAGCATTGCTGTCTGTCACGAATCTGGCACAAGTCTCTGTAGAAAATTCGAAAAAATCTGCCAATTTACGAGCGTGATCCTCAGATATGTACGCAACTTTCATTAGTTTTGAGTTTTTCCGTTTGAGCAAGTCTGGTACCATTTTAAAATTCGGACTGTTCTGTTTTTGACAGATTCTGCCTTTTATTTCGCATTGCCGCTTTTGTTAAGTTGAATGAGTTTCTTTGTTCCATTAACTTTCAGAAGCTTTGTGCAATGTCCAGAAGTGTTAAGAATGATTGTGTCACCTCTGAATATGTGAATTATTAATTGTGCACTAACCCTCTAATGAGTTTGCTTGAAGTTTGGTGTGAAGGAAGTTTTCAAGGGTCAAGAGAGGAGTATGATATACTATGATCAAGAGGAGTGAAAGCTCTAAGCTTGGGGATGCCCCGTGGTTCACCCCTGCATATTCTAAGAAGACTCAAGCGTCTAAGCTTGGGGATGCCCAAGGCATCCCCTTCTTCATCGACAAAGTATCAGGTTCCTTCTCTTGAAACTATATTTTTATTCGGTCACATCTTATGTACTTTACTTGGAGCGTCTGTTTGTTTTTGTTTTTGTTTTTGTTTGAATAAATGCTTGTGTGGGAGAGAGACACGCTCCGCTGGTTCGTATGAACACATGTGTTCTTAGCTTTTAATATTCATGGCGAAGTTTCTTCTTCGTTAAATTGTTATATGGTTGGAATTGGAAAATGCTACATGTAGTAATTCTAAAATGTCTTGGATAATGTGATACTTGGCAATTGTTGTGCTCATGTTTAAGCTCTTGCATCATATACTTTGCACCCATTAATGAAGAAATACATAGAGCTTGCTAAAATTTGGTTTGCATATTTGGTCTCTCTAAGGTCTAGATAATTTCTAGTATTGAGTTTGAACAACAAGGAAGACGGTGTAAAGTCTTATAATGTTTACAATATGTCTTTTATGTGAGTTTTGCTGCACCGGTTCATCCTTGTGTTTGTTTCAAATAACCTTGCTAGCCTAAACCTTGTATCGAGAGGGAATACTTCTCATGCATCCAAAATCCTTGAGCCAACTACTATGCCATTTGTGTCCACCATACCTACCTACTACATGGTATTTCTCCGCCATTCCAAAGTAAATTGCTTGAGTGCTACCTTTAAAATTCCATCATTCACCTTTGCAATATATAGCTCATGGGACAAAATAGCTTTAAAAACTATCGTAGTATTGAATATGTACTTATGCACTTTATCTCTTATTAAGTTGCTTGTTGTGCGATAACCATGCTTCTGGGGAACGCCATCAACTATTCTTTGTTGAATATCATGTGAGTTGCTATGCATGTCCGTCTTGTCTGAAGGATCTACCACCTTAATGATTGGAGCATGCATATTGTTAGAGAAGAACATTGGGCCGCTAACTAAAGCCATGAATCATGGTGGAAGTTTCAGTTTGGACATATATCCTCAATCTCATATGAGAATAATAATTATTGTTACATGCTTATGCATTAAAGAGGAGTCCATTATCTGTTGTCCATGTTGTCCCGGTATGGATGTCTAAGTTGAGAATAATCAAAAGCGAGAAATCCAAAATGCGAGCTTTCTCCTTAGACCTTTGTACAGGCGGCATGGAGGTACCCCTTTGTGACACTTGGTTGAAACATGTGCATTGTGATGATCCGGTAGTCCAAGCTAAGTAGGACAAGGTGCGGGCACTATTAGTATACTATGCATGAGGCTTGCAACTTGTAAGATATAATTTACATAACTCATATGCTTTATTACTACCGTTGACAAAATTGTTTCATGTTTTCAAAATAAAAGCTCTAGCACAAATATAGCAATCGATGCTTTCCTCTTTGAAGGACATTTCTTTTACTTTTATTGTTGAGTCAGTTTACCTATCTCCCTCCACCTTAAGAAGCAAACACTTGTGTGAACTGTGCATTGATTCCTACATACTTGCATATTGCACTTGTTATATTACTTTACATTGACACTATCCATGAGATATATATGTTATAAGTTGAAAGCAACCGCTGAAACTTAATCTTCCTTTGTGTTGCTTCAATACCTCTACTTTGAATTATTGCTTTATGAGCTAACTCTTATGCAAGACTTATTGATGCTTGTCTTGAAAGTACTATTCATGAAAAGTCTTTGCTTTATGATTCATTTGTTTACTCATGTCATTACCATTGTTTTGATCGCTGCATTCATTACATATGTTTACAATATGATCAAGTTTATGACGGCATGTCACTTCAGAAATTATCTTTGTTATCGTTTTACCTGCTCGGGACGAGCAGAAAAGCTTGGGGATGCTGATACGTCTCGACGTATCGATAATTTCTTATGTTCCATGCCACATTATTGATGATATCTACATGTTTTATACACATTATATGTCATATTTATGCGTTTTCGGAACTAACCTATTAACAAGATGCCGAAGTGCCGTTCTGTTTTCTGCTGTTTTTGGTTTCAGAAATCCTAGTAACGAAATATTCTCGGAATGGGACGAAATCAACGCCCAGGTTCCTATTTTGCCCGGAAGCATCCAGAACACCCGAGAGCCGCCAGAGGGGAGCCCTGGGGGCCCACACGTGTGGCGGCGCGGCCAGTGGCTGGGCCGCGCCCTATTGTGTGGTGCCTCAGTACCCCCTCCGAGGCTCCCCTTTCGCCTATTTAAAGGTCCGACCTAAAACCAGGGACGAATAAGCCACGGTGCGAAACCTTCCGGCGCCGCCATCGCGAAGCCAAGATGCGGGGACAGGAGTCTCTGTTCCGGCACGCCGCCGGGACGGGAAGTGCCCCGGAAGGCTTCTCCATCGACACCGCTGCCATCTCCACCGCCATCTTCATCACCGCTGCTCCCATGAGGAGGAGTAGTTCTCCATCGAGGCTCGGGGCTGTACCGGTAGCTATGTGGTTCATCTCTCTCCTATGTACTTCAATACAATAATCTCATGAGCTGCCTTACATGATTGAGATTCATATGATGATGCTTGTAATCTAGATGTCATTATGCTAGTCAAGTGGGTTTTACTTATGTGATCTCCGGAGACTCCTTGTCCCACGTGTGTAAAGGTGACAGTGTGTGCACCGTGTGGGTCTCTTAGGCTATATTTCACAGAATACTTATTCACTGTTATGAATGGCATAGTGAAGTGCTTATTTATATCTCTTTATGATTGCAATGTGTTTTGTATCACAATTTATCTATGTGCTACTCTAGTGATGTTATTAAAGTAGTTTTATTCCTCCTGCACGATGTAATGGTGACAGTGTGTGCATCCGTGTTAGTACTTGGCATAGGCTATGATTATGATCTCTTGTAGATTATGAAGTTAACTATTACTATGATGGTATTGATGTGATCTATTCCTCCTAACTGGCGTGAAGGTGACAGTGTGCATGCTATGTTAGTACTTGGTTTAGTCGTGTCGATCTTTCATGCACTCTAAGGTTATTTAAATATGAACATTGAATTGTGGAGCTTGTTAACTCCGGCATTGAGGGTTCGTGTAATCCTACGCAATGTGTTCATCATCCAACAAGAGAGTGTAGAGTATGCATTTATCTATTCTGTTATGTGATCAAAGTTGAGAGTGTCCACTAGTGAAAGTCTAATCCCTAGGCCTTGTTCCTAAATACTGCTATCGCTGCTTGTTTACTGTTTTACTGCGTTACTACTGCTGCGTTACTACTGCTTGTTTACTTCCTACAATATTACTACCATCAACTGCACGCCAGCAAGCTATTTTCTGGCGCCGTACTACTGCTCATATTCATTCATACCACTTGTATTTCACTATCTCTTCGCCGAACTAGTGCACCTATTAGGTGTGTTGGGGACACAAGAGACTTCTTGCTTTGTGGTTGCAGGGTTGCATGAGAGGGATATCTTTGACCTCTTCCTCCCTGAGTTCGATAAACCTTGGGTGATCCACTTAAGGGAAAACTTGCTGCTGTTCTACAAACCTCTGCTCTTGGAGGCCCAACAGTCTACAGGCTGCGTGGCGCCGTTCTTCTCCAGCCGCACCGGCAGGCGCGGTCAGCTGGTAGATCCTCACGGTATGCATGCTATCTTCAGGCCTGGGCAAGTACGATTCATTATAGCTCAATCGAAGTCAGTCGCCGTCGCCCAGCCCTTATAAGTTCGTTAGTTCGTTCGAATCGATCGGTTGATATTGTTTTCCTCTCGATGTGTTTGTTTGACATTGTTTTCCGCTTTACCTATTTGCTCGAATTCGTTCGTACTGTACACTGTACTGCTCACCATTACAAGAAAAGTTCTGATAGACAACGTCTCAAAATCGTCCGCTAAGGGGTATTTTTCGTCGCCTATGGGCCTAACCCGACGATATGGGTTCTGTTGTGGAAACTGCGTCAGGCAAAGTCCTACGACGATTTTTTCGGTCCGTCGCGCTTGGGCGCCCTTCCGCCACGGAAAATCGGACCGTTGCCCAAGTGTTTCCGGGAGCCCGTTGACTGCTGACGTCATGCAAACTGACACGTGGCAGACGCCGTTAACTGGCAGTTAACGGCGTTAACCGGCTGAAACCCCGTGGTAGATGGTAGGCCCACACGAGGCCTGCCACGTCTTAAGCGGGCCGGCCCATTAAGTTTGCGGGCCGGGCCAGCTGACTTAGTTTGACCGGTCAACTATATAGCTGGGCTGGTCCATTAGTTACGTGGGCCGGGCCTAACCTCTAAAGTTGACTGGTCAAAACTTTAATGGGCCGGCCCACTAAGCATGTGGGCCGGGCCGAATGCACTCGTTTGACCGGTCAACAGGCAAAAGGGCCGGCCCACAAGACATGTGGGACCCACTTTCTGGTATCGGGCCGACCCATTTAACAAGTGGGGTCCACCTTAAAGCAAGTGGGCGGCCCAAAAATTGGGCCGGCCCAATTAGCATGTGGTCCCACTTTGCTATCGGCCATTTTTAGTACGTGGGGTCCACATTAGATCAATGGGCTGGCCCAACAAGCCGGTGGTGGGCCAAAAGCACAGTGGGTCCCACTTTCTTAAAAGGCAGCCCATTTAGTATGTGGGGTCCACCATATAGCAAGTGGGGCCCAACAAGATAGTGGTCGGGCCAAAAACACAGTGGGTCCCACTTTCCGGTTAAAGGGCGCCCATTTAGTATGTGGGGTCCACCATATAGCAAGTGGGCCGGCCCAATAAGATAGTGGGCCGGCTAAAAGTGGGTCCCACTTTCCATTAAGGGCGGCCCATTTAGTATGTGGGGTCCACCATATAGCAAGTAGGCCGGCCCAACAAGATAGTGGGCCCAAAAAACACTGGGTCCCACTTTCTTAAAAGGGCCGGCCCATTTAGTATGTGGGGTCCACCATATAGCAAGTGGGCCGGCCCAACACGCTAGTGGGCCGGGCCAAAAACAGGTGGGTCCCACTTTCCTCTTAAAAGGCCGCCCGTTTAGTATGTGGGTCCACCATATAGCAAGTGGGCCGGCCCAACAAGAGAGTGGGCCAGGCCAAAAACACTGGTGGGTCCCTTTCGTCTTAAGGGGCCCATTTAGTATGTGGGGTCCACCACAAAAGCAATTGGGCTGGCCCAACTAGTTAGTGGGCCGGCCAGTGGGTGGGGTCCACCTTAAAGCAAGTGGGCCGGCCCACTTAGAGTGTGGGGTCCACCGTAAATCAAGTGGGCTGGCCCAATAAGTAAGTGGGCCAGCCCGTTTAGTTTGTTTATATGCCGGCGTAATAGGCGCTTTAGGATTTTGCGGGCCGGCACATATGTGATTTCGCTTAATTGGGCCGTTTAAGGGATGGGAATTCGTGATTTAGATACTGAGAATATTTACGCAGCATTGATTTCTGTCGGATAGCCTCACTTACCACAAGCACCAAAGAAAAAATGCGCGAAAGAACTATAAAAACTAACTAAATATTACATCAGCTGCAAGGCTTTGAAAAAATATTACAGAACCCAGAGAAATTGAATGGTAATTAAACCTAGCAATACAATGAAGCGATCCAGCAATCTTTTAAGTTGTCCATGCAGCACCTATATCTGAAACAAAGACATTACAAGTTAAGACAGCAACAATGGAAACGCAAAGACACTGCAATATTGTTTGCCAAAGAATTTGGAACTCATCATTTCGTCGTTATAACAAGATCATTGTAATGCGCACAATAAGCAAACAAAGAGTGCATGCCGCATACCAACAGCCAATATAACAGAGCATGTTAGAATGAAACAGCAGACTTACTACTGTCGAGTCCCATGCAAACCAACATGTTCAGGGAGTACAAAATTGGCATGAACAACATAGTAGCAGGCTATAAATTTTGTAACAACGACTGAGCAAGATGAAGTTATGATGGCTACATCTACAGAGCAGGGAATGTAAACCAAAAATAGAAGTTACGATGGCAAAAGCTAAAGAGGAGGGAATGTGAACCAACATGTGCCAAGTGCAATTACTTCATTTTGGCCGTGAACTAAATAATACTCCTGAACTTATAGTGAAGGGGATGCAAATCAAGATGTTTCGGGATATAAACTTGTAATGAGCAACACATAGAGGATAGTTAATGCTGGAGCTTAGGATGGACCAGATACAGAATATAGTGGGATCACCTGTGAACTTGTATAAGAGGGAATGCAAACCAATATGTTCAGCTTTCCATATGTGAGCGTCATGCCAAGTCAGAGAAACAAGTCAATAATGCAGCTTTTGAAGAACAAGATGGCACGCAAAATTATTATCTAGTAGTATGACAAGTTTATTTGTACTACAGGCTAGATAGCAGAGTGATAGCATGCCAAACTAAGTCCTTACTTTGTTAGCTTACAATGAACTAGATACAAAACAATGGCATCACCTGTAGTACAGGGAATGCAAGCCAACATGTTCATGGAGTAAAAAATTGGCACAAACAACATAGTAGCAGGCCATAATTTTTGTAACAACGACTGAGTAAGATAAAGTTATGATGGCTAGATCTACAGAGCAGGGAATGTAAACCAAATATAGAAGTTACGATGCCAAAAGCTATAGAGCAGGGAATGCGAACCAACATGTGCAATTACTTAAAATTGGCCATGAACTAAATAATAGCAGGATGTTACTATAATACCTATAATTTTTGTAACAACGACTGAGCAAGATAGAAGTTATGATGGCTACATCTACAGAGCAGGGAATGCAAACCAAAATGTTCAATCGCTTAAAGTTAGCAATGAAGTAGAAAATAGCAACGTGTTACGGTCATAGCTAGGAATGAACTAAAAGAGCTTCAGACAAACAAGCATCTGAACCCAGAACATGGCGCTAAAACAAGGGACTTACATTAGGAGAAGCACTCTGTGGGAGTCACAGCAGATCTTCCTGGGGTTGATAGATCCGGTGATGAAGTACGCTACATGTGCTACTTGGGGTTGGAGAGACGGCCATTACACTTCATGATTACTCATCTCATCTGCAAAAATGTAACGGCGCGTCGTTAGCACAAACAGGTTCCCCCAAGATTAAACAAGAACTTGCAGGCAAGCAATAGAAAAGCGACAGTAGAAGAGTTTAGATCATGCACGGCGCCGGTGAAGCAGATCCGGTTCATGCACAGCGGTGTCGGTGAGCAAGATCCGATGCGGTGGACGACGGATCCGGCGAAGCGGCTCCGGTGGGGTGGACGATACCGCAGCTGAAGCGACTGCGGTAGACTGCTGGATGAGCATATGGTTTCGAGGTTCGGCGGGGATGATCCGGTCCGGTTGATGACGGCGTCGATGAAGCGGCTCCGGCAGGCAGCCGGATGACGAGGATCGCGAGGGCTCGGGTAGGCCAGGGAAGTCCGGCGGGGATGTTCCGGTGCGGTGGTCGTGGAGGTGGTAGAGAGAGGGACTTGAGAAGTTCCGGTGGGTGGTCTCAGATGAGAGACTGAGGGAAATGAATTTTTTTGGGAGGGTATCCGGGGCTAGGGAGGTGGTGATCCAAAAAATGACGGCCAGACCCCCCCACCAACCGACTTTGCTGTCATCTCCACAGGGGTAGAATCGGAATTTGGAAGCGTGTGAAATTTTTGTATTTTGTGGGCGGGAAGTTTTGCCGCTATGAGATTTTGAATTTCGCTAAGGTCCAAGTATAATGATAAAAAATTGTGAGACCGTACTAGTACCTCTGTTCAAGGCCGACTGTAAAATCAAATCATCATCAAGTTGAACATCGGTTACTACCATGATCATCATCGGACACAGATCTGGTGACATGCACCTGAAATTGGTGCATCCGTTGCAAAGTATAATGCTAAAATTTTGAGTGACCGTACTAGTACTTATGTTCAAGCCCGAGTGCAACATCAAATCATCATCACGTTGAAAATTTGTTACCATGATCATGATCTATCTCTAAATTTGGCGCATCCGCTAAATCTGGCAAAGTATAATGATAAAGAAATTGTGAGACAGTAGTAGTACTTCTGTTCAAGGTCGAGTGCAACATCAAATCATCATCACGTTTAAAATTTGTTACCATGATCATGATCTACCTCTGAAAATGGGCGCATCCGCTAAAACTTGCAAAGTATAATGATACAAAATTGTGAGACCGTACTAGGACTTATGTTCAAGGTCGAGTGCAACATCAAATCATCATTACATTGAAAAGTGTGTTACCATGATCATGATCTATCTCTGAATTTGGCGCATCCGCTAAATCTCGCAAAGTATAATGATAAAAAATTGTGAGAATGTACTAGTACTTATGTTCAAGGCCGAGTGCAGGATCAAATCATCATCACGTTGAAATTCGTTACAACGATCATGACATATCTCTAAAATTGGCGCATCCGCTAAATCTCGCAAAGTATAATGATAAAAAAATTGTGAGACTGTACTAGTACTTGTGTTCAAGGCCGAGTGCAGGATCAAATCATCATCACGGTGAAATTTGTTACAACGATCATGACATATCTCTGAAATTGGCGCATCCGCTAAATCTTGCATGTGGCGCATCTCGGTGCGGAGCAACAGGCCGGTGCTATCAAGGTTGAGGCGTCGGTAGCGTCATCGGGCTCTCCTCTTTTGATAGATCTTCTACATGGCGCGGCGCACCGCCCGTCGAGAAGCAGTCACATGTGATACCGAGGTGGAGACGTCGCCGGCATCCTCGAGGCGCGGCCGCCCTTCTACGAGCCAGCGTCGACTCAAGGTATGAATCCATGCGTTGTCGCGCCCCTTCTTCCGATGAAGTGGGGTGCCTTAGATTTATTGTTCTTCTCTTACGATTATTTCGAGCCGAACATGTGTGCTCTTTCTCTGAATATATTGCTTGAAAAGCTAACCAAGTTAATTAAATTCACTTCGTTCTTAATCTTGCGTGCTAATTTTGTTATTTTTGCTGACAGTGGTGCGCGCAAGGAGATTTATTTGTGGGTGTGCTGAGCTGTTAGGCCTAAGTCGAAATTAAGCTGAACTTCCAAAGGGAATAAGATTACACATATGAACTTTAAACAGGACCAGGAGCATGAGGGCCAGCAGCAGGGGCGTTGACTGGGAACAAGCCAGGCAAGACGTAATTCTGGAGGAAGAGGCCATATGCTGCGTGCTTGGCCTTGGTTGCAGGGCGGTGCTTCCCCGATGTACTTAGGCCTACACCCGTCGCATGCTGGATCAGGCTGCGGATGTCCTTCTGGAGGATTTTGCCACAGAATGGGCAAAATAGCTCCCCGCGCATGCGGAAACGAATTTCACCACCCTTCAGCCGCTTCAGAACGTAGCGGCTCTTCTGGTCCCTGCGCTCCTT
The DNA here is from genome assembly GCA_030979885.1 of Lolium multiflorum. Classification (NCBI taxonomy): domain Eukaryota; kingdom Viridiplantae; phylum Streptophyta; class Magnoliopsida; order Poales; family Poaceae; genus Lolium; species Lolium multiflorum. The sequence goes on from CM061749.1 coordinate 96,906,926, forward strand.
GTTGTCGTCCATGTCATCAGAATATTCCTGTGAATTATAAAGTACATAATAATCAGGTGCTTAATGAAAGATCGAATAAATACTGCACTATCATAAGCAAACCTTAGAAACCCTAAAATTAAATGTGTAGAACAAGTAAATGGCAGAAGAAATCATACTAAATCACGAGAAAACCCTATGAACAGCAATGAACATAAGCCACAACAATTGCAAGTCCACTAAGTATGAACACATAAATTAATTATATGACAAATCAAGCCAACTACATGGCAGATTAGTCGAAATTAAACTAGAATCTGACCGTACGAACCGTAGAATCAAGTACGTCTACAAGAACAAGGTAGGGGATCAAATCAATCAAGAACCAGGTTCGTGCAAACCACGTGAACAGTAATATGACACAAAAAGGATCGGGACAGTTTCGGTAAAAGAGCAGTACCTCCTCGTCGTCACCCTCGACATCCTCCTGGAACTGAACGTTTGGGCCGAAATCGTCGAAGGGGTCGAGGTCCGCGTCCAGCACCGGGTCTAGGAAGACCTCGCCGTGGTGGCCTGCAACGCCTTGCAGATCTTCGGCGGGAGCAACGGCGTTGCTATCCACCTTCTCCTCGACGGCCAGGACGCCCGTTTCGACCGAGGTCGAAGAATCAGACAAGCAGAGGAGACGAGCGGCCTGGGTGCCCGGTGAAGCCTCACCCGCCGCGACGGCCACTACCGCAGAGGCATCCTCTGCGCGAGCGGCCGCCGATTGCTCCGCCTCGTACGCAAGACCTGTCTTCATGCTGCTGCGGTTGGAAACGAGGAAGTCGATGCCTCGGAGGTGCGGTGAGTTGATGGGAGGGGAGAGGACGAGCTCGCGAGAGACGATGAGGCCGATTATTTTATAGCCTCTGACTCTCTGTATCAGAATGGCATTAGTTGTGGACGCGACAGACGATGAGGCCGATTAGTTGTGGACGCGTGAAGTCGTGCATGTACTCGATTCTCACGTATACCAATACTTCCAAACGTCATAAGTAATTCACAATCATTCAGAATAATATGAGACCTTAACATTTTATTGTTTGTGTCAGATATTGTCCATGAAAAATAACATCCTTCAAAAAATAAATCCCCTATGCCAATCCGGTCATGCCCGTCTACTCCAACTAGCTTCCTCGAGTAATTTGTCACCTTACATTCTTAAAATGAACCAAAATTTGGCACAGGGGCATCACATGGAAAATGATGTTACCATTCTCTCTTCCCATTTTTGTTTGAATTTTTCAAAATTGTCATGCCCTAACGGAAAAAATGTATGTTCCTTCTATGAAGCATGTATCAGAATGGCATTACCAAAACCTGGGGGTGGCGGGGCACATGGTGGTGTGATGATACATCACATTTGGACCACACAACACAATTTGGACCAACCAAAAAAATTCAACCACCCTACACAAACCCTGGTCAAAACTAGTTTGACCAATATTACAAAAGTTGTACATAATTCAGAAACCGTCAGAAATATACGAAGCATTCAGGAGTCAATACTGAAGACAAAGCAATTATGCCAAAAGACGAAGGCAGAGGAGGAACAGGTCTTGCTATATTGCACAACAAAGCCAAATTCAACTTTTCATCGATTCCAAAATTCTGGCTGCAATTAGCACACCCTGGTCTCCTGATGTCGCAATAGTTGGCTGCTGGGAGCGGAGACACTCGACTTCCTTCTTCAACTTATCGCACTCTGTGCGAACTTTCAAGTACTTCGTCTCGAAATATTGCGCATGTTCAGCATGCAACTCCACTTCCTGTTGAAAACTTTCACAGTCACAGTTGCAATCACACTGACCAGCCTTGTCAGTGACCACACTCATCGGTGGCTGGGCGCGTAGTTCCTCGACTTCCTTCTTCAACTTCTTACACTCCGCGAGAACGTCTGAGTACCGTTTATCAAAAGAAGATTGCACGGAACGGGCATTCTCCTTCGATATGGCACGATTTAAAATGCACCTGCCCACGAGGTGGCGGATTTTCTTATGAAGGATGGTGTTGTGGCCCTTGATCTGGTCCAGTTTCGCGGAGAATCGTGTTATCACATCCTGCATTGCAAATTCAACAGCAATGAAGTATGCAGAGTGCAGATGAGGGGGGAGAAATAAACAAATGGAGTGCCAACCTCTTCAATATGCCTGAGAGCTGCAAAGTCCTTGTCCATAGGAACCTCTTCAACTATGGAACCGCCATCCCTGGAAGAAAGACAGTTAAGTAGTTGGATCTGGCAGCCAGCAAGGAGGCGATGAAACTGCGGCACGGCAATGGAAACATACACGGCCGAAGATGCACACACGCGCACTGGCTGCTCCTCTCCCGGAGACTGAGCATTCGTCTCTGATTCTGCATTCAGGATACCAAACCTATGCAAGAGTTTGAGGTTTCTGTTCTGAAGGGTGGTGTTGTGGCCCTTTAATCTCATAATCCCTTCCTGCATGGAAAAATTCACCAGGAACGAATCAGGGATCCTTTTTCATTCACAGGATATGAAAATCATAAGATTAGGAAAAGCATAGGATTTTGTATACATTAGAGAGGGTGTATGCGCTATTTTATGGGCTATTTTGGAATGTACAAAATGAAGTCGTGTTTAATAAACCCAAATCTCATCCCTTCTTGCAGGTTATCCCTATGATTATTCACTAGATCCGTATGTTTCTTATCTCCAGCCCGAGGATCAGCAGGATATCATGGAGTCTGGGTGCAACTGACTAGAGACAGCCGCACGGGATTTTTACAGCCAGGGTGGCTGGCAGTTTCCTCATAGAATTACTTACTGATGTGTTTTTGCCTTTTTGGCACCCGCTGTTTTCTATGTTTCGTTGGTGGATCTTTGTGTCGACTCTAGCTGATCCGTGAGAAGTTGTCATAATTTGTGTATGAACTGAAGAAAGCAATAAAGCAGCCATATACATCATTTTGATGCAGAGGCTGTGATATGTCCCCCATTTCGAAAAAAGGAACAAACATAGGATATATTTCTATAAATCAAACAACTAATGTAGGGAAGAACCCATAGGATCTAAATGCTACACAATTCTTATAGAAGTCCTACGAATTAAAGAAGCCCTCATGCAGTACGGAGATGAAGAGGAAGAAAAAAAAGCAATGGATATACTTCGTATATTATAGTGCATACATTATTAATGCTCTTGAGAGCTAACAAGTGCTCATCAAACAACGGGTCCTCGATAGCTAAGTACGAAGTGGATCCTGCGGTAGAAAGCACGAGCCTGGAACCGTCGGCCCTGGAAGATGATAGCCGGTTTAGTTGGCACCGCCTGCCAGCAAGGACTCAACGAAAATCCGGCATGGCGATGGAAACATACCCAGGAGCTTCGTACCCACCAGGTTGGCGAGAAACGAGCGATTTCTCAACTTGGGTAGGAATGGCGCTGAAACCAGCCGCCATGGAAGAAAGACGGTTAAATTGTTTGATCCGCTAGCCAGCCAGAAGGCAGAGAAACTTCGGCATGGCGATGGAAACATACCGGGGAGCTACGTACCCACCATCTTGGCGAAACACGGTCGATTTCTCGGCATCGGTAGGAAGGGCGACACTTGAACGGGCGGCCCTGGAAGAAAGACGGTCAAATAGCTGGTTCTCCCGGGTAAAAAAAATAGTTGGATCTGTTTGCCTTGCTGTAATCTGCGTTCATGGGGGCAAAGAAAGCACATGGCGATAAAAACCTACCAGGACTCTTGCTGGATTACTCTGCCCTGACCCAACAAGCCCGAAGCAGACTGAGCTTGCGATGGAAGCGCAGACTGAGCTTGCGATGGAAGCGCAGACATGCCTGTCCGCCGGCGCCGCTGGTACACTTTCAAAGTCGGAGTTTGCAGGACTTTCAGCGGGATGGATTTCACCGCGGATTTAGTCTCAGACAACAACGCCTCCTTCCTCTTCTTACACTTCTTCATGTTCTTCTTAGACAACTTGTTGAACGATGGATGAATCGCTGGAGGAAGAAGGAAGGGACAAGCAGGTGGGGATAGAAGGGGTCGGTGTAGAGCTCTCCGGGGAGGGTTCCCCGGGGAGGAGGATGAAAACTGGAACGAACAGGACAGGGATGGGACTGGGCAATCTTGTCCGTCCATCCAAAATCAAAGGGCGGGAGCACATAAGACTTTGGGCCATTGACAGGCTGGTCCTGCCACAGGCGGACCCCAAGTTTCAGCGATTCAATGTCAGTGAAAAGATGGGCAATGTAAAAGAATCTTGTTCGGGGTCGGCCGCGGAAGCCAAATCTCTGTGTCCCAAAGTCTACTAGTAGTCTACTCCTATATAGGTATAGCTGCATAGCCATCATACCATTGCATTGATCGAGCTGTACGCCTTTACCACTCTGATTCAGGTCCAAAATATTAGTGTTCTCTTGTCAAATCAAAGGCCATGTCAGTTTGACGAAATGGACGTTCTTTAACTCACAAACTACTCCAAGGACATCATTTACGGACTACTCAGTTCGGCAAAAAGATTCTTGAAGCCATGTACATATTTTCTGGATCGATTTAGTAATTTGCTACAACTGTAATATTATTTCCAATTTTCAGCAATTTATTTGAATTTTAGGATTTTACTTATAAATTTCGCTAATTGACATGTGTAGGAAAGATAGAAAACAACTAGTGTATGCATGACCAATTAATCTGACTAAATAAATCTTATAGTGGCCACTTTGCATCACTCAAACTGAGAGTGCATGTTAGATTCATATGATAGAATAATGGAGAATCGCTATGACATATGCCTCCTTGAATCCTACGGGAAAGAAATCTACGGGAATTGGTAGAGCTAGGTGTGTGATGGTATCATAGGAAAGACAAAGGAAATTTCTATATAGATTGAGAGTGCATAGCATAGTTGTCACAGATGCATATGAATTTTTCCAAGAGGTCTAACCTCTTATTAGAAATCCCATAGGGTTGTACTAGTATAAGAAAACAATACATAGAAATTTTGGAGGATTCAATTCTTCAAATCAAACAAGCTATATAGGGGGAAAATCATATCCTTTGATTCGTACAATTTGTATAGGAGTTATGTAGGATTTGACTATAGGAGTTATGTAGGATTTGACTATAGGATTTGAATATTTGTACGGTTGTGTAATATTTTTACCCAGATCAATTCACATACCACCGGTTATGTATTTTTTTGGGCTATAAAAATAGGAGGTGTGGTATATTTGATGTGTGTAGAGATAATCTCACCATCTTATAGCCACCCCTAACATTTCGAGCAAACAAAAAAAATCTATACCACTACCCACCTCTCGTCCTACACTCAATTCCTACACAACCAAACAACAAAAATTGGCTATCCCTAGCCAGGTGGTTGGGGATACTCTCACCCCATAAACCTATCTCCTAAACCAAACAACCCCTAATATGGAGGGAAGGAAAACCTAGTATCTGATACTGTACAAAAACACATAAAGCAATCTGGAACCGTCCACATAGAATCAACGGGCCAGAGCAGATGCCTTCTTTGGGAAGGGTCTTGCGCGGAAGCCAAGGAATCCTCTGCGTCGACAATCTGGTGTAGCAGTAAAATAGACCATCATAGCGGAACATTGATGGAGTCACTACAATGCGTCCGAATCCGGGTATAGTCTTGTCATATCAATGGCCATGTCAGTTTCTCCAGATATAATCTATCCGTTAGCTAGTACTACTACTCTAGAGGCTGACGCCACATGCAGAAGTTGTACAGTACTACGACTACTATCGAGTATCGACTAGTCCGATCACGTCCAGGTCCCAACTACTCAAAAATGGCCGTAAAGAAAATGCAGAAGTAGGATGGGGCCACGACAAAAGACATACATCTATTTATGGACAGAGGTAGTATCATATCAGCATGCATTAGCATCTCATTTGCAACTAGTTGCACTCGCATCCTATTATCGGATATCACACTTCTGCACTTTTAAAAAATATGAAGAAAAACAAAACTGGGACACATATTATGTTGTGTATTGCTCCACAGGTCACAGATGAGTATGTAAAAAAAATTCTAGCTTGCACAAAAAAGACAAATGATATGTGAATAGTTAAGGAATATTATTCACTTTGGTCTTTTCTTTTTTCCACAGCTCACATATGGTCACTTTTTGAAACAAATGTTTAGATGTGCGCAAGATACAACATAACCCGTGACTATGATTTGAATTTACATTTTTTTACAAACTCGAAATGTGACATCCGACAATAAGATGAGGGATCAACTAGTTGCGAAATGTTTGCACTCCTGACCATGCATCTGAATCTATCTACTAGACTACTACAACAACATACAAAATGCACCAGTTTTGAACTAGACATGTAACAGCAGTACTAACCGTTGGTTTCCAAAATCTAACGCTTGTGATTAGAGGGATTCGCGTCAAGAGATACCACAACAGCATACACTTCTTTCTAGAACCATCATGTAGCCATTATGTAGAAGAAGAAAAAAGCAGGGTCACACCAATATCACACGTCCCACTCGATAGTAAGAAAGGTTCCAAGTTATTGTTCCCATTTCTCAACTGGTCATACCTTTTTCGATGGTGTAACCTACGTAGTATAAGTTATATATTAGTTGTATGGAAAGTTTGAGCAACATTTAGAACATAATTTTGTACTCCTAATTGGTCCAACATGCATGCTAAGATTGGGGTCTTCACCTTGAAACGGCGAGCGCCGAAAAGCGGGTCAAAATCGCCCAGATCCTCGAAGATATCTACAGGCGCAGCCGCTGTATGAGAGACGGAGTGGGAAACGAGTGGGGCGATGTATGAGAGACGGAGTGGGGGTGTAGTATGTACTATAGTAAGACGGCGAGACGGCGAGGTCAGAGTGATTAAGACTAGTCACAATGGGAAGTACGTAGTACGTAGTATCATACACTACTAGTTTGTGATACTACCTCCACAATGCATAGTATCATAATATGGTTCATACTTATGTCATATTTAAAGTTTTGTAGAATCTCAATGCAAATGTGTGTACATGATGTATTTGTCATGAAGTTTTCTAAGTTTTCTAGGTTTATGTGTTATAATACTACTCTCATCTCTCACCTCATAATTGATGTGACACATTAGATTTTTGCCAACATGGCATGTATGATACTACTTACGAGCCTTAAAAGCACTTTTTTGTGATGTTGATCAAATTGTACTCTAAAATTGTCACTGGACAACAGGTCGGCCTATTGCAAACTTGTTTGAATGAGCTAAAATAGTTAGAAATCTAGAAAATTTGTCACTTCAATGAATTTTCATCCTATAACGTTTACTTAATTTGAAAAACGAATGGGGACGTTTGCCATAATGGGACAATCATTTCTACAAAAAAGAATAAGATGGAAAGTCTCGCAATGTTATTTATCATGACAACATTGACAATGTCACAACCGTGGGGTGATTAGGGAATCCACTCCGCTAGAAAAAACAAACTTATATAAGGCATGTGTGGCAATGCAGTTTGTCTACCTTATACACATATCTCGATGTGTAGCTATATATGGATTTTATTTTCCAACTTTAGATGATCAGTTTATAGTTCACCATTTAATTAGAATTCATAATTTTTGGGAATAAAATACTTGGAGGTACCCTGCAAGTGTGGTACCACAAACAAAGCCCAAACATGGGTCCCAATAGTACAACATAGCGCGCATAGGAAGTTTGAGCAAATTTGAAACCAACCAAATGAGGTAGAAACAAATCAAAAAAAAGTTGTGAAACATGTGCATGGAGCCATCACATGACATGTACTTACTACTAACAAGTAAAAAATATAAAACCCTATCATACATAGAGGTTTGGGGTGAAGAGTTATTATTCACACACATATAGAATAAATATGGACTACTTTTGGCTTTCTACCCATTAATTTGAGCAAGCTTCATGCAGTGTCCACTTCAAACTTGACAACATTGGAACCATAGCTGCTTGAGTTCGCCTCGCTAGCCTCTTCCCATATGTAAGCTTAATTAATTGGTTACACTACGAAAACCACAATCAACTTCTGAATAATGCATGCATTGCCCCCCTTTTGCACATATGCAACTTTGCAAAGTAGGGATTTTTGGTTTACCACACATTAGTGTGTTGTTTTCTTTTTATTAGGACCCATGTTTGGTAGCCACATTTTTCCAAAGCCAAAGTGTGGTTAGCAACAAAAAAAGCTAGTATGGCTAGCCACCAAATTGTGGCTTAAAATATTAAAGCCAAACTTTGTCAAAACTTTGTAAAAAAAAGTTGAGTCTATGACAAATGGACCATATATACATGCAATGAAGTGTGATAAGCCAAATTGTGGCAAAAACCAAACACATGCCAAATAAACTATATGCATGGCTGCCAAATTTTGGCTTCTTGACAAATTGTGGCTAGGAACCAAACATGCCCTTGCTGGCCAAAGGGGTCCAAATATGTGTTTTGTTTATTCGCTATCATGTGCAGTGTGTGCACAATACCACAAATCAAAATTTCACGGGTAGGCCAAACATGCATGCATGGTAGGCGAATCGCCATTTCGAAGGCTAATTTGTCAAACTAGCTTACCATGAAACCATCATTTGTACTCCAATTAATTAAGTTCGGATATGAATGGTGGTCATCAACCAAACTAATAAGAATTCAAAATTTGGGATGATATAGGGATGTGCCCTATTGTTGTGGAATCAGAAAACATTAATTAGCCAACGAAAATGTGGGTTGCATCCAAGTATAGTAGCTCACAAAGTCGATTGCCAAGAAGTTTTTGCCTAAATTTGAAATAAAGCCAAAAATGAGGTTCAAACTTATTGAAATCAGCAAGCAAGGCAATCACGAAGTCACCAATTACTACTTTTATCTAGGAAAAATAACAAACATGATGGCATGCAAATATTCTTGAGAAGCAGAATCATTCTGTAAATATATATTTTTGGAACCATGCATGTTGGACATTGATTCTCTTCTTGCCACATGGGTGAGCTAGCTTGGTTACCGCAAGAACCATGCATGGCGAACTTTCGAATCATGACCCCTTTTTTAAGAGATCAATGAAAAACTTCTTATTTTCGACTATACTTTGCCAAATACAGTTTTTTTGGTTTTCCACATAAAGTCTTTTCATTTTTATTGGCCGAATTAAGGGGGGCAAAATTAAAAGGATGTATTTGTGAAGTGGCTACCGCGTGTATTGCGCACACTACCACCTATACAATTTTCACAAGCGGGTGACATGGTTGGATGGCCATGCATTTCCATGGTTTGTTGGATTATCTCATCATGTAGTATATAATAAATTAATTTTGTAAATATTTTTCAATTCAAGTATTAACGATGGTTATATTACAACTCAAATAAATTGGGAAAATACTGGGATTCGCCTCCCTAGAATCAATCTTGCCCGTCCATTTCCTATCAACTGACTATAGGGAGTACTAGATTTAAATGGCGGTTGGAGTTAATTCCTCAACCTCATCGCAGTATTATTCCCATCTGTCCCCACTAAACAACCCCTGGCGGTTCGTTCTCCCCTGCATTTCGGCAAGTTCCAAAAAACCCCATTGTTTGCAGTTGCTCTCCCTCCCTCCCCCTCAATCCCTCCGATCAGTTCGACGTGCTTCAGCGCTGCCATGGCCGACGGCGGCCTGTTTACGCTGAAGAGGAGCGTCGTTCCCCATGGGACGACCAAGGTGAACGTGGTCTACACGAATGACCCTTCCGTTCTCGAGCACACCCTCAAGATGTACGAACAAAAGCTACTAGAGGACAGGCCCAGGTTCGTCGGCCTCGACCTAGAATACACTGCGGACCAAGTAAGTACCGCCGTCGTTCAGTTGGCCATGGACGACCACGTCCTGGTGTACCATTTCTGCAGGTATGTTCTTCACATGCCTTCCTTTATCCTTTTGTTTTTTAATATAGAAACTCTTCCTTTATCTTGGATCTGCTTTTTTATTTCGAAATAGACTAGGTTCTAACTTGTATGAAAACACGAACAAACTAACTTGTATGAAAAATGTGGTCTGGAACGTAATATCCAACATACTTGTATAATTTTTTTGGATTGACCACGATATCTAGTTTCATGATTTTGGTACTCAAAATTTGCACAAATTTCATGTACTCATACTCACCGATAATCGGCATGGATGTCAAGATATTAACATATAGTAACTGAATCTTAACTTGACACTTAAATAATTAGATCATATAGTCGCAACAATAATTCATGTTATTTTGATGTGTATCACTGATGCAAAATCATTGTTTCACTGCAACAAGTATACAGTTTACTGGAAGAAAAATATGTGTACTATTTCAGCATATACGATCTTACAAGATTGATTTGTGTTAACATGCAGGAGTCCTGATAATCTGGCACTGCAAGAATTCCTTCAACATAAAGGAATTTGTTTCACAACTGTTGACATCAGGGGTGACTCTAGCAGGTTTGCTAGAGATGGCATTAAAATTCCTAAACATAATTGGATTGACATTCAGGATATGATCAATTTCAATGGTCCTGGCAATAGGACTGGCATGGGTGATTTGGCAGCCGCCATCATTGACCCATCTTACAAAGACATGAAGACCAAGTTCCCTACTAGCAGCCACGATCAATGGGAGTGCATGCCATTGCCTGAAGTAAACTTGAGGTATGCTGCGATTGATGGGTATGTCAGTTTTGAGTTGTACAGGCGACTCAAAAAAATCAATGATGGGCAGCGTCAAGCACAACCAATTCCAAGGGAAGTGGTTTGCCCGGATTGCAAGGAAGCGGCTAGGTTGGCCGCTCTTCCCCCTGCCTGGCGCGACGAGAAGAAGCAGTGTGTCGGGACAACCTACTGGGAATTTGTATCTTATTGCTTTAGGCACAACATACCATTTGATCCGAAGAATATGCCACCATGGATAAAGGACCCGTGCGAGCCTACTTCGGGGTCTCCGTGGGATGGCGGTTCACATGGTGAGCAAGCTAGGGCAACGGCTGGATGTGGTGAGCTAGCAAGGGCAGGGCCTGTATCTGGTTGGGAAGCTCCAACAAGGATTCCCGACACACGAAGTGCGAACGAGTGCAGAACTTGGACTGCCAACCCATGGGAGGCAGGTACAAGCGGCACCGGCAAGCGCATCAAGAGGGATGATGATAATTGGTGAACTAGGCTGGCGTTATATGTTTCCAAGATTGTACATAAGTTTAGAATTATGAACTGGTAGTATTGTTTAGGTGATGTAATTACTTTTGCAACAATGTGTATGAGGTTTCAGAACCACGCATCCTTATTTAAACATGTTTAAAACATGAAAATGAAAAGGTAAGCCTGCATCCTTCTTAGTCACTCCAAAATGAAGCTTTTGGGAAGGTATTTGAAATTTCCATGTTTGAAACCCAAAACGACTTCTCTTCGTGATTGACTTCATAAGACAAAGTTCAGGCTTAGGGGTAGATACATGATTTTTCTGGTTTGAATATGACTAGACCTTGTTTATCAACTTGAGTGCTTACTATATGACATAAGAAGGCTATGTGCTTTGGTTTTTTTGAAATTTTATGCCCATTTGAATCTTGGTCAAATCCTAGGTACGGTTTGACCAAGATTTGAACAAGTTTAAAATATTAAAATAAAATGTAAGCCCGGTCTGGATCCTTCTTAGTCACTCTGAAATGAAGCTTTTGGGAGGTTTTTGAAATTTCCATGTTTGAAACCCAAAACCACTTCCCTTCATGCTTGACTTCGTAAGATAGAGTTTAGGGTTAGGGGTAGATACATGATTTTTCTAACTATTTTTATGCCCATTTGAATCTTGGTCAAATCATAGGTTTGACCAAGATTTAAACATGTTTAAAATATGAAAATGAAAAGGTAAGCCTGCATCCTTCTTAGTCACTCCAAAATGAAGTTTTTGGGAAGGTTTTTGAAATTTCCATGTTTGAAACCCAAAATGACTTCCCTTCATGCTTGACTTCATAAGACAAAGTTTAGGGTTAGGGGTAGATACATGATTTTTCTAGTTTGAATATGTCTAGACCTTGTTTATCAACTTGAGTGCTTATTATATGACATAAAAAGGCTATGTGCTTTGGTTTTTCATTTTTATACCCATTTGAATCTTGGTCAAATCCTAGGTTTGACCAAGATTTGAACAAGTTTAAAACATAAAAATAAAAGGTAAGCTCGACCTGGATCCTTCTTAGTCACTCTAAAATGAAGCTTTTGGGGGGTTCTTGAAATTTCCATGTTTGAAACCCAAAACCACATCTCTTCATGCTTGACTTCATAAGACAGAGTTTAGGGTTAGGGTAGATACATGATTTGTCTGGTTTGAATATGTCTTGACCTTGTTTATCAACTTGAATGCTTAATATATGACATAAGAATACTATGTGCTTTGGTTTTCATTTTTTGATTTTTTCTGAATTTTTATGCCCATTTGATCTTGGTCAAATCCTAGGTTTAACCAAGGTTTAAACAAGTTTAAAACATGAAAATAAAAGGTAAGCCTGCATCCTTCTTAGTCACTCCAAAATGAAGCTTTTGGGAAGGTTTTTGTAATTTCCATGTTTGAAACCCAAAACGACTTCTCTTCGTGCTTGACTTCATAAGACAAAGTTTAGGGTTAGGGGTAGATACAAGATTTTTCTGGTTTGAATATCTCTAGACCTTGTTTACCAACTTGAGTGCTTACTATATATGACATAAGAAGGCTATGTGCTTTGGTTTTTCAGTTTTTTTGAATTTTTATACCCATTTGAATCTTGGTCAAATCCTAGCTACGGTTTGACCAAGATTTGAACATGTTTAAAACATGAAAATAAAAGGTAAGCATGGATCCTTCTTAGTAACTCTAAAATGAAGCTTTTGGGAGGTTTTTGAAATTTCCATGTTTGAAACCCAAAACCACTTCTCTTCATGCTTGATCGACTTCATAAGACAGAATTTAGGGTTAGTGGGTAGATACATGATTTGTCTGGTTTGAATATGTTTAGACCTTGTTTATCAAATTGAATGCTTACTATATGACATAAGAATACTATGTGCTTTAGTTTTCATTTTTTGATTTTTTCTGATTTTTTTTGCCCATTTGATCTTGGTCAAATCCTAGGTTTAACCAAGATTTAAACAAGTTTAAGACATGAAAATGAAAAGGTAAGCCTGCATCCTTCTTAGTCACTCCAAAATGAAGCTTTTGGGAAGGTTTTTGAAATTTCCATGTTTGAAACCCAAAACCACTTCTCTTCATGCTTTACTTCATAAGACAGAGTTTAGGGTTAGGGGTAGATATACGTGATTTGTCTAGTTTGAATATGTCTAGACCTTGTTTTATCAACTTGAATTCTTACTATATGACATAAAAAAAACTATGTGGTTTGGTTTGATAGTTCATTGTTCATAATTCATAGTTGATCATACATACGGATCATACATACAGAATTGCGCGATCCTTATCGCGACTTCTAACCTATCTAGTCGTCGAGGAAGATGATGGTCGCGTTCTCCTCCGCATCCCGCGCCTCCTTCTCCTTCACGGCGGCGATGGCCGCCGCCTTGTCTTCTTCCTCCGCCCTCTTCTTGTCGGCATCGTCCTTGAGGGACGCGGCCAGCGCCTTCAAGAAGAGGGGGTCTTCCCCTTCCTCCGCCTCCTCCGCCTCCTCGCCGGCTGGCGGCGCGAATCCGCCGCTGGTGCTCGCCTCCCACGCCGCCTTCGACCGGCGGTTCCTCTCCCGGTCGGCGCGCCATTTGTTGAAGACGGGGCCGCTCATCGGTTTGAGCGGCGGATCCGCCTTGTACCAGAGCCCGCCCGGGGCGAACTCGCGGAGCGACGACGGCATGTACAGGGAGCCTCTGTACCTGCACGCCGCGCGCCGACTCCCGGCGGCGGACTGCTTGCACTGGAGCCGCCACGCCTCCTCGAGCGTGTCCGGCGCGCGGGATCGCTTCGATCCGCTCGCGGGCGACGCGGAACTGGTACGGCGTGAATACATGGCGAGCGGCGAAGAATCACCACCCTGCAATCAAGGCCAAGCACGCAGCATATGGCCTCTTCCTTACGTCTTTTGACTGGTTTGTTGCCGGTCAACGCCCCTGCTGCTGGCCCTGATGCTCCTGGTCCTGTTTAAAGTTCAGCATTAAACTCTACTATACAACTGTCGTGGTCTTGTGATGTACAGTAGTACTCTTTTGATGCATTTGTGATGTAGTAGTACTATACTTTTTTTTGAACTGATATAGTACTATCTAAGAAAAGTACTCCCTCCGATTCACATTCTTTTTAGCACCAAGAAATATGGATCGGAGCGAGGGAGTAAATTGGCATCTCGTGCATGAAGCTTGACAGATTGATCGGGTTGGCTAGAACGGCTAAACAATGCTGCTCATTAGGCAAATGCATGCCATGTACGATAGTATACATCCAGTAAAGAAGTCTATACTGACATAAAAAAAGACTACATTGGGGATGAGAGTCAATTGGGGCATCTACAATACAGAAAATCTTGCTCGTAGTTGATTTTGGCTAAGAGGGTTTTGTGCCCATACTTGTATCTTGGTCAAATCCTAGGTTTGACAATGATTTAAACAAGTTTAAAATATGAAAATGAAAAGGTAAGCATGGATACTTCTTAGTCACTCTAAAATGAAGCTTTTGGGAGGTTTTTGATATTTCCATGTTTGAAACCAAGAACCACTTCTCTTCATGCTTGGCTTCATAAGATAAAGTTTAGGGGTTAGGGGGTAGATACATGATTTGTTTGGTTTGAATATGTCTAGACCTTGTTTATCAGCTTGAATGCTTACTATATGACATAAGAAGACTATGTACTTTGGTTTTTCATTTTTTGTTTTTTAATTTTATGCCCATTTGAATCTTGGTCAAATACACTAGCTATGACCAAGATGTAAACAAGTTTAAAACATGAAAATGAAAAGGTAAGCATGGATCCTTCTTAGTCACTCTAAAATGAAGCTTTTGGCGGGTTCTTGAAATTTCCAAGTTTGAAACCCAAAACCACTTCTCTTCATGCTTGACTACATAAGACAGAGTTTAGGGTTAGGGGTAGATACATGATTTTTCTTGTTTGAATATATCTAGACCTTGTTTGTCAACTTTAATGCTAACTATATGACATAAGAAAACTATGTGCTTTGGTTTTTAATTTTTCTATTTTTTTTTATTTTGATGCACATTTGAATCTTTGTCAAATCCTAGGTTTGACCAAGATTTAAACAAGTATAAAACATGAAAATGAAAAGGGGAAGCATGTATCCTTCTTAGTCACTCTAAAATGAAGTTTTTGGGATGTTCTTGAAATTTTCATGTTTGAAACCCAAAACCACTTCTCTTCATGCTTGACTTCATAAGATATAGTTTAGGGGCTAGGGGATAGATACATGATTTGCCTAGGTTTGAATATGCATGTCCAAACCTTGTTTATCAACTTGAATGCTTAGTATATGACATAAGAAGACTATATGCTTTTGTTTTTCATTTTTCTGATTTTTTTAAATTTTATGCCCATTTGAATCTTTTGGTCAAATCCTTGGTTTAATTTGACACGGATTTAAACAAGTTTAAAATATGAAAATGAAAAGGTGGTAAGCAGGCATGGATCCTTCTTATATATATTAGTCACTCTAAAATGAAGCTTTTGGGAGGTTTTTGAAATTTCCATGTTTGAAACCCAAAACCACTTCTCTTCATGTTGTTGACTTCATAAGATAGAGTTTAGGGGTTAGGGGTATAGATACATGATTTGTCTTGTTTGAATATGTGTCTAGACCTTGTTTATCAACTTTAATGCTTACTATATGACATAAGAACACTATGTGCTTTAATTTGGTTTTTAATTTTTATAATTTTTTTGAATTTTGATGCACATTTTGAATCTTGGTCAAATCCTAGGTTTGACCGAGATTTGAACAAGTTTAAAACAAGAAAATAAAAGGTAAGCCCGCCAGACTGGATCCTTCTTAGTCACTCTATAATGAAGCTTTTAGGGGGGTTGTTGAAAATGTAAGCATGTATCCTTCTTAGTACGTCACACCACAATGAAGCTTTTGGGAGGGTTTTTTAAATGTCCATGTTTGAAACCCAAAACGACTTCTCTTCGTGCTTGACTTCATAATTAAGACAAAGTTTAGGGTTAGGGGTAGATACATGATTTTTCTGGTTTGAATATGTCTAGACTTTGTTTATCAACTTGAGTGCTTACTATATGGCATATATAAGAAGCTAGGCTATGTGCTTTGGTTTTTCATTTTTTTTGAATTTTTATGCCCATTTGAATCTTGGTCAAATCCTAGGTACGTACGGTTTGACCAAGATTTGAACATGTTTAAAACATGAAAATAAAAGGTAAGCATGGATCCTTCTTAGTCACTCTAAAATGAAGCTTTTGGGAGGTTTTTGAAATTTACATGTTTGAAACCCAAAACCACTTCTCTTCATGCTTGGCTTCGTAAGATAGAGTTTAGGGTTTGGGGTAGATACGTACATGATTTTTCTAAGTATTTTTACGCCCATTTGAATCTTCGTCAAATCCTAAGTTTGACCAAGATTTGAACAAGTTTAAAACATGAAAATGAAAAGGGTAAGCCTGGATCCTTGTTTAGGGTTAGGGGGTAGATACATGATTTTTGTGGTTTGAATATGCCAGACCTTGTTTATCACCTTGAATGCTTACTATATGACATAGGAAGACGGCGTGCTTTTGTTTTTCTTTTTTTTGATTTGTTTTTGAATTTTTATGCCCATTTGAATCTTGGTCAAGTCATAGGTTTGACCAAGATTTAAACATGTTTAAAACATGAAAATGAAAAAGTAAGCCTGGATCCTTCTTAGTCACTCCAAAATGTACCAATTGATAAATGAGTTAACTTGGCTTCATGGAAAAAATAATGTCATGTAAATGATTTAACTTGGCTTTCGTACCCTTGAATCCATAGGAAACTTTGTATAAATGTAGTAGTATAATAATCAACCGAGTTTTTACATCAACAGGTCTGTCACTTACGTGTGGTGCCCATGCGTGAGGTCCCACACTTCAGTGAGCACAAGTCACGTGCAATAGGTACGCAAACTCCCAGCCATTTTCTTTGTCAAGAGAAGACGCATCAGGATGCGTATCGGAAGTATGTGGGTCCTTCTGGATCCTTCGGTTGTCCCTCTCACAAAAAAACAAATCTCTCTCATTCTCGGCCTCGCTCGACTCGCTCGCTCGCTCGCTCCTGCTCACTGACAAACCCTGCACAAAAGTCAACATCATCACAAAAGGGGAGACACCATAATTCTCTCCCTTCTTCCTTCTTCCGAGTGATCCCTCTTCCTCCGAGTTTCACTCGACGGGCAAACACACATGTGTTGCATAGTAATAATAAAAAAGTAGAAAAATCGACCTACGAATCTATGATTAAATAGGTTAAACTAGGGTTTTGCCCACTACTACAGATCAAGTTCAAAAATATCCAACTACTACTTCGATTTTGGGCTACTAATATAAAATTAAAATAAGTTGAACTAGTATTCCTCTAAAAAATCATTTTGGTATGCATTGTTTGATACTTTTCATAGCTATAGTGCATCACAAATTTATGATTTCATGCTTTGCTTTGCCAATTTCGATTTTTTCTAACCACCTTCTCTTTGATTTCAAATTTAGGTCAAACTATCGATGCCTACTATGTGTTCTACTTGAATTGGATGCAGCGTGCGCACATGTTTTGCCATTGTTTTGGGCTTCCACACATCTTTGGGGCATCCAAGTATTTAAGTTACCTTGTTTTTTTGAATTGTAATTCATACCCTTCCTCCCAATTTTTATGCCCATTTGAATCTTGGTCAAATCCTAAGTTTGACCAAGATTTGAACAAGTTTAAAACATGAAAATGAAAAGGTAAGCCTGAATCCTTCTTAGTCACTCTAAAATGAGAAGCTTTTGGGAGTTTTTTGAAATTTCCATGTTTGAAACCCAAAACCACTTCTCTTCATGCTTGACTTCATAAGACAGAGTTAATTTAGGGTTAGGGGGTAGATACATGATTTGTCTAGTTTGTTGTTTAGACCTTGTTTATCAACTTGAATGCTTACTATATGACATAATAATACTATGTGCTTTGGTTTTCATTTTTTTTGATTTTTTCTGAATTTTTATGCCCATTTGATCTTGGTCAAATCCTAGGCTTAACCAATATTTAAACAAGTTTAAAACATGAAAATGAAAAGGTAAGCCTGTATCCTTCTTAATTAGTCACTCCAAAATGAAGCTTTTGGGAAGGTTTTTGAAATTTCCATGTTTGAAATCCAAAACGACTTCTCTTCGTGCTTGACTTCATAAGACAAAGTTTAGGGCTAGGGGTAGAAACATGATTTTTCTGGTTTGAATATGTCTAGACCTTGTTTATCAACTT
Source organism: Lolium multiflorum (assembly GCA_030979885.1). Taxonomy (NCBI): domain Eukaryota; kingdom Viridiplantae; phylum Streptophyta; class Magnoliopsida; order Poales; family Poaceae; genus Lolium; species Lolium multiflorum. Next base: position 96,925,353 of record CM061749.1, read on the forward strand.
GAGTGCTTACGTACTATATGACATAAGAAGGCTATATGCTTTGGTTTTTCATTTTTTTTGAAATTTTATGCCCATTTTTGAATCTTGATCAAATCCTAGGTACGGTTTGACCAAGATTTGAACAATTTTAAAACATGAAAATAAAAGGTAAGCCCGACCTGGATCCTTTAGTCACTCTAAAATGAAGCTTTTGGGGGTTCTTGAAATTTCCAAGTTTGAAACCCAAAACCACTTCTCTTCATGCTTGACTACATAAGACAGAGTTTAGGGTTAGGGGTAGATACATGATTTTTCTTGTTTGAATATATCTAGACCTTGTTTATATCAACTTTAATGCTAACTATATGACATAAGAAAACTATGTGCTTTGGTTTTTAATTTTTCTGATTTTTTATTTTGATGCACATTTGAATCTTTGTCAAATCCTAGGTTTGACCAAGATTTAAACAAGTATAAAACATGAAAATGAAAAGGGGAAGCCTGTATCCTTCTTAGTCACTCTAAAATGAAGTTTTTGGGATGTTCTTGAAATTTTCATGTTTGAAACCCAAAACCACTTCTCTTCATGCTTGACTTCATAAGATATAGTTTAGGGGCTAGGGGATAGATACATGATTTGCCTAGGTTTGAATATGCATGTCCAAACCTTGTTTATCAACTTGAATGCTTAGTATATGACATAAGAAGACTATATGCTTTTGTTTTTCATTTTTCTGATTTTTTTAAATTTTATGCCCATTTGAATCTTTTGGTCAAATCCTTGGTTTAATTTGACACGGATTTAAACAAGTTTAAAATATGAAAATGAAAAGGTGGTAAGCAGGCATGGATCCTTCTTATATATATTAGTCACTCTAAAATGAAGCTTTTGGGAGGTTTTTGAAATTTCCATGTTTGAAACCCAAAACCACTTCTCTTCATGTTGTTGACTTCATAAGATAGAGTTTAGGGGTTAGGGGTATAGATACATGATTTGTCTTGTTTGAATATGTGTCTAGACCTTGTTTATCAACTTTAATGCTTACTATATGACATAAGAACACTATGTGCTTTAATTTGGTTTTTAATTTTTATAATTTTTTTTGAATTTTGATGCACATTTTGAATCTTGGTCAAATCCTAGGTTTGACCGAGATTTGAACAAGTTTAAAACAAGAAAATAAAAGGTAAGCCCGCCAGACTGGATCCTTCTTAGTCACTCTATAATGAAGCTTTTAGGGGGGTTGTTGAAAATGTAAGCATGTATCCTTCTTAGTACGTCACACCACAATGAAGCTTTTGGGAGGGTTTTTTAAATGTCCATGTTTGAAACCCAAAACGACTTCTCTTCGTGCTTGACTTCATAATTAAGACAAAGTTTAGGGTTAGGGGTAGATACATGATTTTTCTGGTTTGAATATGTCTAGACTTTGTTTATCAACTTGAGTGCTTACTATATGGCATATATAAGAAGCTAGGCTATGTGCTTTGGTTTTTCATTTTTTTTTGAATTTTTATGCCCATTTGAATCTTGGTCAAATCCTAGGTACGTACGGTTTGACCAAGATTTGAACATGTTTAAAACATGAAAATAAAAGGTAAGCATGGATCCTTCTTAGTCACTCTAAAATGAAGCTTTTGGGAGGTTTTTGAAATTTCCATGTTTGAAACCCAAAACCACTTCTCTTCATGCTTGGCTTCGTAAGATAGAGTTTAGGGTTTGGGGTAGATACGTACATGATTTTTCTAAGTATTTTTACGCCCATTTGAATCTTCGTCAAATCCTAAGTTTGACCAAGATTTGAACAAGTTTAAAACATGAAAATGAAAAGGGTAAGCCTGGATCCTTGTTTAGGGTTAGGGGGTAGATACATGATTTTTGTGGTTTGAATATGTCAGACCTTGTTTATCACCTTGAATGCTTACTATATGACATAGGAAGACGGCGTGCTTTTTTTTTTTTTTTTTTGATTTTTTTTGAATTTTTATGCCCATTTGAATCTTGGTCAAATCATAGGTTTGACCAAGATTTAAACATGTTTAAAACATGAAAATGAAAAAGTAAGCCTGGATCCTTCTTAGTCACTCCAAAATGTACCAATTGATAAATGAGTTAACTTGGCTTCATGGAAAAAATAATGTCATGTAAATGATTTAACTTGGCTTTCGTACCCTTGAATCCATAGGAAACTTTGTATAAATGTAGTAGTATAATAATCAACCGAGTTTTTACATCAACAGGTCTGTCACTTACGTGTGGTGCCCATGCGTGAGGTCCCACACTTCAGTGAGCACAAGTCACGTGCAATAGGTACGCAAACTCCCAGCCATTTTCTTTGTCAAGAGAAGACGCATCAGGATGCGTATCGGAAGTATGTGGGTCCTTCTGGATCCTTCGGTTGTCCCTCTCACAAAAAAAAACAAATCTCTCTCATTCTCGGCCTCGCTCGACTCGCTCGCTCGCTCGCTCGCTCCTGCTCACTGACAAACCCTGCACAAAAGTCAACATCATCACACGAAAAAGGGGAGACACCATAATTCTCTCCCTTCTTCTCTCCTTCCGAGTGATCCCTCTTCCTCCGAGTTTCACTCGACGGGCAAACACACATGTGCTGCATAGTAATAATAAAAAAGTAGAAAAATCGACCTACGAATCTATGATTAAATAGGTTAAACTAGGGTTTTGCCCACTACTACAGATCAAGTTCAAAAATATCCAACTACTACTTCGATTTTGGGCTACTAATATAAAATTAAAATAAGTTGAACTAGTATTCCTCTAAAAAATCATTTTGGTATGCATTGTTTGATACTTTTCATAGCTATAGTGCATCACAAATTTATGATTTCATGCTTTGCTTTGCCAATTTCGATTTTTTCTAACCACCTTCTCTTTGATTTCAAATTTAGGTCAAACTATCGATGCCTACTATGTGTTCTACTTGAATTGGATGCAGCGTGCGCACATGTTTTGCCATTGTTTTGGGCTTCCACACATCTTTGGGGCATCCAAGTATTTAAGTTACCTTGTTTTTTTGAATTGTAATTCATACCCTTCCTCCCAATTTTTATGCCCATTTGAATCTTGGTCAAATCCTAAGTTTGACCAAGATTTGAACAAGTTTAAAACATGAAAATGAAAAGGTAAGCCTGAATCCTTCTTAGTCACTCTAAAATGAGAAGCTTTTGGGAGTTTTTTGAAATTTCCATGTTTGAAACCCAAAACCACTTCTCTTCATGCTTGACTTCATAAGACAGAGTTAATTTAGGGTTAGGGGGTAGATACATGATTTGTCTAGTTTGTTGTTTAGACCTTGTTTATCAACTTGAATGCTTACTATATGACATAATAATACTATGTGCTTTGGTTTTTTTTTTTTGATTTTTTATGAATTTTTATGCCCATTTGATCTTGGTCAAATCCTAGGCTTAACCAATATTTAAATAAGTTTAAAACATGAAAATGAAAAGGTAAGCCTGTATCCTTCTTAATTAGTCACTCCAAAATGAAGCTTTTGGGAAGGTTTTTGAAATTTCCATGTTTGAAATCCAAAACGACTTCTCTTCGTGCTTGACTTCATAAGACAAAGTTTAGGGCTAGGGGTAGAAACATGATTTTTCTGGTTTGAATGTGTCTAGACCTTGTTTATCAACTTGAGTGCTTACTATATGACATAAGAAGGCTATATGCTTTGGTTTTTCATTTTTTTGAAATTTTATGCCCATTTGAATCTTGATCAAATCCTAGGTATGGTTTGACCAAGATTTGAACAATTTTAAAACATGAAAATAAAAGGTAAGCCCGACCTGGATCCTTTAGTCACTCTAAAATGAAGATTTTGGGGGGTTCTTGAAATTTCCAAGTTTGAAACCCAAAACCACTTCTCTTCATGCTTGACTACATAAGACAGAGTTTAGGGTTAGGGGTAGATACATGATTTTTCTTGTTTGAATATATCTAGACCTTGTTTATATCAACTTTAATGCTAACTATATGACATAAGAAAACTATGTGCTTTGGTTTTTAATTTTTCTGATTTTTTATTTTGATGCACATTTGAATCTTTGTCAAATCCTAGGTTTGACCAAGATTTAAACAAGTATAAAACATGAAAATGAAAAGGGGAAGCCTGTATCCTTCTTAGTCACTCTAAAATGAAGTTTTTGGGATGTTCTTGAAATTTTCATGTTTGAAACCCAAAACCACTTCTCTTCATGCTTGACTTCATAAGATATAGTTTAGGGGCTAGGGGATAGATACATGATTTGCCTAGGTTTGAATATGCATGTCCAAACCTTGTTTATCAACTTGAATGCTTAGTATATGACATAAGAAGACTATATGCTTTTGTTTTTCATTTTTCTGATTTTTTTTAAAATTTATGCCCATTTGAATCTTTTGGTCAAATCCTTGGTTTAATTTGACACGGATTTAAACAAGTTTAAAATATGAAAATGAAAAGGTGGTAAGCAGGCATGGATCCTTCTTATATATATTAGTCACTCTAAAATGAAGCTTTTGGGAGGTTTTTGAAATTTCCATGTTTGAAACCCAAAACCACTTCTCTTCATGCATGTTGTTGACTTCATAAGATAGAGTTTAGGGGTTAGGGGTATAGATACATGATTTGTCTTGTTTGAATATGTGTCTAGACCTTGTTTATCAACTTTAATGCTTACTATATGACATAAGATCGAACACTATGTGCTTTAATTTGGTTTTTAATTTTTATAATTTTTTTTGAATTTTGATGCACATTTTGAATCTTGGTCAAATCCTAGGTTTGACCGAGATTTGAACAAGTTTAAAACAAGAAAATAAAAGGTAAGCCCGCCAGACTGGATCCTTCTTAGTCACTCTATAATGAAGCTTTTAGGGGGGTTGTTGAAAATGTAAGCATGTATCCTTCTTAGTACGTCACACCACAATGAAGCTTTTGGGAGGGTTTTTTAAATGTCCATGTTTGAAACCCAAAACGACTTCTCTTCGTGCTTGACTTCATAATTAAGACAAAGTTTAGGGTTAGGGGTAGATACATGATTTTTCTGGTTTGAATATGTCTAGACTTTGTTTATCAACTTGAGTGCTTACTATATGGCATATATAAGAAGCTAGGCTATGTGCTTTGGTTTTTCATTTTTTTTGAATTTTTATGCCCATTTGAATCTTGGTCAAATCCTAGGTACGTATGGTTTGACCAAGATTTGAACATGTTTAAAACATGAAAATAAAAGGTAAGCATGGATCCTTCTTAGTCACTCTAAAATGAAGCTTTTGGGAGGTTTTTGAAATTTCCATGTTTGAAACCCAAAACCACTTCTCTTCATGCTTGGCTTCGTAAGATAGAGTTTAGGGTTTGGGGTAGATACGTACATGATTTTTCTAAGTATTTTTACGCCCATTTGAATCTTCGTCAAATCCTAAGTTTGACCAAGATTTGAACAAGTTTAAAACATGAAAATGAAAAGGGTAAGCCTGGATCCTTGTTTAGGGTTAGGGGGTAGATACATGATTTTTGTGGTTTGAATATGCCAGACCTTGTTTATCACCTTGAATGCTTAGTATATGACATAGGAAGACGGCGTGCTTTTGTTTTTCTTTTTTTTTTGATTTTTTTAATTTTTATGCCCATTTGAATCTTGGTCAAGTCATAGGTTTGACCAAGATTTAAACAAGTTTAAAACATGAAAATGAAAAAGTAAGCCTGGATCCTTCTTAGTCACTCCAAAATGTACCAATTGATAAATGAGTTAACTTGGCTTCATGGAAAAAATAATGTCATGTAAATGATTTAACTTGGCTTTCGTACCCTTGAATCCATAGGAAACTTTGTATAAATGTAGTAGTATAATAATCAACCGAGTTTTTACATCAACAGGTCTGTCACTTACGTGTGGTGCCCATGCGTGAGGTCCCACACTTCAGTGAGCACAAGTCACGTGCAATAGGTACGCAAACTCCCAGCCATTTTCTTTGTCAAGAGAAGACGCATCAGGATGCGTATCGGAAGTATGTGGGTCCTTCTGGATCCTTCGGTTGTCCCTCTCACAAAAAAACAAATCTCTCTCATTCTCGCCCTCGCTCGACTCGCTCGCTCGCTCCTGCTCACTGACAAACCCTGCACAAAAGTCAACATCATCACACGAAAAAGGGGAGACACCATAATTCTCTCCCTTCTTCTCTCCTTCCGAGTGATCCCTCTTCCTCCGAGTTTCACTCGACGGGCAAACACACATGTGCTGCATAGTAATAATAAAAAAGTAGAAAAATCGACCTACGAATCTATGATTAAATAGGTTAAACTAGGGTTTTGCCCACTACTACAGATCAAGTTCAAAAATATCCAACTACTACTTCGATTTTGGGCTACTAATATAAAATTAAAATAAGTTGAACTAGTATTCCTCTAAAAAATCATTTTGGTATGCATTGTTTGATACTTTTCATAGCTATAGTGCATCACAAATTTATGATTTCATGCTTTGCTTTGCCAATTTCGATTTTTTCTAACCACCTTCTCTTTGATTTCAAATTTAGGTCAAACTATCGATGCCTACTATGTGTTCTACTTGAATTGGATGCAGCGTGCGCACATGTTTTGCCATTGTTTTGGGCTTCCACACATCTTTGGGGCATCCAAGTATTTAAGTTACCTTGTTTTTTGAATTGTAATTCATACCCTTCCTCCCAATTTTTATGCCCATTTGAATCTTGGTCAAATCCTAAGTTTGACCAAGATTTGAACAAGTTTAAAACATGAAAATGAAAAGGTAAGCCTGAATCCTTTTAGTCACTCTAAAATGAGAAGCTTTTGGGAGTTTTTTGAAATTTCCATGTTTGAAACCCAAAACCACTTCTCTTCATGCTTGACTTCATAAGACAGAGTTAATTTAGGGTTAGGGGGTAGATACATGATTTGTCTAGTTTGTTGTTTAGACCTTGTTTATCAACTTGAATGCTTACTATATGACATAATAATACTATGTGCTTTGGTTTTCTTTTTTTTTGATTTTTTCTGAATTTTTATGCCCATTTGATCTTGGTCAAATCCTAGGCTTAACCAATATTTAAATAAGTTTAAAACATGAAAATGAAAAGGTAAGCCTGTATCCTTCTTAATTAGTCACTCCAAAATGAAGCTTTTGGGAAGGTTTTTGAAATTTCCATGTTTGAAATCCAAAACGACTTCTCTTCGTGCTTGACTTCATAAGACAAAGTTTAGGGCTAGGGGTAGAAACATGATTTTTCTGGTTTGAATGTGTCTAGACCTTGTTTATCAACTTGAGTGCTTACTATATGACATAAGAAGGCTATATGCTTTGGTTTTTCATTTTTTTTGAAATTTTATGCCCATTTGAATCTTGATCAAATCCTAGGTACGGTTTGACCAAGATTTGAACAATTTTAAAACATGAAAATAAAAGGTAAGCCCGACCTGGATCCTTTAGTCACTCTAAAATGAAGATTTTGGGGGTTCTTGAAATTTCCAAGTTTGAAACCCAAAACCACTTCTCTTCATGCTTGACTACATAAGACAGAGTTTAGGGTTAGGGGTAGATACATGATTTTTCTTGTTTGAATATATCTAGACCTTGTTTATATCAACTTTAATGCTAACTATATGACATAAGAAAACTATGTGCTTTGGTTTTTAATTTTTCTGATTTTTTTTTGATGCACATTTGAATCTTTGTCAAATCCTAGGTTTGACCAAGATTTAAACAAGTATAAAACATGAAAATGAAAAGGGGAAGCCTGTATCCTTCTTAGTCACTCTAAAATGAAGTTTTTGGGATGTTCTTGAAATTTCCATGTTTGAAACCCAAAACCACTTCTCTTCATGCTTGACTTCATAAGATATAGTTTAGGGGCTAGGGGATAGATACATGATTTGCCTAGGTTTGAATATGCATGTCCAAACCTTGTTTATCAACTTGAATGCTTAGTATATGACATAAGAAGACTACTAGGAAAATTGCCCGTGCGTTGCAACGGGAAACATAAGGAAAACAACATCTTATGGGAGAGTGGCATGTTCCATTTTGATAAAACTATCGTCTAACCTCTCGAGATCCCGCTCGGCGGATGTGGTGGTGTCGGCAGAGCTGCTTCCTCTAGCGGCAGCTTGTATGTTGCAGTACTCGATGACCTGAGTAAGGACGACATTTAGGAGCGGGGCGTTGTTCTCAACGCAATCGTCTTTGCTCATCCGGTGGATGCGATAGCGCCGTCGCCTCGGGCGTTCTTTTCTCATCCATGGTCTCATTAGAGACCCCTCTACCGCTAAATATTAATGCCTTTTTAACATAGAATGTTCCTACTCTATGAATCACTGTAAACAAACCAGTTCAGACATCCATGTAAAAAATATTCAAAAGGGTAAATTGTAGTTCCATTTACAGTTTTCTTTCAAATTTGAATACAATTTGATAGGCTATTGCATCAACCGCAGAAAAAATGTTCCTAAATAAATTAAATCCCTGGTTAATTATAGTTCCATTTACGGTCTCTCATTTACCTTTTTTTTCTCCATCTTGCAAGCTAGCTAAAATCTAAATGAGAGATCAATTGCCCTACATCTACATGTCCAGCCAGAAACAGTAAAACTCAGGATACGGTCGTCAGTCCCCCAAGCGCATGTGCAGAACAATCTGCAGTATCGCAGTCGTCTTCGTTCTTGCACGAATTAGCACATCAGGCTAGCCCTCTACAACTGGTACGAGTCTTGCGGCAGGACAAGCACCGGGAGCATCAGCGACGCTGAAGAATTCCTGCCCATCTCCATGAGCTTCGTCATCAGTCAGCAGTCACCTCCGGTACTGTCAATCAAGCGAAGGAAAAACAGCCCAGAAAGCACTCCGCCACGACCATGGGCGAAACGGCCAAGTCGACAGGCAGGCTTGTCTCCAGTACAGCGGGGGTGTAGGTGTGGCTCGAGAACTGTTTCGCGGGAAATAGATTCGGGGTCGAGATGCACATGCCACCAAACTCAAGCACATGAGCTAGATGGGGATTTGGGGATGGGCGGCGGCAGGTATTTGGGGGCGGGCAGTGGCCGGTCTTTGGCACCGACCCGAAGGGCCGATCTTTGGCTGGGAGAGAAACAAAGGGAGAAACACAGAGTGAGGGCTGGAAGGAGGCGGATGTAGCACCCTACCTTTTAATAAAGGCAAGATACCTGTGTATAGTGCTATTCCCGGGATCACTGATAGCACACACATTACAAAATATAGTAATCATTGCAATAGTATCAAATTACTACATCGTTGATCCAGAGGGTACAATAAAACCTTACAAATTGCATAGTCACATGGACTAGCTCAGAATAAACACAGCGGAAAGTAAATCATCAATGAGCCTTCATCATCTTCATGTGCCACAGGCAGTCATGTTGGAATGTAGACTCGAGATCCTACCACGTACTTCTCCTCAGAAAATCCTGCACGTTTGAATATGCAGCCCCACGAATGGAGGTCAGTACAATGATGTACTGGCAAATGACACTTATATGGTGGCAGTTTTGGGCATGACTATCTACATGATATTTGGCAAGTGGAGTTTAGGCAAATTTGCATAAAGCCAATTTTATCCTATATTTTATTTAAAACAAAACATTTTGAAAATCTTTGAATGACATTATGAAATCACACCATGGTTAAATCCTCCATGGGTTTTAGAATAATCACATGGTTACATCTCCCATGAGTTTTCAAAGGTTGATACAAATTTTAAATACATTCAGAAAACAATGATGAGATTCTTCCGTACATTCCTTGCCTAGAAGCTCAAATTGTCCGTAACCGGGGACACGGCTAAGATCTTAGGTTTAACTCTCGAGAGGTTGTGCACTTTCACCTTACGACCCACCCTTCCCAAGAGAAGAATGAGACAAGATCTTTCAGAAGAAGAATTCAACCATACAAACTAGACCCGTTCCCTTGGCCGTCGCCTCCACCCGCTGTCTAGCCACAAGTTGAACCCTCACAACTTACTTAATCCCGGCAGAGCCCATAATACCATAAGGCTGCACTGGAAGCTAACTAAAACATGGACGACATAGTAATCTCTTTAATCCTGGGTGGCCAACCACAAGTGGAACTCACAAGCTTAAAACCCCTCACAGGTAGTAAACCCCCACACGATCCCCTGGTGAAAACCAGGTGTGCAGTCAAAAGCGACCACTCTACAACTTGCGCACTCTCAGGGATTCACCACTTTAGCCCACTCGGGGCGTGGACCTGAGCAGCCGCCCACCAATCAACCAATCCACCCAGGTGTTTCATTAGGGTTGTTAATTTTAAATTTTCAAACATCCACATCCAATAACGAAACAGCATTTGGCATTTGATGTTGCAAAGCAAAATTAAAGCATCCTAGCAATGGGTTCAGGAGTAGCTACACACTACTAGGGTTTGCTAAGCATAGCATAATACTTTACTTTTGAAAACAAAATCCTACCATGCATACTAGTTTCAAAACACTAATGCATAATTAAAACAAGTAGGATTTGAGTGTCACTTGCCTTTTTGGTAGTCGAAGCGCGTTCACTTCTCTCAACAAAACACGTCGCTCTTCACACGAACTATAACATAGAATATAGCACAACATAAACACACCATTCAACAACAACATCATAATCAAACAAAACAACAATCGAAAATCGCTCTATGGTACTAAGGTATGGCATGAGGTTTGGCTTGCAAGATATGGCTATGAGAGTTTGGACGAAAGTCACATGATTAGAAAGAGATGGATTATCCAAGATATAATTGAAGAAGCTTTATGCTTTACAAAAGCATGAAAAGAATTCGGAACGGCTTATGTGAATTGAATCACATAAGTGACAAATAGTGCAACAACAATACTACTGAATAAGTGTGACAACAATTACTCAAAATAGTATGAATTACACATAGGCTTGGGTATGGACTTGTGATATATTGCATTACTCAATTAACTCATTTGTAAATTGAATAGTTCAATATAAGCCAATAAGATTAAGTGGCATGAGGTTGAAAATGTAAGAACGATATGGACAATGTGGGTCAAGGATGCTAATGGATATCAAGGGTTCAAAACATTTGCTATGTAGTATAGTGACTCAACATAACACTTGCACATGGGAAAATCTATAGCTAAGATTGGTCACCATTTACTCAAATAGCTCAATTGTCATTTGAATAAGGTGAACTAGACAACTAAGAGTAGGATATGTATTATCGTTGAACATGATAAAGGATTATAACTGGTCCTGGAAGATGGGTATGATCATAAGAATCAATTTGGCTAAAGGAACTATGTCGAAGTCAGTCATATGACTACACTTTTTATGAAAAGCCATTAGAAGAAGTTTTCCGGATGGAAGAACTTTCTACACGGAAGTTGTAGAGAATTCCATTATAAGCGTATCGCCAAAAGAATCTCTCGGAAAAAGTTTGTAGGATTTATTTCATAGACGATGTTGCGGATCAAAGAAATACCGCGAAATTAAAGTGGGCGAAACTAACATGCAAAATGTTTACAGTGATCTACAGGATTTGCTGATTCCAACGGTATAGGGTTTGTCGAAATCCGACGGATAGAACTTAAGATATGAATTTTGCAAAATTAGACCTAAGTGGTAACAGTTTAATGGTGTACGAAAAGTTGTCCGAACAAGTTACTCGGATGGAAAAATTTCCTACATGAAAGTTGTAGAGGATCTAATTACAAACTTAACGGAAGAACCATTACTCTAAACGGATGTGTAGATCTAAGTAAATAAAATTGAAATTGCGAAGTTACGTACAACAATCTATGTAAAAAGAGCGGAAATAGAATTAATACCGGGCGAGGATTGCGTCGAGTCGCGGCGTTTCGCCCCAAAAGCGTTGCGGATGTTGCGTCGCGAAGGTGCGCCGCGAAACATCTGCGTCGCCTGCGGCCTTCGTGCGGCGCTCCGCGCGGAAAAAGAGAGGCGACGGGCGCTGGTGGTGTGCGTTCTGGAGGTCATCAGGGCACTATTTATAGGCTGTAGGTTGAAGCAAATTTACTTCAAGAGTCGATGTGGGACTAAAAGAAAAGAAAAGGAACAGGCTGCGTGCGTGCGTGAGCGGGGCGTGCACGCGCGGGAGCTGGGCCTCGGCGCTGGCCAGGCGGCAGCTGGGCCAGGCGGGGATGTTGGGCCGGAGAAGATGGGGCTGGGTCGAGCGGAGCTGGGGCGGGGTGGGCTGCGGCGGGCGTCGGGGCGAGCTGGGCCGTGCTAGGCCTGTTTCGGCCGCGCGCCTTCTTTTTTTTCTTTTTCTTTTTCTTAAATTCAGAAATTTAAAATACATATTTGGAGGCTCAAAAATAATCGGAAAAATGCAAATGAGGTACCGTTGGATTCGTTATGAAAAATGCTTCAATATGAGACTAAATTTGGAATAAAAATATAAACTTTATAAAACCAAAATTTGACATACATGTCTATGTGGCTATAGTGCCTTTTTAGGGTTTAATGTTTTCTCAAATAAAATATTTTATAAGTTTCAAAATCTCAAAACAAAATAGAGTATTGTAGGAAATTCTTTTGAAACTAAGGTTTATGAAAACTCCATTTTGGAAAATATTTTTAAATAACTTCAAAAGTTTTAATTCTTTGTGAATTTTCAATCAATTTCAAACAATCAAGCATTAAATTCATTTTTATTTTTCATTCCAAAATTTAGAAAATTTCGGGATGTGACAGACTACCACCCTTAAAAGAAATCTCGTCCTCGAGATTTGAGAAAGGCTAGAAAGAAAAGGTTTTGCGCTTAGGTCTTCTAATAGGTTCATACTCACTATTGCTTCTTTTCTAACATCTCCGAGGAGATTTTGGAAGTCTACCTTGGACTTTGAAAATGTTACACTAAACCATATGTGGTTATACTATCAACGGTATCCACTCTTATGAGGGTACTCATCCCATGGGTATTATCTTTTACTTGAGTACACTTGGTCATGAGAAACTTCTTATGATACCTTCTCCAAAATACCATCTCATGCGGCATCTGGTGTAAATCCATAATATAAGGGTATAGCTTCTACCACCCTTAAAAGAAACTTTTGTTAGGTAGTCTTAGATCTTGGGTTTAGGCTAAGCTTATCTTGGACATGACTTGGCACATCCGAGAATATGACTTGACAACAAGTCGTCTTTTAAAACGATCTATGGCTTATGGCTTCTGAGTTAATTCCAATGGGGGAATGTTTATTCACATATAGTGAACAACATATCTCTTGTAAGTGACTTGAGTTCCTCATGGTTGGGATTCTAATCCATATAGGATGGTGGTTGATCTAATTTTGAAACTGAGGGGTCACTCTTCGGGTCAAACAGGAGATCAAGATGAGAGGACTTCTTAACATCCTTCATCCTCTGTGTGTTGTGCAGTCTGCATCGAAGTCTTCCTTCAAGTCCTTCATTTGTCTTCAATGAAACTCTTCTTGTTGAGTCAAAGAGCACCACGTGAATCATCACTCTTCATGATTCAGGGACATGACCATCATCAGTCCTTGTTGATAGTTTAGATAAGGTGGTGATCTAAAGTGAGAGGAAAACCATTTTGAAGATGAAGTAGATGAGAATATAAGAGGTTCAAAATCCAAACATATTTTTAATTGAAATAGGATTAGACAAAATTTTCATCCTAGGGTCTTCCTATTTCTAATCCAAACCTAGGGTCTCGATCCTACAGGCAACACTATGCTCTGATACCATTCTGTAGCACCCTACCTTTTAATAAAGGCAAGATACCTGTGTATAGTGCTATTCCCGGGATCACTGATAGCACACACATTACAAAATATAGTAATCATTGCAATAGTATCAAATTACTACATCGTTGATCCAGAGGGTACAATAAAACCTTACAAATTGCATAGTCACATGGACTAGCTCAGAATAAACACAGCGGAAAGTAGATTATCAATGAGCCTTCATCGTCTTCATGTGCCACAGGCAGTCATGTTGGAATGTAGACTCGAGATCCTACCACGTACTTCTCCTCAGAAAATCCTGCACGTTTGAATATGCAGCCCCACGAATGGAGGTCAGTACAATGATGTACTGGCAAATGACACTTATATGGTGGCAGTTTTGGGCATGACTATCTACATGATATTTGGCAAGTGGAGTTTAGGCAAATTTGCATAAAGCCAATTTTATCCTATATTTTATTTAAAACAAAACATTTTGAAAATCTTTAAATGACATTATGAAATCACACCATGGTTAAATCCTCCATGAGTTTTTGAATAATCACATGGTTACATCTCCCATGAGTTTTCAAAGGTTGATACAAATTTTAAATACATTCAGAAAACAATGATGAGATTCTTCCGTACATTCCTTGCCTAGAAGCTCAAATTGTCCGTAACCGGGGACACGGCTAAGATCTTAGGTTTAACTCTCGAGAGGTTGTGCACTTTCACCTTACGACCCACCCTTCCCAAGAGAAGAATGAGACAAGATCTTTCAGAAGAAGAATTCAACCATACAAACTAGACCCGTTCCCTTGGCCGTCGCCTCCACCCGCTGTCTAGCCACAAGTTGAACCCTCACAACTTACTTAATCCCGGCAGAGCCCATAATACCATAAGGCTGCACTGGAAGCTAACTAAAACATGGACGACATAGTAATCTCTTTAATCCTGGGTGGCCAACCACAAGTGGAACTCACAAGCTTAAAACCCCTCACAGGTAGTAAACCCCCACACGATCCCCTGGTGAAAACCAGGTGTGCAGTCAAAAGCGACCACTCTACAACTTGCGCACTCTCAGGGATTCACCACTTTAGCCCACTCGGGGCGTGGACCTGAGCAGCCGCCCACCAATCAACCAATCCACCCAGGTGTTTCATTAGGGTTGTTAATTTTAAATTTTCAAACACTCACAACCAATAACGAAACAGCATTTGGCATTTGATGTTGCAAAGCAAAAATTAAAGCATCCTAGCAATGGGTTCAGGAGTAGCTACACACTACTAGGGTTTGCTAAGCATAGCATAATACTTTACTTTTGAAAACAAAATCCTACCATGCATACTAGTTTCAAAACACTAATGCATAATTAAAACAAGTAGGATTTGAGTGTCACTTGCCTTTTTGGTAGTCGAAGCGCGTTCACTTCTCTCAACAAAACACGTCGCTCTTCACACGAACTATAACATAGAATATAGCACAACATAAACACACCATTCAACAACAACATCATAATCAAACAAAACAACAATCGAAAATCGCTCTATGGTACTAAGGTATGGCATGAGGTTTGGCTTGCAAGATATGGCGGTGAGAGTTTGGACGGAAAGTCACATGATTAGAAAGAGAATCCAAGATATAATGAAGAATATTTATGCTTTACAAAAGCATGAAAAGAATTCGGAACGGCTTATGTGAATTGAATCACATAAGTGACAAATAGTGCAACAACAATACTACTGAATAAGTGTGACAACAATTACTCAAAATAGTATGAATTACACATAGGCTTGGGTATGGACTTGTGATATATTGCATTACTCAATTAACTCATTTGTAAATTGAATAGTTCAATATAAGCCAATAAGATTAAGTGGGCATGAGGTTGAAAATGTAAGAACGATATGGACAATGTGGGTCAAGGATGCTAATGGATATCAAGGGTTCAAAACATTTGCTATGTAGTATAGTGACTCAACATAACACTTGCACATGGGAAAATCTATAGCTAAGATTAGTCACCATTTACTCAAATAGCTTAATTGTCATTTGAATAAGGTGAACTAGACAACTAAGAGTAGGATATGTATTATCGTTGAACATGATAAAGGATTATAACTGGTCCTGGAAGATGGGTATGATCATAAGAATCAATTTGGCTAAAGGAACTATGTCGAAGCCAGTCATAGGACTACACTTTTCGCGAAAAGTCATTAGAAGAAGTTTTCCGGATGGAAGAACTTTCTACACGGAAGTTGTAGAGAATTCCATTACAAGCGTATCGCCAAAAGAATCTCTCGGAAAAAGTTTGTAGGATTTATTTCATAGACGATGTTGCGGATCAAAGAAATACCGCGAAATTAAAGTGGGCGAAACTAACATGCAAAATGTTTACAGTGATCTACAGGATTTGCTGATTCCAACGGTATAGGGTTTGTCGAAATCCGACGGATAGAACTTAAGATATGAATTTTGCAAAATTAGACCTAAGTGGTAACAGTTTAATGGTGTACGAAAAGTTGTCCGAACAAGTTACTCGGATGGAAAAATTTCCTACATGAAAGTTGTAGAGGATCTAATTACAAACTTAACGGAAGAACCATTACTCTAAACGGATGTGTAGATCTAAGTAAATAAAATTGCGAAGTTACGTACAACAATCTATGTAAAAAGAGCGGAAATAGAATTAATACCGGGCGAGGATTGCGTCGAGTCGCGGCGTTTCGCCCCAAAAGCGTTGCGGATGTTGCGTCGCGAAGGTGCGCCGCGAAACATCTGCGTCGCCTGCGGCCTTCGTGCGGCGCTCCGCGCGGAAAAAGAGGCGACGGGCGCTGGTGGTGTGCGTTCTGGAGGTCATCAGGGCACTATTTATAGGCTGTAGGTTGAAGCAAATTTACTTCAAGAGTCGATGTGGGACTAAAAGAAAAGAAAAGGAACAGGCTGCGTGCGTGCGTGAGCGGGGCGTGCACGCGCGGGAGCTGGGCCTCGGCGCTGGGCGCTGGCCAGGCGGCAGCTGGGCCAGGCGGGGATGTTGGGCCGGAGAAGATGGGGCTGGGTCGAGCGGAGCTGGGGCGGGGTGGGCTGCGGCGGGCGTCGGGGCGAGCTGGGCCGTGCTAGCCTGTTTCGGCCGCGCGCCTTCTTTTTCTTTTTCTTTTCTTAATTCAGAAATTTAAAATACATATTTGGAGGCTCAAAAATAATCGGAAAAATGCAAATGAGGTACCGTTGGATTCGTTATGAAAAATGCTTCAATATGAGACTAAATTTGGAATAAAAATATAAACTTTATAAAACCAAAATTTGACATACATGTCTATGTGGCTATAGTGCCTTTTTAGGGTTTAATGTTTTCTCAAATAAAATATTTTATAAGTTTCAAAACCTCCGAACAAAATAGAGTATTGTAGGAAATCTTTTGAAACTAAGGTTTATGAAAACTCCATTTTGGAAAATATTTGTAAATAACTTTAAAAAGTTTTAATTCTTTGTGAATTTTCAATCAATTTCAAACAATCAAGCATTAAATTTATTTTTATTTTACATTCCAAAATTTAGAAAATTTCGGGATGTGACAGATCTAGCGGCCAAGAAGGAATGGGTAGATGGCATTGCTTAGATTAATTAGGTGGTCGGACAGGTTTTTCTCGTGACTAAGTGGTGGCAGCTTGTGTAATTTTAACTGACAATCAAGGGCAACAAAAAACGGACCAATAAGAAGCCCTTTTGCTTTTATTATTAGGTATAGATATGCTTTTGTTTTTCATTTTTCTGATTATTTTTTAAATTTTATGCCCATTTGAATCTTTTGGTCAAATCCTTGGTTTAATTTGACACGGATTTAAACAAGTTTAAAATATGAAAATGAAAAGGTGGTAAGCAGGCATGGATCCTTCTTATATATATTAGTCACTCTAAAATGAAGCTTTTGGGAGGTTTTTGAAATTTCCATGTTTGAAACCCAAAACCTTCATGTTGTTGACTTCATAAGATAGAGTTTAGGGGTTAGGGGTATAGATACATGATTTGTCTTGTTTGAATATGTGTCTAGACCTTGTTTATCAACTTTAATGCTTACTATATGACATAAGAACACTATGTGCTTTAATTTGGTTTTTAATTTTTATAATTTTTTTTGAATTTTGATGCACATTTTGAATCTTGGTCAAATCCTAGGTTTGAGAGATTTGAACAAGTTTAAAACAAGAAAATAAAAGGTAAGCCCGCCAGACTGGATCCTTCTTAGTCACTCTATAATGAAGCTTTTAGGGGGGTTGTTGAAAATGTAAGCATGTATCCTTCTTAGTACGTCACACCACAATGAAGCTTTTGGGAGGGTTTTTTAAATGTCCATGTTTGAAACCCAAAACGACTTCTCTTCGTGCTTGACTTCATAATTAAGACAAAGTTTAGGGTTAGGGGTAGATACATGATTTTTCTGGTTTGAATATGTCTAGACTTTGTTTATCAACTTGAGTGCTTACTATATGGCATATATAAGAAGCTAGGCTATGTGCTTTGGTTTTTCATTTTTTTGAATTTTTATGCCCATTTGAATCTTGGTCAAATCCTAGGTTACGGTTTGACAAGATTTGAACATGTTTAAAACATGAAAATAAAAGGTAAGCATGGATCCTTCTTAGTCACTCTAAAATGAAGCTTTTGGGAGGTTTTTGAAATTTCCATGTTTGAAACCCAAACCACTTCTCTTCATGCTTGGCTTCGTAAGATAGAGTTTAGGGTTTGGGGTAGATACGTACATGATTTTTCTAAGTATTTTTACGCCCATTTGAATCTTCGTCAAATCCTAAGTTTGACCAAGATTTGAACAAGTTTAAAACATGAAAATGAAAAGGGTAAGCCTGGATCCTTGTTTAGGGTTAGGGGGTAGATACATGATTTTTGTGGTTTGAATATGCCAGACCTTGTTTATCACCTTGAATGCTTACTATATGACATAGGAAGACGGCGTGCTTTTGTTTTTTCTTTTTTTTATTTTTTTGAATTTTTATGCCCATTTGAATCTTGGTCAAGTCATAGGTTTGACCAAGATTTAAACATGTTTAAAACATGAAAATGAAAAAGTAAGCCTGGATCCTTCTTAGTCACTCCAAAATGTACCAATTGATAAATGAGTTAACTTGGCTTCATGGAAAAAATAATGTCATGTAAATGATTTAACTTGGCTTTCGTACCCTTGAATCCATAGGAAACTTTGTATAAATGTAGTAGTATAATAATCAACCGAGTTTTTACATCAACAGGTCTGTCACTTACGTGTGGTGCCCATGCGTGAGGTCCCATACTTCAGTGAGCACAAGTCACGTGCAATAGGTACGCAAACTCCCAGCCATTTTCTTTGTCAAGAGAAGACGCATCAGGATGCGTATCGGAAGTATGTGGGTCCTTCTGGATCCTTCGGTTGTCCCTCTCACAAAAAAAAACAAATCTCTCTCATTCTCGGCCTCGCTCGACTCGCTCGCTCGCTCGCTCCTGCTCACTGACAAACCCTGCACAAAAGTCAACATCATCACACGAAAAAGGGGAGACACCATAATTCTCTCCCTTCTTCTCTCCTTCCGAGTGATCCCTCTTCCTCCGAGTTTCACTCGACGGGCAAACACACATGTGCTGCATAGTAATAATAAAAAAGTAGAAAAATCGACCTACGAATCTATGATTAAATAGGTTAAACTAGGGTTTTGCCCACTACTACAGATCAAGTTCAAAAATATCCAACTACTACTTCGATTTTGGGCTACTAATATAAAATTAAAATAAGTTGAACTAGTATTCCTCTAAAAAATCATTTTGGTATGCATTGTTTGATACTTTTCATAGCTATAGTGCATCACAAATTTATGATTTCATGCTTTGCTTTGCCAATTTCGATTTTTTCTAACCACCTTCTCTTTGATTTCAAATTTAGGTCAAACTATCGATGCCTACTATGTGTTCTACTTGAATTGGATGCAGCGTGCGCACATGTTTTGCCATTGTTTTGGGCTTCCACACATCTTTGGGGCATCCAAGTATTTAAGTTACCTTGTTTTTTTGAATTGTAATTCATACCCTTCCTCCCAATTTTTATGCCCATTTGAATCTTGGTCAAATCCTAAGTTTGACCAAGATTTGAACAAGTTTAAAACATGAAAATGAAAAGGTAAGCCTGAATCCTTCTTAGTCACTCTAAAATGAGAAGCTTTTGGGAGTTTTTGAAATTTCCATGTTTGAAACCCAAAACCACTTCTCTTCATGCTTGACTTCATAAGACAGAGTTAATTTAGGGTTAGGGGTAGATACATGATTTGTCTAGTTTGTTGTTTAGACCTTGTTTATCAACTTGAATGCTTACTATATGACATAATAATACTATGTGCTTTGGTTTTCATTTTTTTTGATTTTTTCTGAATTTTTATGCCCATTTGATCTTGGTCAAATCCTAGGCTTAACCAATATTTAAACAAGTTTAAAACATGAAAATGAAAAGGTAAGCCTGTATCCTTCTTAATTAGTCACTCCAAAATGAAGCTTTTGGGAAGGTTTTTGAAATTTCCATGTTTGAAATCCAAAACGACTTCTCTTCGTGCTTGACTTCATAAGATAAAGTTTAGGGCTAGGGGTAGAAACATGATTTTTCTGGTTTGAATATGTCTAGACCTTGTTTATCAACTTGAGTGCTTATTATATGACATAAGAAGGGTTTTATGCATTTTTGAATCTTGATCAAATCCTAGGTACGGTTTGACCAAGATTTGAACAATTTTAAAACATGAAAATAAAAGGTAAGCCCGACCTGGATCCTTTAGTCACTCTAAAATGAAGCTTTTGGGGGGTTCTTGAAATTTCCAAGTTTGAAACCCAAAACCACTTCTCTTCATGCTTGACTACATAAGACAGAGTTTAGGGTTAGGGGTAGATACATGATTTTTCTTGTTTGAATATATCTAGACCTTGTTTATATCAACTTTAATGCTAACTATATGACATAAGAAAACTATGTGCTTTGGTTTTTAATTTTTCTGATTTTTTATTTTGATGCACATTTGAATCTTTGTCAAATCCTAGGTTTGACCAAGATTTAAACAAGTATAAAACATGAAAATGAAAAGGGGAAGCCTGTATCCTTCTTAGTCACTCTAAAATGAAGTTTTTGGGATGTTCTTGAAATTTTCATGTTTGAAACCCAAAACCACTTCTCTTCATGCTTGACTTCATAAGATATAGTTTAGGGGCTAGGGGATAGATACATGATTTGCCTAGGTTTGAATATGCATGTCCAAACCTTGTTTATCAACTTGAATGCTTAGTATATGACATAAGAAGACTATATGCTTTTGTTTTTCATTTTTCTGATTTTTTTAAAATTTTATGCCCATTTGAATCTTTTGGTCAAATCCTTGGTTTAATTTGACACGGATTTAAACAAGTTTAAAATATGAAAATGAAAAGGTGGTAAGCAGGCATGGATCCTTCTTATATATATTAGTCACTCTAAAATGAAGCTTTTGGGAGGTTTTTGAAATTTCCATGTTTGAAACCCAAAACCACTTCTCTTCATGCATGTTGTTGACTTCATAAGATAGAGTTTAGGGGTTAGGGGTATAGATACATGATTTGTCTTGTTTGAATATGTGTCTAGACCTTGTTTATCAACTTTAATGCTTACTATATGACATAAGAACACTATGTGCTTTAATTTGGTTTTTAATTTTTATAATTTTTTTTGAATTTTGATGCACATTTTGAATCTTGGTCAAATCCTAGGTTTGACCGAGATTTGAACAAGTTTAAAACAAGAAAATAAAAGGTAAGCCCGCCAGACTGGATCCTTCTTAGTCACTCTATAATGAAGCTTTTAGGGGGGTTGTTGAAAATGTAAGCATGTATCCTTCTTAGTACGTCACACCACAATGAAGCTTTTGGGAGGGTTTTTTAAATGTCCATGTTTGAAACCCAAAACGACTTCTCTTCGTGCTTGACTTCATAATTAAGACAAAGTTTAGGGTTAGGGGTAGATACATGATTTTTCTGGTTTGAATATGTCTAGACTTTGTTTATCAACTTGAGTGCTTACTATATGGCATATATAAGAAGCTAGGCTATGTGCTTTGGTTTTTCATTTTTTTGAATTTTTATGCCCATTTGAATCTTGGTCAAATCCTAGGTACGTACGGTTTGACCAAGATTTGAACATGTTTAAAACATGAAAATAAAAGGTAAGCATGGATCCTTCTTAGTCACTCTAAAATGAAGCTTTTGGGAGGTTTTTGAAATTTCCATGTTTGAAACCCAAAACCACTTCTCTTCATGCTTGGCTTCGTAAGATAGAGTTTAGGGTTTGGGGTAGATACGTACATGATTTTTCTAAGTATTTTTACGCCCATTTGAATCTTCGTCAAATCCTAAGTTTGACCAAGATTTGAACAAGTTTAAAACATGAAAATGAAAAGGGTAAGCCTGGATCCTTGTTTAGGGTTAGGGGGTAGATACATGATTTTTGTGGTTTGAATATGCCAGACCTTGTTTATCACCTTGAATGCTTACTATATGACATAGGAAGACGGCGTTTTTGTTTTTTTTTTTTTTTGATTTTTTTTTGAATTTTTATGCCCATTTGAATCTTGGTCAAGTCATAGGTTTGACCAAGATTTAAACATGTTTAAAACATGAAAATGAAAAAGTAAGCCTGGATCCTTCTTAGTCACTCCAAAATGTACCAATTGATAAATGAGTTAACTTGGCTTCATGGAAAAAATAATGTCATGTAAATGATTTAACTTGGCTTTCGTACCCTTGAATCCATAGGAAACTTTGTATAAATGTAGTAGTATAATAATCAACCGAGTTTTTACATCAACAGGTCTGTCACTTACGTGTGGTGCCCATGCGTGAGGTCCCACACTTCAGTGAGCACAAGTCACGTGCAATAGGTACGCAAACTCCCAGCCATTTTCTTTGTCAAGAGAAGACGCATCAGGATGCGTATCGGAAGTATGTGGGTCCTTCTGGATCCTTCGGTTGTCCCTCTCACAAAAAAACAAATCTCTCTCATTCTCGGCCTCGCTCGACTCGCTCGCTCGCTCGCTCGCTCCTGCTCACTGACAAACCCTGCACAAAAGTCAACATCATCACACGAAAAAGGGGAGACACCATAATTCTCTCCCTTCTTCTCTCCTTCCGAGTGATCCCTCTTCCTCCGAGTTTCACTCGACGGGCAAACACACATGTGCTGCATAGTAATAATAAAAAAGTAGAAAAATCGACCTACGAATCTATGATTAAATAGGTTAAACTAGGGTTTTGCCCACTACTACAGATCAAGTTCAAAAATATCCAACTACTACTTCGATTTTGGGCTACTAATATAAAATTAAAATAAGTTGAACTAGTATTCCTCTAAAAAATCATTTTGGTATGCATTGTTTGATACTTTTCATAGCTATAGTGCATCACAAATTTATGATTTCATGCTTTGCTTTGCCAATTTCGATTTTTTCTAACCACCTTCTCTTTGATTTCAAATTTAGGTCAAACTATCGATGCCTACTATGTGTTCTACTTGAATTGGATGCAGCGTGCGCACATGTTTTGCCATTGTTTTGGGCTTCCACACATCTTTGGGGCATCCAAGTATTTAAGTTACCTTGTTTTTTTGAATTGTAATTCATACCCTTCCTCCCAATTTTTATGCCCATTTGAATCTTGGTCAAATCCTAAGTTTGACCAAGATTTGAACAAGTTTAAAACATGAAAATGAAAAGGTAAGCCTGAATCCTTCTTAGTCACTCTAAAATGAGAAGCTTTTGGGAGTTTTTGAAATTTCCATGTTTGAAACCCAAAACCACTTCTCTTCATGCTTGACTTCATAAGACAGAGAATTTAGGGTTAGGGGGTAGATACATGATTTGTCTAGTTTGTTGTTTAGACCTTGTTTATCAACTTGAATGCTTACTATATGACATAATAATACTATGTGCTTTGGTTTTCATTTTTTTGATTTTTTCTGAATTTTATGCCCATTTGATCTTGGTCAAATCCTAGGCTTAACCAATATTTAAACAAGTTTAAAACATGAAAATGAAAACGTAAGCATGTATCCTTCTTAATTAGTCACTCCAAAATGAAGCTTTTGGGAAGGTTTTTGAAATTTCCATGTTTGAAATCCAAAACGACTTCTCTTCGTGCTTGACTTCATAAGATAAAGTTTAGGGCTAGGGGTAGAAACATGATTTTTCTGGTTTGAATATGTCTAGACCTTGTTTATCAACTTGAGTGCTTACTATATGACATAAGAAGGCTATATGCTTTGGTTTTTCATTTTTTTGAAATTTTATGCCCATTAGAATCTTGATCAAATCCTAGGTACGGTTTGACCAAGATTTGAACAATTTTAAAACATGAAAATAAAAGGTAAGCCCGACCTGGATCCTTTAGTCACTCTAAAATGAAGCTTTTGGGGGGTTCTTGAAATTTCCAAGTTTGAAACCCAAAACCACTTCTCTTCATGCTTGACTACATAAGACAGAGTTTAGGGTTAGGGGTAGATACATGATTTTTCTTGTTTGAATATATCTAGACCTTGTTTATATCAACTTTAATGCTAACTATATGACATAAGAAAACTATGTGCTTTGGTTTTTAATTTTTCTGATTTTTTATTTTGATGCACATTTGAATCTTTGTCAAATCCTAGGTTTGACCAAGATTTAAACAAGTATAAAACATGAAAATGAAAAGGGGAAGCCTGTATCCTTCTTAGTCACTCTAAAATGAAGTTTTTGGGATGTTCTTGAAATTTTCATGTTTAATTTGACACGGATTAATTTGACACGGATTAATTTAAACAAGTTTAAAATATGAAAATGAAAAGGTGGTAAGCAGGCATGGATCCTTCTTATATATATTAGTCACTCTAAAATGAAGCTTTTGGGAGGTTTTTGAAATTTCCATGTTTGAAACCCAAAACCACTTCTCTTCATGTTGTTGACTTCATAAGATAGAGTTTAGGGGTTAGGGGTATAGATACATGATTTGTCTTGTTTGAATATGTGTCAAGACCTTGTTTATCAACTTTAATGCTTACTATATGACATAAGAACACTATGTGCTTTAATTTGGTTTTTTTTTTATTTTTTTTTTGAATTTTGATGCACATTTTGAATCTTGGTCAAATCCTAGGTTTGAACGAGATTTGAACAAGTTTAAAACAATAAAATAAAAGGTAAGCCCGCCAGACTGGATCCTTCTTAGTCACTCTATAATGAAGCTTTTAGGGGGGTTGTTGAAAATGTAAGCATGTATCCTTCTTAGTACGTCACACCACAATGAAGCTTTTGGGAGGGTTTTTGAAATGTCCATGTTTGAAACCCAAAACGACTTCTCTTCGTGCTTGACTTCATAATTAAGACAAAGTTTAGGGTTAGGGGTAGAGATACATGATTTTTCTGGTTTGAATATGTCTAGACTTTGTTTATCAACTTGAGTGCTTACTATATCAAGTTGTGTCTGAGTCGAGTCAATGTTGAGTCGTTGAGTCACCTAGTATTATTATTATGGTGGTGTACTTGTGTTCATGTACTTGTTTCAGACAGGTATTGCTGTTTTGGTGAAGGAGACATGCATCATCCATTTTTGGTGGGGTTAATTGGTTCTAGGGTTAATTGGTTCTATGCCACTCCTCAATTCACAAGTTGTGTTTATGCCATTCCAAAAACTGAAGTTGTGTTTATGCCACTCTCAATTCTCAATACCCCCTTCTATGCCATTTTCAACAATACAACATGAAAACGGTTCAATAAATAGTCGTATTTCAGTTTATACTTTCGTATTGACCAAAATAAACCTGTGTTCAGATTTGGAGCGACTTTTGGGTGTTTCGGGCACACAAGAAATCCAAAATTTTCAAATTCTGGCAAAAATTAGAACTTCTCAGAAAAATCTAATTTTTTTATAGGAAATCAAAAACACTGAAACGAGTATACTATTTTAATTTGAGCCATTTATGTGCAGATTTGCATAAAAAGGCTGACATTTTCTGTTCTGTCTAGAAATTGGTAAAATTTTGTCCAAAAAATCAAACTTCTTCGAAAAATCTGATAATTTTACAGAATGTCAAGAACACTAATATGAGTCATCCAAGTATTTAAGTTACCTTGTTTTTTTTGAATTGTAATTCATACCCTTCCTCCCAATTTTTATGCCCATTTGAATCTTGGTCAAATCCTAAGTTTGACCAAGATTTGAACAAGTTTAAAACATGAAAATGAAAAGGTGAGCATGAATCCTTCTTAGTCACTCTAAAATGAGAAGCTTTTGGGAGTTTTTTGAAATTTCCATGTTTGAAACCCAAAACCACTTCTCTTCATGCTTGACTTCATAAGACAGAGTTTAGGGTTGGGGGTAGATACATGATTTGTCTGGTTTGTTGTTTAGACCTTGTTTATCAACTTGAATGCTTACTATATGACATAATAATACTATGTGCTTTGATTTTCATTTTTTTGATTTTTTCTGAATTTTTATGCCCATTTGATCTTGGTCAAATCATAGGTTTAACCAATATTTAAACAAGTTTATAACATGAAAATGAAAAGGTAAGCCTGCATCCTTCTTAGTCACTCCAAAATGAAAGCTTACATATACTCTTGGAATACTGTTTTGGGTGATTTGTCATTCAAAAATTTGGTATCATTCGGATCGGAGGAAGTATAGTTGGAGATGAATGGCCCACCAAGTCTCTGCCTCGAAGTTTGCTCTTTGACCAGATAAGTATTACTACTCGCGAGGTGCCGAGGAGACGGGGAGGCCAAATTTAAGGACTAACCTTTGCTCTTGCCGTCTTCCTCAGTTCACCACTTTGTTTACCTCTTGGAATACTACTTCGCCACCATGACCGGGAGCAAGTCTCGCCACAGAAGGGCTCGTGCGGCTGCGGCGAAGCTGAGGGAATCCCAGCAATGGCGTCCCTGTGCTGCTGTCGAGGTGCCTTCTGCGCAAGAGTCTTCAAGGGCGTCGCAGCCCGCGACTGCCACCTTCAGGCGATCCTCCGTTCTTGCGCATCTTTCTATGTCTTTCACAACTTATCATCCCCTCCTTTTCTTACCTTCTCTCAATCGTATATTCAGGTCGGGCGGCCTTAGTTTTCCCGCAGCCCTCCTGCCTGCGGAAACATCTTCCACGGAGCCAAGTTCTCAAAGCAGCGAGGTATAGACATTCGTGCAAATTGGGATTCCCATTTTCTCTTTCTTGGTACTTCTCTGGGTACACTTCTGATTTTGTGCTCCATCCCCATCTGATAGAAGCCCCGCTACGAGATCGGGCCCATTTTAGAAATGGTTATGGGCGATTTCTGCGTCGAGACGGCGGACAGAAGCGCCCTCGCCGATGAGTGCATGAGACTTTATTCTGAGCTCGCCACTGAGAAGATCCGGATTCGCATTCTCGACGATATCGCCATGAAATCGTTCACTGCGAGTAATGAGATCCAGCGGCGGAGCCTCGGCCAGGCGGAGACCATGGACAAACTCGCCGGACTGATCCTGAACCTCACGGTTAGGACGGACAAACTAGAGGCCGAGCTGTCACAGGAGAAGGCTCTCAACTCCGAGCTGAAGCGTCAAGCAGGCTCAAGGTAGATCTTGACCAGGTCACTGTGTACCACTAGCTGCAATCCTTGATGACTGCTGTGTCACCTGGCTTCCGAGTTTCTGAAGGTTAATTTTCGAAATTTTGTTCGTAAAATTGGCCTGTGGAAATGTAAACAAACTAGTACTCTTACTTTATTATATTAGTACTTGTGTCAATGTAGTAGTTGTGTCTGAGTCGAGTCAATGTTGAGTCGTTGAGTCACCTAGTATTATTATTATGGTGGTGTACTTGTGTTCATGTACTTGTTTCAGACAGGTATTGCTGTTTTGGTGAAGGAGACATGCATCACCCATTTTTGGTGGGGTTAATTGGTTCTAGGATTAATTGGTTCTATGCCACTCCTCAGTTCACAAGTTGTGTTTATGCCATTCCAAAAACTGAAGTTGTGTTTATGCCACTCTCAATTCTCAATACCCCCTTCTATGCCATTTTCAACAATACAACATGAAAACGGTTCAATAAATAGTCGTATTTCAGTTTATACTTTCGTATTGACCAAAATAATCCTGTGTTCAGATTTGGAGCGACTTTTGGGTGTTTCGGGCACACAAGAAATCCAAAATTTTCAAATTCTGGCAAAAATTAGAACTTCTCAGGAAAATCTATTTTTTTTATAGGAAATCAAAAACACTGAAACGAGTATACTGTTTTAATTTGAGCCATTTATGTGCAGATTTGCATAAAAAGACTGACATTTTCTGTTCTGTCTAGAAATTGGTAAAATTTTGTCCAAAAAAACAAACTTCGAAAAATCTGATAATTTTACAGAATGTCAAGAACACTAATATGAGTCTACTATTCTAATATGAGCCATTTCTGGGCACATATGATCCATTAAACATAGGTGCAAAGTACGGTCCAGATTATCTGAGAGTATGTACAAACTGTAGTATAGAGAAGTCGTTTTGGGTTTCAAACATGGAAATTTCAAGAACATCCCAAAAAGCTTCATTTTAGAGTGAGTAAGAAGGATCCAGGCTTACCTTTTCATTTTCATGTTTTAAACTTGTTTAAATCTTGGTCAAACCTAGGATTTGACCAAGATTCAAATGGGCAGAAAATTAAAAAAATCATAAAAATAAAAAACCAAAGTACATAGTCTTCTTATGTCATATAGTAAGCATTCAAGTTGATAAACAAGGTCTAGACATATTCAAACCATACAAATCATGTATCTACCCCTAACCCTCTGTCTTATGAAGTCAAGCATGAAGAGAAGTGGTTTTGGGTTTCAAACATGGAAATTTCAAAAACCTCTTAAAAATTCATTTTAGAGTGACTAAGAAGGATATGATGCAGGCTTCCCTTTTCATTTTCTTGTCTTAAACTTGTTTAAATCTTGGTCAAACCTAAGATTTGACCAAAAGATTCAAACGGGCATAAAATTCAAAAAAATCAGAAAAATGAAAAACAAAAGCATATAGTCTTCTTATGTCATATAGTAAGCATTCAACTTGATAAACAAGGTCTAGACATATTCAAACCAGAAAAATTATGTATATATCTACCCCTAACCCTAAACTCTGTCTTATGAAGAGAAGTGGTTTTGGGATTCAAACATGGAAATTTCAAGAACCTCCCAAAAGCTTCATTTTAGAGTGTGACTAAGAAGGATCCAGGCTTACCTTTTCACTTTCATGTTCTAAACTTGTTTAAATCCTAGTCAAACCTAGGATTTCACAAAGATTCAAATATATGGGTATAAAATACAAAAAAATAGAAAAATGAAAAACGAAAGCACATAGTCTTCTTATGTCATATAGTAAGCATTAAAGTTGATAAACAAGGTCTAGATTAAGGGTACATTGCCCCTATGTGTGGTTTTGGTAATTAATGACAACCCCTATGGATTAATGTTTTCATTGAGTTTATATGAAGGAATGTACCTATGGAATATTCCTTCATATAAACTCAATGAAAACATTAGTCCATAGGGGTTGTCATTAATTACCAAAACCACACATAGGGGCAATGTACCCTTACAATCTCCCCCATTTTGGTAATTGATGACAACCACAATAAGAGGGTTTATATAATGAATATTAGAGACAAGTACGCAACTTATCCGAGAATAAGTTGTATACAAGAGGTTGTATTTGATATGGTCAAGTAACACAAAGCTACTATCCCATATCAAAACCAACTCTACTCACACAACTACAACTAATGCAAGGGATGTGAGTAGAACCAATATATATAGAGCAAACTCCCCCACAATGTATGCACGTGTGATGAACATGAATTCATTGCATACATTGTCAAGATTAACCTTTGGGGCAATTTCCACTATATATATACAACCATGCAAGACATATAAATATGGAATGCATGAGAGGCAAAACACTTAAGCACAAACCAAACTTAAGTATAAAACCATTCCCTTAAACCCTCTAAACTTCTCCCCCATTGGCATCGATTGTCAAAATGGGTGAAAAATTTAGAAAGCCAATATAATGTGAGTTCCTCCCCAAACTGTGCACTTCTCATAATTTGAGTGAAGAAATGCACATATCCAAATGAAATTTGAAAACCTCAAAAATTCATTTTAGAGTGACTAAGAAGGATGCAAGCTTCCCTTTTCATTTTCATGTCTTAAACTTGTTTAAATCTTGGTCAAACCTAAGATTTGACCAAAAGATTCAAATGGGCATAAAATTCAAAAAAAAATCAGAAAAATGAAAAACAAAAGCATATAGTCTTCTTGTGTCATATAGTAAGCATTCAAGTTGATAAACAAGGTCTAGACATATTCAAACCAGAAAATCATGTATATATCTACCCATAACCCTAAACTCTGTCTTATGAAGTCAATCATGAAGAGAAGTGGTTTTGGGTTTCAAACATGGATATTTCAAGAACCTCCCAAAAGCTTCATTTTAGAGTGTGACTAAGAAGGATCCAGGCTTACCTTTTTCATTTTCATGTACTAAACTTGTTTAAATCCTGGTCAAACCTAGGATTTCACAAAGATTCAAATATATGTGTATAAAATATAAAAAATAGAAAAATGAAAACCAAAGCACATAGTCTACTTATGTCACATAGTAAGCATTCAAGTTGATAAACAAGGTCTAGACATATTCAAACCAGAAAAATCATGTATATATCTACCCCTAACCCTAAACTCTGTCTTATGAAGTTAATCATGAAGAGAAGTGGTTTTGGGTTTCAAACATTGGAATTCCAAGAACCTCCCAAAAGCTTCATTTTAAGTGACAAGGATCCAGGCTTACCTTTTCATTTTCATGTTCTAAACTTGTTTAAATCCTGGTCAAAACTAGGATTTGACAAGATTCAAATGGGTATAAAATTTAAAAAAATAGAAAAATGAAAAACCAAAGCACATAGTCTTCTTATGTCATGTAGTAAGCATTCAAATTGATAAAATGGTTCATGTCGGCGTCTTAGCTCCTAAAAAAATTATACACCAATTGATTTGACGAATTGATGATTTACTCTAGTCTGCTTCTAGACCATGCAGCTAGCGAGTATTCATATGTACTGCATGGAGCCCCCAACTTTTGACTTCCCGTGTCGGAAAAGGCCTGTTTAATAATGTGGGGCAGTGAGGTATCCCGAAGTATCTAGAGGGTTCCAGTGTTTCAGGCTTTCAGCATCGCCAGTCCAAGGGAAGGATGGGTGACGAATCCGTGCATTCACAGCCGTTAGATCTGAAGAGTCCTTGTATGATGAGCGGTAGATAGCACCTCTAAGCTGCAAATCAACAGCTTCAATTACTTCAAATGAGCATTGGCCGGAAGGCTGACAGAGTGAAAAAATTCAAATTCAAAAACTCATGTATAGAATAGAAAAAAATAAAAAACATGTAGATAGAATAGAGGTATAGATAGATTAGCCCAAAAAAGAAGAGGACGGGGAAATTTCGAACGCTCGCCTTTAACTCAGCAGACACCTCCCTCGCGCACCTAAACTTTCGAACGCGCGCCCAATATTTCGAACGCTCGCCTTTAACTCAGCACCCAGCCCACCTTGACAAAGGATTAATTTGTCAATGCCTACAGATTGTAGACTAGGGTTTTGCTAGAAGTAGAGGGCAAGTAGATCTCGAAGGTTTCAGCCGAAAAGTACTCGACGATTATGAAAACTAGGGTTATGTTGACAGTAGATTCGATCCTTTCTTTGTCCCTCGACTCCCCCTTATATAGGAGCCGGAGCCGAGGGTTTCGTAATACACAAGTTACAGAGTTCGGGAGGGTTTCGTACCCAACCCGTAAGATTACAAATCTCTATCTTTCCTAATACAAACTATCTTTCCTTAATACTAAATGGGCTTCCAAGTCTTCTTATTCTTCGAGTCCTGGGCTTTGATTAAACGCGCCCAATATTTCGAACGCTCGCCTTTAACTCAGCACCCAGCCCACCTTGTTCTTCTCTAGACACCTCCTTCGGCGCCCTGTTCTTCTCTAGACACACCCTCGGTGAACCAGGCCGCGCACCAAAACTTCCCCACGCTGTCTATCAGCCGCGTCAGCCGGCGACTGCTGGTGGCGCCGTTCTTCTCCAGCCGCACCGGCAGGCGCGGTCAGCTGGTAGATCCTCACGGTATGCATGCTATCTTCAGGCCTGGGCAAGTACGATTCATTATAGCTCAATCGAAGTCAGTCGCCGTCGCCCAGCCCTTATAAGTTCGTTAGTTCGTTCGAATCGATCGGTTGATATTGTTTTCCTCTCGATGTGTTTGTTTGACATTGTTTTCCGCTTTACCTATTTGCTCGAATTCGTTCGTACTGTACACTGTTTGTTTGTAAGGCAAAGAGGAAATCATATCATGGCTTATCATCATGGGTATAACCTTTTTAGCTAGATTTTGCTGTTTGGGATCTATGATCCTTTTAGTTGCTGCTCTCCAGTAACATTTTCCCTCTTTTTTATTACAGTGAAAAATACACAGCGAGGAAACCACTGTCCAGCCTAAAAAAAATAGACCTCAGTTGGTTTGCTGAAATCGGCTCAAATAACGTGGCATTTAGTTATATAGTTTTATATTCGACCTGTTTGCTCAGATATGTTGGTTTACATTCATACGCAACCTGTTGGGCAAGTATGGACACAGCTTCTGAATCTGATGAAACTCCCCCAGAATGCATAACCCGACATATAAGATTTACTGGATTTTTGTTTCAAAAACTTCTAGGCAGTACGAATTTTAAGTTTAAAATTTTCTCGTGAAACTTAAAATGGTAAATTTTGGATCCATTCTCGTGCGTTCGATTGGCTTTTGATGGCTGTTATTGAAACAAGTGTTAATTGGTTCTATGCCACTCCTCAATTCACAAGTTGTGTTTATGCCATTACAAAAACTGAAGTTGTGTTTATGCCACTCTCAATTCTCAATATCCCCTTCTATATATGCCATTTTCAATACTCCACTATAATAAATATAGCATATCTATGATAGTACTCTATGATACCACCCACTATGCACCCATGTTCCAAACACCACTCCCGCTGACTGTACCTTATTGTATCGAGCGATAAGCTTGATGAGCAACCCAAACAAACAAAAAAAGACTGTACCTTATTGTACTTGCTCTTACCCATATCTTCTCTTTCTCTTTCATCGCGAGTGCAGCTAATTCAGTTAGTCTTCCAATGAATATTAATATTTTGTCTCAATGATGTCATGTTTCGACTAACAATTAGCACTTTTGAATTCTTAGATTGCTTTTTCACACGATGCACTTCTTTTAATTTATTTTACCACATTTCAATGTGAACCTTGACCAAATAAATAGGACAACAATATCACGATCATATAATACATAAGCAGCATTGTTAGAATCGTGTTGGAAAATACTTTCTAATGATACCAGTTTTATATCAATTTTTTTATATACTTCATCCTGAAAAATATGTTTCAACTTCATCAAAACTTGCATGTATCTGCAAACTAAACTCATCTAAATACATGTATATCTACATAAAATTGAAACATCATTTTTAAATAGAGAGATATAGATTAATATTTTTTCGAAGATAAAATACGAAAAACAAGGGTGCATTGTTTATTGAAATGGAGTGAGTAGTATATATAAAATCATTTTAGTTGCCAATGATCATGTTGAGGGCCTCTATTTCTTGTTTTGCTCAGGCCCTCCGTATTCTCAGGTACGGCCCTGGTGGTCTATGAACCTGTATGTAATCTTATTACTTTTGGCTTCTTTGCACTGCTAATAGATCGGCGGAATTACGGCAAAAAAGAAGAAAGAATGTGTTGGTATTGTATTGCTTTCGATAGATCTGTTCGCCCCTCCCCCCCAAGCATTTACAGATGGCACAAGAGATTCAAGGATGAAATTGCTCTCCTTGTTCATAAGGCAAAGAGGAAATCATATCATGGGTAGAACATTTTATATATATTTTGCTGTTTGGGATCTATGATCCTTTTAGTTGCTGCTCTCCAGCAACTTTTGTACATATTTCCCTCTTTTTATTAATAAAAAAATACAAAGTGGGGAAACCCAGTGGTCAGCCTAAAAAAATCTGTTCGCTAGGTAGCCGTAGTTTTGCACTCAGTTCGTTTGCTGAAATCGGCTCAAATAATGTAGCATTTATAGTTTTATATTCGACCTGTTTGCTCAGGTATGCTTGCTTACATTCGTAGGTGACCTGTTTGTTGAAATAGCTTATCGCTTCTCTGACCATCTATCTCCTCAACAGATGGACAGAACTTGGATATTATTTCACTCATTAACCACACCAACATATTTGAGTGGTATTGAAGACTTCATGAAGCATGTTAGTGATTTTACTGACGGCGACAAGACAAAGGAAGTGATTTGTCCATGCCGCGTATGTTTGAATATTGGGTCCAAGCCTCAACATGTAGTCTCAGATCATTTATTCGTTTATGGGATGGACCAGACATATATCAGGTGGATTAACCATGGTGAACACTATGATCAGCCTGACATTATTGATCCTCTTTATTCTGATGGTTATCAGCCTGAAGATCTCGTCCAGGATGAGGCTACTGCTAATTTGTTACGGGATCTGTATCCATATGCAAGCCAACAGCCCCATGGTTATCACAAAAAGCCTCTTTTCCATGACCTGATAGAAGATGCTAAGCGCTTAGTGGCCCCTGGTTCTGTTGTGTCAAGATTCGAATTAATTGTGAAATTACTTCATGACAAGTCATACCAGGGGATTACCAATAAAGCGTTCAATGCAGTTGCGAAGACATACAGCGATGCACTCCCTGGGGCTGGACTGCCAAAATCCTTTTATGAGGTGAAGCAGTACATCAAGGTACTGGGACTTGGATATGAGAAGATTGATTTTTGCAAAAATAACTGTGCACTGTTTTGGATGGAGTATAATGACCTCGATGAATGTCCAGTATGTAAGGAATCAAGATGGAAACATGATGGAGCTGGTGGTAAGAAAAAGATTCCTTGGAAGGTTCTGAGATACTTTCCACTTGTACAAAGATTGCAGAGGTTGTTTGCTTCAGAACAAACATCTCGGGAAACAAGATGGCACAAAGAGATTCTCACGCCCGACCCTGATTTACTGAGGCATCCTGCTGATGGCGATGAATGGAAGCAATTCGACCTGGATCATCCAGATTTTGCTGCAGATCCAAGGAACCTGAGACTTGGCCTTGCTACAGATGGATTCAACCCATTTGGCAACATGAGCAACTCGTATAGCATGTGGCCAGTACTAGTTACACCTTACAACCAGGCTCCCTGGACATGCACCGATCAGTCGAACTGTATGATGGCCTTACTCATCCCAGGTCCCAAATCTCCTGGGAAGGATTTTGATGTGTTCATGCAGCCTCTTATTAGAGACTTGCAAACATTATGGGAGGGTGTCCCTACACGGGATGTGTGTCAACCTAAAGAACAAAATTTTCTATTACGTGCTGCTGTACTGTATTGCACCCATGATTATCCAGCTTTGGGCACTATGTCAGGCAGAGTAACATCAGGTTATAATGCATGTGTTCACTGTGATACTGATCAGCTGGCAGTGAGGATAATAAACAAGATATGCTATATGGGCCATCGCCGTTTCCTTCCATTAGATCACAGTTTCCGAAAAAATAGAAAAAAATTGCAATTTATTGGTGATCAGGCCTGTAAAAAGACTAAACCGCAGCACTTTAAGAGTCACGAGTTGGAGGCGCACCTAGAAGCGGTCAGAAATGTTAAACCAGGAAAACCACCAGCCGCCACAGCAGGTACAGCAGAGAAGGATACAGAAGATGCAGCAGCAGTAGTAGCAGATAGAAAAAGGAAGAAGAGAGGAGATGAACTGAGTCTAGCAGCTACCAAAAGGAAGATGGGAGGTGAAATAGCAGCATGTACCAAGAGGAAGGAAATGGAAAATGATAGACCGAGAATATTTTATAAGCGCAGGACCACTCTTTGGGACTTGCCGTATTGGGCTGGTAAGAAGCTTCGGCATAATATTGATATCATGCACATGGAGAAGAATATATGTGACAACATTGTCGGCACATTACTCAACATTCCATCCAAGACAAAAGATAGCTCAAATGCTAGGATTGATTGTGCAACATTGAATGTTAACAGGCACTTGCAACTGGATCGTAATGACAAAGTGAACAAAGGCAAGGAAAAACATTATAAATTTCGAGGCGCGGAATTCACATTGCCGATGCCTAAAAGGAGATTATTTTGTGAGTACCTCCGAGGTGTGATGTTCCCGTTCGGATTTGCTTCCAACATTGCAAATTGTCTCAATGCTGAAGGAAACAAGCTCCAAGGGTTGAAAACTCACGATTGTCATATCCTGCTGCAAAGGCTTTTAGCTATTGGCATTAAAGATTTAGTGAAGCCAAATATGTACAACGTGATTGCAGAGTTGGGAAGGTTCTTTAGGGAAATATGTAGTAAAACTCTAAGCAGAGCTGTTGTAGAACGTCTTAAGGTGGACATAGCAGTAATCCTGTGCAAGCTGGAGCTGATATATCCTCCAGCCTTCTTTGATGTGATGGTGCATTTGGCTGTTCATCTACCTGATGAGGCACTTTTAAGAGGTCCGGTACAGTATGGATGGATGTACCCTATAGAACGTCGACTGTGCACTTTCAAGAATACAGTTAGGAACAAAGCTAGACCGGAGGCTTGCATTGCAGTGGCGTATATTGCTGCTGAAGCATATACATTTGCCTCAAGATATATTCCTGATATTGAGACCAGATTCAATCGGGGTCGCAGAATTTTGGAAGTTGGAGGATCTGTTTTTAATCATGGTGTTGAGCTAATAGGAAAGAGGACCGAAAAAACATTAGAGCAGTCTGAATTTGAACAGCTGTCTTGGTATGTGCTGAATAATGCTACAGAGGCTGATGAATATGTTAAGTGAGTACTATGCACACGAAATACTCAGTTCCTCGCATATACTATGAACTTGTATCAAAATGAAATATATTCAGCTGACTTGGCTATGTTTTGCAGGTTGTACATGGAAACGAATGGAAAGCTATCGGCACGTGGGAGTGGGTTTCAGGACTGGTTTGAGAAATATGTAAGATGTTCAATTGCACTCTGACTTGTCTATGTGTTTTCACATGAGATGACCTCTTGTCTATTTTGTAATCGTAGATCTCGAAACTCCATGCGGAGAATCCAGGCGCTGTTAGTGCTGATCTCCTTGTCCTATCACGTGGTCCAGATAAGAGGGTGTTGGTAGCTGCAGCTTGCAATGCCAATGGTGTCCATTACAGCTCCTATGAGCGTGAACAACATTTGAAGACACGAAATAGTGGCATCACAACCAGTGGAGATCACTTGACAACCAGAAAGAAGAGATCAGAGTCATTTGACCATTATGGTCACATAGAAGAGGTTATTCAGTTGTTCTATAGTGATAAGGTTACTGTCCGATCTGTGGTTCTATTTAAGTGTTATTGGTACAACCAAGATCCAAACAAGGGCAAAGGTGCCAGAAATGATGGGTATTTCATATCAGTTAATACTACTGCTCAGTGGTACAAGGATGATCCTTATATTTTGGTACCTCAAGCGGCCAAGGTACTTTTCTTGGAAGACAGATCTAGAAAAGGATGGCAGTATGTGCAAAAGTTTGTGGCAAGGAACATATATGATTTGGATGAGAATGCGGATCCAATAATTGGTGCCCAGCAAGATGATTTCGCTGGTTGTATGCAAACTAAAGTTGCTGACATTGATGAAACCTCGTTGGATACAGGTATCCCTGCACATGATGGAGAAGTAGATTTCACTGTTGAGGTTAGCATAGTCGACAAAGAGATGGATAAACTGAAGCTACCTGGTGAATCTCAGGAGGAGAATGGACACGACGAGCAGGATGAGACCATGCACGAATATCAGAATGAAGACGGAGGTGATGATGATGATGATGATGATTGACTCTTGTCTCTGTATCATGCTGTGAGATGAAGAACCATGATTTGTTTTGATTTTTCTATTTGGAAAATGTATGAGTCCTGAAGACAATTATCTGTTGGATTGTAATCCCATGATGACTAATTATTTATGTTTGTTGTCCTACTAAAAGTTGGTCAAACTTAATTGTGTGGAAGTAATCCCATGTTGTTTGATTCATAGGGTCATATCCCATAGGAAAATAGAATGATAATACTTGATCAAACTAATGCAGAATATCTTATAACCACAATCAAATAGAATTTCTCTTGACATAGGATTCAAGTTGGCATGGCATCCCTATCATACAGGGGTTTTATTCATACTATGCTACAAATCGAAAATAAGATGGGTCAGCACTTTATCGCGGCAGATAGGGCAGCTGGCGTTCGTTACAAACCAGGAGAAGATGCACTTCCTATGGAACGGGTGTTTGCATCCCCGGAGACGCACCGTTGTGCGCTGCGACAGCCCCAGCATGCATATGCTGCAGTGGCCGTCCTCCGGCGCAACTAGGACCCAACTGTCCTGCAGCGCCGGCAAGTTGACGATGAGCCGGTGGTCCACCCTAAGGGTGAGGTCGAAGTGGAGGCCACCGAGCCGACGACACGCCTGCTGCCACATCAGGTGCATAACATCGTAAGGCATGATGATGTCCCACTCCTCCTCCGTGAGGTTCAGGTTCTTGAGCAGCCATACACGGGCAAGAATCTCGCGCATAGTTCGCACGACATTGCCCCCACTACGCAGCTCCCTCGGAGGCAAGCCAAGATCCAGCACCACCTCTTCGCAGGGTGTAGTGGTGATATCGTCCTCATCCAGTGGGGCAGGGAGGGGGCCGGCCATCCTCCTGAGCTCGTACGTCCTCGAGAAGAAGATGTGCACTGTCATAGTGTACGGGGACGCCTCGCCCTCGCCCACGGCCGGCGGCTCGCCGACGGAGAAGTCGGTCGTGCTTGCCGACACACGGCAGGCACGGAAGACATGTGGGCCAGACTCGATGATGCGCTCGCGTGAGGAGCGCTCTAGTAGGGGCGTCGCCGCCATTGGGGATTCTTCGGAGGGCTGTAGACTGGCGGCTAGTCGACGGTGAGGTGGTTGGTGTGAGATCTCTGGGATGAGGCCAGGGGAAGTGGGCGAAGTGCTCGGGACTAGGGACTGCCCTCAACTTTCCGCAGTAGTATGATAATAATTGGTGGACGAGGGAGACTAGTCCAGAGACTACCCAAAGTTGATAAATCATGTTCGAGGGAAAATGCCCAAGATTTATTATCAAAATTCAAGCTAATTTCGCCGATTTTGTTCTGCCGTTCATTAGACATCATCCAACGGCCTTGGTCTCTGGGATTCGCTGCTACAGTGTCATCTACTATTTTCTACCCAATTCCAGAAACATCCATAAAGCTAGTAGATAGCTTTCCTGCTTGTTGGCCCCACCCCATTTTTTTAATCTTTTCTTCCTTATCCCCTTCGCTCATGCTAGCAGCTACTTGCAGCCATTGCTACACCAGCGAGGTGATCTCTATGATAGGCACGGTTTTAGTAAGACAGCAAGTTGTAGATAGCTAACCATGAGACACATGCCTCTCTGGTTGAGACTGAGCTCGCTCTTGTGATTGGGCTCCAATGGTCGAGGTGAGTCACAGCTGCAATGACAGAGGTTTGTGCTGAATTAATTAGCACAGAGGCGTAACTAGCACTAGATGGAGAAGGCATAGTACACATATCGGACACGAAGTCGCGTCTGGCGAGCAGCTCGCATTCACTTGCATCAGTGCGGTACAACAAAGATGATGAAGAAGGATTGGAGCTTTGAAGGTAGTCAGAAAAGTTACAAAAAATAATACGTGCAAAACTTAACCTGTATAAACGCACATGCATGGATAATTTTACATTTCTGCATGAGAAAGACATGTCAATTTTCAGTACGACATGGTTTGATTTGTCAAATTTGATGCTCCTTAATGCATTTTAAGTGAAAATTACAGGTTTATTCATTATAATTGCCGATTTTTAACGTTACGTGCAGCTGACTAGCAAACTATAAGTGTGTGATTGCTTGCTTCCAAAATAAGGATATGTAATCATTTTGTATAAGGTAGTACCAATTAGTCGTTATATTGCAGAACTTAAAGAGTTTTGAGAGATTCAACTCGTTGCTACTCCATAAGAATGGTCATGTTGACAAATTTGATCCAGTGTTGAACAGAGCCAGAAACATTTCAAAAACTTGAGCATGGAAGAGGCTAGGGGTAAATGCCCCAAGGCCAGCCGAGCCTATCGTAGGTGCCGTCCCGAGGAGGAAGTACCTTAATTTGGGGCGCGCGCGGACGCTGCGGTACCCCGAGCTCGAGACGCCGCCGTACCGGTAGCTCGACCCGCGACGAGGCATGGCGGCGGCGGAAGCGGAGCGGCGGCGGCGGAAGGTAAAGCTC
Organism: Lolium multiflorum; assembly: GCA_030979885.1. Lineage (NCBI taxonomy): Eukaryota > Viridiplantae > Streptophyta > Magnoliopsida > Poales > Poaceae > Lolium > Lolium multiflorum. Next base: position 96,965,525 of record CM061749.1, read on the forward strand.
CTGCTGACAAACATATTAGGCACAAATGGGCAACCTTCAGTAACCCATGTTCCATTTTTTTTGTCAGGATAACCCCATGTACCACCTTCCCAATAGAAAAAGTACTGTTCAACCTTCCCCTGTTGGGCCCAATATTTCACTTTTGGGTTGCCAAGGAACATCTACATGGTAATTGTTATCGGTCTACTTGATCCGGCTGTCGAAGCCCAATAACTACAAATGGGCCTTTCTGCTCATGCAATTTCGGCCCTTTTCTAATGAAACACAGATCCTATGATTGGCAAATAAAAATACACGGAGATTCTACATAAAAGTTGTTTTTATTTATTTTGAATTATAGGGTTCCAATTTTTGAAACTGCTCATGCCCAATATGAAAATCCTTGATCGCTCCATACCCACATGGATAACGGTATTTTTAAAAATTCATAAAGTGGATTTGAAATTTAAAACATATCCTAATAATTCCTTGATTTAATCTATCAACTTGCAAGATCTTGGAGCCAAAGAGCTTGTATTAGTCTGCGAAAATAATACTGATAAACCTGTCGTTAACAAGAAATGAAGGTTTATCGTTCAGAGAGGATGCCATGTGGGACCCATGAGACAGTAGCGTCCTCAACGTTTCAAAGAAAAAGGCAAGTAGCCCGAAAATAGGGGTAAAAAATAAATCCTACAAAGGAAACATTTATAGTTCATAGAGGCTGACATGTGGGACCGATATGCCAGCTGCATCCTCATCATTTCGAAGTCGGCAGGGATCAGAAGAAAAAGGCAAATAGCCAGAAATTAGGGGTAAAAAATAAATCCAAAAAGGAAACTTTTATTCTTAATAGAGGATGACATGTGGGACCGACCTGCCAGCAGCGTCCTCATCGTTTCAAAGGCCGCAGGGGATCAAAAGAAAAAGGCAAATAGCCAGAAATTAGGGGTAAAAAATAAATCCAACAAAGGAAAGGTTTATTGTTCATAGAGGCTGACATGTGGGACCCATGAGCCAGCGGCGACCTCAATTTCAAAGGCGGCATATGATCGAAAAGAAAAAGGCAAGTTAGCAAAAATCAGTGGGTAAAAAAAATCTAAGAAATGAAACTTTATTGTATAGTCCCATGAGCCAGCACCTTACTCAACGTTTCAGTGGCGGCATGAGATAGAAAGAAAAAGGAAAGTGACCAAATATCAGGAGCAAAAAATAATCCAAGAAAAGAAACTTTTATTGTACATAGAGGATGACATATGGGTCCCACTTATACAAGCTCTTTCGCTCCAAGATCTTGCAAGTTGATTGTACATAGAGGATGACATGCGGGCCCCTTGTGTCAGCAGCTTACTCAACGTTTCCAAGGCGGCAGGGGATCAAAAGAAAAAGGAAGTAGCCGGAAATTAGCGGTCAAAATAACTCCAAGGAAGGAAACTTTTATTGTTCATAGAGTATGACATGCGGGACCCATGCGCTAGCAGCTTCCTCAACGTTTCAAAGGGGACATGAGATCGAAAGAAAAAGACAAGTGACCAAATATCAGGAGCCAAAAATAATCCAAGAAAAGAAACTTTATTGTACATAAAAGATGACATGCGGGTCCCATTTTGCAGCAGCGGTGTCAACGTTTCAAATGCGGCTTGAGATCAAAAGAAAAAGAGTAGCCAGAAATTAGGGGTAAAAAAACTCCCAGAAAAGAAAGTTGATTGTACATAGAGGATGGCATGCGGGTCCCATGACCCAGCACCTTACTCAACGTTTCAGAGGCGGCATGAGATCGAAAGAAAAAGGAAAGAGACCAAATACCAGGAGCAAAAAATAATCCAAGAAAAAGAAACTTTTATTGTACATAGAGGATGACATATGGGTCCCACTTATACAAGCTCTTCCTCCAAGATCTTGCAAGTTGATTGTACATAGAGGATGACATGCGGGCCCCTTGTGTCAGCAGCTTAATCAACGTTTCCAAGGCAGGGGATCAAAAGAAAAAGAAACAGCCAAAAATAAGAGGGTGAAAAAAATCCAAGAAAAGAAACTTTTATAGTATCGAGGATGACATGTGGGTCCCATGAGCCAGCAGCTTCCTCAACGTTTCAAGGCTGCATGAGATCGAAAGAAAAGGCAAGTGACAAAAATAAGGGGGAAAAATCCAAGAAAAGAGACTTGATTGTACATAGAGGATGACATGCGGGCCCCACCAGTCAGCAGCTTACTAACGTTTCCAAGGCGGCAGGGGATGAAAAGAAAAAGGAAATAGCCAAAGATCAGAGGGTGAAAAAAATCCAAGAAAAGAAACTTTTGTAGTACATAGAGGATGACATGCGGGTCCCATGGGCCAGCAGGTTCCTCAACGTTTTCAAGGGCGGCATGAGATCGAAAGAAAAAGGCAAGTGACCAAATATCGGGGCTAAAAATAATCCAAGAAAAGAAACTTGATTGTACATAGAGGATGACATACGGGTCCCATGTCCCAACGTTTCAAATGCGGCTCAAAAGAAAATGAAAGTAGCCAGAAATTAGGGGTCAAAAAAACTCCAAGAAAGGAAAGCTTTATCGTTCATACAGTGACATGTGGGACCTATGAGCCAGCAGCTTACTCAACGTTTCCAAGGCGGCAGGGGATCAAAAGAAAAGGAAATAGCCAAAAATCAGAGAGTGAAAAAAAACCCTAGAAAATAAACTTTTGTAGTACATAGAGGATGACATGCGGGTCCCATGAGCCAGCAGGTTCCTCAACGTTTCAAACGTGGCATGAGATCGAAAGAAAAAGGCAAGTGACCAAATATCGGGAGCCAAAAATAATCCAAGAAAAGAAACTTTATTGTACATAGAGGATGACATGCGGGTCCCATTTTGCAGCGGTCTCAACGTTTCCAAGGCGGCACAGGACCAAAAGAAAAATGAAGTAGCAAGAAATCAGGGTGTGAAAAAAATCCAAGAAAAGAAAGATTTCAATTAGGACATCTGGGCCTTCGAACTATCCTTCTGGGCCTTTTGACTCGTACAATTACAGCCCACTCCAGAACATGAAAGTTCGGATTTTTCTCAAAAAAAAACAGGAAAGTCCCATGCTTCGCCAAAACAAAAAACAAGGAGATTCAAGATATAAGTTGTAAAAATAAAGATTTAATTTATCCGTTTGCAATAGCTCAGAGCGAAATACACTGTTTATTGTGCAAAATAATCAAGATATCACATGTTTCTTGTACGGGGAGGCTGACATCGGGGACCCATGAGCCAGCAGCGTCGTCAACGTTTCAAGGCGGCGGGGATCGAAAATAAAAAAAAAAAATCAGTTGGTAAAAAAATCCAAGAAAAGAAAACATTTATCGTTCTGAGAGGATGACATGCGGGACCGAAGAGGCAGCAGCATCCTCAACGTTTCCAAGGCGGCGGGGATCAAAGAAAAAAGGAAATAGCCAGAAATTAATTAGGGGTTCAAAATAAATCCATCAAAGGAAAGTTTTATTGTTCATAGAGGATGACATGTGGGACCGACCTGCCAACAGCGTCCTCATCGTTTCAAAGGGGCAGAGATCAAAAGAAAAAGGCAAATAGCCAGAAATTAGGGGTAAAAAATAACTCCAAGAAAGGAAACTTTTATTGTTCGTAGAGGATGACATGCGGGACCCATGAGCCAGCTACTTAACGTTTCAAAGGCGGCATGAGATCGAAAGAAAAAGGCAAGTGACAAAATATCGGGAGCCCAAGATAATCCAAGAAAAGAAACTTTATTTACATAGAGGATGACATGCGGGTCCCATTTTGCAGCGGTCCCAACGTTTCAAATGCGGCTTGAGATCAAAAGAAAAAGAAAGTAGCCAAAAATTAGGGGTCAAAAAAATCCAAGAAAATAAAGTTGATGGACATAGAGGATGACATGCGGGTCCCATGAGCTAGCAGCTTACTCAACGTTTCCAAGGCGGGGATCAAAAGAAAAAGGAAATAGCCAAAAATCAGAGGGTGAAAAAAAACAAAGAAAATGAACTTTTATAGTACATAGAGGATGACATGCGGGTCCCATGAGCCAGCAGGTTCCTCAATGTTTCAAACGTGGCATGATCGAAAGAAAAAGGCAAGTGACCAAATATCAGGAGCCAAAAATAATTCAAGAAAAGAAACTTGATTGTACATAGAGGATGACATGCGGGTCCCAATTAGCAGCAGCGGTATCACCGTTTGAGAGGCTACGGGATCGAAAGAAAAAGGCAAGTGACCAAATATCAGGAGCCAAAAATAATCCAAGAAAAGAAATTTTATTGTACGTAGAGGATGACATGCGGGTCCCATTTTGCGTGCGGTCTCAATGTTTCCAAGGCGGCACAGAACCAAAAGAAAAATGAAGTAGCCGAAATCGGGGGTGAAAAAAATCCAAGAAGAAAGATTTTAATTGGGCTGCATCTGGACATCTGGGCCTTCGAACTATCTGCTTGGCCTTTTGACTCGTACAATTTCAGCCCACTCCAAAACAGGAAAGTTCCGAATTTTAAAAAACAGGAAAGTCCTATGCTTCGCAAAGACAAAAAAACAAGGAGATTCAACATATAAGTTTGTTTATGTAAAAATAAAGATTTAATTATCCGTTTGAAATAGCTCGGAGCGCAATACATTGTTTATTGTCTGCAAAATAATCAAGATATCATATGTTTCTTGTACGGGGAGGCTGACATCGGGGACCCATGAGCCAACAGCGTCGTCAACGTTTTAAAGGCGGCAGGGGATGGAAAGAAAAAATAAACCATAAATCTGTTGGTAAAAAATCCAAGAAAAGAAACATTTTCGTTCTGAGAGGATGACATGCGGGACCCATGAGGCAGCAGCATCCTCAGCGTTTATTGTTCATAGAGGTTGACATGTGGGACCCGTGAGCCAGCAGTCCTCAACGTTTTAAAGGCTGCAGCTGATCGAAAGAAAAAATAAGCCAAAAATCGTTTGGTCAACAAAATCCAAGAAAATAAACATTTACCGTACTGAGAGGATGACATGCGGGACCCATGAGGCAGCATCCTCAACGATTCCAAGGCGGCGGAAATATCCAGAAATTAATTAGGGGTTAAATAAATCCATCAAAGGAAACTTTTATTGTTCATAGAGGATGACATGTGGGACCGACCTGCCAACAGCGTCCTCATCGTTTCGAGGGAGGGAGATCAAAAGAAAAAGGCAAATAGCCAGAAATTAGGGGTAAAAAATAACTCCAAGAAAGGAAACTTTTATTGTTAGTAGAGGATGACATGCGGGACCCATGAGCCAGCAGCTTACTCAACGTTTCAAAGGCGGCATGAGATCGAAAGAAAAAGGCAAGTGACAAAATATCAGGAGCCAAAGATAATCCAAGAAAAGAAACTTTATTTACATAGAGGATGACATGCGGGTCCCATTTTGCAGCAGCGGTCTCAACGTTTCAAATGCGGCTTGAGATCAAAAGAAAAAGAAAGTTGATTGTACATAGAGGATGACATGCGGGTCCCATGAGTCAGCAGCTTACCCAACGTTTCCAAGGCGGCAGGGGATCAAAAGAAAAAGGAAATAGCCAAAAATCAGAGGGTGAAAAAAAATAAAGAAAATAAACTTTTATAGCACATAGAGGATGACATGCGGTCCCATGAGCAGCAGGTTCCTCAACGTTTCAAACGTGGCATGAGATCGAAAGAAAAGGCAAGTGACCAAATATGAGGAGCCAAAAAAAATTCAAGAAAAGAAAGTTTTATAGTACATAGTGGATGACATGCGGGTCCCATTTAGCAGCAGCGGTATCACCGTTTGAGAGGCGGCATCAAAAGAAAAAAAAATTGCCAAAAATCAGAGGTGAAAAAAAACCAAGAAAATGAACTTTTATAGTACATAGAGGATGACATGCGGGTCCCATGAGTCAGCAGGTTCCTCAACGTTTCAAACGTGGCATGAGATCAAAAGAAAAAGGCAAGTGAAAAAATATCAGGAGCCAAAAATAATTCAAGAAAAGAAAGTTTTATAGTACATAGAGGATGACATGCGGGTCCCATTTAGCAGCAGCGGTATCACCGTTTGAGAGGCGGCAGGGGATTGAAAGAAAAAGGCAAGTGAAAAAATATGAGGAGCCAAAAATAATTCAAGAAAAGAAAGTTTTATAGTACATAGAGGATGACATGCGGGTCCCATTTAGCAGCAGCGGTATCACCGTTTGAGAGGCGGCAGGGGATCGAAAGAAAAAGGTAAGTGACCAAATATGAGGTGCCAAAAATAATTCAAGAAAAGAAAGTTTTATAGTACATAGAGGATGACATGCGGGTCCCATTAGCAGCAGCGGTATCACCGTTTGAGAGGCGGCGGGGATCGAAAGAAAAAGGCAAGTGACCAAATTTGAGGTGCCAAAAAAACTCCAAGAAAAGAAAGTTGATTGCACATAGAGGATGACATGCGGGTCCCATTTAGCGGTCTCAACGTTTCCAAGGCGGCAAGGGATCAAAAGAAAAAGGAAGTAGCCAGAAATCAGGGGGTCAAAAAAATCCAAGAAAAGAAAGAATTTTGGTTCATAGAGGATGACATGCGGGACCCATGATCCTGCATCGTAAACGGCTCGATCGGAGAACGTTGAACGAGATGGCGCGATCGAGAAAAAAAACAATGCTAGAGAGGCTGCCATCTGGGCCCTACATCCCTGGCGGTGCGGATTTGCGTTGACTCGGCCGGCGAACCCGAGAATTCGCGATGCACCACGTCCCGGGCCACCATACGCGACGTTTTGGCCGCTTTCGTCGGGCTAGGTGGCCTCAAAAACGAGAAAAAAAAGTTTTGACATGCACCACGGAGGGACCAAAAATCGTCGGCCATGGTACACCAGCAACCACGGCGCGACTTCAACTTCGTCGGCCATGGCAACTTTTCTTGTAGTGACCATTGCCCAATGTCTGTAGTCGTCGCTTGGTGCCAGTCCTCTATGGACCTGTTTGTAATCTTATTACTTCTGGGTTCTTTGCACTGCTAATACATCGGTGGATTTACGGCCAAAAATAAGAAAGAATTTGTTGGTATTATATTGCTTTCGATTGATCTGTTCGCCCCCAAGCATTTACAGAAGCCGCAAGAGATTCAAGGATGAAATGGCTCTCCTTGTTTGTAAGGCAAAGAGGAAATCATATCATGGCTTATTGGCTTATCATCATGGGTAGAACCTTTTTAGCTAGATTTTGCTGTTTGGGATCTATGATCCTTTTAGTTGCTGCTCTCCAGTAACATTTTCCCTCTTTTTTATTACAGTGAAAAATACACAGCGAGGAAACCACTGTCCAGCCTAAAAAAAATAGACCTCAGTTGGTTTGCTGAAATCGGCTCAAATAACGTGGCATTTAGTTATATAGTTTTATATTCGACCTGTTTGCTCACATATGTTGGTTTACATTCGTACGCAACCTGTTGGGCAAGTATGGACACAGCTTCAGTGACTTTCAGGTCAAAATTCCAGCGGTTGAGTGATTTTTGGTTGGATCCATTCCTGTGCGTTCGATCGGCTTTTGATGGCTGTTATTGAGACAAAGTCATGGCTGGACTTTTGACCAAGTGACTGGAGCTGCGTTGACTTTGGTTCAATATCAGCCATCCAAAGCCAATCGAACGCACATGAATGTATCCAACCAAAAATCACTCTACAATAAGTCGTTTCCAGACTAAAACAATGTTTATTCCCAAACTATTTTTTCGAATCCGACCAATCTTTCCCAGAATGCAGAAGAAATATATAAGATTTACTGGAATGTTGTTCTTTTTTCTGGACAGTTTGAATTTTAAGTTTAAAGTTGGTTGTAAAACATAAAATGAGGTTTATTGATAAACAATATGGCTGAATCTGATGAAACTCCCCCAGAATGCATAACCCAACATATAAGATTTACTGGATTTTTGTTTCAAAAACTTATAGGCAGTACGAATTTTAAGCTTAAAATTTTCTCGTGAAACTAAAAATGGGTAAATTTTGGATCCATTCTCGTGCGTTCGATCGGCTTTTGATGGCTGTTATTGAAACAACGGTTAATTGGTTCTATGCCACTCCTCAATTCACAAGTTGTGTTTATGCCATTACAAAAACTGAAGTTGTGGTAATGCCACTCTCAATTCTCAATATCCCCTTCTATGCCATTTTCAATACTCCACTATAATAAATATAGCATATCTATGATAGTACTCCATGATACCACCCACTATGCACCCATGTTCCAAAACACCACTCCCGCTGAGTGTACCTTATTGTATCGAGCGATAAGCTTGATGAGCAACCCAAACAAACAAAAAAAAGACTGTACCTTATTGTACTTGCTCTTACCCGTATCTTCTCTTTCTCTTTCATCGCGATTGCAGCTAATTCAGTTAGTTTTCCAATGAATATTAATATTTTGTCTCAATGATTTTTATGAAGAACTAATTGAAGATTCATTTTTGAAAGATGTCATGTTTCGACTAACAATTAGCACTTTTGAATTCTTAGATTGCTTTTTCACACGATGCACTTCTTTTAATTTATTTTACCACATTTCAATGTGAACCTTGACCAAATAAATAGGACAACAATATCACGATCATATAATACATAAGCAGCATTGTTAGAATCGTGTTGGAAAATACTTTCTAATGATACCAGTTTTATATCAAATATTTTTTATATACTTCATCCTGAAAAATATGTTTCAACTTCATCAAAACTTGCATGTATCTGCAAACTAAACTCATCTAAATACATGTATATCTACATAAAATTGAAACATCATTTTTAAATAGAGAGATATAGATTAATATTTTTTTGAAGATAAAATACGAAAAACAAGGGTGCATTGTTTATTGAAATGGAGTGAGTAGTATATATAAAATCATTTTAGTTGCCAATGATCATGTTGAGGTCCTCTATTTCTTGTTTTGCTCAGGCCCTCCGTATTCTCAGGTACGGCCCTGGTGGTCTATGAACCTGTATGTAATCTTATTACTTTTGGCTTCTTTGCACTGCTAATAGATCGGCGGAATTACGGCAAAAAAGAAGAAAGAATGTGTTGGTATTGTATTGCTTTCGATAGATCTGTTCGCCCCTCCCCCCAAGCATTTACAGATGGCACAAGAGATTCAAGGATGAAATTGCTCTCCTTGTTCATAAGGCAAAGAGGAAATCATATCATGGGTAGAACATTATATATATATTTTGCTGCTTTGGGATCTATGATCCTTTTAGTTGCTGCTCTCCAGCAACTTTTGTACATATTTCCCTCTTTTTATTAATAAAAAAATACAAAGTGGGGAAACCCAGTGGTCAGCCTAAAAAAATCTGTTCGCTAGGTAGCCGTAGTTTTGCACTCAGTTTGTTTGCTGAAATCGGCTCAAATAATGTAGCATTTATAGTTTTATATTCGACCTGTTTGCTCAGGTATGTTTGCTTACATTCGTAGGTGACCTGTTTGTTGAAATAGCTTATCGCTTCTCTGACCATCTATTCCCTCAACAGATGGACAGAACTTGGATATTATTTCACTCATTAAACACACCAACATATTTGAGTGGTATTGAAGACTTCATGAAGCATGTTAGTGATTTTACTGACGGCGACACAGACAAAGGAAGTGATTTGTCCATGCCGCGTATGTTTGAATATTGGGTCCAAGCCTCAACATGTAGTCTCAGATCATTTATTCGTTTATGGGATGGACCAGACATATATCAGGTGGATTAACCATGGTGAACACTATGATCAGCCTGAGATTATTGATCCTCTTTATTCTGATGGTTATCAGCCTGAAGATCTCGTCCAGGATGAGGCTACTGCTAATTTGTTACGGGATCTGTATCCATATGCAAGCCAACAGCCCCATGGTTATCACAAAAAGCCTCTTTTCCATGACCTGATAGAAGATGCTAAGCGCTTAGTGGCCCCTGGTTCTGTTGTGTCAAGATTCGAATTAATTGTGAAATTACTTCATGACAAGTCATACCAGGGGATTACCAATAAAGCCTTCAATGCAGTTGCGAAGACATACAGCGATGCACTCCCTGGGGCTGGACTGCCAAAATCCTTTTATGAGGTGAAGCATTACATCAAGGTACTGGGACTTGGATATGAGAAGATTGATTTTTGCAAAAATAACTGTGCACTGTTTTGGATGGAGTATAATGACCTCGATGAATGTCCAGTATGTAAGGAATCAAGATGGAAACATGATGGAGCTGGTGGTAAGAAAAAGATTCCTTGGAAGGTTCTGAGATACTTTCCACTTGTACAAAGATTGCAGAGGTTGTTTGCTTCAGAACAAACATCTCGGGAAACAAGATGGCACAAAGAGATTCTCACGCCCGACCCTGATTTACTGAGGCATCCTGCTGATGGCGATGAATGGAAGCAATTCGACCTGGATCATCCAGATTTTGCTGCAGATCCAAGGAACCTGAGACTTGGCCTTGCTACAGATGGATTCAACGCATTTGGCAACATGAGCAACTCGTATAGCATGTGGCCAGTACTAGTTACACCTTACAACCAGGCTCCCTGGACATGCACCGATCAGTCAAACTGTATGATGGCCTTACTCATCCCAGGTCCCAAATCTCCTGGGAAGGATTTTGATGTGTTCATGCAGCCTCTTATTAGAGACTTGCAAACATTATGGGAGGGTGTCCCTACACGGGATGTGTGTCAACCTAAAGAACAAAATTTTCTATTACGTGCTGCTGTACTGTATTGCACCCATGATTATCCAGCTTTGGGCACTATGTCAGGCAGAGTAACATCAGGTTATAATGCATTTGCCTCAAGATATATTCCTGATATTGAGACCAGATTCAACCGGCAGAGTAACATCAGGTTACGTGATGCAGTGGCGTATATTGCTGCTGAAGCATATACATTTGCCTCAAGATATATTCCTGATATTGAGACCAGATTCAACCGGGGTCGCAGAATTTTGGAAGTTGGAGGATCTGTTTTTAATCATGGTGTTGAGCTAATAGGAAAGAGGACCGAAAAAACATTAGAGCAGTCTGAATTTGAACAGCTGTCTTGGTATGTGCTGAATAATGCTACAGAGGCTGATGAATATGTTAAGTGAGTACTATGCACACGAAATACTCAGTTCCTCGCATATACTATGAACTTGTATCAAAATGAAATATATTCAGCTGACTTGGCTATGTTTTGCAGGTTGTACATGGAAACGAATGGAAAGCTATCGGCACGTGGGAGTGGGTTTCAGGACTGGTTTGAGAAACATGTAAGATGTTCAATTGCACTCTGACTTGTCTATGTGTTTTCACATGAGATGACCTCTTGTCTATTTTGTAATCGTAGATCTCGAAACTCCATGCGGAGAATCCAGGCGCTGTTAGTGCTGATCTCCTTGTCCTATCACGTGGTCCAGATAAGAGGGTGTTGGTAGCTGCAGCTTGCAATGCCAATGGTGTCCATTACAGCTCCTATGAGCGTGAACAACATTTGAAGACACGAAATAGTGGCATCACAACCAGTGGAGATCACTTGACAACCAGAAAGAAGAGATCAGAGTCATTTGACCATTATGGTCACATAGAAGAGGTTATTCAGTTGTTCTATAGTGATAAGGTTACTGTCCGATCTGTGGTTCTATTTAAGTGTTATTGGTACAACCAAGATCCAAACAAGGGCAAAGGTGCCAGAAATGATGGGTATTTCATATCAGTTAATACTACTGCTCAGTGGTACAAGGATGATCCTTATATTTTGGTACCTCAAGCGGCCAAGGTACTTTTCTTGGAAGACAGATCTAGAAAAGGATGGCAGTATGTGCAAAAGTTTGTGGCAAGGAACATATATGATTTGGATGAGAATGCGGATCCAATAATTGGTGCCCAGCAAGATGATTTCGCTGGTTGTATGCAAACTAAAGTTGCTGACATTGATGAAACCTCGTTGGATACAGGTATCCCTGCACATGATGGAGAAGTAGATTTCACTGTTGAGGTTAGCATAGTCGACAAAGAGATGGATAAACTGAAGCTACCTGGTGAATCTCAGGAGGAGAATGGACACGACGAGCAGGATGAGACCATGCACGAATATCAGAATGAAGACGGAGGTGATGATGATGATGATGATGATGATGATGAGACTCTTGTCTCTGTATCATGCTGTGAGATGAAGAACCATGATTTGTTTTGATTTTTCTATTTGGAAAATGTATGAGTCCTGAAGACAATTATCTGTTGGATTGTAATCCCATGATGACTAATTATTTATGTTTGTTGTCCTACTAAAAGTTGGTCAAACTTAATTGTGTGGAAGTAATCCCATGCTGTTTGATTCATAGGGTCATATCCCATAGGAAAATAGAATGATAATACATCAAACTAATGCAGAATATCTTATAACCACAATCAAATAGAATTTCTCTTGACATAGGATTCAAGTTGGCATGGCATCCCTATCATACAGGGGTTTTATTCATACTATGCTACAAATCGAAAATAAGATGGGTCAGCACTTTATCGCGGCAGATAGGGCAGCTGGCGTTCGTTACAAACCAGGAGAAGATGCACTTCCTATGGAACGGGTGTTTGCATCCCCGGAGACGCACCGTTGTGCGCTGCGACAGCCCCAGCATGCATATGCTGCAGTGGCCGTCCTCCGGCGCAACTAGGACCCAACTGTCCTGCAGCGCCGGCAAGTTGACGATGAGCCGGTGGTCCACCCTAAGGGTGAGGTCGAAGTGGAGGCCACCGAGCCGACGACACGCCTGCTGCCACATCAGGTGCATAACATCGTAAGGCATGATGATGTCCCACTCCTCCTCCGTGAGGTTCAGGTTCTTGAGCAGCCATACACGGGCAAGAATCTCGCGCATAGTTCGCACGACATTGCCCCCACTACGCAGCTCCCTCGGAGGCAAGCCAAGATCCAGCACCACCTCTTCGCAGGGTGTAGTGGTGATATCGTCCTCATCCAGTGGGGCAGGGAGGGGGCCGGCCATCCTCCTGAGCTCGTACGTCCTCGAGAAGAAGATGTGCACTGTCATAGTGTACGGGGACGCCTCGCCCTCGCCCACGGCCGGCGGCTCGCCGACGGAGAAGTCGGTCGTGCTTGCCGACACACGGCAGGCACGGAAGACATGTGGGCCAGACTCGATGATGCGCTCGCGTGAGGAGCGCTCTAGTAGGGGCGTCGCCGCCATTGGGGATTCTTCGGAGGGCTGTAGACTGGCGGCTAGTCGACGGTGAGGTGGTTGGTGTGAGATCTCTGGGATGAGGCCAGGGGAAGTGGGCGAAGTGCTCGGGACTAGGGACTGCCCTCAACTTTCCGCAGTAGTATGATAATAATTGGTGGACGAGGGAGACTAGTCCAGAGACTACCCAAAGTTGATAAATCATGTTCGAGGGAAAATGCCCAAGATTTATTATCAAAATTCAAGCTAATTTCGCCGATTTTGTTCTGCCGTTCATTAGACATCATCCAACGGCCTTGGTCTCTGGGATTCGCTGCTACAGTGTCATCTACTATTTTCTACCCAATTCCAGAAACATCCATAAAGCTAGTAGATAGCTTTCCTGCTTGTTGGCCCCACCCCATTTTTTTAATCTTTTCTTCCTTATCCCCTTCGCTCATGCTAGCAGCTACTTGCAGCCATTGCTACACCAGCGAGGTGATCTCTATGATAGGCACGGTTTTAGTAAGACAGCAAGTTGTAGATAGCTAACCATGAGACACATGCCTCTCTGGTTGAGACTGAGCTCGCTCTTGTGATTGGGCTCCAATGGTCGAGGTGAGTCACAGCTGCAATGACAGAGGTTTGTGCTGAATTAATTAGCACAGAGGCGTAACTAGCACTAGATGGAGAAGGCATAGTACACATATCGGACACGAAGTCGCGTCTGGCGAGCAGCTCGCATTCACTTGCATCAGTGCGGTACAACAAAGATGATGAAGAAGGATTGGAGCTTTGAAGGTAGTCAGAAAAGTTACAAAAAATAATACGTGCAAAACTTAACCTGTATAAACGCACATGCATGGATAATTTTACATTTCTGCATGAGAAAGACATGTCAATTTTCAGTACGACATGGTTTGATTTGTCAAATTTGATGCTCCTTAATGCATTTTAAGTGAAAATTACAGGTTTATTCATTATAATTGCCGATTTTTAACGTTACGTGCAGCTGACTAGCAAACTATAAGTGTGTGATTGCTTGCTTCCAAAATAAGGATATGTAATCATTTTGTATAAGGTAGTACCAATTAGTCGTTATATTGCAGAACTTAAAGAGTTTTGAGAGATTCAACTCGTTGCTACTCCATAAGAATGGTCATGTTGACAAATTTGATCCAGTGTTGAACAGAGCCAGAAACATTTCAAAAACTTGAGCATGGAAGAGGCTAGGGGTAAATGCCCCAAGGCCAGCCGAGCCTATCGTAGGTGCCGTCCCGAGGAGGAAGTACCTTAATTTGGGGCGCGCGCGGACGCTGCGGTACCCCGAGCTCGAGACGCCGCCGTACCGGTAGCTCGACCCGCGACGAGGCATGGCGGCGGCGGCGGAAGCGGAGCGGCGGCGGCGGAAGGTAAAGCTCCTGCTGACAAACATATTAGGCACAAATGGGCAACCTTCAGTAACCCATGTTCCATTTTTTTTGTCAGGATAACCCCATGTACCACCTTCCCAATAGAAAAAGTACTGTTCAACCTTCCCCTGTTGGGCCCAATATTTCACTTTTGGGTTGCCAAGGAACATCTACATGGTAATTATTATCGGTCTACTTGATCCGGCTGTCGAAGCCCAATAACTACAAATGGGCCTTTCTGCTCATGCAATTTCGGCCCTTTTCTAATGAAACACAGATCCTATGATTGGCAAATAAAAATACACGGAGATTCTACATAAAAGTTGTTTTTATTTATTTTGAATTATAGGGTTCCAATTTTTGAAACTGCTCATGCCCAATATGAAAATCCTTGATCGCTCCATACCCACATGGATAACGGTATTTTTAAAAATTCATAAAGTGGATTTGAAATTTAAAACATATCCTAATAATTCCTTGATTTAATCTATCAACTTGCAAGATCTTGGAGCCAAAGAGCTTGTATTAGTCTGCGAAAATAATACTGATAAACCTGTCGTTAACAAGAAATGAAGGTTTATCGTTCAGAGAGGATGCCATGTGGGACCCATGAGACAGTAGCGTCCTCAACGTTTCAAAGAAAAAGGCAAGTAGCCCGAAAATAGGGGTAAAAAATAAATCCTACAAAGGAAACATTTATAGTTCATAGAGGCTGACATGTGGGACCGATCTGCCAGCTGCATCCTCATCATTTCGAAGTCGGCAGGGATCAGAAGAAAAAGGCAAATAGCCAGAAATTAGGGGTAAAAAATAAATCCAAAAAGGAAACTTTTATTCTTAATAGAGGATGACATGTGGGACCGACCTGCCAGCAGCGTCCTCATCGTTTCAAAGGCCGCAGGGGATCAAAAGAAAAAGGCAAATAGCCAGAAATTAGGGGTAAAAAATAAATCCAACAAAGGAAAGGTTTATTGTTCATAGAGGCTAACATGTGGGACCCATGAGCCAGCGGCGACCTCAATTTCAAAGGCGGCATATGATCGAAAAGAAAAAGGGAAGTTAACAAAAATCAGTGGGTAAAAAAAATCTAAGAAATGAAACTTTATTGTACAGTCCCATGAGCCAGCACCTTACTCAACGTTTCAGTGGCGGCATGAGATAGAAAGAAAAAGGAAAGTGACCAAATATCAGGAGCAAAAAATAATCCAAGAAAAGAAACTTTTATTGTACATAGAGGATGACATATGGGTCCCACTTATACAAGCTCTTTCGCTCCAAGATCTTGCAAGTTGATTGTACATAGAGGATGACATGCGGGCCCCTTGTGTCAGCAGCTTACTCAACGTTTCCAAGGCGGCAGGGGATCAAAAGAAAAAGGAAGTAGCCAGAAATTAGCGGTCAAAAATAACTCCAAGGAAGGAAACTTTTATTGTTCATAGAGTATGACATGCGGGACCCATGCGCTAGCAGCTTCCTCAACGTTTCAAAGGGGGCATGAGATCGAAAGAAAAAGACAAGTGACCAAATATCAGGAGCCAAAAATAATCCAAGAAAAGAAACTTTATTGTACATAAAAGATGACATGCGGGTCCCATTTTGCAGCAGCGGTGTCAACGTTTCAAATGCGGCTTGAGATCAAAAGAAAAAGAGGAGCCAGAAATTAGGGGTAAAAAAACTCCCAGAAAAGAAAGTTGATTGTACATAGAGGATGGCATGCGGGTCCCATGACCCAGCACCTTACTCAACGTTTCAGAGGCGGCATGAGATCGAAAGAAAAAGGAAAGAGACCAAATACCAGGAGCAAAAAATAATCCAAGAAAAAGAAACTTTTATTGTACATAGAGGATGACATATGGGTCCCACTTATACAAGCTCTTCCGCCCCAAGATCTTGCAAGTTGATTGTACATATTGGATGACATGCAGGCCCCTTGTGTCAGCAGCTTAATCAACGTTTCCAAGGCGCAGGGGATCAAAAGAAAAAGGAAACAGCCAAAAATAAGAGGGTGAAAAAATCCAAGAAAAGAAACTTTTATAGTATCGAGGATGACATGTGGGTCCCATGAGCCAGCAGCTTCCTCAACGTTTCAGAGGCTGCATGAGATCGAAAGAAAAAGGCAAGTGACCAAAAATAAGGGGGTAAAAAAATCCAAGAAAAGAGACTTGATGGTACATAGAGGATGACATGCGGGTCCCACCAGTCAGCAGCTTACTAACGTTTCAAGGCGGCAGGGGATGAAAAGAAAAAGGAAATAGCCAAAGATCAGAGGGTGAAAAAAATCCAAGAAAAGAAAATTTTATAGTACATAGAGGATGACATGCGGGTCCCATGGGCCAGCAGGTTCCTCAACGTTTTCAAGGGCGGCATGAGATCGAAAGAAAAAGGCAAGTGACCAAAAATCAGAGGGTGAAAAATAATCCAAGAAAAGATACTTTTATTGTACATAGAGGATGACATGCTGTCCCAACGTTTCGAATGCGGCTTGAGATCAAAAGAAAAAGAAAGTAGCCAGAAATTAGGGGTAAAAAACTCAAGAAAAGAAAATTGATTGTACATAGAGGATGACATGCGGGTCCCACGAGTTAGCAGCTTACTCTACGTTTCCAAGGCGGCGGGGATCAAAGAAAAAGGAAATAGCCAAAAATCAGAGAGTGAAAAAAAAACCCTAGAAAATAAACTTTTGTAGTACATAGAGGATGACATGCGGGTCCCATGAGCCAGCAGGTTCCTCAATGTTTCAAACGTGGCATGAGATCGAAAGAAAAAGGCAAGTGACCAAATATCAGGAGCCAAAAATAATCCAAGAAAAGAAACTTGATTGTACATAGAGGATGACATGCGGGTCCCATTGTGCGGCAGTGGTCCCAACGTTTCAAATGTGGCTTGAGATCAAAAGAAAATGAAAGTAGCCAGAAATTTGGGGTCAAAAAAAAACTCCAAGAAAGGAAAGCTTTATCGTTCATACAGGCTGACATGTGGGAGCTATGAGCCAGCAGCTTACTAAACGTTTCAAAGGCGGCAGGGGATCAAAAGAAAAAGGAAGTAGCCAAAAATCAGAGGGTGAAAAAATCCAAGAAATCAAACTTTTATTGTACATAGAGGATGACATGCGGGTCCCATGAGCCAGCAGGTTCCTCAACGTTTCAAACGTGGCATGAGATCGAAAGAAAAAGGCAAGTGGCCAAATATCAGGAGCCAAAAATAATCCAAGAAAAGAAACTTTATTGTACATAGAGGATGACATGCGGGTCCCATTTTGCAGCGCGGTCTCAACGTTTCCAAGGCGGCACAGGACCAAAAGAAAAATGAAGTAGCCAGAAATCAGGGGGTGAAAAAAATCCAAGAAAAGAAAGATTTCAATTGGGCTGCATCGGGACATCTGGGCCTTCGAACTATCCTGGGCCTTTTGACTCGTACAATTTCAGTCCACTCCAGAACATGAAAGTTCGGATTTTTCTCAAAAAAAAACAGGAAAGTCCTATGCTTCGCCAAAATAAAAAACAAGGAGATTCAAGATATAAGTTGTAAAAATAAAGATTTAATTTATCTGTTTGCAATAGCTCAGAGCGAAATACACTGTTTATTGTCTGCAAAATAATCAAGATATCACATGTTTCTTGTACGGGGAGGCTGACATCAGGGACCCATGAGATAGCAGCGTCGTCAACGTTTCAAAGGCGGCAGGGGATCGAAAATAAAAAAAAACAAATATCAGTTGGTAAAGAAATCCAAGAAAAGAAAACATTTATCGTTCTGAGAGGATGACATGCGGGACCGATGAGGCAGCAGCATCCTCAACGTTTCCAAGGCGGCAGGGGATCAAAGAAAAAAAAGGAAATAGCCAGAAATTAATTAGGGGTAAAAATAAATCCACCAAAGGAAACTTTTATTGTTCATAGAGGATGACATGTGGGACCGACATGCCAACGTCCTCATCGTTTCAAAGGGGGCGGGGGATCAAAAAAAGGCAAATAGCCAGAAATTAGGGGTCAAAAATAACTCCAAGAAAGGAAACTTTTATTGTTCGTAGAGGATGGCATGCGGGACCCATGAGCCAGCAGCTTACTCAACGTTTCAAAGGCGGCATGAGATCGAAAGAAAAGGCAAGTGACCAAATATGAGGTGTCAAAAATAATCCAAGATTTATTGTACATAGAGGATGACATGCGGGTCCCGTTGCAGCAGCGGTCTCAATGTTTGAAATGCGGCTTGAGATCAAAAGAAAATGAAAGTAGCTAGAAATTAGGGGGTAAAAAAATCCAAGAAAAGAAAGTTGATGGACATAGAGGATGACATGCGGGTCCCATGAGCCAGCAGCTTAGTCAACGTTTCAAAGGGGGCAGGGGATCAAAAGAAAAAGGCAAATAGCCAAAAATCAGAGGGTGAAAAAAAATCCAAGAAAATAAACTTTTATAGCACATAGAGGATGACATGCGGGTCCCATGAGCCAGCAGGTTCCTCAACGTTTCAAACGTGGCATGAGATCGAAAGAAAAGGCAAGTGACGAAATATCGCCAAAAATAATTCAAGGAAACTTGATTGTACATAGAGGATGACATGCGGGTCCCATGTGTAAGCAGCTTACTCAACGTTTCCAAGGCGGCAGGGCATCAAAAGAAAAAGGAAATAGACAAAAATCAGAGAGTGAAAAAAAAACATAGAAAATAAACTTTTATAGCACATAGAGGATGACATGCGGGTCCCATGAGCCAGCAGGTTCCTCAAAGTTTCAAACGTGGCATGAGATCGAAAGAAAAAGCAAGTGACCAAATATCAGGAGCCAAAAATAATCCAAGAAAAGAAAGTTTTATAGTACATAGAGGATGACATGCGGGTCCCATTTAGCAGCAGCGGTATCACCGTTTGAGAGGGCAGGGGATCGAAAGAAAAGTCAAGTGACCAAATATGAGGTGCCAAAAATAATCCAAGAAAAGAAAGTTTTATAGTACATAGAGGATGACATGCGGGTCCCATTTAGCAGCAGCGGTATCACCGTTTGAGAGGCAGCAGGGGATCGAAAGAAAAAGTCAAGTACCAAATATGAGGTGCCAAAAATAATCCAAGAAAAGAAAGTTTTATAGTACATAGAGGATGACATGCGGGTCCCATTTAGCAGCAGCGGTATCACCGTTTGAGAGGCGGCGGGGGATCGAAAGAAAAAGGCAAGTGACCAAATATGAGGTGCCAAAAATAATCCAAGAAAAGAAAGTTTTATAGTACATAGAGGATGACATGCGGGTCCCATTTAGCAGCAGCGGTATCACCGTTTGAGGCAGGGGATCGAAAAAAAGGCAAGTGACCAAATATGAGGTGCCAAAAATAACTCAAGAAAAGAAAGTTGATAGCACATAGAGGATGACATGCGGGTCCCATTTAGCAGCAGCGGTCTCAACGTTTCCAAGGCGGCAAGGGATCAAAAGAAAAAGAAGCCAGAAATCAGGGGGTCAAAAAAATCCAAGAAAAGAAAGAAATTTGGTTCATAGAGGATGACAAGCGGGACCCATGATCCTGCATCGTAAACGGCTCGATCGGAGAGCGTTGAACGAGATGGCGCGATCGAGAAAAAAAAACAATGCTAGAGAGGCTGCCATCTGGGCCCTACATCCCTCGGCGGTGCGGATTTGCGTTGACTCGGCCGGCGAACCCGAGAATTCACGATGCACCACGTCCCGGGCCACCATACGCGACGTTTTGGCCGCTTTCGTCGGCTAGGTGGCCTCAAAAACGAGAAAAAAAGTTTTGACATGCACCACGGAGGGACCAAAAATCGTCGGCCATGGTGCACCAGCAACCACGGCGCGACTTCAACTTCGTCGGCCATGGCAACTTTTCTTGTAGTGACATGTTTTTGAAATCATTTCTTCAAAAGGTTGGTTTTATTCTGAAAAACTATGTCCGTCAGCCTTCACCGGGTGTCTAGAACTTCATGGTGTTTCTTTCCGGCGCGTTCGTTCCAAACCTGGAACAGGCAGTGACAAGCCACTATTTTATACACTCTGTAGAGGTGTGTTGCTTTACATGAAGAGGTGTGTTGTTTTACCCATAAGAGACCTTATCCTTGTTGCCAATCGGGCAGCTTATTCTGTCCATACTTGGTGTGAGGCCAAGTATAAGATCATATCAATCACGTGCTTTCGAGACCTCGCATACCCACCCTTTATTGTAGCAATGCTAAGTTTAGGTATTGACTTCACCTTGGCCGCTTACCCCTCGGCGCATGACCCTCAGACACGCCCTACAACCCCTCGTAGATACACCAAACCGTGGGAACAATATGGGGCTCCCCCTGCTAGTCTCCGCCGACTCCGGTAAGGTGTACCAGTTGATATGCGAGAGGGAAAAGAACAGCTGACTACTCCGTACCATTTCAGATCTTATGGTTAACACGAGTATTACGACACAAGAATCACTGGACGACATTTGTTGTTAATCCTAGGTGAATCCATTCCCAGTTGCAATGGAACCTCTACCATCATCCCAAACCATGGTTCCATTGCCTACCACATAGTTATATTCATAATTGTGAAAGTAATCTTTTGCTTTTAAATGCAGGAGTGATAAGTATAGTACTTTGCAAGTAATTTGATGAAATTAATCAAATAGCATGAGCAAGTGATGAACTTTCCTGTTTTGACTGCAAGATTATGCAGTCAAAAGCTTCAAGGCGATATAACTCCAAATTCTGAAATAGCATCATCGTCTGGTAAGGACAATGTTTAAAGGATTGGCAAATATGCTATAATGTATAAGTATGAGATGCAATCGCTCTAAGTCGTGACCTAACCCCGATGATTTAAGATTGGTGATTTGTAATTATTTCTTTAGGATGTGTTGCACTTTTAGGGTGGTTCCACAAACAAGGTTATTATTAGGGTTTGGTTAACTTGGTATCATATACAAGTGGTGTTATACATAATAATAATAATAATAATAATAATACTAGCACACATAATAGTAGTGGTCATATTCTTAACAGGTAATGAACATTGGTTAAATTTAAGTCCTATGGGACATGGTTGATGATTACTTGTTATTTACTTCAAAAGAATAACTTTTTAAGAACATATTTCTTAAGGAACAATAAGCACTTCAAATGGGGTTGTTGACTTCTAGGGTTTAGTATTCCTTTACAATGGTTTCACTAAGTAAGTATGAGGTGGTCTTAAACAAGATTGAGTTCATATACCTCGGTACTTGCAGGGTTTAGGTAAGCATAAGCAGATAAGGTAAATTGCTACACAATGTTGCTAGGATGGTTGATCACCATGGTTTGTACCAAGGAAGGATGATTAAGGTGATGACATGAAACAAACAAATTAGGATTTCTACCAAATCCTTACTATATCATCATATAAGGTTTATTCAAAATGAAGACATGATATGATAACTTCATGTGTATTTGGCTTGTTCTATTTTAGTAGATCATGGGCATGCATTTATTTATTGCATACTTTGTATCTATAAATAAGGTTAAGTTCACATGATTACAGTTCCTAATCTCCTAGGGTTTTAAGGTTGAAAGCAATTTGGGGTTTCACATAAAATAATAGAGTTAGGGTTTTACTCGTCATGGAACTAGGGCTTCATGATATTATTAGGTTTCCTATTTGCTATCTAATTTTTAAAGTAATAACTTATTGAGTAAAGTTCAAATTAAGAAACTACTTTTAAATAAAAGTCAATGATGGGTTTTATCATTTTACTATTTTATTACTTTCAAAGAATAATATTTAAGGTAAATACAACATTAGGATTTAAATGTAAATACTAGTGGTTAAATAGAAATTAATTTAATGTTTTATTTATGTACTAAATGTATATTACTTATTAAAGATTTTTTACTAATTATTGGAATTTTATTGGAATTTAGGAAAAAAGAAAGGACTTAAATAATAAGTACTAAATAATTAACCTTTTATTTTAGTTAAAATTTTGAGATTATATTTTTAATGATAGGTTTTTTTTTGAAATTTTTGATATCTTATTTGTATTTTTCTGAGTTTAAATGGATTTACTATGAATTTTCTAAGTTTAGACAATTTTCTGGAATTTGAATTCAAACAGAAAATAATATTTGTATCCGGAACAGACCTAACCCTATTCATAGAACATGCGGGTCCAGCGGCCAAATCAGCTGCCATGTGGGCACGACCAAGTCAAACCGGTCAATGGGCCCTACTGATCGTTACCTCGCCGAAGTGCGCTCCGACGATCAACGGCGACAACGATTCCAAGCTCCAGGGGATGCGCGAGATGGTCCATTCGAACCCCCACTCGATTTTAAACCTAATGGTGGCGTCGCCTCCATGAAATGGTCAAAGCTACTTCGACGAGCACCTCTGCGGCGGCTCTCCCCGACAAATAAGTTACAAATAACAACCCAGATTGTTGTCGTAATTATTCGTCAAAGTTTACAACAACTCAAAAAACAGATTGTTTTTCTTTTGAAATGGAGGCAAAAGTTTTGCCTCATCCATTAATTAAGAAGAAAGTGCATAGTTTTTAGGAGAAAACCATGCGAAAACCATACAAAGACACCACGGGGCCAATGCCGCACTCGCCACGCCACAAGAACAAACCCACTCGAACACATTGCTGATACAAGCGGACGTGACACACTCGCCAAGATTAGCTTGCCATCCAACCAAACCGGAGCGAAGACGCCATGCCTACTATGGGAGGAGCAGACACGGGACACTCCAACATAGCTGAAGAAGACGAACCTCTCAGAGAACTGCACCAAAACGACCTTGTCGCCCTCGCGACACAAAGTCGATGTCCTCAACACTGTCAAGATGACGAACATTCGGAGCCGCCGCTCCGACATACCGTGCTCCGTCGCGCCCTGCACGTCCACCAAGGTCACCACCTTCCGGGGCCGCCGCCCCGCGTACCACCGCTCGCTCTCGAGCTGCAACGCCGCACGATTCGTCACCCGCAACCCAAGCTGCACAGGGCAAACGGCTGCAGACCACGGGCATCACACCAACTCATCCGGGGCCGCCGCCCCGACATAACGTCCGACCGTCCCCACCAGGACGCATCCGACCGAGCCGACTGCCCTGCCGCCCACACGGCCAGGGTCGCCACCCAAGCTGTGGCAAGCCACATCCCCGCACCATAGAGATGCTGCCGCACCGCCTTCCGGGGCCGCCGCCCCGGCTCACAGCCACCTACCCGAGGCCGCCGCCTCGGCATCCTCCAACGCAGACGGCAAGGCAACACAGCCCGACAAACAAGCCACCCTCGCCGAGTGAAGGTCATGCGCTCCAAAGACGACGCCTCCAAGAAGGGAAGCGACAAGATCGCCGCCATCGCCCGCTCCGGCCGAGGCAAGAGCTTGGGTTTTCACCCGGAGAGCACGAAGCCTTGAAGCTAGGAGAGGTAGGAGGTCCACAACGATGCCTTCAAGAAGGGGAACGGCGCCTCGGGGCGTCGCCATCGCCGGCACCGATCTAGTCGGGCTGAGCTTTCACCCGGAGCAAGCCCCCTCCCGTCGAGGCCTCCTACACCGGCAGGACAGCCATAGGCCATCCCGCAAACCATTGTCGTCGACCACCTTGCCCACCAACACTCCGCCGCTGCCCGGGGCAGCCGCCCCGGCACCCCACCAGAACCTTCCGCAGCAGCCAGCAGCACCTCGCCCGCGACGAACTACCGCAGCAGCGGCACGTCGCCCAGACCGCGCCCTCCCAGCACCACGCACACAAGGCCACACAGCGCCCGCCCGGACCACCCGAGCAGCAGCGCGCCTCCAGGGCCGCCCCCCGCCGGCAACGGCAACTGCCGCCGCGCCCTCCCCCCGTCGCAGCACCTCCTGGCTGCCCGCTCGCCAGACAACCAACCAAGGCCCAGATCGGGCCCAGGTCGGCCCGCCCGCTGCCACCTGTTGCCGCGCCACGGCCACGCCGCCGCGGCCCGCAGCGCCCAGCCGCACAACCCGCCGCCGCAGCAGACGGGGCCCAGGCCCGCCGCCCTGGCTTCCTTCCTCCTAGCCGGCGACGCCCCACATGTGCCGGCCACCCCGACGAAGATCTCGGACCCACCTCATCCCCTTTGAAGGTGAGGCCCGCCGCCACCGCGACAAGGGCCGGCGGCAGCGGGCGACAGGGGGCGGCGTAGGCCGGCTGCTGGCGGCGCGGCGAGGGTGGGCTCCCGGCGTCGCGGCGAGGAGCAGGACCCAAAAAACAGATTGTTGTTTACATGGTTCAGCAAAGTTGGTAACTGAAACTTAGTTTCAATTTTCTATTTAGTTGAATAAGATCACCTCACGTTCCCTGTTTCCTAGCTAAAATCTAAAAGAAATAAATTTGAGGTTTATTTGCTAGGTACTACTTCTGTTTTCCTGGAACTGGAAGATATGCTACAAAAGTTTACTCCTCTGAATACTACTAAACGTTTGTAAACGGTTGCTAGTTCCCAGAGTTAGTTTGGCCAGTTCATTTACTAAATGTGGACTTTACTTACTTCAAACAATTAAGCACCCATTTACAAAACCACAGGTTTGCCCTAAAGCTATCAGGAATAGGAGAGTGCATGTACTCTCAATCCAAAGATGTGCTTTGCATTTCTTTAGTTATCCAAAATACATACCTATGTACTGGAAAGTAGTGAGCTTGGGTGACATAAAAAAAACTGGCCTGAACTTCAGTTTACTGCACAAGATCTAAACTGTGCTGTAGCATATTGGGGACAACTAACACTCTGAATACACTATATCAGTTATTGTTATTTCCTCTCATACAGTACGGTTCAGCTCAAACCTTCTCTCTGGTTTTGACATAAACAAGAAACTCCACTTTACTCAAATAGGCGTACACACAAGGCACCTAAATACTTTCTTAATTCAGAGGTAACACGTGTGTACTGATCTAGTATATCACACTAGTAGATAATATCAGCTTCAGCCAGTAAGAGATTTTTAGCCTAACAAGTTGTTAAAACAAAAGAACAGGCTTTAAACTCTTACTAAAAGGCATTATGGTGGAGCTGATACACATGATTCAGTTTCTCAGTTTATTAAGCATTTGGACCAAACAACTAGCGATCAGATTAACAAGTACTTTTGTTTCAGAGATAAATTCTTTTGCTGATCCTAACTCAGGCTGTACCTTAGACTTGCTGGGACAAGAAGAAAAATTGGGTCGATTTGATCTGCTTCACTCGAGCTCCTGGGGTTCTCTTGCTCTGCTTCTGCTGATGTTCTTGTAGCTAGTTCTGGCCCTTCTTCCTGGTCACTTTGCTGCTCCTTATCTGGTGCAGCTTGCTGCTGGTACTGGCCTGCTTCTCCTTGACTCCTTTTCTTCGCTAACTCTTTGCCTCCCTGATGCTTTCTCCTAGGTCACCGCCAAAGCTCAGGTTTGAGGTGCCGTTCTGGGCTTCTAAAGCCGAGGCGATGAGTATGGATATGGTAGTGTTACTTTTTTTTTGTTGAACAAGATAGGTCCCGAAGGACCTGGAGCATGCATTCATATCGTCGGTGGGAGTACAATTACATGGAGAACCTCAAAGAGAAGGAAAATTACAACCGAGTCCCTAAATCTTGCAACAAGCACCCCGAAAAGATGCGCCGAAACGCGATCGAGTCAAAAACCATGGCCGATGGTTGCTGACTTGCCGGCGGACCGCCGCTTCCTTCACCGGGGACGAAACCACTTGGGGAAGAAGCAGCGTTCACCATCACGCCGTAGTCGGTGAAGATCCTCCATCGAAGGAGGAGAAAGCTCGAACCAGAGTGGAGGTCGAGCGCAGCAGGGCCAACCTTATGGCCGAAGATAGCGGCGGCCGGAGTGAGCCGACGCTTGGAGGCTGCTGTCGAGGCTGCACGCTCCAGGAACCTCGAGCACCACCTCTACAGGGTCGTCGCAGCCGCACGAGTCCATTCCTCTCCCTCGCCACCGTGGTCGGCCAAGAGGAGAAGGAGACGAACCGGGCCACCCAAACAGCGATGGCGAGGACACTTATTGAAGCAGAGGCGCACCGCAGAAACATGCCTCACCTCCTTCCACCACGGAAGAACGGCGGAGCCACTCAGCGCGCTGGCCTGACGCGGCGTCGGCACATCAGGCTAGAGGAAGACCCCTGCCTACCACCAGATGCACAGGTGCTGCATCATCCTTCCTCTGCTCGTCGCCTCCATGGCCGGCCAGAGGAGGAATAGGTAGCAACCCAACATCTCGAATCCAGGGGTAGAAGAGCCGGATCTTATACACGGAGATCCCTGGGGTGGCGAATCTTACCGTCTCCGGCCACCGGAGCTCGAGAAGACGCAGCCACGAGCACAGGATGCTCAAGATCTGACCCAGACGATCTTGAACCCTACTCCGAACTACCGGCATATAGCCGAAAACTAAAAAACTAAACCTAATATCTACTCCGGCACCCCTCCACTAGTAGAAACAAGGCTTTGGTTTTTTGCCCCAAAGATCTTTTGCACCGAATTTGCGAACCGGTGCTAAAGGGGTCATTAGCACCGGTTCGTGCGGTCTGGACGTTCGAGGACCTTTAGCACCGGTTCGTGTTACGAACCGGTGCTAATGAGCTACGAACCGGTGCTAAAGGTTCGTCGCCACGTGCCACCGAACCTTCGTTTACGAACCGGTGCGCCCCATATATATATATTCAGCTCACCCCCAACCAACCAACTCACTTCATTTTTTCTTGGAGAAAGGTGTGTGTGTTGAGTGCTACCTTGCTTTTCTTTGGCATGCACATAAGGTGCTCGATGAAATGTCTGAAAGAATAATGCCGCTTGATTTGACACAAAACAAAAATGATAGGAGGTGCCGGAGCGACACTTAAGCTTTCTCCTCTTTCTTTCCTCCTCGATCAAGGTTAAGCAACTTTACCCTTTCATTTGTAAGGTGCTAATTTCCACTATATATATATATATATATATATATTATGATGTTTTGTAATGGTTTTTTGATAAACTTAATTATTTGATGTAGATGAACCAGCGGCAATGGATGTACGTTGACCGACGTCTACCCGAGTTCACTTCGGGCCTGAAAGAATTTATCCGTGTGGCTGAGGAAAACCCACAGGCGGATGGTTTTATGTGTTGTCCATGTGTTGATTGCCGGAACTTAAAGCAATACCCTGAATGGCAAGTCATTCACTCCCACCTGCTTTGGAAAGGTTTCATGCCCAACTATAATTGTTGGACCAAGCATGGAGAAAGAGGGGTAATGATGGAAGACGACGAAGAAGAAGAAGAGGATGATGATATGTACCCTAACTACGGTGATACTGCAACAGGGCATGATGAAGATGAAGAGGCAGGAGGAGGTGAAGATGAAGAGGCATCAGATGAGCCCGTTGATGATGATCTTCGTCGGGCCATCGCTGATGCACACAGAGAAGCAGAAACTGAAAACGAGAAGCGAAAGTTAAAGAGCATGTTAGATGATCACAAAAAGAAGTTATACCCAAATTGCGAAGATGGCAACACAAAGCTTGGTGCCACACTGGAGTTGCTGCAATGGAAGGCAGAGGCTGGTATATGTGACAAGCCATTTGAGAAGTTACTGAAAATAATGAAGAGGAGGTTTCCAAAGGATAACGAATTGCCTGACAGTATGTACGAAGCAAAGAAGGTTCTCTACCCTCTAGGATTAGAGGTGCTGAAGATACATGCATGCATTAATGATTGCATCCTCTACCGCGCTGAGTACAAAAATTTGGAAAATGCAGTGCACTGCGGTATAAGATCAGGCGAGATGACCCTGGTGATGTTGAGGACGAGCCCCCTAGGAAGAGGGTTCCTGCCAAGGTTATGTGGTATGTTCATATAATACCACGGTTGAAACGTCTGTTCGGAAATAAAGAGCATGCCAGTTTGTTGCGATGGCACAAAGAAGACTGTAAGAAAGACGAGATGCTGAGACACCCCGCTGATGGGTCGCAGTGGAGGACAATCGATAGAAAGTTTCCGGACTTTGCAGATGATGCTAGGAACTTAAGGTTTGGTCTAAGTTCAGATGGAATGAATAATTTTGGTGAGCAGAGCTGCAGTCATAGCACCTGGCCTGTAACTCTATGTATCTATAACCTTCCGCCTTGGTTGTGCATGAAGCGAAAGTTCATTATGATGCCAGTGCTCATCCAAGGCCCAGAGCAACCCGGCAACGACATTCATTGTACCTACGGCCATTATTTGAAGAACTCTTACAGTTGTGGAGCAAACCAGGTGTACATGCATGGGATGAGTAAAAACATGAGTCATTTAACCTACGAGCGTTGCTTTTCGTGACCATTAATGATTGGCCTGCTCTTAGTAACCTTCCAAGACAGACAAACAA
Source organism: Lolium multiflorum (assembly GCA_030979885.1). Taxonomy (NCBI): domain Eukaryota; kingdom Viridiplantae; phylum Streptophyta; class Magnoliopsida; order Poales; family Poaceae; genus Lolium; species Lolium multiflorum. The sequence continues at coordinate 96,994,340 of CM061749.1, forward strand.
GGGATACAATGCATGCACGCACTATTTAGATGAGACCGAAGGTGGATATTTGAATAAATGTAAGAAGGTTGTGTACCTAGGGCATCGTCGATTTCTTCCAAAGAGGCACCCCGTCAGAAAGAAAGGCAATCATTTCGGAGGTGAGGCAGATCACCGGGAGAAGCCTGAACTCCGTACCGGTGATGCTTTACTTGATATGGTCAAGGACATAAAAGTAATCTTTGGAAAGGGTCCTGGCGGTCAATCTGTTCCGAATGACGTCGTTACCGGACACGCACCCATGTGGAAGAAAAAATCTATATTTTGGGATCTACCCTATTGGAAAGTCCTAGAGGTCCGCTCTTCAATCGACGTGATGCACGTGACGAAGAATCTTTGCGTGAACCTGCTAGGCTTCTTAGGTGTGTATGGGAAGACAAAAGATACACCAGAAGCACGGGAGGACCAGTATCGTATGAAAGTCCCAAAAAACAAGCAAGAACAGAATTACAAGACGGATACAGGGAGTCGCTTAAGTCCTGCCAGCTACGCTCTTACCAAAGCAGAGAAGGAAATCTTTTTTGAAGTCCTTTACAGTATCAAGGTGTCGTCTGGATTCTCATCAAATATAAAGGGAATTATAAATATGGCGGAGAAAAAATTCCAAAACCTGAAGTCGCATGACTGCCACATTATTATGACGCAGTTGCTTCCGGTTGCACTGAGGGGGCTTCTGCCGGAAAATGTTCGAATACCCATTGTGAAGCTATGTGCATTCCTCAATGCAATATCTCAGAAGGTAATCGATCCAGCTAGTCTTCCAAGGTTAAAGAAGGATGTGGTGCAATGTCTTGTTAGTTTTGAGTTGGTGTTTCCACCATCTTTCTTCAATATTATGACGCATCTCATGGTTCACCTTGTCGAAGAGATTGCCATCCTCGGTCCTACCTTTCTACACAATATGTTCCCCTTCGAGAGGTTCATGGGGGTCTTAAATAAATATGTTCATAACTGTGGTATGCCATAAGGAAGCATCTCCAAGGGCTATGGAACAGAGGAGGTCATTGAGTTATGTGTTGACTTTATTCCTGACCTTAAGTCGATTGGTGTTCCTGAATCGTGACATGAGGGGCGACTAAGTGGAAAAGGCATGCTAGGAAGGAAATCAATGATATGTAGGGACGGGATTTCTTTCACTCAAGCACACTACACAGTTCTACAAAGTTCCACCTTGGTGGCCCCGTATATCACTGAACACAAGAATATTGTACGCTCCCAACATCCGGGGCAGTCTGAAGACTGGATTACACATAAACATATGCAGACATTCGGCGGTTGGCTCCGAACACATCTCATTAATAACAACGATATTGGAGATCAGTTGTACTTGTTGGCCGGGTCACCATCTTCGACTATACTGACTTTCCAGGGGTACGAGATAAATGGAAATACCTTCTACACGTTCGCCCAAGATAAAAAGAGCACCAACCAAAACAGTGGTGTCCGCATTGATGCAACAAACACTAACAGTGGGGAAAAGGACACATATTATGGTTACATAGAGGAGATATGGGAACTTGACTATGGACCTTCTTTTAAGATCCCTTTATTTCGGTGCAAATGGGTCAAGCTGGATGGAAAAGGGGTAAAGGTAGACCAGCCGTACGGAATGACAACAGTGGATCTCAACAATCTTGGTTACAGAGACGAACCATTCGTCCTAGCTAATGATGTGGCTCAGGTTTTCTATGCGAAGGACATGTCCTCCAGACCGAAGAAAAGAAAACATAAGAAAATGAGCTCATCCGATGAGCCAAAGCGTCACATAGTTCTTTCAGGGAAAAGAACCATCGTGGGAGTCGAGGACAAGACAGACATGTCAGAAGATTATAATAAGTTTGCTGAAATTCCGCCCTTCACAGTGAACATTGACCCAACCATCGCGTTAAATGCTGAAGATGCTCCATGGTTACGGTCGAAGCGATCATAATGTATTATTATCTTGTACCTTGAGCTCATATTGTGAAGCATTTGTTATGATGTATCAGTAACATTGGTCGTTTGACCTAAATGCCATGAAACCTCGAACACGATAGCTCATATTGTGAAGGATTTTTTGTGATGTGTGCAATTATCCAAGTTTATTATTTTTCCTTGCAACTATGACACATAATATGACAACACGCGAATGTTTCGTGTTGTTTGTGATCATTTTTGTCTTTAATTTTGTGGTTCCTTCACAAAACACCCCCTTTTCGGCACCTCAAAAATGGAAAATGGATTTTTCGTGCGATGAAAAGGAAAACTTCCTCGTTGCCTCTCCTCTCTCTGCTTGCGGGAAGAGTTCTCGGGCGGAGCTTCCGAAGATGTCTAAGACGGCCGTCCATCTAAGACATCTTTGAGAAGCTCCGCCGGAGAGGCTCTTTCCTTCGAGGTCGCCGTCATCGGGTTATATACCAGCTCCCGGAAAGCTCTCTATATATGCTCTCCCCTCCTTACCCTGAGCTACTGGTTGTTGGGTATATACTAGCAGCTTCCGAGCAGGACTCCTAGCTTGCTTGCGGGAAGAGTTCTCGGGCGAAGCTTCCGAAGATGTCTAAGACGGTCGGCCATCTAAGACATCTTCGAGAAACTTCGCCGGAGAGGCTCTTTCCTTCTTGGTCGTTGCATCTTCTCTCTTTGCTCTCTCTACTCTCCCCGGAGGGGCTATATATAGCGGTGTGTGCCTTGATGACCCACAAGTATACGGGATCGCAACAGTCTTCGAGGGAAGTATTACCCAATTTATTGATTCGACACAAGGGAGACAAAGAATACTTGTAAGCCTTAACGACGGAGTTGTCAATTCAGCTGCACTGGAAACAGACTTGCTCGCAAAGTTTATCGTGCTGAGTTTTATAGCATAGGAATAGTGAAATAACAGCAAGTGAAATAAAGACAGCAGTAGTGATTATAGTAAACAGCAGGATTAAAATACTGTAGGCATAGGGACGGATTAACGGGCGTTGCATGGATGAGAGAAACTCATATAACAATCAAAGCAGGGGCATTTGATAATAATAAAACGGTATCCAAGTACTAATCAATCAATAGGCATGTGTTCCATATTTAGTCGTACGTGCTCGCAATGAGAAACTTGCACAACATCTTTTGTCCTACCAGCCGGTGGCAGCCGGGCCTCTAGGGAAACTACTGGAAATTAAGGTACTCCTTTAATAGAGTACCGGACAAAGCATTAACACTCCGTGAACACATGTGATCCTCACATCACTACCATTCCCTCCGGTTGTCCCGATTTCTGTCACTTCGGGGCCATTGGTTCCGGACAGCGACGTGTGTATACAACTTGCAGGTAAGATCATAAACAACGAATATCTTCATGAATCAATAACATGTTCAGATCTGAGATCATGGCACTCGGGCCCTAGTGACAAGCATTAAGTATAACAAGTTGCAACAATATCATAAAAGTGACATCTACGGATACTAGGCACTATGCCTAACAATCTTATGACTATTACATGACCAATCTCATCCAATCCCTACCATCCCCTTCAGCCTACAGCGGGGGAATTACACATGGATGGGGGAAACATGGCTGGTCGATGGAGAGCGTTGGTGGTGATGGCGGTGAAGATCTCCTCCAATTCCCCGTCCCGCGGAGTGCGAACGGAGACTTCGGCTCCCGAGACGGAGTTTCGCGATGTGGCGGCTCTCTGGAGGGTTTCGGCGACTTCGACTTCTCCCCGTGCGTTTTTAGGTCGAGGGCGATAAGTAGTCCGAAGGAGGGCGTCGGGGGCGCCGAGGGGGCCACACACTAGGGCCGCGCGGGCCCCTCTGGGCGCGCCGGCCTAGTGTGTGGGGCGCTCGTGCCCCCACCTGGCTTGCCCTTCTGGCTCCGCCAATATTCTGGGAAAATAGGGCCTTCTGTATAAATTCCGGGTTTTTCCTGAAAGTTGGATTTCTGCACAAAAACGAGACACCAGAGCAATTCTGCTGAAAACAGCGTTAGTCCGTGTTAGTTGTATCCAAAATACACAAATTAGAGGCAAAACAATAGCAAAAGTGTTCGGGAAAGTAGATACGTTTTGGACGTATCAACTCCCCCAAGCTTAGCTTATTGCTTGTCCTCAAGCAATTCAGTTAACAACTGAGCGATAAAAGAACTTTCACGAACACATTTGCTCATATGATGTATATATTCTCATGCTATGGCTAATACTTAAGCAGTTCATAATGAGATACATGCAAATAAGATCATCCAACAGCTATGTCAATCATGGAGAGGTACCAACAATTAATAATAAGCATCATGAATCATGTATATAAGCAGGATTGCAATGTTCATAAGAGAATATGATAAAGTGGTATCTCGCTTGCCCGTATTTGATCGGCAAAACATAAATGCCCAGGCACCTCTGGAGTTCATAGAAAGACTAGAAGTAGTGATTGTCAAAGATAAAAGCATCAAAGTTATACCACAATCAATCATATTTTGAGACAAGCATATTATACTAAGAATGACAGTTGTGCTCTCAAGATAGTGCTCAAAGAAAGAATGGAGACACAACGTAAAAGTAAAAGATTGACCCTTCGCAGAGGGAAGTAGGGATTAACATGCGCTAGAGCTTTTCATTTTTAAAACAGGAGTAAAATTATTTTGAGAAGTGCTTGTTGTTGTCAATGAATGGTAATGGGTACACTAACTACCTCATCAACCGGACTCCCAAGAGCGGCTCCCATGAATTATTTGTATGTTTATGTGGCACTCCTTCCAACCTTTCTTACACAAACCATGGCTAACCGAATCCTCGGGTGCCTGCCAATCACATACCATGAAGGAGTGCCTTTTTATTCAAGTTTTATTATGATGATGACACTCCCCCAACCTTTGCTTACACAAGCCATGGCTAACCGAATCCTTCGGGTGCCGTCCAACAATCACAAACCATGGAGGAGTGTCTATTTAAGTTAATTAATTTGGGACTGGGAATCCCATTGCCAGCTCTTTTTGCAAAATTATTGGATAAGCGGATGTGCCACTAGTCCATATGAGAGTCCGTCAAAAGTAAATGACAAGGTTGAAAGCTAAACACCACATACTTCCTCATGAGCTATGAAACATTAACACAAATTGAGAAGCATTTTGAAAGTTTTAAAGGTAGCGCATGAGAATTTACTTGGAATGGTTTGAAATGCCATGCATAGGTATTAATGGTGGACACTTTGGAACAACTTGGTTTTCAGGTGTTTGGAAGCACGAGCGGCGTTCCCGCTCAGTACAAGTGAAGGCTAGCAAAAGACTAGGGGCGACAAATCAAGAGAGCAGTAACTGTCATAATCATGCTTGCGGCAAAATAAATTAACGGAGGCATAAAAATGATACAAGAACTCTGAAGCAATATAAATCATCGAGGCTTAATTGACTTTTTGTTCAGTCATATGCATGCGTGAGCATGTGCCAAGTCGATATAAATGAATTATTCAGAGGAGGATACCACAATGCCATACTTTATGAATAAAACAATGCAAGCAAATATTCATGACATGCTACTCATTATTAATAGATTGGAGCTAAACATGAGAGATCATGAACTACTAGACTTTCTCAAATAACATATACCTCACATGAACCAACTAAGCATGCTCACATGGATGAGTACATGTACAAAAATGAAAACAAATAGAGTTCATACCAGCCTCTCACCACAATCCAATTGTTGTAGATCGTCATTATTGCCTTTCACTTGTGTAGCTTGGATAATATGAAATGAAAACCACGCTCCAGCCACCGAAGACCATTGAACTCATGATGAACTTTACAAACCAAAGAAGAACAGCAAATATTTTTGGTGTTTTCGAATTGGAAACAAGAACAAAAGAAACAAGCAAACAAAGCAAAATCTTTTTGGGTTTTCTTGTAGCAAACCAATGATAGCAAATAAAGTAAACTAAGAGCAAAGAACCATATAAACAAATGGTGAAGAGAAACAACAGAAATATTTTTGGTCTTTTTGTGTTTTAGGAAAGAAACAAAGTGAAAACAAAAGAATGCAAACTAACAGAAACACAGAAAAGCAGGATGACAGAAATCTGCCAAAACCTGACAGCAGTACAGAAATCGAAATTAACAAAAATCTTCCATTGTTCAGCTCAAAAAGTGTTCAACTAATGAAAGTTAGATAACAACCTGGGGCACATGCTCAAAAATTGGCAACTCAAAATAACGTTCTGGCTGTGCGTACGAATTTTTTTGGTAACAGCCCAGGATCTGTTTTTGGACAGCACTTCCCCAAATATCATCTCCCTCTCATTAGAAAACCACTCTAAGAAACTAAACAAGTATGTACAAGTATCCAGCAACCATAATATGCAAAGAATGAGTGATGCCGGTATACCTCCCCCCAAGCTTAGGCTTTTGGCCCAAGTGGAGTTCAATCCCAACGAGGGTCGGAGTTCCACGCCGGTGGATCATACATGGAGTGATAATAGGGCCCCTGCGCAGAAGAATGTCGTGGAGGTTCCACATGACCATAATGTTGATATGAGGAGCTCGCTGCATCGGATGAAGAGTCGGGGTGCTCCTCGGCCTCCTCCATGCCTTCCCTTGCACGATGGCTTTCCCTTTCTATGTATGCGTTTAGCTCATTTTCTGTGATTGACCACCCTTTCCTGGCATCAAGGTTAACAGAGCAGGTGCAGGCAATCGTACTAGTTTTTCAATTTTCTTAGTTATTCTCCAATTTTTTTTATACAAAGTTATCCTATAATACAGGTTGTTCAAATTAGATGCATCTGAAATAAACTCATGTTTAATCATGGAAACAACATCAAGTTTCTCTATAGAAAGCGGAATATCTAAATGGTGAGGTCCTACACCATGCATAGCTAATAAGCGAGAGGCGATAAGACCTCCACAAATTCCTCCTTTCTCACGGTTAGTAGCAAGTCACAAGCTATTAAAGCACCCAAATTATAGGTTCTATCCTGTTGCAAAGCGGCAGCTAAGAAAGCCATATCTTGAACAGACAACTTACTCGCATACCTTCTAGCAAGAACACACTTTGTAACGAAATAAGCAAAGTAGCGGATAGCTGGTTGTTGAATGCTACTAATCTTACCACCATCATCGGAGAAGCTCCTCCCATTACAAATCATGGTATAAAGATTCGAGAGCTCCCGCGGTGTTCCCCTGACCTTCTCGCAGGATCCCCACTGCGGCACTCTAATTGCTGCACAAAAATCACTGAAAGGCAAGTTGATAGTTTTGTTATAAATCTTGTACCGGACCATGGGGTTAGTTTGAGACCGATGAAATTCGAAATCCTGCACAACCGACACCGTTAGTTTAGCATATTGGTGAGGTTCACCAACAGTAAAACCTTCCAACCCTGCATTGGAAATCAGTGTTTGAACATCTTGCAGGATTCCTGCATTCCGCATAAAATCCGTGCATGGGTAATAAGAGGGGTATACTCCCTCTTCGCGGTGAACTCTCATGACTTGCTGCACCTCCAATTCTTGTTGGTTTATTTGGTGCCCACTTCCTTCCATTTTCTGAAATTTTTCAACAATCATTATAAAATTTGATTTCAAGGTGTATAATTGAGGGGAACTACTATAGGAACTTGCTAGAGTGCTAAACATGCATCAAAACTAGTTTCTACCACTTAGAACAAGCATGCAAGCTCACTAAACATGTTATCTACAGCAGCAAAATATTCAAGATATACTCAACCAAACAAAATTCTAATTGGACAATCAAAGGAGTCACATACCAAGGAGCAAATGTGCCAAATTTCAGACAGAAATCTGGGCTGAGCAAAGAGATCGAGAAATCGCGAGTTCTTGAGCAGAAACGTGAGTGAGAGAAAGTGAGTACGAGTTTTTTCGGGAGAGAGAGTGCACTGAGTGAAAGAGATGATGAAGTGGGGCAAAGGGGACCCACACACCGGGTGGCGCGCCCCCTTGCTGGCCGCGCCGGCTGTGGGGTGCCACTGGGTGCCCCACTGGTCAGCCCTAGGTGCTCCCAGTGCCTCTTCGAAAAATAGGACTACCAGTATAATTTTTGTAAATTTTTGAGAACTTCGAAAAATGCACATTTCTGGGTGTTAAATTAATTATTACTGCGCAGGAAAATGATTTGCAAAATCTTAACAACTAAAGAATATTGCAAAACAAAAGGTGCTACAGCAAGTAAAACAAATGGAGGGAGAAAGAAAGAAAGAAATGTTGTTTAGTTCTCTTATGCATTAAAATATACTTGTTAACAAGGTTGATCAAGTCTTGCTACCAAATAAATTTTATATGACATAAGAAGAAATAAACCTCAAATCAATCATGTTACCTTATATTGAATTGATATGGATCCAATCACAAGAGTTTGATATTCTTCTTTAGGCTCATATATAGGACAATCAATGGATCCCACTTTGATAGTTTTCACATTAAAAATTGTATTAACTCCATATACTTTATCAATCCTCTTGGGAAAATAGACAGTATGTTCCTTATCATCAACATTGAAAGTAACCCTGCCTTTATTGCAATCAATAACAGCCCCTGCGGTATTAAGAAAGGGTCTTCCAAGAATAATAGACATATTATCATCTTCAGGCATTTCCAACACAACAAAATCAGTTAATATCAAGCAATGTTGAGTTACTTGAACAGGAACATTTTCACATACACCAACAGGAATAGCAGTAGATTTATCAGCCATTTGCAAAGATATATCAGTTGGTATTAACTTATCTAAATCAAGTCTCTTATAAAGAGAAAAAGGCATTACACTAACACCTGCTCCCAAATCACATAGAGCAGTTCTAACATAATTATTCTTGATGGAACAAGGAATAGTCGGTATACTGGGTCTCCAAGCTTCTTTGGAATCTTACCATTGAAGGAGTAATTAGCGAGCATAGTGGAAATCTCCTCATTGGGAATTTTCCTTTTGTTAGAGACAATATCTTTCATATACTTTGAATAAGGAGGCAATTAAATAGCATCAGTCAAAGGGATTTGCAAAAATAAAGGTTTCATCCAATCACAAAATTTATTATAATGTTCCTCCTCCTTTGATTTTAGTTTCTTAGCAGGAAAAGGCATTTGCTTTTGAACCCAAGGTTCTCTTTCATTACCATGTTTCTCAGCAATAAAATCTTCTTTAGTGTACTTTTTATTTTTAGCATGCTTTTTAGGTTCTTCTTCAACCTCTTCTTTATCAGGAGTATCATCCTTATCATCATCTTTATCATGTTCATTACCACTTTCAGTTTCAGCATCAGAAATAGAAATACTATTAGGATCATTAACAGGTTCAGAGGATTCTACAACATTCTTATGTTTCTTTTTCTTTTTCTTAGATGGAGCACTAGTTTTAGTTAATTGAGAATCTTGTTCAACTCTTTTGGGATGCCCTTCAGGATATAGAGGATCCTGGGTAGAAACACCACCTCTAGTTGTTACTTCATAAGCATGTTTTTCTTTAGAATTATTTCCCAACAAGTCATTTTGCACTTTAGTGAGTTGATCAATTTGAGTTTGAACCATATGAAAATGTTTAACAAGTATCTTAACATCATTGGAGGTTCTCTCCACAATATCATGCAATTCACTAATAGCTCGAGAATTTTCCATTAGATGATTCTCTACTCTCATATTAAAGTTTTCTTGCTTAACAATATAATTATCAAACTCATCTAAGCATTGAGCAGGAGGTTTTGAATACGGAATATCTTCCCTAGTAAAGCGTTGAAGAGAGTGTACCTCAATCATGGATGAAGGGGGAGTTATCTTACATAAATCTTCTATAGGAGGTAAATTCTTCACATCTTCAGGTTTAATACCCTTCTCTTTAAGAGACTTCTTGGCTTCCCTCATATCTTCATCATTTAATTTAATCATACCCCTCTTCTTCAATATCGGTGTCGGGGTTGGTTCAGGTGTAGACCAATCATCATGATTCCGGCCTATTTTAGCCAATAATTCTTCAGCGTCGTCTGGAGTTCTTTTCCTGAAAACACAACCAGCACAACTATCCAGGTATGCCCTAGACTCAATAGTTAGTCCACTATAAAATATATCAAGTAAATCATGCTTTTCCAAATCATGATCAGGCTGAGCTCTAATAAGAGAGCAAAATATTGCCCAAGCCTCGGGCAATTTCTCTCCATCTTCCTGGTCAAAATTATAAATTCTCTGCAAAGCAATATGTTGAGCGCTAGCAGGAAAGTATTTTCGAAAGAAAACATCACGCAAGTCAATTGGACTTCTAATAGAACCAGGAGGCAAATTATTATACCAAGTTTTAGCATCATCCTTTAATGAGAAAGGAAAAAATTTAGCGACAAAATAAGTACGCATCTTGACATCATCAGAAAACAAGCTACTCAGAGTAGATAACTCAATCATGTGTTCAACAGCACTTTCTTTTTCAGTACCACAAAAGGGTGTTTTCTCAACAATAGCTATATGAGATAGATCAAGAGAAAAATCATAATCTTTATCCTTAATGTTTATAGGAGATGTGGCAAATTTAGGATCAGGAGACAGTTTATATCTAACAGCATGTTCTGCAAGCAACTTTTTAATTTTTCTTGCATCAGTAGTAGCATTGCATTTTTCAATAAAATCATCATCAAGTTCCACATAATCTTCATCAAGATCATCACTAGAATATTCAACAGACTCAGGTGAATTAACAGGTGTAGCAGCATTTTCATTAGGAGTTTCAGTATTTTCAATTTGCCTAGACCTAGCAATTGTAGCATCTAGAAAAGATCCTAACGAACCATCATTATCAAGCACAGCAGAAGCATCATCACAATTATGAGAGGAACTTTCAGATTCAGCAGAAGTACCAGCATTTGAAGCTTGTGGTGGTGAAACAAGTTTACTTATCACAGATGGTGAATCAAGAGCAGCAGAGGTACTAAGAGTTGTACCTTTTCTTGTAGTGGATGGTAATATGGCGATCTTAGTATCGCGAGGTTTACCCATGATGGAGACTTTGCAGCGAACAATATCAATCCAGGTGAACTTCCAAATAAAGCTATGCTCCCCGGCAACGGCGCCAGAAAATAGTCTTGATGACCCACAAGTATAGGGGATCGCAACAGTCTTCGAGGTATTACCCAATTTATTGATTCGACACAAGGGGAGACAAAGAATACTTGTAAGCCTTAACGACGGAGTTGTCAATTCAGCTGCACACAGGAAATATACTTGCTCGCAAGAGTTTATCGGTAGTAACAGTTTTATAGCAGTAGGAATAGTGAAATAACAACAACGGTGAAATAAAGACAGCAGTAGTGATTATAGTAAACAGCGGGATTAAAATACTGTAGGCACAGGGACGGATTAACGGGCGTTGCATGGATGAGAGAAACTCATATAACAATCAAAGCAGGGGCATTTGCAGATAATAATAAAACGGTATCCAAGTACTAATCAATCAATAGGCATGTGTTCCATATTTAGTCGTACGTGCTCGCAATGAGAAACTTGCACAACATCTTTTGTCCTACTAGCCGGTGGCAGCCGGGCCTCTAGGGAAACTACTGGAAATTAAGGTACTCCTTTTAATAGAGTACCGGAGCAAAGCATTAACACTCAGTGAACACATGTGATCCTCACATCACTACCATTCCCTCCGGTTGTCCCGATTTCTGTCACTTCGGGGCCATTGGTTCCGGACACGACGTGTGTATACAACTTGCAGGTAAGATCATAAACAACGAATATCTTCATGAATCAATAACATGTTCAGATCTGAGATCATGGCACTCGGGCCCTAGTGACAAGCATTAAGTATAACAAGTTGCAACAATATCATAAAAGTGACATCTACGGATACTAGGCACTATGCCCTAACAATCTTATGACTATTACATGACCAATCTCATCCAATCCCTACCATCCCCTTCAGCCTACAGCGGGGGAATTACTCACACATGGATGGGGAAACATGGCTGGTCGATGGAGAGGCGTTGGTGGTGATGGCGGTGAAGATCTCCTCCAATTCCCCGTCCCGGCGGAGTGCCGAACGGAGACTTCGGCTCCCGAGACGGAGTTTCGCGATGTGGCGGCTCTCGGAGGGTTTCGGCGACTTCGACTTCTCCCGTGCGTTTTTAGGTCGAGGGCGATAAGTAGTCCGAAGGAGGGCGTCGGGGCCAGCCGAGGGGGCCACACACTAGGGCCGCGGGCCTCCTGGGCCGCGCCGGCCTAGTGTGTGGGGCCCTCGTGCCCCCACGGCTTGCCCTTGGCTCCGTTGCGGAAAAATAGGGCCTTGTATATATTCCGGGGTTTTCCTGAAAGTTGGGATTTCTGCACAAAAACGAGACACAGAGCAATTCTGCTGAAAACAGCGTTAGTCCGTGTTAGTTGTATCCAAAATACACAAATTAGAGGCAAAACAATAGCAAAAGTGTTCGGGAAAGTAGATACGTTTTGGACGTATCATGCCTCCAGATAATCCCCTCCACCCCAGATGAGGTCACCCCAGATAAGGCAAACACCAGATAAGCCTCCCAGTTTAGCCCCCATCTTTATACGGTTCCAGCCAGTAACCGGGATAAAATGGGGTATATAAACTAATCCACCATCTTTAGCACCGGTTCCAGCAAGGTGATAAAAGGGGTATAAACTAATCCACCATCTTTAGCACCGGTTCAAGCCAGGAACCGGGATAAAAGGGTATATAAACTAATCCACCATCTTTAGCACCGGTTCCAGCCAGTAACCGGGATAAAAGGGGTATATAAACTAATCCACCATCTTTAGCACCGATTCCAGCCAGTAACCGGGATAAAAGGGGTATATAAACTAATCCACCATCTTTAGCACCGGTTCAAGCCAACCGGGATAAAAGGGTATATAAACTAATCCACCATCTTTAGCACCGGTCCAGCCAGTAACCGGGATAAAAGGGGTATATAAACTAACAACAACGACTTTATTGATATTTAACAAGATACATTAACTAAACTTAAACTAAAACAACGACAACGACTTTTTTGAAATTTAACATTAACTAAATTTAAACTAAAATAACAATTTCTACTAGCTAGTTCTTCCGCGCATCCGCTGCTGCCCTCGTGGCTGCCGCCTCCTGCCACTGCTGCTGCTGCAGCTCCTCCTCACGACGACACTTATGCATCTCCTCACTATCCAGATCCGCCACACGCGGCCGCTTATGCAGCTCCTAGAGACTCTGTCTCTCAAATGCTTCTATGGTAGCCGCTAGCGCCGCCTCCTCCCACTCCTCTATCTCCGCGAGCTGCGGGTCCACCTCATCGGCGGGAAACTATCCGGCGCGGCGTCGTGGCGGGAACCTATCCCACGCGGCGTCGTGGCGGGAGCTTATATCCCGCGGTAAACACCGAAAAAAGGCGGGAAGAATCAAAGGGCGGCAAAATTTGGGTCTTTTGCATGGTGTGGAACAGTGCAAGATCTTTGCACTGTTCGCCACGAACCGGTGCAAAGGTCCAGGCTATTTAACCGCCGCGACGAGGGATCACCTGGCAATGCCTACGTGACAGACTTGGGTGGAGAGAGCGGCGATGGAGATTCCGGGACGAGATTAGGCACACGACGTACCCAGCTTCGGGTCCCCTCGGTGGAGGATCCCTACGTGCTGCTAGCAATCCTCTATATGATCATAAGTATGTTTACATGGTGCCGTAGGCTAGCTATGTCTATCTTTGCCTCCTTATTTCAGGTGCCTGGCTAGCTTTATATATGCAACCAGCCTAGGGTTTTACAAGAGTCCTAGTCGACTACTTCTTCGGGTTGCCTTGTTGGGCCTTCTCCATATTTGGGCCGAGCCGATCCAGGTATACCAATAATGGGTACCCGATATACCCATGTCAGTAGCCCCCGAGTTTATAGGGAAGTCGAAGACTTGCGTAGAAACTCCAAGCATAACTATCTCCAAAGTCGAAGAAATACAAGGCGAGGTCCATGTCGTAGATCATGTGTAGCATAGATGATGCAATGACCCATTTTGCGGGTTCTTCTATATTTTTCTCGGGCGTGATGAGACAGCCGAATATATTGGTTCTTCTATATTGTCGGGTACATCACCGATGCTCTTGCTCGGAAAAATATGAATGGACCCGAAGATTTGTCCACCTCTTTTTTTTTTTTTTTTTTTTTTTTTTTGGTTCCTCCTTGTTGAAAATTTCGTCGAGTTCCTTCTTCAGGAAAATTTCTTCGGGTCCTCTTTGAGGACAATTCTTGGGTCCTCCTGAGGACAATTCTTCGGATCCTTCCCGAGGACAATTCTTCGGGACCTCCTTGGAGATAATTTGTCGGGACCTCCATGAATAAAATTTCGTCGGGTTCTCTTAAGATTTCGTCGGGTACTCTTTTGAATTCGTCGGGTTCCTCCTTTCTTGAAGACAATTTCGTCGAGTTCTCCCTGTAGACAATTTCGTCGGGTTCTCTTTTGTAGACAATTTCGTCGGGTTCTCTTTTGTAGACAATTTCGTCGGCTTTCTCCTGCATAAATAAACAAACTTTTTCTATCTTTTCTTTGACTCTCTTTTTCGCATGCGGTGTCAGATGCTCGGATTCGATGATATATAAAGTGAATATATGTCGCGCAGCCCCCGAGCGTCGGGTGCGGCAAAAGTAAATGATAATCAACTTTGTGCAAAATAAAAGAACACTTAGCTTTTTGGACACGACGAAGCTGATGCATGATGAAATCTTCGAGTGTAGATAAGAAATCTCGCCAAAGTAGAAACCATCAAATAGCAAAAGTGGATGCCGCGAAATTGTTGATGAAGAAATAGCCGAGCCCCCGAGCGTTGCTGAGGTGATGTCATGATTGTTGCTTAGACGTCGTGTCACCGTTGTTACTCGGGGCGAAGTTGTTGTCGAGCCCCCGAGTGTTTAGCCATGATGTCGGAAGAAGTTTACGGAATTGCGGAGTCATATAAGGTGAAGCCATTTGAGGATGAATCCATTGATAATAATATAATATGAATCAGCCGAAAATTTACGCCATTGGAGATGAATTCGTTTGAAGATTACGCCATAAAATATGAAGCACCGGAGATGAGTCCAAGATGAAGTATTTGAGATGAATCCACATTGAAGATTACGCCATTAACCATGAAGCATATATTGAAGATGAATCCGCGAATATCATAGAGGATGAATCCATTGAGCCGAAGAAAATAGTTCCAGTAATAACCATAGAAGATGAATCCATTGACCCGAAGAATCCAGTAATAATCATAAAAGATGAATCTGTTGATATCATAGAGGATGAATCCATTGAGCCGTTGAAAATAGTTCCAGTAATAACCATAGAAGATGAATCCATTGAGCCGTTGAAAATAGTTCCAGTAATAACCATAGAAGATGAATCCATTGACCCGGAAACGCGTCGGGTAATATTGTATAAGTGAACCAGTAATAACCCAAAGAAAACCAATCCAGTAATCCAGAGAGAATAAATCCACTGAGCGAAGAAGATAAATCCACTAAGTCGAAAAAATAATTCCACTGAGCCGAAGAAAATAATTTCACTGAGCCAGAAAAGATATATCCCAAGCCGAAGAAAAGAAATTCACCAAGTAATCAAGTATATTTATTGTAACGAAGTAAATGGCGCAGCCCCCAGGTATTTTGGGTGTAGCGAAAGTAAATAAATAGTTAAATCTTGGAAGATAAAAACTTAGCTTTAGTCGGGTGCAAGTCCTGGCGCGAACGCAGTCTGTAGTTGTGCGGTGCCTGGCCAGAAGTAGTGGATGTGGGCGATATAGTCGATGAAGAGGATGTAATCGATTCGACGGATCCACGACGGATGAGCCCCCAAGTATGGAGAGTGTGCCATGGCGGGCGTGGTCGACCGACCAGTCGAAGTTTTGTTTCAATCTGCAGTTATCTTGTAGTGCGCAAATCCGCGCGCAAATAATAGCACGAGCTAAAAAATATTTTACAAAATAAATTTTGCGTAATTGAAAATATAGCACCTGATTGTCGGGTACCGCAGCGATGCAGATGGTGCCGGTATGGTAATATTCGCATTTGATGATTTCTCCGGAGCCGATGGCGACGCAGGTTTCTTCAGACTCGGCGTCCGCGGCGAAGGTGATCGTGGTGAAATTGAAATATATTTCCTCTTGTCCATACGACTTGCTGGCGTCTGAATCATCATCCTTGACTTAACGTGAGCGTATGTTGCTTTTTTTTTTTCTTTTCTAGACCTTGATCCTTCCTTCGGTAATTATTCCCTGGACCTGATCCTTCCTTCGGTAATTGCTTCTTGATGTGTAGCACTTGATGTGAAATAAGCGGTAGCAAAATCGATCTGGTACTTGCCCCTGATGACGTGGCGCTTGATTTGTCGTTGGCTGCCTTGGAGCTTGACCCGTCTACCAGATCGGTCTTGTTGATTGATTTTGGCGACTCAGCTTGAGGCCGACGGAAAAAAAAAGTTGCGCCAGCTTCGTAGAAATTTCACAGATTTGATGTTCCGCGCCCGCACGCACGGACGATTTTAGCCGAAGATTCCGCGAAGTGGTTGTCGTTTGTTGATGGAGACACAGCCGATTAGAACGTGATCCATATGTTGTCGATATTGAGAGATCCCGCCCGGATCACAAAATCCAGTCGCCGCGATTCCCACAGACGGCGCCAATTGACGAGGGATCACCTCGGCAATGCCTACGTATTGTAGACTTGGGTTTCGGGAGAGAGCGGCGATGGAGATTCCGGGGACGAGATTAGGCACACGACGTACCCAGCTTCGGGTCCCCGGTGGAGGATCCCTACGTGCTGCTAGCAATCCTCTATATGATCATAAGTATGTTTACATGGTGCCGTCGTAGCGGAGCTATGTTGTCTATCTGTTTGCCTCCTTATCTCGGGTGCCCTGCCTAGCTTTATATATGCAACCAGCCTAGGGTTTTACAAGAGTCCTAGTCGACTACTTCTTCGGGTTGCCTTGTTGGGCCTTCCCCATATTTGGGCCGAGCCGATCCAGGTATACCAATAATGGGTACCCGAAGGGTATACCCATGTCACCGCCCCTCCTCCTTCTTCCCCAATTCGCGCGAGGAAAAAAGAGGACGCCGGCAGGCTGCCCGATTTTCGCATGCCGACGCCGTCCTCCTCCTCCCGCGCCGCTCCGGCCGCATCGCTTGCCGGCCTCCCGCGCCGCCCGCCCGCGCCGCCCCTCCTCCTCCGCCCGCGCCGCCCGGCCCCCTCGCCTCCTCCCGCACCGCCGCCGGGCGCCCGGCCCCTCCACCGCCTGCGCCGCCTGGCAACCCTCTGCCCGGCCGGCACAGAGGTGAGGCGCCGCCCCCCCGGCCTCTTTTTTTTTGTTTTAATTAGTTCATATTTAGGTTTAAATTTGTTAGGTTTTGTTAGAAAATTAGTTATATTTTAATGTGTGCAAATTAGTTAGATTTTAATTAGATAATTAGTTATATTTTAATTAGGAAATTTTAGTTAGAAAATTTAGTTAGGTTTTATGTAGTTAGGTTTATTTAGATGGAAATTTTAGTTAGAAAAATTTAGTTAGAAAATTTAGTTAGGTTTATTTACTTAGAAAAAAGTAGTAAGTACTTTATTAGTATGTGTTAGAAAAAAATAGTAAGTACTTTATTAGTATGTGTTACAAAAAATTTAGTTACTTTTATTCATATTCATAAGTATTTTATTAGTATGTGTTAGACAAAAGTAGTAATATTTGTTACTAATATATATATTCATAAGTATTTATTTAAATTCGATATTATATTTTTTAGTTTGCATATGATGCCGCGCCCGCCGTGTCCTGGAGCTAGGACAATTTTAGAGCAGATGCAGCTGATGGGGGAAGTTCGGGACTGGGCTCCGCCGGGGTGGCACTGGGTGGTGTTATCTTCCGGGGCGCGCACCTTGGTGCGAATCCCGTCGTCGACCCGGATATTCTCTGGTGGAGGTCGCGTGGGCCACGATCGTTTCAGAGGGAGCCGGCGCGCCGGAGGTGGTAGCTCAGCATATTAGAGAGGAGGACGAGCACGTTCGCCGTTACCTGTATGCGTTAGACACCAGGTATACGGGCGGATGGTCTGTTTTGCAGGGATCTCACATTAGCTATGATCCTGTTAATGTTCCGTGGCTTTGGGTGTTCAGCCGGCACGGCTCAGGACCCGGTCGGCGCCGCTGAGAGGTTCTAGTAATGTATTAGAGGCCGATCGAGCTATATGTGTAACTCAGATCTTTGATTATGTATTGAGCATTATCCTTAATTAGTACCTATATATATGTGTAACTCTAATATTTGATCATGTATTGAGCATTATTCTTAATTACTGCTTCGTTGTGTTTATAGCATTAGAATAACTTCTAAGTCTTTGCAGAAACTATGGAACGAGACCTAGAAAAAGAATACATCGTCGAGGAGATTATCCGTGAAGATGACGATATCACCTCTCTTTACCTAAACCAATCCGGCGAGGGAGACGAGCGAACCCATGGAGACGGCTCCGGTGAGGGAGACGAGCGAACCCGTGGAGACGGCTCCGGTGAGGGAGATGAGTAAGACCACCGTGGAGATCGCTCCAGTGAGGGAGAAGGTGACGACTGCGAGGGAGAAGCTCACGGCGCCGAGGTGTATATATATTAATTAACCAAGCCTCCAGATTTGTGCATATACATATATTAACTTTTTTTCTTCTTTTAGACCTCCCGATCAACAAACTCTACTGGCAGAACTAAACGAGGCGCGGCCAGAAAGATGGAAGACCATGAAAGGTGCACCATCACGGAAATCGCTCAAGATGGCGAACCGATTTCTTCCAAGGCTCACACAAAAAAGTTTGTAAGTCAATGCAGAGTTATTGTTAGGGACACCATCCCGATCACCACTCAAGAATGGAAGAAACCTGCAAAGGGGGGCGAAGGAGTTACTTATGTCAACACGAGATCCAAAAATCTGATGTTTAGGAAGCTCCTGGCAAATTTCATCTTACCGGAGCCAGCTGACTCTGATAGTGAGAATGACAGGCCAGACCCTGAGGATCCCGAGCTGAATAGCGTACAACGAAGAGTCAAGAAGCAGGCTCTTAAGAAGATGGCACTATAGTTCAACGACTACAAGAAGAAATTGGATAACTTCTTTGTCAAGAAAGAGAAGACTCCGGATTTCAATGGCCCCTATGAGAAGATAAAAGACCACTGGGAGGCATTTGTGAAGTACAAGACATCGGAGAGGGCAAAGAAAAGGTCAGCCACCAATACGAAAAATGCTGCTAATAAGATGTACTTCCATACCATGGGGCGAGGAGGCTACAAGGCTGGCAGGCCTAAGTGGGAGAAATGGGAGAACGACCTAATTGAAAAGGGGATCCAGCCAGAGGTACTGAAATGGAACCAGCGGTCAAGGGATTGGTTTTACGCGCATGGGGGCACGTTGGACACACAAGGGTTCTGTATATATACACAAAGACATAAGGAAAACCCACTTCCCATCGAAGCCTTCAGAAATGTTGCAAAAGAAGTTGAAGAGGGGAAGTTCCGTCCCGAAAGAGAGAAGGACCAGCTCACACGCGCCCTTGGGAATCCTGAACACCCAGGACGAACACGAACCATACCAGGTGGCAAGCCGTGGTGTATTGGGTTTCTTGCATAAACGAAGAAATATCCCGATAGAAGCCGTCAGAGGAAAAAGGATGTGGTTCAAGAATGCGTTGCTAAGCTAGAGGAGCAAGTGAGGATGATAATGTCAGGCTCAGTCACCCAACCTCAAGCTAATCCGCAGATAGAAGAAGTTGCATTCTATGCTACCGGCCAGGGATCTCAGCGGAAAAGCAGCGTGGCTTCCACGGAGCTGCCGGTGATGATGCAGATGTGGATCCGCAGATGGCTCCTCCCTCCCCTGTGGATCCGCATATGACTCCTCCGTCCCCCGTGGATCCACAGATGGCTCCTCTCTACCATGTGGAATATATCACAGAGTCGACACCTTGTGAGCTACATTTCAAAACGATGGGCTACTTAACGCTCAAGGCGGTGATTGGCTATGTCTTACCGCCAATACCTGATCAAAGATACCACCTCAAACCGGTTCCACCTGGCTACGATGTTGCCGGGGTGGATCAAGTTATGGATGGGTATGGGCCGCTGAGGCTTGACCACCCTGCCGGTGAAGGGGATTTGCTACATCTGGGAGAAGCCAAGAACACTACAGTTCTATGGCGAAAGGAATTCATTGTGATTCCGGGTTGGAAGGTGCCAACAAGGTCTCCACCGAGCCAGCATTCTCCACCGATGCAGCCGTCTCCAGTGCATGAGCCTTCTCCGCCGCCGCGTGAGCCTTCTCCTCGCCGCAGCCCACCCCTCAGTCTAAGAGAAAAAAGCGGACCTCTACGGCAATGAGTCGTAACCGATCACCGAAACACAAACAAGAGCCCCTCCCAAGAATGCCTAAGGTTCCTCCCAAGAGACCTTATGACTATACAGATGAGGAAAATGCCAAGATTGCAAAGGAACAACACATGAAATCCATGTTTGGCAAGAAAAAGCCCCAGCCTGAGCCCGAGCAAGCTATATCCAAGGAAAAGAAGTTGAAACTGCTGAAGAACCTTCATCAACCTGAGCCAAGTCTTTCATCGAACTATGACCGGTCTATTCGCAAGTCAAATGTGGTAGCAAGAGAGTGGTGGCAAAAAAGTAAGGAAGAAGGGAAACCAGTTCCCCAGCTTGGAACCCAGAAAAACTCGTGCCCCCCGCTCCAAGTGTATCCCGATGTCCTACAGTGCCTTGATCCGACGATGGTAAAACTATATAAAGATGAGGAAGATGCGGCCGGTATGAGTATTCCTGAGTACTTAAGCCGCATCGAATTCATGATCACGGGTGATGTCCAAATAGCATACCAGTACAAGTACGGGCAACCTCTTGTCAGAGCTGAGGAGTTGCCTAATCTATCAATACAACTGCGAAGACTGCATAATTGGTACATGGATGCATGTAAGGATGGTAAGAACTGGATCATGGTGGCAATCAGAGATGAGCACTACGGGCGAACTGACGTGATGAACATGGAACTTTGTGAATTATTTCAGTTATTCAATCTAGACGCCATCGACAAATCTCTGCTGAGTGCCTACTGTCTGTAAATATTATTTATGTAATTAAGTCTCTACCGCGGCTCGTCCATTGCATGCATATAACTATACTCTCACTATATTATGCAGAATGAAGATCCGCGAATGCCGCAAGGGGCAAATCTATGATCTTGGGTTCATTGACCCATATACCGTGAATGGGTATACTGTCGACAACTCTCCCAAGGACACGGAGAATAACTTGGTATATGCCTTAAGGAAAAACTCATACAAAAGGGCAATACTATTTCCTTACAACTTCGCGTGAGTGTTACTGTCTTCACACATTAAATCTTTTTTGGTTACTCCATGTGTTAAGTGTAATTGATGAGTTATGCATATATATATGTGTCCGCAGGTTTCACTATATCCTGCTAGTCATTGAACCCGACACCGGAGTAGTAGAAGTCATGGACTCGAAGAGTAAACCCCTTGAGGCGTGGAGGGACATGGCTGATATCCTCCACAAGGCTTGGAAACGGTTCGCCAACAGGTCTCCGGGTTTACTGAATAAAGAGCTTCAAATAAAACCTGTACAGGTAAGTACTACTAGCTAGGCCCGGCATCTCTTTGATTCTTGTTTCAATACCATTATTATCATCCTTGATTATTATTTTGATTGAACTTTGTTATCGTAAAGTGCTTGAGGCAAGAGGACGGGAAAAATTTATGCGGGTTCTACGTTTGCGAGTTCATTCGCCAGAATACCCACCATGTGACCAACATTTTGGAACAACTTGATGTACGTAAACAACATTCATGACTTTATTTTATCATCTTGTTTTTCATTCACATACACATATATATATACTGACCATCGTACCTTCTTAAAATTATTAGATCCAACGGTTGCGGGACGGTCTTCTAGCAACCGAGCGTGTACAAGCAATTCAAGAAGAACTGGCGGGATTCTTACTTGAGAAAGTCATAGCTCCAAACGGAGAACACTATGTGCCCGCCATCCAATATTGAATAGAAATTATTTTCAAAATTGATGTAGACATATATATATTTATATATAGGGTTACACTATTTTGCAACCGGTGCTCAGCACCAACCGGCCCTATAGAGAAGCGATGCGCACGGATAATACCCGAACCAACCCGGCCAAAATAAACCCACCCCTATCCATTCCTCACCCACGAGCTGCACCGCTCCCGACTTCCCAGACGATGGCAGGGACCATGGATCTGCATCTGCAGCGGGGCAATCCAGGAAAACCCCCCAAGTTGGCGCGCACTTTTATCATAACCCCCCTTGTGTCACTGACATGTGGGTCCGGATCCCACATGTCAGCGACACAAAGGGGGTTATGATAGAAGTCGCACCAACTGGGGGGTTATCGTGAATTTTTCCATCTGCAGCCGTCCTCACCCTTCTACCGATGGGCCGCCGCCCCACGACCGGCGCACCTCCGCCCAGTTCATCCCCAATCTCACTAACCAACTTCGCCCCAATCCCAGTGCGCTGGCCACACGCCGCCGCAATCCGCACGCCGGCAGCCATGCGTCGTCAGCCCCACGCGGCCGCAGGACAGGCAGTCGCCCGAGTCCCTCCGCATCACGGATCTCGCGTCTACGTCAATTTGCCTCCGCCAGTTTGCGCCACAACGTCCGCCCAGAGCTTTCCCTCCTTGCCGCCGTTCCAGTTCTCTCCTCCAGCGCGGGGCACTGCCTCCTCCACGGCTCCTCCATGATTGGCCTGCTGATCCGCCGCCGCTGAACTTATTCAATGCGGCGCTTGTACTTTGTCCACGCGATTGAGCGTTTGTTCTTTCTTGCGCCCCTGGTCTCGCGAATTATCGTGGATGTGGATGAGGAACATAGCTGGTCAGTGCAGCGGACGATTTCACGGAGATGATTCAGTCGATGAACATACAGAGGGAGTACGTATCCAGCACAATCGATCCCTCCAGATTTTTGTTCGCATTTTCTGTAGACTTCTTAATCTCTGCAGTACATACGTATATGGTCTGGAAGCACGCAACGTGAGGCTCTGCTACGTGGTCGCGAGCACATCGGCCCCATGCGTGTGCTGGATTTCATCAAACGTCTTGACTAGTTACTGGGATCGGCAGTACAAGGGAGTTGAGATAAAAAAGCGCAGGCAAAAACATTGGGCAGTGCAAGTATACAAACCACAAGCAGCGCAGCGAAGAGAATTACACTGACGAAATAGTGCACCCATTCAGTTCACAAATTGCAGATTTTTTTTGGGAAAAGGTTCATGGTTTACTGTCAGTGCATCAGCGAGCTACACTATCGGGCCAAGATTGCTGCCTCCAATGATTGTACTCGTTTTGTTTTTTACCCACTGATTAGGTGCGATCTTGACGAATGGCACAAGATAAGAAGTAGAAACACATTGCCATTGGTGTTACATGCACTGGAAATGGCTGTACAGTATTGACACAGGGAAGTGGGGGTACATATCGAGTAATATATGTAATAAGAAGCAAAAAATATTGCACGAAATTATAAGGTAGACTTCGATGATCACCAACAATCAAAAATATGAATCAGTACAATCAGTTCAAAAAAATCATTACATGACTATTTATATCCGAAAAATCATAGACTTAAAAAATAGGAAATCCTAGAATATCCATTTGTATGCGATTCGAAAACCGAAAAACAATATAGAAAAAGAAAAATATATATAGACGTACCTACCTCCTCACCCACCCGCACGAACCGTGTACCTCGGATTTTCTTCCCCACGACCGGCCCCCACCCTCGCTCAGTCGTCTTCCCCGTCGGCCACCCAACCACCGCTAACCAGGCTCCCACCGTCGGCGAGCAGCACGCTGCTGGCCCTCGACACGGGCGCCGTCCCCGACGAGCCACTGCCCCTACCTGCGCACGCCCCTGACCCGAACCCAAGGCCGCCTCTCCTTCTTCCCCCGCTGCCGGCGGGCCACGCGTTTCCTTCGACGAGCAGTCCCTAAGCACCGCAGGTCGCAACACCAAGCGCGCCACCGGACCCATCCCCAAGCACGCCGTTGGAGCCGGCCCAACCTTGTTGGCGGCCCTGCCATGCCTCCTCAAATTCCAACCGCCGAAATGGAGCGCCGGGCAGTTCAACCTCATAGCACGGGAAGTGCAAGCGCATGCCACCAGGCAGTTCAATACTCTGTTTTTTGCGGGGCAAAAATCTATTGTGCAAATCTCATCATTTTAATCACCGAACACCTCAATCGTTGGCACCAAAGCTTTATATGGTAGAGTATGAGTCTAATTTAATTACCTATTGCATTTCACAACAAATCAAGGGATTTAACCCATCAAATTCAAGTCATCGTATCGCAAAACAACTTCGAAAACATGAGTTAAAACTTATAAAATTAGTTTTAGAAACCGTACGGATTTGGGACAAATATTAGATACAAAAAAGATGCGCCTTGTTGACACCTTTCCAATGATATATCATTCGCACCAACGGCCTCTGCTCGTATGCGGCTGCCCCTAACCCGCGAGCCACCGACCTTAGCCCGTGCTCCGCTACCCCTCTTCCCCGCATTCCTCATCGGCAAGATCCACTTACTATAGGAAGTACAAGAAAACTGACAAAATCCAAATGTAGAAAAAAAGAATATAATCACGTGATTTGTGAGGAAGTTCAAAACTTGACGATGAGAAGTACAACCATTCGACACGAGCAATACACCCACTTAATATAGGAAGTACAAGAAACCCGACAAATTCCAAATGTAGAAAAAAGAAAATAATCCCGTCGTCTGCGAGGAAGTACGAGCAGTGATTCCGATAAGTACAGGCGGAGACAACAGGAAGTACAAGCGGTAATTACATGAATTAAAAGTGTTCAAAGAAAATACTCCCACATAGGTTCACATAGAAAAAAACAATAATAATCCCATCACCCGTAAAGAACTTCATATAGTTGACAATGAGAAGTACAAGCATTCGACACGAGCAATACACCCACTCAATATAGGAAGTACAAGAAACCCGACAAAGTCCAAATGTAGAAAAAATAAAATAATCCTGTCATCTGCGAGGAAGTACGAGCAGTGATTCCGATAAGTACAGGCGGAGACAACAGGAAGTACAAGCGGTAATTACATGAATTAAAAGTGTTTAAAGAAAATACTCCTACATAAGTTCACATAGCAAAAAACAAAAATAATCCCGTCACCCGCGAGGAAGTTCATATAGTTGACAATGAGAAGTACAAGCATTCGACACGAGCAATACACTCACTTAATATAGGAAGTACAAGAAACCCGAAAAAGTCCAAATGTAGAAAAAACAAAATAATCCCGTCATCTGCAAGGAAGTACGAGCAGTGATTCTGAGAAGTACAGGCGGAGACAACAGTAAGTACAAGCGGTAATTACATGAAGAAAATACCCCCACATAAGTTCACATAGCAACATTGTGAAGTTCAAATATTAAGATCCGGGAAGTGCAGAATCTCTTAAAATAGAATATAGGGACAATCTAACATTATCATTTTGAAGCACACATGCTAGTTTTTGTAAAACACACTAGTATCAAAACATTTCCAGGAAGTACAACCACGAAGGCCAAGCAGTACAAGGACATGTCGTGGGAAGTTCAGATGCGCGTGGTTGTGCTGAGCATTTTGTGTGGCCATGGACCTCAAACGAACACCGTATGAGAAACTGATAGTCACTTTACTGAACACTTTCGTGAAACAACGCCGAGAAGTACAACCGCATTTCCCTAGAAGTGCAAGTTCGTGTCGAGGGAAGTTCAATGCTCTATTTTTACGGGGCGGGAATCTATTGTTCAAATCTCATCGATTTGATCACCAACCACTTCAATCATTGCCACCAAAATCTTTATATGGTAGAGTATATGTCTAATTTCATTACCTACAACATTTTACAACAAATAAATGGATCTAATCTATTAAATTCAAATTGTTATCCCACAAAATATACCGGAAACATGATTTCAAAACTTCTAAAATTACTTTCAAATCGTTTGGAGTTGGCAAAAATGGTAGATATGAAAAAGATGCGCCATTTTGAGACCTTTCTAACCGTATATCATTTGCATTGTTTAAATATACCGCATGGAAATCGCGGGGAAAATCATTCGGTGCCCGTCACATAAAATAGGCGGACAGTAATTCGTGTTATTCTATTAAACTATAAGGAATTAGAGAAAATAATTCGAATAAGAAAGTTGCGCCTAGTCCATAGCTTTCCAATGCCATATCATTTGCATCATTCCGATATACGGTTGAAACAAATCATCCAAATTACTGTCCGCTCTTTTTTGAGTACATCCGAATTTCGGTATTTTCAAAATTGTTCAAAAACTGTGAGGATTTTGAAAAAACTTAAAACATGAAAAAGTTGCGCAATTTCATTATCTTTCCAGTGGTATACCATTTGCACAGTTTCGATAAGCGATTCAATAACCGAACTAAAAGTTTGTTTTCTAGCCATATAGAAGCGTTTTCGTATTTTCAAAATTAAATTTAAACCGTGCAAAATCTGTGAAAAGTGTGAACATGAAAAAGTTGCGGTTTTTCATTATCTATCCAACGGTATATCATTTGCATAGTTCCGACAAATGGTTGGGAAACACGAAGTAGAATCAGTAGCTCTGAAGAAAATGGGAAGTTCATGTAAGTTCGACAGAAAGTTGAACTCTGTTATCCGGGAAGTACAACCTTGTGTCCAGGGAAGTACAAGTCGGTGCTCAGAATATTATTCTGCAACCGGTTGCATATATATATATATATATATATATATATATATATATATATAGGGTGACACTATTCTGAAACCAGTGCTCAGAATATTATTTTGAGCACCTCACCTCACCGGTCTATGGAGCGAACCAGCGAAAGAAAAAGGAAAAAAATCACTTTCTTCCCTCGCACGGGCACAACCACCCGCATCCCTCGGTCGCATCCCGGCTTCCCACCCTGGACGCCGGCTCGTCGCCGCCGGCGAGGTCCCCGCCGGCCGGTGCTCACCATCCGGTCCATCCCCACATCACACCCGATTCCCGCCGGGCTCCCGTTTCTGGTGCGGATCCCCTGCCCACCTACTGCAGATGCGGGACTCGGCCACCGGCTGGCCTCCCACGGCGGTCTTCCCCAAGATCTCTTGACTGACGTCCCCCACCGCCCTGCGACCCATGAGTCCACTGGATTCCCAAAATCACGAGCACGCCCAGCACCCGACCTCCAGCTACATCGCAATTTTTTCAGCCGACGCGTGAACAAGATAGTATTTGTCGCTCTAGCGGCCGGCCTGGCTTCTCTGCCCGTCAGTCATCATCCCTGCATCCGGCCCTCTCCATTCCTGGCCAGCTGGCCTCCCGACCCAAGCCACACATCCCTTCCTTTCCAGCCTCCCCGTGCTCCTGGACTCCTGGTTGTGGCCGCCAGGGCTCCTGACGCCGCCCTGGTCCTCCTCCAGCTAAGCCGCGGCCGTTAGACACACCAGGCCTCTCGCCGCCGCGGCATGCCTGCCGCCGTTCGTCTTGCTGGATGCGACGGCCGCGTCATGCAGACCTTCGTGTCCTGATGGAGGCCATCCTGGAGATGGACGAGAGCAAAATTCCTCGTCGCAGCTCCCAACCTGTCGTCCGCGCTCTCTCCTCCTGCCTGCTGCTAAGCTACCGCTGGCGCTTCTTCTCCGCAAAGCACGCACGCAGGGCGTCCGTGAATATCGATTTGGGGGATTTGGGGGCTGTTTTGCTTTTCCTTTTTCTGGTCAATTGTCCGCCCCGGTCAGCCCTCTTTATCGTGTTTTCTATTCGGCAGTACAAACTGCTTCAGGCTAGCCATAGTGCTAGTATCATAGGTTGTATCATACATATTGGTCCCACAAAAAGCTGATGTGGCAGGTAATTAAAGAAGAGAGAGGAGATTAGAGTAACATAGGTGGATACTGTATCATAGCGCACATCACGAGAAAAAGTTAATGCCAAACAAATCTTGTCCACAATTTTGCATTGAGATGCTACAAATCATTAAATATAACAAGATTATGATACCACTCTATGATACTAACCACTATAGAGATAGTATCATATAAAAATATCATATGCATGATACTACTATATGATACTACCCACTATGACCAGCCTCACGCGAATAGTGCATTCGCGAGAAAGGCATAAGTACATACAGACTATTGAATGACAGACTACTAGCTACACGCTGGAGAAGTGAAAAGGAGACCACGTCTTTGACTTGGGAAGCACATCTATAAACAAAGGAAGCTTCTGCTCTGTTTCGAGAATTACATGGCAATAACTAGAATCTAGTAATACTACCTCTGTCCATAAATAGATGTCTTAGATATGTCAAAATTTGGATGTATCCAGACACTATTTAGTGTATAGAGTATTAGATATCTAATATTACTTTTTTTTCTCCAGTCGCAAAAATAAACTAATACTAGGTATACATGCATTTAATCTCGACTCCTTCCTCTTCAGCTACTGATTCCTCATTTCGTTTGGTATCGCCTGCACCATTAAGTCATCGTGTTTTCACTGTATTTTGTACAGCTTGGTTATGTATCAAATTACTCAACTCTCCAGAAGTACAAGTGTACTCACAGACAAATCCATGTGCAAATGTTTGTGCCGGGCAGCGCATGAGGATAGTGGATTTGTTAACAGCATGTGATTATGTGGTTCATCTAGTTAAGTTGATGTTGGAAAAACGAGTTGTCCGATGTTTTTTTTACAGGAGAGTTGTCTGATGCTAGAATAAGAAGTGAAAAAATAGAGATGCAGCGGGGAAAGCGCAGTACAGTTGGAAACCCTCTATTGTGGTTCGGCTAGGAATTTTTTTTTTCCAAGCAATCCCCTATGGGATCGAAATTTCATTATCATGAGATAACGAAAATACAGCGTCAGGTTTCTCCCTGTTTTTCAACTATTTACATCACGGATCAGCAAAGTAAAAGCCCGACAGGCCAAAAAAGACCTAGACTGAAGCAGATTCACCACTTAACTAGCTAGCTCATCAACACACAAGTTCGGCTTGGAATTTGTGGTGCAAACCCTCTATTGTCTGTCGCAGACTCACAGCCATGCATCTTAAGCGGGTGGTCTAAAATGTTGTTGCATTGAAACAAGTGGTGAATTCAAAAGCCTGATGCATGCATTTTTCTCTCTCTATGTGTAGTGCTGAAGCTAGCTTAAATCGTAAAAAAGTTCAAGCCAGCGAAATAAGGAAGTACAACAATATGGTCGAATAAGTACATGTCAGCCCCGCCCTACTTCTGAACTTAGGCGTCAGGTCTGAAATTCTTCGGCGCGTCTTCTGAACTTTGCGCTGGTCTGAATGTCGGGTGTGCGGGCGACCTATTGCATCTATTGGCCCTTCATGATGGTGCCAGAAAAGGAACAACCACAAGCTTATCTCTGAAATTTCCTGTCAGTGTGAATGCATAGCGCATGGTTGATGTACTTTTTTGTTGTCGTTCTGAACGTCAGTTCATTTTCCGTGAAGCTCGCCTTTTCCTGGAGTTTGTCAGTTTATCTGGGAAGTTGAGGTCGTTTGCGCATGAAATTCAACTTTCTCTATCTGAAATTCAAGGATGGTTTGTTGTCCGGTTGGTGCTGGAGTGAAATTCCTAGTTGAAATCCATGTGCGCTGCTACTTCATTTTTCTTCGTCCGCATGGCCGTGTCCCATGTGCTTATGGTACCTACGCAGCTGCTAGCTGCTCTGTGGCAACTAACGCTGCTATATATTCCCTCTCTATCTCTCTTCCTAATATTGCTCCACCCTGCCATGCGTTGTTGCTCGTATATCTTTCCACTCCCAGCCCGTGGATGAGCCGATGCAGAGAAGTAGAGTGCGGTGAAAAAAAACCACAACGATTTGAAAAGTACAACCCGATGGTTATTGGAAGTACACGTAAACCAATGAAGCATCTCATAACAAAATTATGTGATCTATAGCTGGATTAAACTTCAAAGAAATACGTGCCATAAATTTAGGAAATACACTAAAAACAGTCCGAGAAGTAGATAGTGCGGTGCGGTGCAAAAAAACCACAACGATTCCCCCGATCCATCTCCACCTCCACGATATTTCCCCTACCACGATAATCCCCTCGAGCCGCTGCCGGCCACGCGCGCCAGCCAAACAGCCGCCGGCCATGCGTCCCACCTAACCGCTGCCGGCCACGAGCCCCGTAAGGCCGCCGCGGACAAGCGCCTCGCCGGGCTACCACCGGCCATGCGCCCTGCCAAGCCGCCGCCACCCCTTTCCCCTTCCTCGCGCCCCCTGATCCGCGGTCAACAACACGCCACTACGCCATCAAACGGAGCCGCCTCCCCCATTGGCCCGCGTATGCACCTCCCCTGGTTGCTCTTGGTGGCCTCACCACCGCCGCAACCGGGTGCTACCGTCATCTATGCGCCGTCCCGGCGAATGATGACGCCCTCCCGCAGATCCTCTTCGTCGGTGACCCGCGGTGTTGGCCCAGTTTGCAGCTCCACAACTCCATCGTGGCTGCCCCCCAGCTAGGTGCCTCGTCGGTCGGCCAACTTCCAATTCCCCTGGCGCCGACGGCCGTGTTCCATGGTGCCGCTTAAAAAAATAAACTCAAAAGAAAAGAATCTTTTAATTGTATGTCCAGGAGATATTCAAAATGAATCTAGAGATGTACAATCACTCAACAAGTGCAGTACACCCACTTAATAGAGGAAGTATAAGAAAACCGACAAAATCCAACTGTGAAAAAGACAAAATAATCTGGTCATCCTCGAGGAAGTTCAAATACTTGACGTTGACAAGTACAACCATTCGACACGAGCAGTACACCCACATAATATAGGAAGTACAAGAAACCCGACAAAGTCCAAATGTAGAAAAAACAAAATAATCCCGTCATCTGCGAGGTAGTACGTGCAGTGATTCCGAGAAGTACAGGCGGAGATAACAGGAAGTACAAGCGGTAATTACATGAATTAAAAGTGTTCAAAAAAAATACTCCCACCTAAGTTCACATAGGAAAAAACAATAATAATCCCATCACCCGTAAAGAAGTTCATATACTTGACAATGAGAAGTACAACCATTCAACACGAGCAATACACCCACTTAATATAGGAAGTATAAGAAACCCGACAAAGTCCAAATGTAGAAAACAAAATAATCCCCTCTATGCAAGGAAGTACGAGCAGTGATTCTGAGAAGTACAAGCGGAGACAACATAAAGTACAAGCGGTAATTACATGAAGAAAATACCCCCACATAAGTTCACGTAGCAACATTGTGAAGTTCAAATATTAAGATCCGGGAAGTGCAGAATCTCTTAAAATAGAATATAGTGACAATCTAACATTATCATTTTGAAGCACACATGCTAGTTTTTGTAAAACACACTAGTATCAAAACATTTCAGAAGTACAACCACGAAGGCCAAGCAGTACAAGGACATGTCGTGGGAAGTTCAGATGCGCGTGGTTGTGCTGAGCATTTTGTGTGGCCATGGACCTCAAACGAACACTGTATGAGAAACTTATAGTCATTTTACTGAACACTTTCGTGAAACAGCGACTAGAAGTACAATCGCATTTCCCTAGAAGTGCAAGTTCATGTCGAGGGAAGTTCAATGCTCTGTTTTTACGGGGCGGAATTCTATTGTTCAAATCTCATCGATTTGATCACCAACTGACATAGGCATCCCAAATGGGCCTGCCGAAGATAGTACCCGGGGTTTATTGAAGGCCCACTACCCGAAGAATAAGAAGATTCGGGAGCCCAAGATATATTAAGGAAAGTTAGAGTTGTAATAGGAAATGTTATTTGTAATCCGGCAGATGAGTTAGAAACCGTCCTGACTCGTAACTTGTACAAAACGAAACCCTCGGCTCCACCTCCTATATAAGGGGGAGTCGAGGGACAAAGAAAGGATCGAATCTCTCAACATAACCCTAGTTTTTGTAATCGTCGAGTACTTTTCTTTGAACCTTCGAGATCTACTTGCCCTCTACTTCTAGCAAAACCCTAGTCTACAATCTGTAGGCATTGACAAGTTAATCCTTTGTCAATTGGCGCCGTCGTGGGAATTAGAGGTTGCAAGGAGCTGATCTCGATGGCACGTTCAAGATCTTCGACTTCGTCGACAAAAAGCAACGCGATGGATCGAGGTAACAAGGAAAACTGATCTATTCAATTTTATTCCTCACCCGCCCTCCCGTATGGATGCATGTGCCTATCCTGGAGGAGCCCATCATCATGACGTTCGGAGAATTCCGATTTGGCGTCAACAAGGAAGGATCCTACCGTCTCGAAGTTCCGATCTCGTTCGGAATTTTCAGCGGTCGATTCTAACTTTTCGTCGAGTGACGAGGAGTTTTCGTCGCCACGTTCGTCGACAACAGCGGAAAGCTCGCAAGATCTTCAGCAACACATCCTTCGAGTCGTCTGGACTCCTTTATAAGCAGCGACTCCAAAGCGTCACAGCTTCAACTTCATCGACAAATGTCGCATCGGAAGGTCTTCACCACTCTATATGATGGTGTCACCAACCTTGACAAAAATCAATACACAAAATACCACCAAATCTGTGCAATAGAAGAAGCAGGTACATCAGAACCACAAACGCGAGGCTTTCGACGATTTGGGAAATCCATACGTCGATCCCGCTGATCTCAGGACAGCCTAGGCACTAAATATGCCGATCGTCAACTCGCGCAAAAGTCCAACTCCCGCAAGCTGCGTGGGATAGGGCTGCGAGAGCCTTGGATGGATCAGAACCAATGAATACTACGCTACCGTGCAAGAGTTACAAGCATATCAATATAGACTTGCTCGCAAGCGAGAGTTGAAAAACAGACAACATCCCCGAATAGGAGGAAAGAAGCGCCTTCGCATCAGCAAGACGAGCAGAGTTAAGTCGCTTTTCAGAACTTCGGAGATAGTCACAGAAGCTGGAGGAGAGCAATGTCTCGGCTCCAAAACATACCCGAAGCGAAAGAGGAAGCATAATCCAAAATCTCGACATGTCCTTTATGTCGATTGATGAAAGAGGAAATATCATCCCAAACACCCGGAAGCAGGTTACATGGCAACACAAGCTTACATCCTTGCGTCTAAGACACCTCCCGGGGACCCGAGAGAACCATTGTTCAATATGGCGATGGCTGGCGTAGGAGTAATGGGAACAGCGTTTGCAACAACGCCTCCCGAAGAAAATCCTAGGCGAAATAGTCCACGACCCAATACAGCAGTTCAAGACCCCCAAGAACAAGTGGAGGAAGAGACACAGCGGTCCAAGTAAGGGTAGACAGAGCGCGACAAGAAAGAAGGGAAGCACTCACCAGAGCTTGCCGACGAAGATATGTGTGGGCTCCGTGCTTTACGAGAAGAGTTCGAAAAACTCGAGTACCGAAAGGGTTCAAGTTACCCGAGAATTTCAAGAAGTTCGACGGCTCAAGAAAGATCCCGAGGATTGGCTCGTGGATTATCTCGAGATGGTAAAACCGGTAGGAGGAACCAGAGCAACAATATGCAAAGTATCCAAGTTCACCCAGCGGTGAGATCTTGGATAAAGAAACTCCCCCTAAATTCCATCGACAACTGGGATAACTTTGAGGACATCTTCGTGAAAAATTCCGATCCACCTGCAAAAAACCTGCGTCTTGGAAGAGCTGAGGCGTGTCGACAAAAACACGACAAGTCGATGAGGAAATATATACAACGGTGGAACATCATAAAGAACTCGGCGGAAGATATATCCGACGAGAGGGCAATAGATGCGTTCGTGGCAGGAATCCGCCGAGGTGATTTTGTCGAGGACTTAGGGAGAACTAACCCTAAGACCATATCAGCACTCATGGAGATAGCCAATAAATGGGCAGATGGAGAAGACGCAATATACAACAAGCGACACAGTCGCCAGAGGAGGATCGTGGTCGAAATTATCAAAATAGAAGGCGATTTTCTCGCCAGTTCTACAACAACGATGCTCCTGGCCATATATCGGCTGGTTTTCGAGGAAATCCTGGAGGAAACAGGCGAGATGATCAAAGGAGTAACGAGCATCAAGGCGACAATAGAGGTGATTCTCGCGGCAACAGACAAAACAATAGACCAAGGTTCCAAAGACCTTATGTGTCCCCCGAAGAGATGATGAATGGTCCGTGCCAGCATGCACTTTATCTTGACAACAATGGAAAGAGGCAATCAGGTCATCTCCAAAAAGATTGCCGAAACTTTCCAGGCAATGTTGCGAGCCGCAGGAATCGCAAATGCCCAAGCCATGAATAGAAACCCTCAGGGCCAAGGAGCGAGATCCACCTTCCACCTCCTCCCCGCAATTACGGACGAAAATCGGCACCGCTTAGAATTGCGGCAGCACCACATCCACTTCCATATGTTGACCCCAACTCTAACGGTGCGGTCTCGATGATTCAGAAGCTGGCCATCAAACAGGCGCAGAAGGTAATCTCGCGACAAGTGTTCATGGCAGAAGATGCCTCCACCAACGAGTACTTAAATTGGTCGGGGCAAGACATCGGCTTCACAATTGCAGACCATCCGCAGCAAGTTCCTCGACCAGGACAATCAGCTCTCATCTTACCCGCAGTAATCGCTGGTTTTGACGTGTCGAGAGTTTTCATAGATGGCGGCAACAGCTTAAACCTCATGTATGCAGATACATTGAGGAAGATGAACATATCCCTAGCAAACTTGAAACCAATGACACACGTTTCCACGGGACACCCGAGAGCCAAGTTACCCATTGGGCAAAATCAACCTCGCCGTTCAGTTTGAAACCCGAGAAAACTACAGGATAGAGAATCGAGTTCGAAGTTGTGGATTTCCGTCGCAATATCACGCTTTGTTGGGACGACCGGCGTATGCTAGGTTCATGGCGGTGCCGCATTATACATATTTGTTGTGGAGGTTGCCTGGGCCCAAGGGACCTATCACAATCAAAGGAAGTTTGCGTTATCTGATAAATGCGACAAGGATTTTCATCAACTAGCAGAAACTTTCGGATGCAAGCAGAATACGCGGCGCCAAGGTTCACCGATTATGATGTGCTGCCAGAGGTGGGAGATCTTCTAAGGAGCCAACTTTCAACACAACCAAGGATTCAAAAGAGGTACAGACACCCGACAGATCCAAAGAAAACGACGTCCATTGCCGCAAACATGGATGTCGCATAGGAAAGCGCGCTTGTCGAGTTCCTCCGTGAGCACCGGAAAATCTTCGCATGGTGTCCAGCCGACATGCCAGGAGTACCCAGGAACTTGCCGAGCACCACCTCAATTTGGATCCTCTTGCAAGACCAATCAAACAACCTTGCGGCGTTTTTCGGAGCCCAGCCGCAAAGCCATGTTATCTGAGAATAGATCGACTCAAAGATGCTGGTTTCATCAGGGAAATATCTACCGAAGCCACGTGGGTAGCTAACCCAGTAATGGTGCCGAAAAACACACAATAGTCCTTCGCATGTGCGTCGACTTCACGTGTCTCAATAAACATTGTCCCAAGGATCACTTTCCCTCCCAAGGATCGATCAAATCATCGACTCCACGGCAGGATGCGAACGTCTTTCCTTCCTGGACGCATACTCTGGTTATAACCAGATAAGATTAAAAGAAGAAGATGAAGTTAAGACAGCGTTCATCACACCTTATGGCGTGTTTTGCTACAAAACAATGCCCTTGGGTCTGAAAAACGCGGGAGCAACATATCAACGGATGATGCAGAAATGCCTAGCAACACAGATTGGAAAAAATGTACAAGTCTACATTGATGATGTCGTAATAACATCAAAGAAAGGGTCGACTCGAAGATTTGAAGGAAACCTTCGACAACCTCGACAAGTTCTCGCCTCAAGCTAAACCCGACAAAGTGCTCTTTGGAGTTCCCGCAGGATTTCGGTTCTTAGTATCAGCAAGGGGATTGAAGCCAATCCCGAAAAATACAGGCCATCGTTACTATGCGAAGCCAACAAAGCTGAAAGAGATACAACAGTTAACGGGGCGAGTCGCAGCTTTAAGCAGATTCGTCGCCAGGTTAGGAGAAAGGCGCTGCCGTTCTATGCATTGATCAAACAAGGGGAAAAATTTCAATGGAACGAGGAAGCGGATAGAGCCTTCGAGAACCTCAAGCGAGCAATTTCGACACCACCGATATTGGTGGCACCGAAAGAGAAAGAACCTCTCCTCTTGTACATTGCAGCCACACCTCAGGTGGTCAGCACGGCCCTAGTAGTCGAGAGAAGAAGAAGGCAAGCTTCATGGAGTTCAGAGGCCAGATATTTCATCAGCAAGCACTGTCGCCTCAAAACAATGTACCCGCAATATCGGGAATCGGCATATGGAGTATTCACGATAAAGAAGAAAATTGCGACACTATTTTTCGGCGCACCCGATAATAGTGGTCAACGAGGCTCCCTTTATCAAATATACTAAACAACCCAGAAGCGGGTCGGTCTCCTTTGGGGAATAGAACTTTCTCCTCGGGACATCAAAAAAAGAAAAGCAATAAAATCACAGGTCTTACCAGATTTCATTGCAGAGTGGATGGAGCTACAAAACACGGGACCCCATATTTATCGAGAACTTGGACCATGAACTTGGACGGGTCCAAAAGACTGAAGGTGCTGGAGCAGGCGTGATATTGGTATCACCCGAAGGCGCAAGTTGGAAGTACGTTTTGCGGATGACGTTCCCAAACGCGTCTAATAACGAAGGTAATATGAAGCTCATACACGGGGATGAAGATGGCAAAAGCTGCGGTGCAACCCGATGAAAATTTTCATGACTCACAATTGGTGGCACAACAAGTCATGAATCAATGCGATGCCAATGAAAGTATGATAGCATACAAAGAGGTGTACAATGAGCTGGAGAAGTTATTCGATGGTTGTGAGGTAAACCACATTAGCAGGATGAGTAATGAAGCCGACGTTCTTGCAAACATCGGGTCACAAATGTCTCGCGATACCTCCAGGCGTGTTTTGGGAAGAGATAAGCGAGAAAAGCCAGCAAAAACAAAGAAGGAGAAGAAAGAGAAACCCTCGAGTATCACCAAAGACACAGCAGAAGAAGAAGAGCAAGAGCTAGTCATGATGGTGCAAATTCCATGGATGCAGGTTTACATATCATATATCCTAAGGAAAACGATACCTGACGATCCAGTTGAAGCAAGGCGAATAATTAGGAGATCAAAAGCTTTCACTGTGGTAAAAGGGGAGCTGTAAAAAGCATTCGGGCGTGCTACAAAGATGCGTTACACCCGAAGAAGGAAGAATTATCCTGAAAGACGTGCACGAGGGAATATGCGGGCACCACGCAGAGCAGCCCAGCTATCGCGGCTAAGGTTTTCGGAGCAGGATTCTATTGGTTAACAACAATCGAGGACGCAAGGAAATAGTAAGAACTTGACGCGTGCCAAAGATTCGCGCGCACCTCACTCTCCGCAAGAGAACTTATGCCAATCCCATTATCTTGGCCTTTTGCTCAATGGGGTCTCGACATTTGGAAATCCACACAAAGCTTCGCCAGAGGTTATGAGTATGCTTGTTGCCGCGACAAATTTACAAAATGGATCGAAGCAAACCGATAAATTCACCGGACGGTGCGTCCGACAAGTTCGTGGAAAAGCATCGCTTCGCATTTGGAGTCCTCACGCTCAAGATAACGGCAAGAACTTTACGTCCAAGGAGTTCAAAGCATATTGTGCAGAAGTGGGCATTAAAGTTTTGCGTCTGTCGCACATCCACAAACCAATGGACAAGTCGAGAAAGCCAATGGCATTATCTCGCAATGGCATCAAGAAACGCCTGATAGGACCATTGGAGAAAGCTCAACATACTCAACGAATTGCCAATGCGTTGTGGAGTATTCGAACAACACCAAATACGGCGACACAAGAGACGCCGTTTTTTTCAGTCCTGCCGATAGAAATAGAGCACGATTCTCCAAGAGTCACGGAATATGATGAAGAAACCTCGAGAGAAGCCTTGGAGGACGATGTCGATGCACTTGACGAAGCTCGAGATGAAGTCCCGTCACGAGTCGCCAAATATCAACAGGACCTGAAGAATTACTACAGCGACGATTGCGCCAAGGTCTTTTCAAGTTGGTGACTTAGTCTGCGACTCAACCAAAAAAGTCACGAAAACTCGAGTCACCATGGCTTGGACCCTACATCGTCGCAGAAGTAATCGAAGGAGGAGCATACAGAATCAAAGACAAGAAGACAGGATTGCCGAGCCAAATCCCTAACGTGGCGCAGGCGTTTTACGCTTAGATGCCGAAATATAGTCTACTTTGTAAACATACAATGTACCGAAACACCCGCGAGTTTTCATACGCACTCTTTCCTTTTCGGGGCACCGAGTGGGGCCGGAGAAGGTTTTTAATGAGGCGGCTCGGTGCTGCAATATAATAAAGATAGTGTCAATATTACTTTTCTTTATCGACATGCTCAAAGTCCCCGACCCGACGAATGCCAATATAGTTGCTCGAAAAAAGAAAAGCCTCGCCTTAGTACTAAAATACCTCGTGAGTCAATAAAAATACAAAACAGTACTCAACAAAGTAGCTCGGGGGCTGATATTAGCCAAAACTACATAAATGCCTTGGTTCAAAACCTCGCATTATACAAATACAGCGAATAACCACCGAAAACACTCGGGGGCTAGACAAATATAGAAATACGATGTTTGCTTCACAACATAATCATAATCATGATTTACAAGGAAGAATTATCTACCAAAGGAAAAAAAAAATTAGTCTTGATTCAATATATCATCAAGGGTAATTCTATTTTCTTCAGGAGCAGCGCCAAGAAAATCAGCATAATGACCATCTGCAAAAAAGTCGGCATCCATCCGAAGAAGGTCTTCAATCATTTCTTCGGCTATAGGTGAAACCTTCGTGTTAATACGATCGACACCAACTCTTCGGCGCCGTACCTTCTCGTGAACTTTCTCAACAACTTGGGTCAGATCAAGCTTTGAGTGGCAGATCTGAAGCATGATAAGGGCAAATGGCGCCAGCCACCAGCTGAGCTCTGACAAAGTTATGGATCCTGTGGGCATCCTTAAACTTCTCCATTAACTCGGGAAGAGTTTTTGGTTGAATATTCCGAGGAAACATAGAGTTATAAACCATAGACAGGGTCTTGGTACAGAAGTCAAGATATTCGCGAACTTGAAGCGCGCGATCTTGAAATCTGACAATCTGGCGAGTTCGTTCAGGTGTAACCCAAAATAGTACTCCATGCTCTGTGGCAAGACGAAGAAGTACATTGGACCGAGCTTCGACACGCTCATCCTCAGTAGTAGCATCCAAAAAAGAACCTATTTTTTCCAAGAACCAGTGCGCAATGAGAAGACAAGCAAAAAGGAAAAGAAAAGCACGACAATGAAACATACCTGCTATATCCAAGCTAGCATCTGTCGGTTGAAGCATGGCGCTGCGGGGAGATAGTCTGCAGCAGCCCAAAGAATGATCATCTTCAACAATGGCATTGAGCTTGTTGAGGCAATTTTTTTCTTTCGAAGATTCTCAGTCTCTCCATGAGCATAAGTGATTGCTTCTTCACGGATTAGTTGTCCTAAAGTTCTTTCAATTCTTCCGTCGCTCCTTACTCAGGAACCATCAACAAAATTAACGGGACAGAGAACTTCTTGGAAGGACGAAGGAAAAACTTCAGAACCAGGGATGGACATATAGTTGTCAAAAATCAACTGAAAAAATAGAAACGTCGACATCAATCATTGAGACAGATAGATTTCCATTAAATCTCATAATATATACATGTCTGTTACAAAAGAAGGATCCCTCGAAGACCTAATCATCGCCAGGAGGACTAAGGCGCCAGCATCAAAAGATAGAAATAAAAAAAAAAGAGACAAGGTGGTCTACTTGACCTCCGGCTGGATGCGAGCAGGCGCTGTTTAACACCAAGGAAGGAGAGGATGGGTCTTGCAGAAGGCTTGGCAGCTCTAATTAGAGATTGCCATTTCTTTGTTTCCATCTCCCCTATGTTGCCAACCTTGGACCAGTCGACGTCTTGTTGACTATTAGCAAATAGCAATGGTGCCTTCAACGCTAATTTTCAGCCTTCTTGGCGAAGTTTCAGCCCAAGATCTTCGGGTCCATTGAAGGTTTTTGCGAGCTCTACAAAGGTAGCGGGAGTCTCTTTCTTCGGAAAGAAATAAGGGAAAAGCTTCAGCAAGCCTGACCTTTTCAAGCCGTCGCGTGCTTCATCCCCATGAATTTCGGCATGGCTGCTGTCGAGAAGCTCGTCACCCACAGGACCGTCAACCTCATATTCTTGATGCGTCCGCCCTACAAACAATCAGACAGCTGTATAAAAATAAAGACTACAGGTGAAACGCAAGATAATCCAAGGCAAATCAAAGATTCGAGAACTTACTGACAAAACGCCGACACTGCGATTCCAAGCGAGAAAGAATTTCTGCCTCTCGAGCTGATTGCTGAGTTATGTTATCACTCAATGAAGTTTCAGCTTTGTGAAGCCT
The DNA here is from genome assembly GCA_030979885.1 of Lolium multiflorum. Lineage (NCBI taxonomy): Eukaryota > Viridiplantae > Streptophyta > Magnoliopsida > Poales > Poaceae > Lolium > Lolium multiflorum. Next base: position 97,034,923 of record CM061749.1, read on the forward strand.
CTCTCGAAGATCTTGAACGGTGGCAGCATCCTTTTCAGCTTTTTGGCGATTTTCTTCGCTCTGCTTCAACTTAACAGCAAGTGACATAGGCATCCCAAATGGGCCTGTCGAAGATAGTACCGGGGTTTACTGAAGGCCCACTATCCGAAGAATAAGAAGATTCGGGGGCCCAAGATGTATAAGGAAAGTTAGAGTTGTAATAGGAAGTGTTATTTGTAATCCGGCGGGATGAGTGAAACCGTCCACTGTAACTTGTGCAAAACGAAACCTCTGCTCCACCTCCTATAAGGGGAGTCGAGGGACAAAGAAAGGATCGAATCTACCGTCAACATAACCATAGTTTTCATAATCGTCGAGTACTTTTCGCCTCGAACCTTCGAGATCTACTTGCCCTCTACTTCTAGCAAAACCCTAGTCTACAACTGTAGGCATTGACAAGTTAATCCTTTGTCAATTGGGCGCCACGTGGGAATTAGAGGTTGCAAGGAGCTGATCTCGATGGCACGTTCAAGATCTTCGACTGGTCGACGCAGCAACGCGATGGATCGAGGTAACAAGGAAAAAACTGATCTATTCAATTTTATTCTCACCCGCCTCTCGTATGGATGCATGCCTATCTGGAGGAGCCCATCATCATGACGTTCGGAGAATTCCGATTTGGCGTCAACAAGGAAGGATCCTATCGTCTCAAGTTCCGATCTCATCGGAATTTTCAGCGTCGATTCTAACTTTTCGTTGAGTGACGAGGAGTTTTCGCGCCACGCTTCGTCGACAACAAGGCAAGCGGAAAGCTCGCCAAGATCTTCAACAACACATCCTTCGAGTCGTCTGCGGACTCCTTTATAAGCAGCGACTCCGAAAGCGTCGATACCTTCAACTTCATCGACAAATCTGTCGCCATCGAAAAGGTCTTCACCACTCTATATGATGGTGTCACCAACCCCGCAAAAATCAATACACAAAATACCACCAGATCTGTGCAATAGAAGAAGCGGGTACATCAGAACCACAAACGCGCGCAGGCTTTCGACGATTTGGGAAATCCATACGTCGATCCCGCTGATCTCGGGAACAGGCTTAGGCACTAAATATGCCGGATCTTCAACTCGCGCAAAAGTCCAACTCCCGCTGCGTGGGATAGGGCTGCGAGAGCCATGGATGGATCAGAACCAATGAATACTACTGCTACCGTACAAGAGTTACAAAGCATATCAATATAGACTTGCTCGGGTAAGTAGAGAGTTGGAAAAACAGACAACATCCCGAATAGGAGGAAAGAAGCGCTTCGCATCAAGCGACGCCGAGCAGAGTTAAGTCGCCTTTCAGGAACTTCGGGAGATAGTCACAGAGAAGCTCGGAGGAGAGCAATGTCTCGGCTGCAAAACATACCCGGAAAGAGGAAACATAATCCAAAATCTCGACATGTCCTTTATGTCGATTGATGAAAGAGGAAATATCATCCCAAAACCTCAGAAGCAGGTTACATGGCAACACAAGCTTACATCCTTGCGTCTAGACCACCTCCGGGGACCCGAGAGAACCATTGTTCAATATGGCGATAGCTGGCGTAGGAGTAATGGGAACAGCATTTGCAACAACGCCCCCCGAAGAAAATCCTAGGCGAAATAGTCCACGACCCAATACAGCAGTTCAAGACCCCCCAAGAACAAGTGGAGCAAGAGACACAATGTCCAAGTAAGGGTAGACAGAGCGCGACAAGAAAGAAGGGAGCGTCAAGCACTCACCAGAGCTTGCCGACGAAGATATGTGTGGGCTCCCGTGCTTTACGAGAAGTTCGAAAACTCGAGTACCGAAGGGTTCAAGTTACCCGAGAATTTCAAGAAGTTCGACGGCCTGCAAGATCCCGAGGATTGGCTCGAGGATTATCTCGAGATGGTAAAGCTGGTAGGAGGAACCAGCAACAGCTATGCAAAGTATCCAAGTTCACCCGAGTGGTGCCGCGAGATCTTGGATAAAGAAACTCCCCCAAATTCCATCGACAACTGGGATAACTTTGAGGACATCTTCGTGAAAAACTTTCGATCCACCCGCAAGAAACCCGCGTCGTTGGAAGAGCTGAGGGCGTGTCGACAAAAACACGACGAGTCGATGAGGAAATATATACATGCGGAACATCATAAAGAACTCGCCGGAAGATATATCTGACGAGAGGGCAATAGATGCGCAGGAATTCGCCGAGGTGATTTCGTCGAGGACTTAGGAAGAACTAACCCTAAGACCATATCAGCACTCATGGAGATAGCCAATAATGGGCAGATGGAGAAGACGCAATATACAACAAGCGACACAGGTCGCCAGAAGAGGATCGTGGTCGAAATTATCAAAATAGAAGGCGATTTTCTCGCCAGTTCTACAACAACGATGCTCCCGGCCATATATCGGCTGGTTTTCGAGGAAATCCTGGAGGAAACACTCGAGACGACTACCAAAGGAGTAACGAACATCAAGGCGACAATAGAGGTGATTTTCGTGGCAACAGGCAAAATAGTGGACCAAGGACTCAAAGACCTTACGTGTCTCCCGAGGAGATGATGAACGGTCCGTGTCAAATGCACTTTTACCTCGACAACAATGGAAAGAGGCAGTCAGGACATCTCCAGAAGAAATTTCCAGGCAATGTTGCGAGCCGCAGGAATTGCAAATGCCCAAGCAAATAACAAAAACCCTCGGGAGCCAAGGAGCGAGATTCACCTTCCACCTCCTCCGCAATTACCGATGAAAATCGACACCAGCTCAGAATAGCGGCAGCACCACACCCACCTCCATATGTTGACCCCAACTCTAACGGTGTGGTCTCGATGATTCAAAAAGCCATCAAACAGGCGCAAGGTAATCTCGCCACAAGTGTTCATGGCAGAGAAGATGCCTCCACCAACAGTCGAGTACTTAAATTGGTCGGGCAAGACATCGGCTTCACAATCGCAGACCATCCGCAGCAAGTTCCTCGACCAGGACAATCAGCACTCATCTTACCCGCAGTAATCGCTGGTTTTGATGTGTCGAGAGTTTTCATAGATGGCGGCAGCAGCTTAAACCTCATGTATGCAGATACATTGAGGAAGATGAATATATCCCTAGCAAATTTGAAACCAATCGACACACGTTTCCATGGCATCACACCGTAGAAGCCAAGTTACCCATTGGGCAAGATCAACCTCGACGTCCAGTTTGGAACCCGAGAAACTACAGGATAGAGAATTTGAGTTCGGTTGTGGATTCCCGTCGCAATATCACGCTTTGTTGGGACGACCAGCGTATGCTAGGTTCATGGCAGTGCCGCATTATACATATCTGTTGTGGAGGTTGCCTGGACCCAAGGGACCTATCACCATCAAAGGAAGTTTTGCGCTATCCGATAAATGCGACAAAGATTTTCATCGACTGTCAGAAACTTTCGGGATGCAAGCAGAATATGCGGCGCCAAGGTTCACTGATTATGATGTGCTGCCAAAGGTAGGGAGATCTTCTAAGGAGCCAACTTTCAACACAACCAAGGATTCAAAAGAGGTACAGATCCACCCGAAGATCCAAAGAAAACGACGTCCATTGCCGCAAACATGGATGTCGCATAGGAAAGCGCGCTCGTCGAGTTCCTCCGTGAGCACTGGAAATCTTCGCATGGTGTCCAGCTGACATGCCAGGAGTACCCAGGGAACTTGCCGAGCACCACCTCAATTTGGATCCTCTCGCAAGACCAGTAAAGCAACCTTGCGGCGTTTTTCGGAGCCTAGCCGTAAAGCCATGTTATCTGAAATAGATCGACTCAAAGATGCTGGTTTCATCAGGGAAATATCTACCGAAGCCACGTGGGTAGCTAACCCAGTGATGGTGCCGAAAACACACACAATAGTCCTTCGCATGTGCGTCGACTTCACGTGTCTCAATAAACATTGTCCCAAGGATCACTTTCCCCTCCCAAGGATCGATCAAATCATCGACTCCACGGCAGGATGTGAACGTCTTTCCTTCCTGACGCATATTCTGGTTATAACCAGATAAGATTAAAAGAAGAAGATGAAGCCAAGACAGCTCATCACACCTTACGGCGTGTTCTGTTATAAAACAATGCCCTTTGGTCTCAAAAACGCGGGAGCAACATATCGGCGGATGATGCAGAATGCCTAGCAACACAGATTGGAAAAAATGTACAAGTCTACACGACGATGTCGTGATAACATCAAAGAAAGGGTCGACTGATCGAAGACTTGAAGGAAACCTTCGACAACCTTGACAAGTTCTGCCTCAAGCTAAACCCGACAAAGTGCTCTTTTGGAGTTCCCGCAGGAGAACTTCTGTGTCTTAGTATCCGCAAGGGGATTGAAGCCAATCCCGAAAAATACAGGCCATCACATTATGCGAAAGCCAACAAAGCTGAAAGAAGTACAACAGTTAACGGCGAGTCGCAGCTTTAAGCAGATTCGTCGCAGACTAGGAGAAAGGCGCTGCCGTTCTATGCATTGATCAAACAGGGTGAAAAATTTCAATGGAACGAGGAAGCAGATAGAGCTTCGAAAACCTGCGAGCAATTTCGACACCACCGATATTGGTGGCACCGAAAGAGAAGGAACCTCTCCTCTTATATATTGCAGCCACACCTCAGTGGTCAGCACAGTTCTAGTAGTCGAGAGAGAAGAGAGGCAAGCTTCACGGAGTTCGAGGCCGGTATATTTCATCAGCAAATGTCGCTCTCAAACAGCGGTACCCGCAATATCAGAAACCGGCATATGGAGTATTCACGACAGCAAGAAAATGCGACACTATTTTTCGGCGCACCCGATAATAGTGGTCAACGAGGCTCCTTTGTCAAATATACTGAACAACCCAGAAGCTACGGGTCGTGTCTCCCTTTGGGGAATAGAACTTTCCCCTCGGGACATCACGTATGAAAAAAGAAAAGCAATAAATCGCAGGTCTTACGATTTCATTGCAGAGTGGATGGAGCTACAAAACACGGGACCCCCAGATTTATCGAGAACTTGGACTATGAACTTCGACGGGTCCAAAAGACTGGAAGGTGGGAGCAGGCGTGATATTGGTATCACCTGAAGGCGACAAGTTGAAGTACGTTTTGCGGATGACGTTCCCAAACGCGTCTAATAAAGCAGAATATGAAGCTCTCATACACGGGATGAAGATGGCGAAAGCTTGCGGTGCAACCCGATCAAAATTTTCGGCGACTCACAATTGGTGGCACAGCAAGTCATGAACCAATGCGATGCAGTCAACGAGTATGATAGCATACAAAGAGGTGTACAATGAGCTGGAGAAGTTATTCGATGGTTGTGAGGTAAACCACATTAGCAGGATGAGCAACGATGAAGCCGACGTTCTTGCAAACATCGGATCACAGTGTCTCGCGATACCCCCAGGCATGTTTTGGGAAGAGATAAGCGAGAGATCAACAAAGCCAGCAAAAACAAAGAAGGAGAAGAAAGAGAAAACCTCGAGTATCACCAAAGACACAGCAGAAGAAGAAGAAGAACAAGAGCTAGTCATGATGGTGCAAGTTTCATGGATGCAGGCTTACATCTCATATATCCTAAGGAAAACGATACCCGACGACCCAGTTGAAGCAAGGCGAATAATTAGGAGATCAAAAGCTTTCACTTGGTAAAAGGGGAGCGCACAAACGAAGTATCTCGTGCTACAGAGATGCGTGACACCCGAAGAAGGAAGAATTATCCGAAAGACGTGCACGAGGGAATATGCGGGCACCACGCGAGCAGTCGGGCTATCGCGGCTAAGGTTTTCAGAGCAGGATTCTATTGGTTAACGGCAATCGAGGACGCAAAGGAAATAGTAAGAACTTGCGACGCGTGCCAAAGATTCGCCGCCAGACCTCACTCTCCTGCAGCAGAACTTATGCCAATCCCATTATCTTGGCCTTTTGCTCAATGGGGTCTCGACATGGTGGGAAAACTACACAAAGCTTCGCCAGGAGGTTATGAGTATATGCTGGTTGCCGTCGACAAATTCACAAAGTGGATAGAAGCAAAGCCGATAAATTCACCGGACGGCGCATCGGCGATTAAGTTCATAAAAAGCATCGTCTTCAGATTTGGAGTTCCTCATAGCATTGTCACAGACAACGGCAGTAACTTCACGTCCAAGGAGTTCAAAGCATACTGCGCAGAAGTGGGCATCAAATTGAGTTTTGCGTCTATCGCACATCCACAGACCAATGGACAAGTCGAGAAAGCCAATGGAATTATTTGCAATGGCATCAAGAAACGCCTGCTAGGACCATTGGAAAAGCTCGGCATACTTGGCCGGAGAAGCGCCAAGTGTATTGTGAGTATCCGAACAACACCAAATACGGCGACATAGGAAACGCCGTTTTTTCTGGTCCATGGCGCCGAAGCAGTCCTGCCGATAGAAATAGAGCACGATTCTCCAAGAGTCACGGATATGATGAAGAAATCTCGAGAGAAGCCTTGGAGGACGATGTCGATGCACTTGACGAAGCTCGAGATGAAGTCCTGTCACGAGTCACCAAATATCAACAGGACCTGAATTACCACAGTCGACGATTGCGCCCAAGGTCTTTTCAAGTTGGTGACTTAGTTCTGCGACTCAACCAAAAAAGTCACGAAAAACGAGTCACCATGGCTTGGACCCTACATCGTCACGAGGTAATCGAAGGAGGAGCATACAGAATCAAAGACAAGAAGATGGGATTGCCGAGCCAAATCCCGGAACGTGGCACAGCTCAGGCGTTTTACGCTTAGATGCCGAAATATAATCTACTTTGTAAACATACAATGTACGGAAACGCCCGCGAGTTTTCAGACGCACTCTTTTCCTTTTTCGGGCACCGAGTGGGGCCGGAGAAGGTTTTTAATGAGGCGGGCTCGCGGTGCCGCAATATAATAAAAATAGTAAAGATATACTTTATTCGTCGACATACTCGGGGGCTCTGCACCCTCAAATATCAAAACAGACAGACTCGATTTATTTCGCCTTGGTACAATAATACCTCGCCAAATATATATCGGAAGTTGGTCATAATTAAATATAGTGCACACGTCAAAAAATCTCATCACGTTGGTCCAGAAAACTTGACAAACAAAAATATAGAACTTCGACACCAAGATCCTGCAGCCCATCAAGGAGTTTTATTACAGCACAAGAAGAAAACTTGAGAAGAGAAAAATAGTACAAACTCTAGCCAAAAGGCTCGGGGGCTCCAACAATATAGAGCATTCTGTGATATACAACAAATGTTTTCGACAAAGTTTTACAAATCAGTCAGAACCCAAAATAGTATCTATTGACAAGCCTCTGGTTGTTTTATGCTCGGCATAAGATCCCTTGACGAAGAATTCTGAATCCATCCGAAGAAGCTCGTCTATCATCGACTCGGCCACAGGAGTCACCATATCGTTGATTGCGTCTATGTTATTTTTCCGCCGCGTTTTCTTCGCCATGCAATCAACGACAATCGTCGACAGGTCTAACTTTGGATGGCAAATATTTATCATTATCATGGCAAATCTTGCTCCAACAGTCAGTTGGGCTCGTACGAAATTATGAATACGAGGAGCATCTCTGAAGGTCTCTAGCAATTCAGGAAGAGTTGCAGGAACTTCATTCCGAGGAAACAAAGTCTTGAAAACAAGGGTCAACGTTGTCGTGCAAAAAGTTAGAAACTCGCGTACTTGGCAAGCACGATCTTGGAACCTGACAATCTGCTGGGTTCGTTCAGGAGTGGCCCAAAATAAAGAGCCATGGTTTAGAGAAAGGTTGACAAGAAGATTCGTTCTCTCATTTACTCTTAGATCTTCGGCAAAGCATCAAGAACTGAGCCTATTGGACAACAAGGCAAGAAACTTGGAAGAAGGCACAACAAAATAAAGAGAAGGCATCATAAAGTTTGAGATACATACCTAACATATCCGTGCTAGCTTCCAACATCAGCTCGAGCATACTATTTTCTCGGGCACTAGCTCCTTTTGCTTCCAATATAGCAGCATCCTTGGCAGCCATAGCCTCTTCGGCTTGTCGACGAGCAAGTTGTTCTTGTTCAGATGCTTTCCGAGACTGTTCCATCATTGCCAGAGTTTGTTTCTTCGTGGATTGAAGTTGTTGTCGAAGTTCCTGTAAATCTTCCGACAAAGGTGTGCTTGAAGAACCTTCAAGGAAATTGTCATCGGTTCTTACTTTCTTCGACAAAGAAGACGCGGGAGCAGCATCGGGAGAGGAAGGATTTGTTGAATAATTATCAAATATCAACTGGAAAAGAAAATCCCCGGATCAATGATAGCACCAAGAGGAATTTCATTGATTCTAGAAAATTTACATGGCCATTACAAAAGAAGTTCTCCTAAGGGACTGGCAGGAAAATTGTCGCCAAGACTAGAATGGCGACAATAGCAAAGGAAATAAAGAAAGCAACAACTAGACCTCCGGCCTTGAAGAGCTAGGAGTCGAAGATGCCTTGATCCCGAGATAGGCCAGGATTTTCTTCGTGTTAAGCTTTGCCGCCTTGATCAAGGATCGCCACCTTGCTTGCTCTATTTGCTCCGTGTCGCCAACTTTGGCCCAGTCAATAGTTTGTTGACTGTCAGCAACTAGGGCAACGGTGCTTTCCACGGCAACCTTCATGTTCTCATGGCGCATCTTCAGCCCAAGATCTTCGGGAGGATTAAAGCACTTGGCAAGACCAAGAAAAGTCGCGGGCTCCTCTTTCTTCGGGAAGAAGTAGGGGAAAAGCTTTGACAACCCCGCCCTGGCTTCATCCATGCCTTCACGCGCCTCCGTCCCATGGAACTCGAGGAATGAAACGGCGTCAAGAAGAGAATCGTTGTCGGGATCCTCAAATTCAAATTCTTGAGAGGTCCTATCTGACAAAATAAAAATAGAAATTTTGGTCAACAAACAAGTGCAAAAAAGGAAAATCCAAAGGGTATGAAATGATGCAAATACTTACCGACAAAGCGACGACTTTGTGTCTTTATGCGTTTGGTGATCGGCTTGCGAGCGATTGCGCAGCTATGTGATCGCTTAGCGAAGTCTCGGCGTCATGCAGACGTTTCCGAAGATCTTCGACACCAGCAAGATCAGCCTTAGCCTTGTCATCTTCTTGCCTAGCTTCAACTCATCTGACTCGGCCTTCTTACGAGCCTCTTCACATTGCTCTAACTTTTGAGCAAGTGTGTCAGCACGTTGTTGGCTTCTTCCGTTTCTCGAAAAGGAAGACAAGATTAGTTATAAACGTCGACAGAAAGGAAGCAAAAAATAGCCAGGCATTACCTTCAGCCTTGCTGGCGTAATCACGGTACCCAACGAATTGGGCACCGATGCGAAGAAGCTCTTTGATTATAGGCTGTCAAGAAGAGACAAAGAAAGAAAATGTCGGTATGGGAAAAATGACGACACATAGGAGCAAACGGAGAAAATATAAACAACGACAAGAGCGTTAACAACTTACATCATCCAAGAGAGGGTTAGAAGAGCTACTCGATTGAAGAGTAAGCTCCGGATTTGTTTCAACCCTTGCCCTTTTTGGTGAAAGGACAAGGGGGCTTGACGGAGGAGTGGCAGCGCGACATTGTCGAGGAGGCGACGTTTTTCTCCTTCGATCGGTCTCCGAGGCGACTAACGTATGTGACGTACTCGTTCGAGCAGCCACATCAGCAGTTGGTACTTCTTCTTCATCATCACTACGAGTAAATGTCGACAATATAAAAAGCAAGATAGACAAGAATCTTCAAGTACAAATAAACAGAGAAAAGGGTACTCACGAACTGATGAGAGCCTCGAGGTATGGATCATAGCCTGCCTTCTGGTGCGAAGGAATAGCTTCGTCGACTTTGGAGGTGCCGGAATCTTCGGCATCATCCCTTTTCCTTTTGTTCCTTGGAGAAACACAGGAGGAGGAGATTGTGCCGACGCAATGGCTTCAGAGACATCCTCTTTTTCGTCGGATCCCGCAGATTTTCGAGATTCCGCGGGTTCATTTGCAAAAGAGGGGGCATCTGGTTATCATCGGAGATAACGGCCCTTTCATCGACTTCCCCACCTTCAGGCAGAGGAGGAAGTGAAACAAGATTTGGGTGGTCCTGTATAAAAAGAGGGAAGGATGTCAGAAAAAGTAACAACACAAAAAGAAAGGCAATAACAAATTACGCGACAATGTTTACCTTGGGAAGTGCATGGGCGGCGCTGTATGGTTTTACGCGACAAGTGGAAGGGATGGAGTCTTTCTTCTTGAGAGATGAAATCCTTCGAATAAGTCTATCCAAATCCTTGACTTCCGTATTTCGACAAAGCGATCTGCGTCTTCATCGCCAACATAATTCCAGAAAGGGTTTTACGAGCCTGAAGAGGCTGCACCCTAGTCCTAAGGAAGTACGCCGTAATTTCGATGCCTGATAATTCTTTTCCACGAGTATTTTGCAACTCATGGATGCGAGTCATGGGGCCTCTGTCGACGTTCTTCTTCCTCGGTAGCTTCTGCGTCCCAGAGCGGCGGCGAAGGATTTTCTCGGCACCATCAAAAGGAGGAATGTTGTCTTCGGCGCATCCATGGTTTTCTTCACGAATGTACAACCACTTCTTGCGCCACCCTTGAACGGAGTCGGGAGTTTGACGTCGAAATAGTTGACAAGAGCGAACAGAAATAACAACGCCGCCTATATTATAGGCGACATTGGCAGAGCCATTACGGCGACAAAAGAAAATGCGCTTCCATAATGCCCAGTTAGGCTGGACACCAAGGAAGGCTTCACAGAGGGTGATAAAAATAGAAATGTGAAGGATAGAGTTGGGCGTGAGGTGGTGAAGTTGGAGACCATAAACATAGAGTAACCCTCGAAGAAAAGGGTGAATGGGGGCGGAAAGACCGCGGATGAGATGATCAACAAACTTACCCGATACCCCATTGGAGGGGTTGGGTAGCTTTCTTCACCGGGGAAGCAAACCGCTTTGGGTTTCTTGGTAATCCCCAGCTTCTTCAAGAGATTGAGGTCCTGGTTCGTGATCTTGGACCTCCCCACTCCGCGGCTCCTAGATCCGCGGCAGCCATCGATGAATCAGGTGTGCTGTGCCTGGTCAATCGACGCGGTGGCATGAACAATGGCGGAGAGGTGAAGCTACGAAGAGAAGAGCTTTGGGAGATGAGGAGCGCAGGAGGAAATTTTGCAGAGGAAAGCAGGGGAACGGCGCGAGCGGAAGTGTTCGAGGAAGAAGAAGGGAACCTTATATACAGGTGCGGTGAAGCGGCGGAACCGTTGGATGAGAAAAGAATGCAGCAGATGATCGCCACGTGGATACAAGGGTACAATGGTATTTTAACATTAACGAGGTTACAGAACGTGTGCCAGAAAAAGGGGAGAACATGTGTCCCCCACTTGCACGACGTGTCCGTCAGATAAGGAATGGGGACCCACAAGGCAGCGAAACAAGCGGTAATGGTCAGTTTCCAAAATAGAAATCGTGGCTATCATCAGCAATGACGTCGTCAAGATAAAGAAAAATTCGACTATGAGGTTTCAGAAGTTTATCGACAACTCAAGGTTATCTCGGGAGCCTTTGATCAAATACAAGTTTTTGCCCAAACGCTCGGGGGCTACTTTGGAAAAATAGAAAACTTCATATGACAAGATAGAAATGAGAGCCTATGACCAAATGCAAACATTTGTTCATAGCCTCGGGCTACTCCCATCGGGAGCGCTGGTCGCGCACCCGATAAATATAAAACTGTCAAGAAAGATTATAAATATAGCGGCAATGGATACTAATCTGTGGAGCCTACACCCAAGCACAAGTCCTTGGATGTAGCCTCGGGGGCTACTCCCATCGGGAACGCTGTTCGCGTGCCCGATGAATTTTTATCAAAATATAGAAACAGAAGTGAGTATATTTCGAGTTACACAGATAACTCTACATATACTCCCATCGGGAAGACAAAATAAGTCATCAAATATGACTCGATAAAATGTGCTATTCCAAAGGCGAAAAGCACTCGACAATATATTCTCAGAACGCCAAAGTTGCGATCACTGAATGCCGCAAATTTGCGGGTAAGACCCCGATCCGTTCTCGCTGGCGTGGCATCGCTAAAGACGCGTCGCTACTTTTATCCGTATCAACAGATACGAAGAAAAATCCTAACGGACGCGTTAGGTACTGATAAATTTGACTGGGACCGACAGAATGGTAAGACCTAAGCGGCACATGTTTACACCAGTATCCCGAGATCATGTCAGGGACGTGATCTTGAAGTAGGTTTTTGCGGATTGCCACTAGAGCAGTTAACTAGTACCCGATCCGTCAGATGAACTAGCCCCAACTACCATTATCCCTGTACAATATAGAATTTTATGTGAAGAAGTATAAATAAAAGCTCTCGAATAAAAATAAACAGTCGAGATTTTCCCTGACTCTACGATTCAAGCAAAATCTCGGGCTACCGACATAGGCATCCCAAATGGGCCTGCCGAAGATAGTACCCGGGTTTACTCAAGGCCCACTATCCGAAGAATAAGAAGATTCGGGAGCCAAGATATATTAAGGAAAGTTAGAGTTGTAATAGGAAGTGTTATTTGTAATCTGGCGGGATGAGTTAGAAACCGTCCCGGAATGTGCAACGAAACCTCGGCTCCACCTCCTATATAAGGGGGAGTCGAGGGACAAAGAAAGGATCGAATCTACTGTCAACATAACCATAGTTTTCATAATCGTCGAGTACTTTTCGCCTGAACCTTCGAGATCTACTTGCCCTCTACTTCTAGCAAAACCCTAGTCTACAATCTGTAGGCATTGACAAGTTAATCCTTTGTCAGCAAGAGCGTCCGCACGTTTGTTGCTTTCCGCAAGATCTCCTGGAAAAATTGCGGCAGATAAATACTATGATGAAATCATGGTATACATGCAGCAACAGAACAAGACAATAATACCTTCGAGCTTCTTGGTGTAGTCACGATACCCGACAAATTGGGTACCAAGGCGAATAAATTCTTTCATCAAAGGCTGAAAAAACGATCAAGGAGGAAAACGAAGTCAATATAACCAATATATATACGGCAAATATTCAGTATGATTGAAGTATCGAAAGATTTAAGGTTTACATCATCCAATGAAGGTGTCGAAGATCCACCAGGGAATTGGATAGAATCTCTCGATGGTTCCATTCTCGCTCCCTTTAATGGAGAGGCTCGGGGGCTCTCCACTGGCGATGGTTGCACGATGTCTTGTTGGGGAGGAGAAGATTCATCCCCATCATGTTGAGCTTCCGACACAATCAAAGTACGCGACGTACTCGTTCGTGCAGTAGCATCAACAGCTTGTTCTTCCTCCTCATCACTACAATAAAATGGCGGCAGTATAAGAAGCAAGAGACAAGAAACATCAAAACAGGAATAGTAAAGAGCAAGGAGTAACTCACGAGCTGACGAGGGCATCAGTGTATGGGTTAAAAGCTGCCTTTTTATGTGAAGGTTCAGCTTCTTCGGCTTTGGAAGTGCCGGAATCTTTTACGTCGTCTCTCTTCCTCTTTGAAGTATGAGGAAGAGAGTGTCGAGGCAGTGGCCTCGACTCACAGGCCGCGGATCCGTGAGAACCCGCGATTTCGGGCAGGGCGAGTGGTGCTTTGGTTGTCATCGTCGACAACGGCACGCTCCTCCACGTCTCCACCTTCAGGAAGAGGAGGAAGAGAAGAAAGAACAAGGTGGCCCTGAGAAAAGGAAAAATGTCGAGAAAAAGGCGTTAACAAAATAGTAATCGACAAAATAACAAAGCCCGAGGAAACAAATACAGCTACAAAAAAGAAATTACCTCGGGAAGGGGGTTGGCGCTACTAAATGGCGCGACACGGCAAGAAGTAGGAATTAAATCCTTCTTGTTCAGCGATGAGATTTTGCGGATAAGTTTCTCAAAGTCCTTCAAGGGAAGATCCTTCGAGAGCCTGTCAGCATCTTCTTCACCAGTGTATTTCCAGAAGGGGTTTTTGCGAGCCTGGAGAGGCTGCACTCTAGTCCTAAGGAAATAGGCGGTAATCTCAATACCCGAAAGTTCTTTCCGCGGGTGTTCTGTAGCTCGTGAATGCGAGTCATCAGCGCCTCTGTCGCCAATTTCTCCGCTTCGGTAGCTTCAGCATCCCAAGAACGGCGACGAAAGATTTTAGCTTCTCCGTCAAAAGGAGCGATGTTCTCTTCCGCCGGGTTGGAGCTTTCCTCATGGATGTACAGCCACTTTTTTCCGCCAGCCTTGGACGGAGTCGGGAAATTTGACATCAAAATAGTCGACTTCCGACCGAACGCATATAACAACGCCGCCAATATTATAGGCGACGTTGTGGTGGCTATTGCGGCGAATGCAAAGATGCGTTTCCACAGGGCCCAATTGGGTTGGACCCCGAGAAAGCACTCACAGTGGATAAAAATCGAAATGTGGAGGAGAGAGTTGGGCGTCGGATGATGCAACTGAAGACCATAGACAAACAGGAGACCACGCAGAAATTTGTGGATTGGGGGAGAAAGTCCTCGGATGAGGTGGTCAACAAAACTGACCCGATAGTTGATTGGAGGCTTTGGGTAGCTCTCCTCCTTGGGGAACTGGAGCGCGTTCTCTTTCTTGCTGAATCCCATCTTCTTCAGCATGTTGATGTCTTGGTTTGAGATCTTGGATCTCTCCCACTCGGCACTTCCTAGATCTGTTGATGTCATCTTCGATTCGGGTGTGCTGTCTAATCAAACGACGCGCGGCGGCATCAACGGAGCTAGCAGAGAAAGGGGAAAAGTGCTCGAGCGCTAGAGCTAATGGGAGCAAGGGCAGTTGCGCGGAGAAGCAGAGGTGCGGCGTGAGCGAAAGTGCTCAAGGAGGAAGACGATGGCTTTATATAGCAGTGTGCCAGATCGTCGCCACCGTTGGATTGACAAAAGAAAGGATGCAGATGACAACCACGTGTACAAGGGGTAAAAGGGTATTTTACCGAGAAGTGAACAGGCAGGAGATACAATAGTGCCGGAAAAAGAGGACGTGTGTCCCCCACTTGCACGACGTGTCAACTGGATAGGAAAAAGGGACCCACATGACAGTGAGCGGTTTTCGCGTATTTCCAACACAGAAATCGTGGCTATCATCAGCAACTACGTCATCAAGGTAAAAGAAAAGCTCGACTATGAAGCTCGAAAAAATTTATCGACAACGCAAGATTATTTCGGGAGCTTTTGATCAAACACAAGTTTTTACCCAAAATGCTCGGGGGCTACTTTGAAAAGATAAAAATTTCGAGTATGACAAGATAGAAATGGCGAGAGCCTATGATCAAATGCAAATATTTGTTCATAGCCTACTTCCATCGGGAGCGCTGGTCGCGCACCCGATAAATATAAAACTGTCGAGACAGATTATAAATATAGCGGCAACGGATACTAATCTGTGGAGCCTACACCCAAGCACAAGTCCTTGGATGTAGCCTCGGGCTACTCCCATCGGAACGCTGTTCGCGTGCCCGGTGAATTTTTATCAAAATAAAGAATGAAGTGAGTATATTTTACTACAGATAACTCTACATATACTCCCATCGGGAAGACAAAATAAGTCATCAAATATGACTCGATAAAATGTGCTATTCCAAAGGCGAAAAGCACTCGACAATATATTCTCGAACGCCAAAGTTGCGATCAATTTCTGAATGCCGCAAATTTGCGAAGGTAAGACCCGATCCGTTCTGTTGGCGTGGTATCGCAAAGACTGCGCTCCTACTTTTATCCGTATCAATGATACGAAGAAAAATCCTAACGACGCGTTAGGTACTGATAAATTTGACTGGGACTCGACGAATGGTAAGACCTTAAGCGGCACTGTCGAAGTTTGCACTGATCCCGAGATCATGTCCAGGACGTGATCTTGAAGTAGGTTTTTGCGGATTGCCACTAGAGCAGTTAACTAGTACCTGATCCGTCAGATGAACTAACCCCAACTACCATTATCCCTGTACAATATAGAATTTTATGTGAAGAAGTATAAATAAAAGCTCTCGAATAAAAATAAACAGCCAAGATTTTCCCTGACTCTACGATTCAAGCAAAATCTCGGGGGCTACCGACATAGGCATCCCAAATGGGCCTGCCGAAGATAGTACCCGGGGTTTATTGAAGGCCCACTACCCGAAGAATAAGAAGATCTGGAGCCCAAGATATATTAAGGAAAGTTAGAGTTGTAATAGGAAGTGTTATTTGTAATCCGGCGGGATGAGTTAGAAACCGTCCCGACTCGTAACTTGTACAAAATAAACCCTCGGCTCCACCTCCTATATAAGGGGGAGTCGAGGGACAAAGAAAGGATCGAATCTACCGTCAACATAACCCTAGTTTTTGTAATCGCGAGTACTTTTCGCCTGAACCTTCGAGATCTACTTGCCCTCTACTTCTAGCAAAACCCTAGTCTACAATCTGTAGGCATTGACAAGTTAATCTTTTGTCACCAACCACTTCAATCATTGTCACCAAAAGCTTTATATGGTAGAGTATATGTCTAATTTCATTACCTACAACATTTTACAACAAATAAATGGATCTAATCCATTAAATTCAAATTGTTATCCCACAAAATATACCGGAAACATGATTTCAAAACTTCTAAAATTACTTTCAAATCGTTTGGAGTTGGCAAAAATGGTAGGTACAAAAAAGATGCGCCATTTTGAGACCTTTCCAACAGTATATCATTTGCATTGTTTAAATATACCGCATGGAAATCGCGGGGAAAATCATTCGGTGCCCGTCACATAAAACAGGCGGACAGTAATTCGTGTTATTCTATTAAACTGTAAGGAATTAGAGAAAACAATTGGAATAAGAAAGTTGCGCCTAGTCCATAGCTTTCCAACGCCATATCATTTGCATCATTCCGATATACGGTTGAAACAAATCATCCAAATTATGTCCGCTCGTTTTTTGAGTACGTTGAATTTGGTATTTTCAAAATTGTTCAAAAACTGTGAGGATTTTGAAAAACATAAAACATGAAAAAGTTGCGCAATTTCATTATCTTTCCAACGGTATATCATTTGCATAGAATCGATAAGCGTTCAAAACCGAACTAAAAGTTCGTTTTCTGGCCATATAGTTGTTTTCGTATTTTCAAAATTAAGTTTAAACCGTGCAAAATCTGTGAAAAATGAAAAAGTTGCGTTTTTCATTATCTATCCAACGGTATATCATTTGCATAGTTCCGACAAATTGTTGGGAAACACAAAGTAGAATTAGTAGCTCTGAAGAAAATGGGAAGTTCAAGTTCGAGAAAGTTGAACCCTGTTATCCGGGAAGTACAACCTTGTGTTCAGGGAAGTACAAGTCGGTGCTCAGAATATTATTCTGCAACCGGTTTAAATTTAATTTTGAAAATACGAAAACGCTTCTATATGGCCAGAAAACGAACTTTTAGTTCGGTTTTTGAATCGCTTATCGAAACTATGCAAATGATATACCGTTGGAAAGATAATGAAATTGCGCAACTTTTTCATGTTTTATGTTTTTTCAAAATCCTCACAGTTTTTGAACAATTTTGAAAATACCGAAATTCGGACGTACTCAAAAACGAGCGCATGTTTGGATGATTTGTTTCAACCGTATATCGGAATGATGCAAATGATATGGCGTTGGAAAGCTATGGATTAGGCGCAACTTTCTTATTGCAATTGTTTTCTCTAATTCCTTACAGTTTAATAGAATAACATGGATTACTGTCCGCCTTTTTTATGTGACAGGCACCGAATGATTTTCCTCGCGATTTCCATGCGGTATATTTAAACAATACAAATGATATACGGTTGGAAAGGTCTCAAAATGGCGCATCTTTTTCGTATCTACCATTTTTTCCAACTCCAAAAGATTTGAAAGTAATTTTAGAAGTTTTGAAATCATGTTTCCGGTATATTTTGTGGGATAACGATTTGAATTTGATGGATTAGATCCATTATTTGTTGTAAAATGTTGTAGGTAATGAAATTAGACATATGATCTACCATATAAATCTTTTGGTGACAATTACTGAAGTGGTTGGTGATCAAATCGATGAGATTTGCACAATAGATTTCCGCCACGTAAAACCAGAGCATTGAACTTCCCTCGACACGAACTTGCACTTCTAGGGAAATGCGGTTGTACTTCTCGGCGCTGTTTCACGAAAGTGTTCAGCAAAATGACTATAAGTTTCTCATACGGTGTCCGTTTGAGATCCACGACCACACAAAATGCTCAGCACAACCACGCTCTTCTGAACTTCCCGTGACATGTCCTTGTACTTCTTGGCCTTTGTGGTTGTACTTCCTGGGAATATTTTGATACTAGTGTGTTTTACAAAAAAACTAGCATGTGTGCTTCGAAATGATAATTTTAGATTGTCCCTATATTCTATTTAAGAGATTCTGCACTTCCCGAATTTTAATATTTGAACTTCACAACGTTGCTATGTGAACTTATGTGGGGGTATTTCTTCATGTAATTATCGGTTGTACTTCCTGTTGTCTCCGCCTGTACTTTCTGAATCACTGCTCGTACTTCCTCGCAAATGCCGGGATTATTTTGTTTTTTCTACATTTGGACTTTGTCGGGTTTCTTCTACTTCCTATATTAAGTTGGCATATTGCTCGTGTCGAATGGTTGTACTTCTCATTATCAAGTATATGAACTTCTTTACGGGTGATGGGATTATTATTGTTTTTTGTTATGTGAACTTATGTCGGAGTATTTTCTTTGAACACTTTTAATTCATGTAATTATCGCTTGTACTTCCTGTTGTCTCCGCCTGTACTTCTCAAAATCACTTCTCGTACTTCCTCGCAGATGACAGGATTATTTTATTTTTTCTACATTTGGACTTTGTCGGGTTTCTTGTACTTCCTATATTAAGTGGTTGTATTGCTCGTCTCGAATGGTTGTACTTCTCGTTGTCAAGTATATGAACTTCTTTACGGGTGACGAGATTTTTATTGTTTTTTGCTATGTGAACTTATGTGGGAGTTTTGAACACTTTTAATTCTTGTAATTACCGCTTGTACTTCCTGTTGTCTCCGCCTGTACTTCTCGGAATCACTGCTCGACTGCAGATGCCGGGATTATTTTATTTTTCTACATTTGGACTTTGTCGGGTTTCTTGTACTTCCTATATTAAGTGGGTGTACTACTCGTGCCGAATGGTTGTGCTTCTTGTTGTCAAGATGCGGGGCCTTCAAGGAGGCGGCGCAGGAGCCCTCAAGGAGGTGGCGCGTGAGCCGTCTAGCAGTAGCGGGGCTGCCCTCAAGGCGGCGGCGCGGGAGTACTCGAGGCAGTGGCGCCGGAGTCGTCCAAGCAGCTCGGGATTTTTTTTGGATGAGTTTTATTTATTATTGAAAAACGACTTGAACTGCTAGGATAAAAATGGTTGTACTTTCGGGACTACAATGCTTGAACTGCCCGGACTACAATGATTAGGGTTACTTTTACACTGCCTAGTTCTCAAAAAACCCACATCATCTTTCCATGCATTAAATTAAGCGGTTCTTTTTAGTCTTCTTTTCTCCATTTTCCATAAATTTATGTATTACGCTAAGTTCCCATGGCGCACACGCATGTTGTTTTAGATTTTCTATGGTCTTGCCAATAAACCATGGGCATGTGATTGCAACGTTACCAATTGTTCTTCCTAGCATATATTTTATACCTTACCATAACCCCACTTTCATTAATATGTACTTTCAAGGTTAACAATTGAACTAGGGACAGGAGGGTGGAGAAAGGTTTTTACAGGGAATTCACGCCGGCGGTCGGGAAGAATTGAGGAAAGGCAGCACCTCTTACCAATTTTTCACCTCGTAAACATCCATTGACATGATAGTTCAAAAATTCAGGGAAAATTATGCCGTAAATTGCCTAGATTTCTGAACGAAACAAAAGTTTCAGCATAGTGGGTACTATAATGGGCAAAAAGGTGCATCGGTAGTGCATTTCAGGTTACATACATACAGAAAAATGGAATATTTATACATTCGTGTTCTCTAGCAGTACCGGAGGTGCTCACTCTTTGTAGACATATCTACAAATAGGTTGCGTGCAAATATATACAGTACAAAATAAAAATCAATCGATGTAGAAAATCAGCACTATCCGCTCTCTGGCTCCCTCGGGCATTTTGCTTTTCCCTTGTGCTACCAAATGCACAGCAGCGACAAGTTGATTTGAAGGAAATAAAGCAGAGCGGAGAAGAGCACAGGGCAGTTCATTCATCTGCAAGAGATAAGTACGAGCCAGGAGAGGGGAAAGTCGTTCTTGGGGACACCGGCGACACGCGCGTGTGCTGCGCGATGTTCCATGACCGAGGAAACATGGCAGGCTGGGCAGCAGCATCGCACGAATCTGGCCAGGGCGGCGGAGCTCAGGGGTTCCACATCAGCCCACGAGTCGGGCGACTGCGCCCTTTCCGGCGGCGGGGAAGGAGGGAACCAGGGGCTCGACCAGCGGCGGCGCGCTGGATGGCTGGGCAGGAGTAGGGAAGGGTCCCGGACGGCGCCGGCGCCCTGGATGGTGGCGGAGGAGGGAATCAGGGCTCCGGCGAGCGGCGCGTGGGGGAGGTCTCCGGCGGCGCGCGGGGAGTTGGCTGGCGGCGCGTGGGGGAGGTCTCCGGCGGTGCGTGGGGGAGGTTTCCGGCAGCGCGCCGGGAGTTGGCCGGCGGCGCGTGGGGGAGGTCTCCGGCAGCGAGCGGCGGCCGGGAAGACGCTTAATTGGTGTTTTTTTCAGTCGGTTGGTTGTTTTCGGGCCATTTTCCACCGTCTCGGACCTGTTATAAGATACGTGAAGACTCTTAATGATGTTTTTCTTAGTCGGTTGGTATATTATATATAGGAGAGCTGGACTATTCTCGAACCCGTTTAAGATAGGTTCTAGAATAGTATTTGAACCCGGTTTCTACCCGGAACTGAGCCCAATCTGACCGAACCGCCACCCACCCAGCGAAACCACACCTACGTAAAAAAACTAACCCCCGCATTCCCCACCTCCCTCCTTGCGCCCCTCCGCCCGAACAAATCGCCGCCACCCAGCCTCCCCCGACCCACCTACCTCCTCCGGTCACAGCCACCCGGCCTCCCCCGACCAGCCTACCTCCTCCGGTCGCCGCCAGCTTCCCTCCAGATCACGCGCTGCCGCCTCCCGGGCTCTATCGCGCGAGCGCCGCGACGAGGCCTCCACCGCGCTAGCGCCGGCGCCTCCCGACCTCCAAATCGCGAGCACCACCGCCTCTGCGCACATCCCGAATCCTCGCCGCCCTGCGCCTCCCGGATCCCCGCCGCCGGACCTCCCTCCCCGACCTCCCTCCCCAACGGCTCGGCCCCGGCCGCCATCCTCCACCACGCGACCCGGACTCCTTCCTCCATGCGCGCCGCCACCTACTGTCCCTGCGGCTCCCTCCCCACGTCGCGCCGCCATATCGCCCCGAGTCGCTTGCCACAGCCAGCACGCCGCCGCGGCCACCGCCCTACTTCCAACCACTAGCGTGCTGCCGCAGGCCCACATCCCCGACGGCCCGGCCTCCCCTATCTTCCCTGTCGCCGGCGAGCGAGGGCTCCACCGCGGCGGGTCGGGCGGATGCCCTCCCCTCCCTGCATCGCACGCGGTCTGCCGTTGGCCAGTGCACCCCCTGCGTCCAATGGGTCTGGCGGCACCACCCACGGCAGTTCACAAGGGAGGCGCGTGGGATTCCACAGGGTGGCACTGTCCTGCCTTCCCGGGCCTCCTCCCCTCGGGTGGCCACATCGCACAGTCGGGCAGTCCGCTGACAGAGCCGGCGGAGTTCACCGCTGCCGCCACGGGGAGCTCACCAATGGAGTGCATTACTCCCTCTAGCACCAGGTTCGTGCATTACTCAAGCGAACTTATGCCCGTGATGATATGAACTAATGCTATCGCTGCTGCTTACTAGTGATGCCACTGATGTGAAATAGAAGTGTTTGTATCTGGCTAAAAATGATCAATCAATATAATTTATCTAGTGGAGTGCACTTTTAGTTTTCCTAGCAGTGAGATGATCCCAAAATAGAAGTGCATATTCTCGAGTTTTAGTTTTGGTCCTGAAGTGCACCTTGTCTGTTGCTGAAGTTCATTTTTCTTTCTCAATAAATTATTATATGCTGTCAAAGATTTCACTATGCCAGAGCTAAAAGCTCATTAAAAATATTATAAGTCCAGTTAAAAAATCATAGATTGCAGTTAAAAAGAAGTCCAACACAAGCTAGAGTTAATTACAATTCATGGTAGCCTACAGTCGTCCAACTCATGTTTGTCATTTCCTTTTTATTTCTTAGTTTGTCTCCCAACAAGCATTTGCATGCCATTGCTTCATACAACCCTTTCATCCATGTATGTATAAACTAGTCTGTTAGTAAAACCAAGTGCATATACGGATGTATATAATGGTATGAAACGATGATGGACACTGAATGTGAGAAACAGAGCAGTGTACACCCACTTTGTTTTGACCTGGAATAGAAGTTCTATTTACTGTAAAAAAAAAGTGGAAAAATAGGAAGTTCACTAGCTAAGCTACAGCGGTTCTTTATTTGAGAAGTTTGTGAAGCTCAATTCTATTAATTTGCGAAGTTCACATCTACTGCTATTTTCATTTTTTTCTCGCCTAGGAGTTCAACTATTCATTTATATGTTGATGTATGTCTGACAACATGTTGCTTCTACAATTAAAAAAAATCAGGAGGTTCGCCTTTTTCCTGTCCTAAAGTTCATTCTGTTGGCAGGAAGTTAGTTTGCGTTTGCGCAAATACTCGAGCAGCTACAGGATGCCGATGATATTCTCTCAGGAGCATTGCCAGGACGAGTGCAGTATGTGAAGTTCATTTCTTCTAATCCTTGTAGTTCACTTCCCCTAATTCATGAAGTTTACATCTCTTGCTACTTGCTATTTAGTTCATCCATTAGGTTTAGATATGCACTTGTTTATTTAGTTCCTTGTGAAAGTCAATTTTTGTCGAAGTTCAGTTTTATTGATGGGAGAGTTCACTTCATTTTTTAGAAGTTCAATTTGTATAGTGCAGATATTCATTTCTTTCAGCAAAAAGGGTCTAATTTACCCACGAGGGAAAGGTTCACATTTTGTTGTCACGAAGTTCACTATTTTCAAATCTGGAAGTTTGCATCTGTTGCTAATTTTTATTGTACTTCTTCATGGTGTGTGGTACTAACTAAATTACTCAGTTCATGTCACTTGTGTTTTTCTTTGATTTCTCAAACCGTATGCCCAGAAGTTCAATATGAATGTGTTGGTATTTCACTTTGTCTCGCTGAAAAATCATCTTATTGTCGGGTAGTTCATTTTAAATATGCAGAAAGTTCAGTTGTGTCACGCATGAAAATTCATTTCATTTTGATTTGGAAAACAAATTGAATGGTGGGAGGAAGTTATTATTTTTAGAGATTGTTCTGTGAGCTATTTCTTGTAGTTTGTTGTGAATTGCTAATGCTGACAGAGGGTGCCCCTTTCTTATTGTGTAAAAAGAAGTTGTTATGTTCTAGCTTTGCTCTCGCTGACACTTTTAAAGAATTGTACAAAAGTTCACTTTATATCAACTGGAAAAGTTCGCTTTTGTCTGCACGGGAGTTAACTTTGTTCGCAACACAAATATTGAAGCACGTGGGAATTGCAATTAATTAAAAACAGTGGTGTTCTGAGGTTCATTATTTTATTTGGTAAAAGTTCAGTTCGTCAATGAGGAGAAGTTCACTTTTTTATCATGTGGTGCAACTCAAATATCTTGTGAATTAACTGTCATAACAATCGTGCTCTGCAAGTGTAACACTATATCTAGCTTTATGATATTCCATTGCTTTTCTAGGTCACTACAATGAGCTCTATATGATAAACTCTACCTTCTGTATGTCAGGACCTTTGGGGTTGCTCCCGATGGCAAGCATATCTGGTATCTTCCCGAATAAGTGTATGAAAATGAAGAAACTTAGCGTTTGGTATGCACTTCCAAACAATTACCTACGATATTTCCTTATATATGATCGATGCTGATGCTGCTGTCCAGTTCCAGTTTATTTCCTTTTATTGCTCTACAACAGTCTGCTTGTGTAATCAGTTCAAAGGACACTTACCCTTTCCATCAATTGAATATGGAACGATACGATAGGTTTGAAAATAGAAGTTCACCTCATCCACGTATGAAGTTTACTTATGTTTGCTTTGAAGTTTACTTATGAAGTTAGTAGTGCCAAACCTTTCTTCAAACTTCTTTGTTTATATTTCTAAACCTTCTTGTAGCCCCTGCTGCTGGCGACGCCCCGCCTTACTTGCACAACTACTTAAATCAGGAGAAAACTACCGAAGATTTTAACATCATATAGTATTTCTTCAATTTCTGTTTGTTTATGCTTGCGTTAGATAATTTTATAGATTGTCTGTGCTTGTTTCGTTTGGGAAAATTTTGGACGTTAGCATTAAAAGCAATTTCAAAAGTTCATTCTTTGATATTTATAAGTTCATTATTTGTTTTTAATCGTGAAATGCAGTTGATCAGTATGCCGAAGTTCAGTGTTTTGTTTACTATAAAAGTATCCAGTTTATATAAACAGAAAAACACAAATATAGCTGTTTGTATAGTGGAAGTTATATAAATAATGAAGTTTGTTCATATTACTGGAAGATACTGCTTGTTTTACATTTACGTGAGTTCACTAGATGATTCGGAGTAGGATGCACGTGTGCTACTGGATTCCTTGTGTTTTTCCTAATAATGTTTGATGGCACAATGTTATCTCTTACTATCATCCTATTTTGCATGATATAATAATGTTGCGTTAACTTTGGATTGATTTTCTATAGGCAACATTTGTGTTTACTCTGTTGATTTCCTGATGTTCACTCTACTATCTTGTGTAGTGCAGTTTGGTATCGTGTGTCTCTGCCACTGGTGAAGTGAATACAGATTGGAAGTTCATTGAAACATTTTCCGGAAGCTCACTTATTATTTGCGCAAGTAGTTCAGTTTTACCAACAAATGTGAGTTACCTTTTT
This sequence comes from Lolium multiflorum, assembly GCA_030979885.1. Taxonomy (NCBI): domain Eukaryota; kingdom Viridiplantae; phylum Streptophyta; class Magnoliopsida; order Poales; family Poaceae; genus Lolium; species Lolium multiflorum. The sequence goes on from CM061749.1 coordinate 97,059,952, forward strand.
TTAATCTACAGCCGGGTTTATATTTTCTTGTCGAAAATAACATACCTTCATTGCTACTGGTCAATGTGCAGAAAAGAGAAAATTTCACGGAAAAAATTAAGAGATGCACCATCTACTCCAAAACATATGTCCAGAGCATGGCAGTCCACTACGCTCTCTCCTGGAGTCCACTGCTTACAGCCGTGCGTACAGCGGTAGTCCAGTGCGTGAATTTCCATCTGAAAGTGCAAGAATTTTACTTTTTCTGTTAAGACAGTGGCAGTTCACTATTCCCTGTCACAAAGTTCACTTTTAAAATCCCAGAAAGTTTAACTTTTTGTTGGATAGTACAAGTATTTAGAATTTTGCTATATTAAAGTTTGTTTCAATACTTGTGAACATACTATATCCAATGTTAGGTGGAGCCGTGTGTTGAATAGAGGGAGAATGGGATTTGATATTTTCCTTCATGTATTCCATAGAGAAAATAGAAGTCAATGCTTCCTTTTTTATATATATAGTTCTCTGTCTAAGAGTTCACTCCTGAGTCTAAAACAGTTCACTACATTAGGAAAATGAAAATAAATAAATCAGTATGTGAATATGCTAACCAAAAAATTCCCGACTTGAACAGAGACCTGTGCATAGCTCGGTTGAAAGATGAACTCTGTAGTTCACTGTTGCAAGCGAATTTATTTAGCAGTTGACTGACATTATATCGAAAGTTCAGACACATAAATAGGCGAAGTTCATTTTGATCGATATGGTTTATAATTTTGTTTTGATGAAAAACACATTAAAAAGGATGCTTTTAAAAATGTTCTCTATGAGATACTCACCTATGGACAATTTTTCTGTAGAAAAGAAACTGCAAGATTTCTGTGATTCTCAGCTGCCTATATATGGTCTGTGTATCACTGCTAAATTCATTTTTATCTGTTTCCAGGGGAGTTCAATTCGTCCGAAGGCGAAGTTCATTATTTTCTGTAGAACAGTTCGATTCATAATAAGCTAGCTATTTATTAATCAGCTAGTTATTCATTTACCGGAACAGAAGTTGCACGGAGTCAAGGTAATGATGTGAACCATTTCCAGGGGGCTGTTTTGACAAACATAATCTGCTAGCTATTCATTAAGCAGAGACAACGAGAGCTATTCAGGCATGTGACAAGTCATCTATATGCTAGTTTCCTATTTGAATCTACACTAGTATGCCGATGCTAGATTTCTAGTTGAGCTAGTAACGATGGTAGTTGAAAAAACTATGGTCGGGAAGGGCACTTCTTTCTGATAGGAAGTTCTCTTTACCCATGCAGGTAGTAGACGTAACATATGTAGTGTCATTTCATTCCTCTAGCATGCGGGCTTCATTTGCTACTACTGGTTCAGATGCATCCAGGCACAGGTTCTTGTTTATCACCAAGCTATGGAAAACACATTGCAAAAAAGCTTGTATGCATCTTCTTTTGGAGCATATGTTTTCAGTTAGCTCTGACCAGTAGAGGTGTACCACACTTATTCTATAAATGCCACCGGAGAAATTCATGGAAAAGTTCACTCTTTTTAGTCCTACACTACATAGAAACTAATTGAAACTATATTTGTCCAGAAGTGCACATATGAGAAAAATAGCCAGTTCATTATATCTAAAAAAAGTTCAACATTTTGGATGTTTGTAAGTTCATTTTCTTCGGTCCAAAGAGTTCAACATTTTGGATGTTTGTTTGGTATTCACTAGGAGTTCATTCTTTAAAGGAAATTCTAGCCGCACATGGATTTTGTATTTGTTTTACTGTGAAGTTCAATCCGTATGCACTTGAAAGTTCACTATTTATATATGTAAAATTTGCAGAAATAACATAGGCGGACAAACTGCAGTTCACAATTTATTGTTCTGTCTTTTTACAGGTGCACATGGCAGAAGTTCACATCAACTATATTGTGAAGCTCGCCTCTTCTTTCCCGTGAATTCGCCTCGTCAATTATTTTGTCAGCAAGTTCACATCGCCCTCGTGAGGAAGTTCACCTATTCTCTATGTGAAAATTTAGTTTTATCCTGTCAGGAAGTGTAGTTTGTCAGCAGTTATTGTGACCTTTCTGTCACTTCCTAATAGAGTGGTTTGCTCCTGACTTGGTTGCTTGGCATTTTCTACCATATGTTCAACATGGCTTTATTTTTTGCATTGTGTTAAGACATCATATACTGAAATCATTGATATAAATTATGTGTTCTCCTATGATATTCGGCGATGTAACATTAGTTCAAGCTTTATCGATTGCACCTTTCCACTCTCTGTGTTGTTTTGTTGTATGAGAGCACTATGTACTGTTTTCTTTTATTTTTGAGAATATACTGGTGTCCACTAGTATCCTTATGATGCCCTTTGTTCGTACATCTAAGAAACACTACTGAATCAGAATCTTTACTATTGTCATCTCATTTATAACTTGAAAATCTCGTCTCTGACTTGCATATTGCCACTTTCTCTTTACATTATTCGTTACTGACTTTTATGGTTGTACCACGTGGAAGTTCTCCATTGATATGCTGAAAAGTTACTCTTTGTCGATGGTACAGATGTAGAAAACTAGAAGTTCCGATATAATTGTGGAGCACTTCAGTTCGCATGGGCGTTGGCGAACATCCCTCGGCGCACCTACCTCCGCATCGGCGTTGGTGAACATCAGTGCACACCAAGATCCTCGTCAGGCTGAGATGTTTTTGCAACTGACTGGCTATGAAGTTCACATCTCTTTTTAGGGTAAGTTCACTGCGTGAGGGGAAAAACGTTCAGTTAAACAGTACAGTAGCAAATATGTTGTGGTACAGTTCATCATTGCTCATGATATGCTGTTGGATGCTGCTGATGTATTAGCCGTCGTGCAGTTTCCATTGATGCATTAGCTGCACATAAAAACAATTTCACCTAGTTCATATATGAAGTTTACTAATTTTTGTTTGAAAATTTATTGTTTCATAGACTGTGAAGTTCGCTTTTATTAAAAATGCAAGTTCGCCTGTCCAACCTAAGTATGGACTAGTATAGTTCACATTATTCAGAAAAGGAAGTTCGTCTTTATTATCAGGAAGTTTATCCTGTCTACCTTTTTAGTTAAAACCACAAGCAGGAAAGAAATAAAATGTAGAGGTTCATTTTGCTTACGAAGAAAAGTTTACATATCATTTTGTAGAAGTTTTATTTCTGTGGTGAAAGCTTTGCCATAAGTTCACTGTCAGCCAATCTAGAAAAAATAGCATCTCTATTCATACACATAAAATTAATTCATATATGGTTTATTTGTTCTTTGCTATGGAGAAGTTCACTTATTTGTTCCTTAAAAGTTCACTCTTCTTAGGTTAGCTGTGTGTATGTGTGTTCGCTCTATTCTCATATGGAGTTCACTCTTTTGATTTTATTTTGACCGTACTTGCTTGTGTTTTTCATAGCACTGGGCAGTTCACATGTTAAATGTGAGCAGTTCGGTTATACCAAAGTATATATGTTATCATCAAATACTAGTTTGTTCGTGGAGAAGTTCGGATATTTCTCAGAGAAGGCGTAATCCATGTTTTTGAGAAGTGCACTAAATGGTCTGAACTTTAAATCTCTCAACTCATATATATGCTATGTTTCCTATTTGAACCTACACGCACATGTTGATGCTAGTGGAGCTAGTAACGATGTAATTATTAGCATAGAGTTATCAGAAAGTGACTGACAGGCATCTTGTTTGTTTCAGGTAAAATCTCATGTGAATTTGAGGAACCCAAAAGAACAGATGGTATATCAGCCTCAGATAATATAATGAAGATTGTTGAAGATTATACGAGTATGTTACGCCTAATCTGGCTATTGCGTACGACAGAAATGATGGTGACAAGCTGGGCTGCTGTTTCAAGGTCACTTGCTAGCGTATTGAGTATAAATTTACTCGCGAACCGCGTCTGGCTGGGTTGTGAAAACAGATGCAGCAGCTGGTTTGCGAACTTGCTTAATGACCTGTGTAACTATGAACTTGTGGCAGCTATGTGTGTGTGATTTTCATTTACAGATTGAGTGTTTTTTTATGATTGGAAATGTATTCCTGTGACTTGCACTTCGTTTACAGTACTTTCACTCTTTGATTTTGCTATTATGTGCACTTTACCTTTGGTTGTCAAGTTCACTTGGTTAGCTCCAGACAGTTCACTTTTCTTTCCCAGGTTCATTGGTACTTTTTCGCTTGGAAGTTCACATTAAGTGCGCTGCGAGTTAAGCACAATTGCCACAAAAAGTTAGCCTTGAACATGTCACAATTTTTTCTGTTTAGTTGTGGAGAAGTACTAATAATTATTAGTTTAACTTTTATTGTTGAAACTCAGTTAATGCAACTGGAAAGTTCAATTTTGCCATCCATGATATGTTTGTGTTAATGCATGTACAGGGAATTACATGATTTAGGTTACATATGTGTACGACAGTTCACTAGGACAACGGAGGAAGTTCATTACAAAAAAAAAACAGTTCAATACACACTTATTTGAGCATTCAAAGTGAGCATTCTGTTGACACACTTATTGGAGCTTCGGAGGAAATTCACTTCCATATTGGAGCAATTCATGTTCTTTGAATATTCATGTAACTTTTATACCCTGACTAGAAGTTCACTAACAAAAATCGAGAAGTTCACTTACATATTGGAGCAACTCATGTACTTTGGATATTCATGAAACTTTTATACCACGACCGGAAGTTCACTAACTGATATCGAGAAGTTCACTTCCATATTCGAGTAGCTCAGGTACTCTATTTTATGGGCGGAAATCATAGGCATAGAAATCATTCATATGGCCTCTGATTGCGTAAATTGACCAACGCCACATACAATTAGCAATCATATAACTCTATTAATACCCCAACACACCACAATACCACACCTAAGCCAATTTCAAAAATATTCTCGTGTCGGCGTATCTTCGCTTTTGCGTATTTCAAAAATTAAACTTAAAACCTATAGAATTTGGAAAAACCTTTAACACGAAAAAGGTGCACCTAGTCAATATCTTTCCAACGCAATATCGTTTGGAACATTCCGACAAGTGGTTCGGAAATAAGACCCCAAAAACAATACGAAAAACAGAGAAGTTAAAAAAGTGGAATCACGTATTTTTAAATCTGCTCTTAAACCACAGCGAATTTGGAAAGATGTTGTACATGAAAAAGGTGCGCCTAGTCAATAGCTTTCCAATGGTATATCATACGCATCGATCCGATAAAATGTTTGAAAACTAGAACCCCAAAACTGCACGAAAATAGAGAAATCCGCGAAAACGTTGTTTTCTATATTTAAAATTAGTTTTAAACAATACAGAATTTGGGAAAACAATGAACATGAAAAAGTTGCGAAATTTTCGTACGAATCCAACGGTATATTGTATGCATCAATCCGATAAGCGGTATGAAAATCAACATGAAAATAGTGTCTGCACGAACATGCAATTCTGGTATTCCGTCGAGAAGTTCACAAGTGGTCCCAAAGAAGTTCAGATGCGACGGTAGTTTGCTATATTTCTGAAGTTCACTTGAAACTAGACTAAAGTTTCGGAAGTTTGCCCTGTACAATATTGAATTCCGTCGGGAAGTTCAGATTCAGGGGAGAAGAAGTTCACATCCACAGAAGTTCGCTATAATTTTATTACATGCCTGAAACTTTTATACCGCGATCGGAAGTTCAGTAATAGATATAAGGAAGTTCACTTCTATATTCGAGCACCTCATACACTCTGTTTTTCTGGACGGAAATCATACGCATAGAAATCGTCCGAACAACCACCGATTGCGCAAATCGATCAACTCAACGTACAATTAGCACTAATATAACTCTACTAATACTCCAACATATCGCAATGCCACACCTAATCAATCTAGATGAGCCAATTTCGAAATGTTCTTGTGTCGGCGTTATCTTTACTTTTATGTATTTCTGAAATTAAACTAAAACCATTTAGAATTTGGAAAAACATTGAACATGAAAAAGATTCGCCTAATCAATATCTTTTCAACGCAATATTATTTGGAACATTCCGATAAGTGGTTCGAAAATAAGCCCCAAAAACAGATCAAAAAACCGAGAAGTTCGAAAAACGTAATCACGTATTTTCAAATCTGCTCTTAAACTATAAAGAATTTAGAAAAGTGTTCTTCATGAAAAAGGTGCGCCTAGTCAGCACCTTTCCAACGGCATATCATACGCATCATTCCGATAAACGGTTTGAAAACTGGAACCCCAAAACTGTACAAAAATAGAGAAATCCGCGAAAACGTTGTTTTGTATATTTCAAATTAGTTTTAATCAATACCGAATTTGGGAAAACAATGAACACGAAAAAGTTGCGAAATTTCCGTGCGAATCCAACGGTATATTATACGCATCAATCCGATAAACGATTTGAAAATCATCATGAAAATACTGTCCGCGCGAACATGCATTTCTAGTATTCCGTCGAGAAGTTCACTAGAAAACACACGGAAGTTCAGAAAGGGTTCGAGAATAGTTATTCTCGAACCGGTTCGAGAATAGCAGACCTATATATATATATATATATATATATTCATCCAACCCTTAGATCTTGTATAGGGAGCATGAAACTGCAGCGAGAGAGCACAAAGTATTAACAGAAGTAGGCAACGCCGTCAGTAGCACGTGCACTCATTAGTCCACAAACTCAATTTATTCTTTGTCGTCTCCCCAACCCATCTTCCCCACCCGTCCTCTTTTTCCCTCCCCAACCTCGGCCCACCTCCTTCTCCTCGTCGAATGGCCACATCCCTGTGCCGCCTCCTCCCCTGCGGCAGCACCGATTCTCGACGGTGCCTCTAGCCAAATCCCAGCCGTCGGCTGGGCTCCCCACGCATATGATTCCCCGCCGTTTGGTTCGTGGCCCTGTATGCCGCGATCTATAGGCGTTGACTTCGCTGGTTGGGAGCACTGGTGGAATCATGTCGGGTGGCGCCATGGCTTCCACTGAGTTCCCGGCCTCTGCCGGCGAGCGGTCTGTAGGCGTTGCGGACGGAGGAGCTCACGGTCGTCAACGGCGCGTAGTCTGCAGGGAAAGACTGGACGGAAGAGCTCCCGATTGCTCCCGTCGCCAACCTCGGGTGCGTGGAGGCAGCCCATGCTCACCCATCGTATTGATGGATTTGCAGCCAGTGCCACCCAGCGATTTCAGTTCAGGTCCGATGCCATTTGCTCTGCAATTTTATTGCTCATTCAAGCATGGAGGATTTGCATGCTGGACGATTTTTCTTTTTGTATGAATCGATATACCATCTGTTGTGTGGGCTTCTACTTATTTTTCTCTTTCCGTTGCCTGTTCATTGTATGAGTTGGATCGAACGTAGCTACAGTACTAAAGATTTTTGTTACCTAGCTAGATGTTCTTTATTTTCTTCCTTTACTGGTTTGATATGTTTTGCAGATAGGAATCTCTATTGAGGGGAGGAGGCGGGCGGGCGCTTGGTTCTGGAGGACTCGTGGCGGGGGCGAGGTCGGCCAGCGCCCATTCCCGTTCTCCATCCGGCACGGCTACGGCGCTCGTTCCCGGCCACCACCGCACGGCGCCCGTTCCCCCCGCACCACCGCGCTCACCAACTGCCCCGCGGGATCAGCAGCTCCCATCGCGAATCCTATCACGCCGCCCCCACTGCAAATCCCACCACAGGCGACCCCCACCGTGTCCAATTTTTCGTTTTCCTGCGTCTATTTGCTGGTGTGATTCATTCTGTTTTCTTGCTTTTTTTCCTGATCTTCTTTGCTTCTGTGATTGACCGCGAAAACCACGCACTAGGGGATCCTCCCGGCCGCGCGCCTTTTTTCCCAACCGTCGTCGCGCGCCGTTCCACTCGGTGGCGTGCCATTCTCCCGCCGCCGCCGGCCACGCGCTCTTCCTCCCCACGTTAGACCGCCCGGCTCCTGACTAGGCGCCGTAGCCCAAGCTCCCCGGCCGTCCCGCCTCCATGATTTTTGGACTTCACTCTCTTCGTTTGTGTTCTGCTGCCGCTTATCTATGGCTTGTTTTTGTTGCCGACCAGATGTTTCTCTGGATTCTGTGCTAATGCTTATGGATGCGCATGGCCGCAAAACAACTACTCCGTAGGTATTTCTCTACTATCCTAACAAAGGAAGCAAGATTTTTTGTTCAGCTTCTTTTAGAGCACTGGATTCCTCTGTGAGGGAGATCAGTTCTTGTTAGATCTCTTCTAATTTTTCTCCAGGGATTTAGTTTTGATCTTGTCCAAATATAGTGCTGAAACTTTTTGTTTGTTTACTGTGGATGGCCTCTATGGATCATCATGGTCTGACGTAATTGTGGACGGGGTTTATTTGTTGACTTTCATGTCAATCCCCCGAATGGTATGTACTAAGTGTGTTTCCCAATTTTGCATTCCCCTTCCTTTGTTTTTCTGATCTGCATTTTTACATTTTTATTTTGACCTTTCTCCATTAAACTGTGGGGTTTGCTGTGTACATGGATTTGAGGTTGGATTTAATGTTTCAGATCAATCAAACCGAAAGCAAGGGGTGATGAGTTACAGTAAATGTGGATTTTTGTAGTGTACTCAACTTATCAGTTTCAGTCATGTAGTTCTCGAGATGCTATTTTTCATGCCAGTTTCACTTTCTGATCTAGAGTGCCCACGGAAATTGTAAAAAATTCATCTTGTCCTGGCGGATACATACGCCCTTCTCGACTTGTCAACTGAAAATTTCATCTTGAACGGCTTGGTTCAGAAGATTGCTAGTGCTCCAGTTACTGAAGAAATGGTTGCTTCAGACTTCAGTGGCCACAAAGAAATGGGCAAACGTAGCAGGGAGATAGCCGAAAAGGAATGACAAACAACATGGTACGGATGTCTTGCCTGGTGCGGATGTTTGCGCCATTGATCCTGCTCCGACCATGCCTAATCCCGAAGCCAACCTCCCAAGGATCCGTAGGGCATCTCCAGCGGCGCGACGCATTTCGGACAAACAAAATATCCGCGGGCGTCCATTTGCGTCGCCAGGCGGACGCGGAAATGGTCGCGTGTCCGTTTGCGTCTGGGGCTGGCTCCAGCGGGGCGACGCATTTTGGGCAATTCAAAAAATAGAAGCACGCATTAACTTTGCACCAAATTTCCCCAAAAAAAAACTTTGCACCAAATTTTACAGCCGCAATTTGAGGGCTGAAACAAGTTCATCCCACTTTGCATATCGTATGGCGCAAAGTGGAAACCAAAAGGGGCAGAACAAGGCCTGAACAGCAATAAAAATGTCCAAAAGGAGGCCAAGGTGTTGGGCGCATGGTGCCGGCGATCAGGCGTCTCGCGCGCGGATTTCGGCGCGCCTCTTCATGAACTTACCGAGCTCACCGACGAGGCCGGAGGAGCGACGCCGGCGATCCCCTCTCTCTTGACGAGCATGTAGCCCTCCACCAAGGTCGGATGGAGGGCTACTCGCGCGACGCCGGCTTTGATCTGCATCTGCCAGGCCTGCTGGTTGGCGGCCGCGACACTCTTCATCTTCTGGTTCCTGCGCCGGCCGCGACGTTTCGCGGCCTCGATCACTTTCTCCTCCGGGGAGAGCACCTTCTTTGCCGCCTTCGCCTTTGCCTCCCGGCCACCGCCGGTGCCGGTCCGCTTTGCTTCCGGCGGAGCCTCCATTGTGGCTACGGTCGTGGCTACGGGGGAGTGTGGGGCGGCGGCGGGTGCGAGGGTTTGGTCCGCATCCATGGCTGTGGCTGCGGCGGCGAGGACGTCATCGCTTCTGGACTGTTCGTGCCGGTCTAGTTTGCTTTTTCGCGGGGAATGGCCAGTAGCCGGAATAATAACGGCCTCGCGGGTCCTACGTCTTTTTCGGCGGTCACTCGGCGCAACCGCCAAGCGTCCGCGGAGACGCAAACCTGGCGCATATTTGGGCCAGGTTTGCGTCTCCGCGGACGGGCCGATCACTTTGCGTCGCCCCGGCTGGAGCAGGACCTAGACGCATTTTCGGTCACGGTGGACGAAAACGGTCGCTCAGCGATCATTTGTGTCACACCGCTGGAGACGACCTTAATGAATCTGACACTAAACGATGTCTTGCCTGGTACGGATGTTTGCGCCATTGATCCTGCTATTGCAAAAACGGGGCGGCGACAAGAAATGTAAATGGCTACTAAACCAAGAACTTAACATAGTCCAAGGCTGGCCCCGTGTGGTTGGAAAATCCTTAGTTCGGTTTATTGTTTTTTAGCCATCACCGTACCGACGCAAAAATGTGAAAAGAGTTACAAATCGACAACTTGAACACGGTATGGCTTAATGTACCGTTACCGATGCAATGTGTCAAAAGAGGTAAAAACAACAACTTGCACACGGTATGGTACCGTGTGAGGGTCACCGATACAAGTTTGTCAAAAGAGGTAAAAAAAGGTAAAATTCATGTCGTATGGTGCCCCTTTTGACCGTTACCGAGATAAACTGTCAAAAGAGGTAAAAAAACGCGAGTGAAATGCACCTACAGTCCTTGAACTTGTTGTCTACGTCTAAAACAGTCCTAGAACTCGGGGAATGCACTAAAACAGTCCCTAATCTAGCTATATACGTTCCCATACGGTCGAAACTACCGTTCATCTCCGTATCTCACTGACGTGGCACCGGTTTTGGCCCACATCGTCATTTCTAAGTGTAGCACCAGCGCGCGGGTTCAGATCCCATCGACGACTTTGCATGGCCAGAGGGACAGTCTCCGCCGATGCATGCCCGCACCACGACTAGAAGCCGACCAACAGGCTGCATTTTTTTTGGCCCGCTTACGAGCGCCACTACAACTTTGAGGATCACGACGAGCTAATAGCACCACACATACACTAACTTGGATGTTACGTGCATACACCTCCAATAAGTTGTAAAATGTGTTCCACTTGTACATGAACTTGACTGTCGGGTGCAACTAAGCCCAAAACCAATAAGCACGCAACACGTGGCATGACAAGCTGTCAAGGGACGCACTCCTTTCTTTGGTTATTTTCTAAACAAACCATGTATTGTCTTCAACCCTACAGTACCATCACTGCTCTCGACCTGAGCAGCTGGCGTGCCGTGCGGGGTTGAGGCGGACGGGGAAGAGTGCGTGCCAGATTTGCTCCGACGCGGCATGACGGCGGAGGGGCAGTTGCTGATCCTAGAGCTGCACGCGCGGTGGGGCAAAGCGACGTGTTGTCTGCTGAGAGGCAGGGTGAGGAGCCATGGCCGTTCCCCTTCCTTTGTCACATAAGCGAGCTCCGCCTCGCACCCGGTCTCTGCCTATATTGGCCGCGCCAGATCCAGGAACCGACGGTGGAGGCCCTCCTGGTGATCCATGAGCCGCTGCACAAGCCGCTCGGAGGACGCCGACATGCTCAAGTTGTGCCTCTCTGCACGCCAGCTCATACTGCCTGCGGAGCATGTCAGGCGCGGTCCAATACGCTGTCCGACGCCCCGAGGCCATCCCCGCTCCACAGGGGATGTTTTGGGCGCACCGGACAGAGCGCGAAACCAGGCGTGAGTGGCGCACCCGATGTGTCATTGACACGGAAGTCTAAAACCCGTCGCCTACCTCTGGTCAAGCGACGTTAATGGCCAGACGGATTTCCCAGGCGACGCAGTGAAGCGTCTCATCTCGCATAGCCGCGTGACCATCCACGCCGGCGTTTATTGCGGCCAACGCCCCCACTGCCGCTTCGTCTGCCGCCGCTGTTTAAAGAGTGCCCCCTCCTTCCTTCTTTCGTTTCCACATTCCAATCTCGCCGCGTCGTTCTCGACAGTCGCCGCCTCCTTCCTTCCTATCACCACATTCCAATGTCATCCTCCCGCAAGGATATCCTCGCCGCGAACGGCTTCGGGCGCAGCAGCCTCACGGTGACGGAGGCGTGGGCGATGTACCACGCGCGGTACCCTGTCCCGATGGACATGCGCCTGCCATGCAGCGGCGGCTGGAGGATGACCGTCAACGGGATCGGCGTCCCGCCGCCGCCAGGCACAGAACGTTGGAGGGATGCGATCAGAACTTAGTGTGCGCCTCTCTATTGGGCTCTAAAAAGCACCGGCGCTTTTTAGAAAGCACCGGTGCGAGCTCATTTTCGCTGCCGGCCATCAAAGCGCTATCGGGACCGTTATGGGGCACGTCGCCGATCAATTTCTTCCGCCCCCGCTGTCGCCATTCATTGTGGTCTCCGAGCGAACAGGGGAAACAGGGGAGGTGGGGTAGTACTACAGTAGTCAACGAGTTGTAAGGTGTGAATGCAAAAGTAACATGAGATGAAGAACTGATTCGTGCTAGCGCGCGGCACTGGTACGACGTGGTGGTCCTGAACCATTGCCACGTCAGCAAAATACAAGGCTCAACCGTAAGTTGGACCGTATGTGAACGCACGGAACAACATTAGGGACTGTGTTGATGCGTTTTCTGAGTTCAGGGACGGTTCTAGACGTGGCCAACAAGTTTATGGACCGTGCATGCATTTCACTCAAAAAACGCAAACCTCCCACGGTATGGTAGACGTAGCCTTTTTTTAAAATTAGGAGCCGTTACAGGGTTCAACTGTTTGAAGTACATTCACGGAGACACAAACGGCCATTACACGAAACTTGCTCCTGGGTGTTTGATCTGAACATCAATAAAATAAAAGCTCTTGCTATCCAACGGTTGCTACCCTATGCGTAGCTACCACCCTTGGTAGAAAATCCGCGTCGATATATATATATACATAGAGCTGAACTATTCTCGAACCCCCCCTTAAAAGGGGTTCTAGAATAGCTATTCTCGAACCCCCTTCCATCGATCCGAAAACCCCAACCCAGCCGACCCACCGCCCACGAGAGAAAATTCTCCCCCGACCCCAAACCACACGACCCGTACCCGAACTCCCCAATCTCCCCCAACCTTCTTTCCTACCGACGGGGTCATCGCGCCGCCCCAACCCCAACTCCCTCCCCGCCTTCTTCCCGGCGACAGCCTGCTCGCCGCGCCGCCCGACCCCAGCTCCTGCTCCGCCTTCTTCCCGGCGGCAACCCGCGACGCCGCTCCGACCCCAACTCCCGCACTACCTTCTTCCCGGCGGCAGCTTGCGTCGCTGCCTGTCGTTGCCTAATCGACAATACCTCGGAGGAGGGATCCTCACGAGAGGAGAAGAAGTAGGGGCCATAGGGCGGAGTGCACACGGGACGGTGGTACGCGAGTTACCCAGCCGGAACACCCGCACGATGACAGGGCCTACTGCTGCTTGTCTGGAATTATCTGGGCGCTGCGCGTTGTTACAATGGTTGTGGTTGTCGTTGTGCCTCTAGGGCTCCCGGGATCCGGCTTATATAGACGCACGGATCTAGGGTTTACATGGAGAGTCCTAGCCGGAATACAAGTTGCCTAACTACGGTACAATATCTTGCCGTGTACGTCAAGGATCCGCCTTCCCCTTGGTCGTGCTGGATCCGGATACTTTATGGGCCTCCACGGATCCGGCCTCCTTCGTAGGTCGGTTGAGATCCGGCTCCTCGTTCCTGGGCTGGACTTCATCCTTAATGATCAACAGCAACTGGGCCGCCCGATGGGCCGCATGCCACCATCACCGTCTGTGGCCCACCCGGGCTTGCCGGATCCAGGCCATGTCGTTGATATACCCATAAAGTATACCCACAACACTGCCTGCCTTCTTCCCCGACGGAGGCCCGCCTCGCAGCGCCGGCGGGAGCCAGCACTGTCGATTAATAATAGCCCCGTCCACCTGCAGCACCGGAGATCCCGCCTCCATCGCACGCCGCCGGGATCCTGCCTCCTTCGCCCGCCGGGGATCTCGCCTCCATCGCCCGCCGCCCGGATCCCGCCTCCATCTCGCGCCGCCGGGATCAAGCCTCCATCGCGCGCCGCCGGGGAGCCCACCTCCATCATGCGCCGCCCTACACCGCAGCTGCAACCTGCGAGGTCGAGGTGAAGGACGCCATGGCCGGCTCGCGTCATAGCTCTGAACTCCGAGGCCACGAGAGTTCCCAATCCCCACCACGGGAATCCACTGGAGATCGTGCTAGGCCTTCTCGCCCTATTGCTGCTCCTCATCGCTGCTCAGGACCCCGACGGTCTGGCCCTCCCGAGCTTTGCCGGCAGCCTCAACCCCCTGCTACGCCGCACGTCCCGGTCCAATTTCCTCTGGTGAAAGGAGCGACATTGTAAAGGGGCAGCGCGGGGAAGTTCACGCCTTCGTCCAGGTTCAGTTCATTGCTTTTCTGATTTTCAGTGTTCATTCTGAAAGTGTAGTTCAGCGTTATTGCAGTTTAGTTCACCTCGCCACGGAGTCACTGACTGGCTCCTCTGACATTCACGAGCTTCTCGTGCAGGTTGCCGTGCTCCAGGAGAACTTCACATGAGAAAGTGCGATATCTCAGGTTGGACCTACCTCCTCTCCACGTATTGCTAATTTTAATCATTTATCACAAGCTCTCGATGATTCAGGCCTCTAGCTAAGCAAACAACCCAACTGCCAGGAGCACCCACGAGGTTTAGATTGGATGTTTACATCATATGTTCGATTAACTAAGTTCATCAAAACGAGAGAGAGATTCAGTGCTAGTTTATGAGTGCACCTGTGCAGATACATATAAGAATGTGTTTGGAAATAGACTCATAAATTTTGAGAAAATACAAAGTCAACTTGCAGAAAAAACAGCAGTTTAGCACGTGCGTATATTACACCAGTTTACTTCTGAAAATGCTCTTTTATTTGTTGTTTATTTTCTATAAGAACTAAGATGATGATTAATGTACCATGTGATGCTATGAAATTCTGAATATTTGATTCCTCAACCTCGGTCTACTCATCTACACTATGCAGCCCGTATGCACCATGCAGTTAGATAAGGAGCAGCAAATTTATTTTTTTGGTAAAGTTTGGTCTATTGCAACTCACAAAATATAATGGCACCATGCCAGCGAATCCATGTCCACGAGCTTGCTACTGTCCTATGGTGCAGTATGGCCACACACAGAATCTCCGCTATGTTTCTTTTTTCCCTATTCCTCTTGTACAGAAGTTGGCCTGATAGATCAATTCAATCGTGTTAGATTGCCTCAGACTGATAAATAGAACCGGGAAAATTGCAGGAAGTAGAGTCGTTTAGCTCAAAGTAACTCCCATGTATTTATAATATGAAGTCCACATTAGGTTTATAACGGGAATACCATGTCGTGCAAGTTCACCATGTTAAAAGAAACCATTGCTGGGTAGTTCACGATGTCTAGACTGAGAATTCATTCTTACTATGTATGTCCTGATGCGTTTCTGACTATATAAAAAGGTAGAGGTTCATTTTGCTTATGAAGAAAAGTTTACATATCCTTTTGTAGGAGTTTTATTTCTGTGGTGAAAGCTTTGCCATAAGTTCACTGTCAGCCAATCTAGAAAAATAGCATCTCTATTTATACTCATAAAATTAATTCATATGTGGTTTATTTGTTCTTTGCTATGGGGAAGTTCACTTATTTGTTCCTGAAAAGTTCACTCTTCTTAGGTTAGCTGTGTATGTGTGTTCGCTCTATTCTCATATGGAGTTCACTCTTTTATTTTTTGATGGAGTTCACACTTTTATTTTTCTGAAGTTCAGTTTGGTGCACAGTCCGTTCAGAGAGTTAGTGCGGGAAATTCAGATATAAAAACTGCTGCTAGTGTTGTACTATATTTCTTAACTGCTGCCTTGTGTGATTTTGTTCATAAAGATTGTTCAGCTTTGTATTTGAGCAAATGTTGGACGATCACAACACATAGAAAACAATTTCACGGAGTTCACATATGAAGTTTACTCATTTTTGTTTGGAAATTTGTTGTTTCATACACTGTGAAGTTTACTTTTATTTAAAATGCAAGTTCGCTTGTCCAACCTAAGTATGGACTAGTATAGGTCACATTTAGAAAGGGAAGTTCACTTTTATTTAAAATGCAGGGATACAACTGAACCACAACGTGAGTGGCTTGCTAGCGCTACACAATCTGCAGTTTAGAAAAGAGTGCGCAATTTAGAGAGTTAGTATTCAGAGAACTCATTTTTACGGGAAGTTCAGTAAGTCCATGATTAAAGATAGAATATGGTGTTTAATAAGTGCACTTCTTCTAATCCATGAAGCTCACTTCTCCTAATCTGTGAAGCTCACTTCTCTTAATTTGTGAAGTTCACATATACTGCTATTTTGCATGTCCTATAACTGTTCGTTGTAATGCCTAAGAGTGAGCTATTACGAAAGTTAAGAAATATGATGGTTGCAAGTTCTTAAGTTCTGCAACTAGTAGTTCTTAATATCAACAATCATCAATGTATATGGAAAACCACCTATGTAATGTATGTGGTCTCATTCAATATTCCAGTTTGGTGCGGAATTTTCTTTTCTATGTCAAAACTACTTGTTATGCTTATGATACTGACTATCATTTTTCAACTCCCCCTTTTGATGAATGAGGGTTCGAGTAATTTGTTATTCACAACATTGGAACAAGCTATCTAGGTTCTGAAGTATCGCGCGCATTAAAATGAACCTCTTTAGCAAGAGCAGCAGCATGAATCTGCATCTATTTTTCGAATGGATGATTAAACTAAAAAATGATTGTTATGCAGTGCCCTGTGATAATACAAAAGTATATGTCTGGAAGTGCACATATGAGAAAATAGGTAGTTCATTGTATAGAAAATAAAGTTCGATTTACAGTGAATAAAGCTATATCGGTTTGTTTACTGAAAATCCGAAGTCCACTTCATAAATAAGAAGTATATTTGTAGAATAATTTCCATAGGAATATACCTGTTATGGTAACACTCCTAATTTCCATAGGATGCTATATCGGTTTGTTTACTGAACATAGACCCGCGGTTCACTTTGTGTAAAATGGCAAGTTCACTTTTTAATTTTGTGGGAGTTCATTTTATGCGTGCAGGTGTAGCAAACTGGAAGACAACCGCTGCTATTTAACTTCTGTATTTCAGGCTGCACACTTGTGTATTTCGGAGAGTTCTTAAATGCTGATTTCGGGGAAGTTCTATTTTTACATATGTGCAGTCCATTTTTTTGGCACAAAATAGTTTGGAAGTTCACCTCCACTTCTTTCAGAAGCTCACTTTGTACTTGCACGAAATTCATTTATGGGACGATGTCTTTTTTTTGAAAACATAGGAGTACATGAAATAGCTTTATTTGATGTTGATGTGTGGATGATATGAAACCAACTCAAGTTCACCTTTTCTATTGACAAAGTTCACTTCTATATTTCTAGGAGTTCAGGTAGCACCAGCCACCATGCCATTCTCCATTTGTAGCCTGGCCGTTGGAGTCCAGCAGAAGTTTAGATGAGGGAGCCCAACATCCAAGGTAATTGAAACCCATGTCGGCCTGATCCTTTCGATAATGGCCTAGTTATCTTATCATTATTCAGTAATGCTAATATGCTATAGAAAGCTCTCCACATTTATTTCTTGATGCAGAGATAGGTAATTGCGACGCTGCTCATGGTGTTCTTTGTATAGAATGTCTGCAGGAAAAAACCAGATAATCAAATATTGGGTGGTGAAGAAAATCACCGATTTTGCACTGGCCTGAACATCAGATTTTTTGCTCGGCACGAGGATATTAAAAGCTTCAGAAACCCAGATGGGATGTAGAAGTTCAGAGTGTGTGCATGGGGAGTTTCAAAGATTGGGGTGTGGCAGTTTCGACGACGCTGCCAGGGTTAAAGCCGTGCATGCCTGACACAGCAGGACAATGCTAAAATCGGCTCAAATGGAGATTCTTCGAGTTGAGCAGAGCATGCAACCGACAACCGACAGCGTTGTCCAGAGCCTATCTTGTGAGTATTCCTGCTTATT
Organism: Lolium multiflorum; assembly: GCA_030979885.1. Classification (NCBI taxonomy): domain Eukaryota; kingdom Viridiplantae; phylum Streptophyta; class Magnoliopsida; order Poales; family Poaceae; genus Lolium; species Lolium multiflorum. Next base: position 97,077,804 of record CM061749.1, read on the forward strand.
TTTGGTTGATGCTCCATTGAGTGCTCCTTTTGTTTCTCTTCCGAATAAGAAGATTCTTCTTTGCAATATTTGCATGGACACAGGTAGCAAAAAGTCGATAGTTCACTCAGACCCTTCCTCCTAGGCTTAGGATGGGTGAAGTTCACTTTTTCTAATCCTTATAGTTCACTTATCCTTAGTATTGTCTGTGACCGAGTGGCCATGGCACAGTTCACTGTAGGCCATGGTAGCAGTTCACAATCTGTGGAATTTGCATTGGTGAAGTGCACATGTAACGTTGTTTTATCACACTAAAAAGCAAACGCCACCTCCTTAAAAAGGTATATATTTAATTGTGAAATGCAGTTCCATCAGCGTGCCAATGCTAGTGCCCGTCTGCAGCCCATGCCCACCGAAACAATTAATCGGTCAGTTCATACATAGGGGCCAGATAGTGTGCTGATGGAGCAGTTCGGATATTAATTAGAGGAATTGCAATGTATGTTTTCGAGAAGTACAGTCTGTAATGAGTATAGAATTATAATGAGTCATGAAAGAGTTCATATGCATGTAGTAGTAAGAAAAAAATGCATATGCAGTATGGCTGATACATGCATGACTAGCTCCAGTAATTCATTCTTAACTCCAGTGGTTACTTTGATATAAAAAATCAGTTCATGCAATTGTGTGTGTTGATGCGTGGCTGATTAAACAAATAGAACTCATTTTGTTCTTAGAGAAAAGTTCACTTTTATATTGTCTGGAGTTCACTGTCATTGTGGCTGATAAAACAAATATTTCAAGTGTTTTATTCACCTAATTCTATCAGTTTGGTGCCAGGTAATTGAGAAGTCCACTTGCATTGTTTGAGCATTACGCATATACAACAAGGACTCCTCGAGCGCCACCACTCCGACGAGGCGATGCCGCATTGGACGAGGACATAAACGTGGTGCCAGCCCTGCACTACTTCCTGGTGGTGGACGCGGCTTGCCAGTCGCTCCATGCCAATGGCGTCGTCAAGCCCAACTGTTGCGCCGCTGGGGCGTCCGGTGCAAGACCATTGCGGCACGGCGTAGGCTGACTGAAGTTACTGATACCAATTCATGAAGTTCATGTCTCCTGATACTTCATTTTAGACTATTTTTGCTAGTTGGATTTTTATTTCAATCTGCTAGATGAATTATTCGTGATGTACGCATTTGATGTTTGTGCTGCGGGCTGGATGATTTTTGTACATTAACTGTGTGAAGTTCACTCTTATGCATCTAGGGGAGCATTACACTTCTTTGTGAAAACTATGATCAGTTACCATATAAAAAAAAGATGTAAATTCACTTGTCTTTGTCAGTACACCTGGGCATCCAAAGTGCAATGGAAAAAAAAGAAGCAGGTGTATACAACGTTGATACCAGAAGGTTCACTTGTTTGGCTTTGGCATTAAACAAAGAAAGTACATTTTTTAAAGGGAAGTTCGCTCTCTGATACCAGAAGGTTCACTCGTTTGGCTTTGGCATTAAACAAACAAAGTACATTTTTCAAAGGGAAGTTCGCTCTCTGGACTACATCTGTTCACTGCAACAGGGATAAAAAATAGTTGGCACCGGAAGTTCTCTTTTATTTGCCAGGTAGTTTGATTCGTTTGTATGCACCTGATTCGTAGAAAATAACTAGTAGCATCACCTGATTCGTAGAAAATAACTAGTAGCATACATTATTACTAATAGCATCACCTGATTCGTAGAAAATAACTAGTAGCATACATTATTAACAGGGGTGTTCTACTCTATACTTCGTGGGATTTCATAGGAGTTTATTTAGTATGTTCGAGAAGTTTATTCTTTCCTGTGAGAAAGTTATGTTCCTATATATGAAAAAATTCACTAAAACACACATGATGTCTGATACGTCTCCAACGTATCGATAATTTCTTATGTTCCATGCTACTTTATTGATGATACCTACATGTTTTATGCACATTATATGTCGTATTTACGCATTTTCTGGAACTAACCTATTAACAAGATGCCGAAGAGCCAGTTGCTGTTTTTCTGCTGTTTTTGGTTTCAGAAATCCTAGTAAGGAAATATTCTCGGAATTGGACGAAATCACCGCCCAGGGTCCTATTTTTGCACGGAGCTTCCAGAAGACCGAAGAGGGAAGGAAGTGGGGCCACGAGGCGCCGTCACCATAGGGCGGCCGGCCCAGCCCGCCGCGACCTATGGTGTGGGGCCCTCGTGTGGCCCCCCACGTTGCCCTTCCGCCTACTTAAAGCCTCCGTCGCGAAACCCCCATGCGAGAGCCACGATACGGAAAACCTTCCAGACGCGCCGCGAATCCCATCTCGGGGATTCAGGAGATCGCTCCGGCACCCTGCCGGAGAGGGGATTCATCTCCCGGAGGACTCTTCATCGCCATGATCGCCTCCGGAGTGATGAGTGAGTAGTTCACCCCTGGACTATGGGTCCATAGCAGTAGCTAGATGGTCGTCTTCTCCTAATTGTGCTTCATTGTTGGATCTTGTGAGCTGCCTAACATGATCAAGATCATCTATATGTAATTCTATATGTTGTGTTTGTCGGGATCCGATGGATAGAGAATACTATGTTATGGTGATTATCAATCTATTGTTTATGTGTTGTTTATGATCTTGCATGCTCTCCGTTATTAGTAGAGGCTCTGGCCAAGTTTTTACTCTTAACGCCAAGAGGGAGTATTTATGCTCGATAGTGGGTTCATGCCTTCATTGACACCTGGGACAGTGACAGAAAGTTCTAAGGTTGTGATGTGCTGTTGCCACTAGGGATAAAACATTGATTCTATGTCTAAGGATGTAGTTGTCGATTACATTACGCACCATACTTAATGCAATTGTCTTTGCTTAGCAACTTAATACCTGGGGTTCGGATGATAACCTGAAGGTGGACTTTTTAGGCATAGATGCAGTTGGATGGCGGTCTATGTACTTTGTCGTAATGCCCGGATTAAATCTCACTATATTTATCATATAATGTATATGCATTGTTATGCCCTTCTCTATTTGTCAATTGCCCGACTGTAATTTGTTCAACATGCTTTTATCTTATGGGAGAGACACCTCTAGTGAACTGTGGACCCCGGTCCTATTCTTTACATAGCATACAATCTACTGCAATTGTTCTTTACTGTTTTCTTGCAAACAATCATCTTCCACTCGATACGCTTAATCCTTTGTTACAGCAAGCCGGTGAGATTGACAACCTCCTTTGCGTTGGGGCAAAGTACTTTGGTTTTGTTGTGCAGATTTCACGTTGGCGCCGGAATCCCTGTTGTTGCGCCGCATCACATTTCACCACCATCAACCTTCAACGTGCTTCTTGGCTCCTCCTGGTTCGATTAAACCTTGGTTTCTTTCTGAGGGAAAACTTGCCACTGCGCATCATACCTTCCTCTTGGGGTTCCCAACGGACGTGTACATTTACGCGCATCAAGCCTTTTCGCCGTTGCCGGAGATCAAGACACGCTGCAGGGGAGTCTCCACTTCTCAATCTCTTTACTTTGTTTTTGTCTTGCTTTATTTTATTTACTACTTTGTTTGCTGCACCTAAACAAAACACAAAAAAATTAGTTGCTAGTTTTACTTTATTTACTGTCTTGCTCACTATATAAAAAACACAAAAAAATTACTTGCATTTACTTTATCTAGTTTGTTTTATTTACCGTTACTAAAATGAATACCCCTGAAAATACTAAGTTGTGTGACTTCACAAATGCAAATAATAATGATTTCCTATGCACACCTATTGCTCCACCTGCTACTACAGCAGAATTCTTTGAAATTAAACCTGCTTTATTGAACTTGGTTATGAGAGATCAATTTTCTGGTGTTAGTTCTGATGATGCTGCTGCCCATCTCAATAATTTTGTTGAACTTTGTGAAATGCAAAAGTATAAGGATGTAGATGGTGATATTATTAAATTGAAAGTATTTCCTTTCTCATTAAGAGGAAGAGCTAAAGATTGGTTGCTATCTTTGCCTAAGAATAGTATTGATTCATGGACTAAATGTAAGGATGCTTTTATTGGTAGATAGTATCCTCCCGCTAAAATTATATCTTTGAGAAGTAGCATAATGAATTTTAAGAAATTAGATACTGAACATGTTGCTCAAGCATGGGAGAGAATGAAAACTTTGGTAAAGAATTGCCCAACCCATGGACTGACTACTTGGATGATCATCCAAACCTTCTATGCAGGACTAAATTTTTCTTCGCGGAATTTATTGGATTCAGCTGCTGGAGGTACCTTTATGTCCATAACTTTGGGGGCGGCTACAAAGCTTCTTGATGATATGATGATAAATTACTCTGAATGGCACACGGAAAGAGCTCCACAAGGTAAGAAGGTAAATTCTGTTGAAGAAACCTCTTCCTTGAGTGATAAGATTGATGTGATTATGTCTATGCTTGTGAATGGTAGATCTAATGTTGATCCAAATAATGTTCCTTTAGCTTCATTGGTTTCTCAAGAAGAAAATGTTGATGTGAATTTCATTAAAAACAATAATTTCAACAACAATGCTTATAGGAACAACTCGTAATAACTATATGCCATATCCTTCTGCTAATGGTAATGGTTATGGTAATTCTTATGGGAATTCTTACAATAATAATAGGAGTGTACCCTCTGGTCTTGAATCTATGCTTAAAGAATTTATTAGTACACAAACTGCTTTTAACAAATCTGTTGAGGAAAAGCTTGATAAAATTGATATTATTGCTTCTAGAGTTGATAGACTTGCCTCTGATGTTAATCTATTAAAATTGAAAGTTATGCCTAATAATGATATTGATAATAAGATTACTACTACAGCAAATGCCATCCAAGTTAGAATTAATGAGAATATAAGATTAATGGCTGAATTGCGTGCTAGGTGGGATAGAGAAGAAAATGAAGAACTAGCTAAAGAGAATAATGTAGCTAAAGTTTGGACTATTACCACCACTAGTAATGTTAATTCTTCACATGTTGCTGCACCTCCTACTATCAATGGTAAAATAATTGGTGTTGGCAATGTTTCTACTTCTAGTGCAAAGCAAACAAAACTGCCTGAAATTGCTAAAACTGCTTGTGATAAAACTGCTGAAATTTTTTCCAACCTTGGGAACAATGATCCCATTGCTGTAGCTCATAATGATTTAGATTTTGATGATTGCCACATCTCTGAAGTTATAAAGTTCTTACAAAAACTTGCTAAAAGTCCTAATGCTAGTGCTATAAATTTAGCCTTTACAAAACATATTACAAATGCTCTCATAAAAGCTAGAGAAGAGAAACTAAAACTTGAAACTTCTATTCCTAGAAAGTTAGAAGATGGTTGGGAGCCCATCATTAAAATGAAATTCAATGACTTTGAATGTAATGCTTTATGTGATCTTGTTGCAAGTATTTCTGTTATGCCTAAAAAGATTTATGATATGCTTGACTTGCCACCATTGAAGAATTGTTATTTGGATGTTAATCTTGCCGATAATGTTAAAAAGAAACCTTTGGGGAGGATTGATAATGTGCGCATTACGGTTAACAATAACCTTGTCCCCGTTGATTTTGTTGTCTTGGATATCGAATGCAATGCATCTTGTCCTATTGTGTTGGGAAGACCTTTTCTTCGAACCGTTGGTGCTGTTATTGATATGAGGGAAGGTAATATTAAATATCAATTTCCTCTCAAGAAAGGTATGGAACACTTCCCTAGAAAGAGAATGAAGTTGCCTTTTGATTCTATTATTAAAACAAGTTATGATGTTGATGCTTCTACTCTCGATGTTACTTGATTTGCACTTTCTGCGAAAGGCGTTAAAGAAAAGCGCTTATGGGAGACAACCCATGTTTTTACTATAGTACTTTGTTTTATATTTGAGTCTTGGAAGTTGTTTACTACTGTAGCAACCTCTCCTTATCATGTTTTTGTGCCAAGTAAAGTTTCTATGTCAAAGTTGATGTTATATTTGGGATCGCTGCGCAGAAACAGCATTGCTGTCTGTCACGAATCTGGGCACAGGCCTCTGTAGAAAATTCGAAAAAATCTGCCAATTTATGAGCCTGATCCTCAGATATGTACGCAACTTTCATTAGTTTTGAGTTTTTCCATTTGAGCAAGTCTGGTGCCATCTTTAAATTCGTCTTTACGGACTGTTCTATTTTTGACAGATTCTGCCTTTTATTTCGCATTGCCTCTTTTGCTATGTTGGATTCATTTCTTTGATCCATTAATGTCCAGTAGCTTTATGCAATGTCCAGAAGTGTAAAGAATGTTTGTGTCACCTCTTAATGAGTGAATTATTAATTGTGCACTAACCCTCTAATGAGTTTGCTTGAAGTTTGGTGTGAAGGAAGTTTTCAAGGGTCAAGAGAGGAGTATGATATACTATGATCAAGAGGAGTGAAAGCTCTAAGCTTGGGGATGCCCCGTGGTTCATCCCTGCATATTTTAAGAAGACTCAAGCGTCTAAGCTTGGGGATGCCCAAGGCACCCCTTCTTCATCGACAACATCATCAGGTTCCTCCCCTGAAACTATATTTTTATTCAATCACATCTTGTGTTCTTTACTTGGAGAGTCGGTTTGTTTTTGTTTTTGTTTTTGTTTGAATAAAATGGATCCTAGCATTCACTTTGTGGGAGAGACACGCTCCGCTGTTGCATATGGACAAATATGTCCTTAGGCTTTACTCATAATGTTCAAGGCGAAGTTTCTTCTTCGTTAAATTGTTATATGGTTGGAATTGGAAAATGCTACATGTAGTAATTCTAAAATGTCTTGGATAATGTGATACTTGGCAATTGTTGTGCTCATGTTTAAGCTCTTGCATCATATGCTTTGCACCCATTAATGAAGAAATACATAGAGCTTGCTAAAATTTGATTTGCATATTTGGTCTCTCTAAGGTCTAGATAATATCTAGTATTGAGTTTTGAACAACAAGGAAGACGGTGTAGAGTCTTATAATGTTTACAATATGTCTTTTATGTGAGTTTTGCTGCACCGGTTCATCCTTGAGTTTGCTTCAAATAACCTTGCTAGCCTAAGCCTTGTATCGAGAGGGAATACTTCTCATGCATCCAAAATCCTTGAGCCAACCACTATGCCATTTGTGTCCACCATACCTATCTACTACATGGTATTTCTCCGCCATTCCAAAGTAAATTGCTTGAGTGCTACCTTTAAAATTCCATCATTCACCTTTGCAATATATAGCTCATGGGACAAAATAGCCTTAAAAACTATCGTAGTATTGAATATGTACTTATGCACTTTATCTTTTATTAAGTTGCTTGTTGTGCGATAACCATGCTTGGGAACGCCATCAACTATTGTTGAATATCATGTGAGTTGCTATGCATGTCCGTCTTGTCTGAAGGATCTATCACCTTAGTGGTTGGAGCATGCAAAATTGTTAGAGAAGAACATTGGGCCGCTAACTAAAGCCATGAATCATGGTTGAAGTTTCAGTTTTGGACATATATCCTCAATCTCATATGAGAATAATAATTGCTACATGCTTATGCATTTAAGAGGAGTCCATTATCTGTTGTCCATGTTGTCCCGGTATGGATGTCTAAGTTGAGAATAATCAAAAGCGAGAAATCCAAAATGCGAGCTTTCTCCTTAGACCTTTGTACGGCATGGAGGTACCCCTTTGTGACACTTGGTTGAAACATGGCATGCAAAGATCCGGTAGTCCAAGCTAAGTAGGACGAGGTGCGGGCACTATTAGTATACTATGCATGAGGCTTGCAACTTGTAAGATATAATTTACATAACTCATATGCTTTATTACTACCGTTGACAAAACTGTTTCATGTTTTCAAAATAAAAGCTCTAGCACAAATACAGCAATCGATGCTTTCCTCTTTGAAGGACCATTCTTTTACTTTTATTGTTGAGTCGGTTTACCTATCTCCTTCCACCTTAAGAAGCAAACACTTGTGTGAACTGTGCATTGATTCCTACATACTTGCATATTGCACTTGTTATACTACTTTATGTTGACAATATCCATGAGATATACATGTTATAAGTTGAAAGCAACCGCTGAAACTTAATCTTCCTTTGTGTTGCTTCAACGCCTTTACTTTGATTTATTGCCTTATGAGTTAACTCTTATGCAAGACTTATTGATGCTTGTCTTGAAGTACTATTCATGAAAAGTCTTTGCTTTATGATTCATTTGTTTACTCATGTCATTACCATTGTTTTGATCGCTGCATTCATTACATATGTTTACTAATAGTATGATCAAGATTATGATGGCATGTCACTTGAAATTATCTTTGTTATCGTTTTACCTGCTGGGGACGAGCACTAAGCTTGGGGATGCTGATACGTCTCCAACGTATCGATAATTTCTTATGTTCCATGCTACTTTATTGATGATACCTACATGTTTTATGCACATTATATGTCGTATTTACGCATTTTCTGGACTAACCTATTAACAAGATGCCGAAGAGCCAGTTGCTTTCTGCTGTTTTTGGTTTCAGAAATCCTAGTAAGGAAATATTCTCGGAATTGGACGAAATCACCGCCCAGGGTCCTATTTTTGCACGGAGAAGACCAAAGAGGGAAGGAAGTGGGGCCACGAGGCCGTCACCAGGGCGGCCCAGGCCCTGGCCGCGCCGACCTATGGTGTGGGGCCCTCGTGTGGCCCCCACGTTGCCCTTTCGCCTACTTAAAGCCTCCGTCGCGAAACCCCTGCGAGAGCCACGATACGGAAAACCTTCCGGAGATGCCGCCGCCGAATCCCATCTCGGGGGATTCAGAGATCGCCTCCGCACCCTGCCGGAGAGGGGATTCATCTCCAGGAGGACTCTTCATCGCCATGATCGCCTCCGGAGTGATGAGTGAGTAGTTCACCCCTGGACTATGGGTCCATAGCAGTAGCTAGATGGTCGTCTTCTCCTAATTGTGCTTCATTGTTGGATCTTGTGAGCTGCCTAACATGATCAAGATCATCTATATGTAATTCTATATGTTGTGTTTGTCGGGATCCGATGGATAGAGAATACTATGTTATGGTGATTATCAATCTATTGTTTATGTGTTGTTTATGATCTTGCATGCTCTCGTTATTAGTAGAGGCTCTGGCCAAGTTTTTACTCTTAACTCCAAGAGGGAGTATTTATGCTCGATAGTGGGTTCATGCCTTCATTGACACTGGGACAGTGACAGAAAGTTCTAAGGTTGTGATGTGTTGTTGCCACTAGGGATAAAACATTGATTCTATGTCTAAGGATGTAGTTGTCGATTACATTACGCACCATACTTAATGCAATTGTCTGTTGCTTAGCAACTTAATACTGAATGGGGTTCGGATGATAACCTGAAGGTGGACTTTTTAGGCATAGATGCAGTTGGATGGCGGTCTATGTACTTTGTCGTAATGCCGGATTAAATCTCACTATATTTATCATATAATGTATATGCATTGTTATGCCCTTCTCTATTTGTCAATTGCCCGACTGTAATTTGTTCACCCAACATGCTTTTATCTTATGGGAGAGACACCTCTAGTGAATGTGGACTCCGGTCCTATTCTTTACATAGCATACAATCTACTGCAATTGTTTTTTGTTTTCTTGCAAACAATCATCTTCCACTCGATACGCTTAATCCTTTGTTACAGCAAGCCGGTGAGATTGACAACCTCACTTTCGTTGGGGCAAAGTACTTTGGTTTTGTTGTGCAGATTCCACGTTGGCGCCGGAATCCCTTGTTGCGCCGCATCACATTTCGCCACCATCAACCTTCAACGTGCTTCTTGGCTCCTCCTGGTTCGATTAAACCTTGGTTTCTTTCTGAGGGAAAACTTGCCACTGTGCGCATCATACCTTCCTCTTGGGGTTCCCAACGGACGTGTACATTTACGCGCATCAATGTCCTATATTCATCCAGTAAACTTTTCAGAAGTTCGTTCAATATTTACAATCTCGAAATTCCACTTCGAAAGACTAAGCAAAAAACACATAGGTGTTTGAAAAATACATAGTTTCGTATATACCATCATTCGCGATGGGAAGTTCAGGAACACTATCCTCGTAGTTCACGTGCATGTAGTATGATGTTCACATACTCTATTTTTACAGGGCGGAAATCCTACATACTAAATCCATCCATACGAGCTCCGATTAATCAAATCGAGCTCCTCATTGAGTAGTTGACACCAATATGAGCCTAATATCACTCTAACATGTACGCCCGCCTCAACCGACTACAAAGGGCATGTAAATTTCAAACCATTGACGTGCCGACCATCACTATTTTTTGTATATGTAAAATAACTTTCAAACTGTTAATAATTTGGGAAAGTGTTCACCACAAAAAATTTGCGCAATCTCCACACGCTTCTAATGGTATATCACACACGTCAATCCGGCTAATGGTTTGAAAATAGCGCAAAAACAGTACCAACTCGCAGAAGTTCACGAAAACGGATTTGAGTATTTTCAAATCTGCTCTTAAACCGTGACAAATTTGGAAAAACCATCTGAACGAAAAAGATGCGCATTTTTCATACCTTTTCAACGGTATATTGCATGCATCCATCCGACAAACACTTCGAAAATAGAAGTCAAAAAAATCAAATCCCCGTCGGGGATCTTGGAGACGAGCCTCCTGGGACCCGTCGCCACTCGCCTCCTGGATCCCCGACGATGTACGTCTCGAATATCCTCGTCGGCGTGTGCTCCCCATCTACATGCGTTGCTACTTCGGCCACAAACACGCGAGCCACCCATCGTGTCGTGCCATCTACCGGATCGTCGGCAAGACTTGGAAGTTCACACTCGCAAAATTCAGAAGTTCGGAATTTTTTTCTAGAGTTCAAAAAATGGGAAGTTCACATCTGCCCGAATTTAGTAGTTCACTTTCGCAAATTGGTGATGTTCACTTTCGCCGAATTCAGAAGTTCAGAAGGCTGCTGCGTAACTAAACATGAAAAATCGGAAGTTCACTTCGAACGCAAATAGAAGTTCACATTATTTTTGGAAGTTCACTTCAAACAAAAGACAAACACAACTCGGAAGTTCAATTCGAATAGGTGGAAGTTCGCAAATATTTTCAGAAGTTCACTTGCCACAATCGGGGAGTTCACTTACCTCCGTACGGAAATTCACTCCCCGTATAGAAGTTCATATTTGAAATGGAAGTTCACACCTTACAACGTTGTGGTCCATCTGGAAGTTCAGATGCAGATAAAGGGTAGTTCAGATCGGTGTCCAGAGAAGTTCAGATGCGACGAAAGTTCGCTACATTTTCTGAAGTTCACTTCAAACTAGACTAAAGTTTCGGAAGTTCGCCCTGTACAATATTGAAGTCCGTCGGGAAGTTCAGATTCAGGGGAGAAGAAGTTCACATCCACAGAAGTTCGCTATAATTTTATTACATGCCTGAAACTTTTATACCGCGATCGGAAGTTCACTAACAGATATCAGGAAGTTCACTTCTATATTCGAGCACCTCATGCACTCTGTTTTTCTGGACGGAAATCATACGCATAGAAATCGTCCGTACGACCACCGATTGCGCAAATCGACCAACTCAATGTACAATTAGCACTAATATAACTCTATTAATACTCCAACATACCGCAATGCCACACCTAATCAATCTAGATGAGCCAATTTCGAAATGTTCTTGTGTCGGCGTTATCTTCACTTTTATGTATTTCTGAAATTAAACTAAAACCATTTAGAATTTGGAAAAACATTCAATATGAAAAAGATTCGCCTAATCAATAGCTTTTCAACGCAATATCATTTGGAACATTCCGATAAGTGGTTCGGAAATTAGCCCCAAAAACAGTTCGAAAAACCGAGAAGTTCGAAAAACGTAATCACGTATTTTCAAATATGCTCTTAAACTATAAAGAATTTAGAAAAGTGTTCTTCATAAAAAAAGGTGCGCCTAGTCACCACCTTTCCAACGGCATATCATACGCATCATTCCGATAAACGGTTTGAAAACTGGAACCCCAAAACTGTACAAAAATAGAGAAATCCGCGAAAACGTTGTTTTGTATATTTCAAATTAGTTTTAATCAATATAGAATTTGGGAAAACAATGAACACGAAAAAGTTGCGAAATTTCCGTGCGAATCCAACGGTATATTATACGCATCAATCCGATAAGCGGTTTGAAAATCATCATGAAAATACTGTCCACACGAACATGCAATTCTGGTATTCCGTCGAGAAGTTCACTAGAAAACACCCGGAAGTTCAGAAAGGGTTCGAGAATAGTTATTCTCGAACCGGTTCGAGAATAGCAGACCTATATATATATATATATATATATATATATATATATATATATATATATATATTCGGGCGCGGAGGACCCAAATAAGTATATACACCTCAATTTGATATTACTATCAAATATTCGGGCGTGGAGGACCTATACCCGGATAATTGAAAGAATTTTCAAAAAAAAAAAACGAAAATTAATGATAATAGAATAAATAGTAAATGGTAATAATGTATTTTAAGATCTCTATCACCAAAACACATGCAAGCAGCCCAAAGGTTTAGTGGTGATAAATCTTCGCATGCGATCAGCAAAGAGGAAATTTAGTAAAAGTGAAGGCCAAAGAGTCCAAGACATAATCATGGCGAGGAAGAAGATTCTCAAGATGAAGATAAGAATGAGAGGCCACGTTTATAACAGGCCAAAGATATGTGGAGGCTGCACAATTGTCTCCTCCAACATGCTCACATGAAGCTATAAAGAGGGGCTACAAAGGCTATAAAGCCTAGAAAGCCTAGAAAGACCTACAATATAGAGGCATGATTTGCAAGAAGAAAGGAGAAGCAATAATAGAAGTGAAGGCACCAGAATGCTGCTCACTCTCGACTATATAAGAGGACTCAAGCAGCGAAGGAAGGACACCAAGCAATCAGCAAGCACAAGCATACCACAAGCCATAAGAGCAGAGAGTTAGCCAGGCTCCTTGCTCAGTAGTAGTAGTAGTAGTAGTCCAACCACCATCTTGTAATAAATCCATCAGTGTGAAGGCGCTTGTAATAATAAGGTACTAAGGTAATTCCCCGTGTTTGTGTAATCCCGTCGGGGGTTTCCCGAAAGGGAAAATCGTATGTAAATTATATTGTGGACATGAAGTAGTTCTGTATTTTCCCTTGACCTTTTTATCATGTTTATATGGGATGGGGTTTTATGCTAGGGATCCTATAGGAGAAATCTCTGCGTGGTAGTTCTCTGTTAAGCCTTACATGTGGCGTTAGAACGAGAACCGTAGCCGTAGAGAAGTGTTCCCTTAGGGTGGAACTGCCTGGGAAGACGATAAAAAACCAACCCATATAAATTTTGACTAAAAATGTCTAGGGAAAGAAACTTAGCTACTCCTGAAGCAATATAGTGATAAATACGGTGAGTACCGAGTAGGACTAATACACCACTGCGCACACCACCGGACGTATATTGGCCTCGCCAGCCTCCAAGATCCTGAAAAAATCAACAAAAATAAATTAGTATTTAAGAAAAAATTATTTAGCATAATTTAATTTCGAAATTATTAATAAAATATTTAATTAATTTAAATCTCTAAGTAAATTTGCGTGTTCGTATATTCTGTAATAATTTTATTGTGTGAATTTTTTGAGTATTTGTATATCCTGTTATATTGGTATTCGTATATTCTGTAATAATTTTATTGTGTGAATTTTTTGAGTATTTGTATATCCTGTTATATTGGATATACAAATACTCAAAAAATTCACACAATAAAATTATTACAGAATATACGAACACGCAAATTTACTTAGAGATTTAAATTAATTAAATATTTTATTAATAATTTCGAAATTAAATTATGCTAAATAATTTTTTCTTAAATACTAATTTATTTTTGTTGATTTTTTCAGGATCTTGGAGGCTGGCGAGGCCAATATACGTCCGGTGGTGTGCGCAGTGGTGTATTAGTCCTACTCGGTACTCACCGTATTTATCACTATATTGCTTCAGGAGTAGCTAAGTTTCTTTCCCTAGACATTTTTAGTCAAAATTTATATGGGTTGCTTTTTTATCGTCTTCCCAGGCAGTTCCACCCTAAGGGAACACTTCTCTACGGCTACGGTTCTCGTTCTAACGCCACATGTAAGGCTTAACAGAGAACTACCACGCAGAGATTTCTCCTATAGGATCTCTAGCATAAAACCCCATCCCATATAAACATGATAAAAAGGTCAAGGGAAAATACAGAACTACTTCATGTCCACAATATAATTTACATACGGTTTTCCCTTTCGGGAAACCCCCGACGGGATTACACAAACACGGGGAATTACCTTAGTACCTTATTATTACAAGCGCCTTCACACTGATGGATTTATTACAAGATGGTGGTTGGACTACTACTACTACTACTACTGAGCAAGGAGCCTGGCTAACTCTCTGCTCTTATGGCTTGTGGTATGCTTGTGCTTGCTGATTGCTTGGTGTCCTTCCTTCGCTGCTTGAGTCCTCTTATATAGTCGAGAGTGAGCAGCATTCTGGTGCCTTCACTTCTATTATTGCTTCTCCTTTCTTCTTGCAAATCATGCCTCTATATTGTAGGTCTTTCTAGGCTTTCTAGGCTTTATAGCCTTTGTAGCCCCTCTTTATAGCTTCATGTGAGCATGTTGGAGGAGACAATTGTGCAGCCTCCACATATCTTTGGCCTGTTATAAACGTGGCCTCTCATTCTTATCTTCATCTTGAGAATCTTCTTCCTCGCCATGATTATGTCTTGGACTCTTTGGCCTTCACTTTTACTAAATTTCCACTTTGCTGATCGCATGCGAAGATTTATCACCACTAAACCTTTGGGCTGCTTGCATGTGTTTTGGTGATAGAGATCTTAAAATACATTATTACCATTTACTATTTATTCTATTATCATTAATTTTCGTTTTTTTTTGAAAATTCTTTCAATTATCCGGGTATAGGTCCTCCACGCCCGAATATTTGATAGTAATATCAAATTGAGGTGTATATACTTATTTGGGTCCTCCGCGCCCGAATATTTGATAGCCATATCAAATCCAATTTAGTAATATATGCGGTCTGATTTTGCTTACTCAAGTTTCTGCCCTGCAATATCCATATGATCTTCATCTGAAAAGTCTATTTCATACTTGGAATCATATTCTTTCTTTATATCTTTCTTTATTTCTTCAAATTTTTCTTCCAATTCTTCTCGTAATTCCTTTAAAATCTCTTCTTTTAATTCCTTCTTAATCCGGTTTGAGGAATCGACAATTTTTTCATCTATCTTCAAGTCTATATGCTCAGAATCCAAAGGATCCACTCCTTTTAAAAGACATGCTTTATATGTCTGGGTTATAGGGGATTCTTCTTGCTTTACCTTCTTAGAATTTGATGATTCTCCATTCGTATTATGTGGACTTGGTGGTGGAGTATTACCTTTATTTATTCTGATACTCTTCTGAATGTATTCTTGGGCTTTTGGTTCAGTATAATAATTTTCTCCTATCATGGTTTTTGCTCTAAATATGGCTTCATTCACATCAAAATATTTTCTCCATGTTAAATCTGCGTTCTTTTTCCTTGCATCTAACTTTTCTTGTAATATTTCTTCAAAGGTTATATATATTCCTGGTTTCTTTCCATCAAATAAAACATATAGCGGTTTGATTTCTTGTTGCTCAATATTTCCTGACTTCGGTAATTTCTTATTCATCATGTTGAAATATTCGGCAAGGCTATTCAAGATAGATAGCATATAGCCTTTTTCTTCTCTTTTAGCATTATATTGAAACCAGAAATTGTCAAGGATGCATTGTTGAATGTCATCGAGGACGATATGACCTTTAGGGTTAAATTTGAATGTATTGGGAGGAAATATTTTTAGTGTATTCTCTATTCCAAAGGCGAATACTTCCGTCCCATTGGGAAGCATTCCGCGCTTCATTCCTGCAAAATTGATGCGCGAGAGAATATGTCAGGTAAGCAATTATCCTTTCCTTTAATATGCTCAAAAACAACTTTATATCCATTTCCAGTTATGATATCTTCAAATAGAACCCATCTTCTAGTAGAGCTTTTCTTGCTATTTATCTGATTATAGTATCTACATATTGCTTCACAGTCAGTTCGTACTATAAATTCTTTAAATCCTAAGTATAGTCTGAATGCATTTATTGCATGGACTACCGCAAGGATCTCTCTATCGATATTATTTACTGTTTTTAATTTGTAGCTTCCTGAGGCATATCTGCATATTTTCTCTTCTGACTTTGCAGAATATTTATTAGGTTTTTGTTTTAATATAGCACCCCATCCTACTTTAGATGCATCTGTTTCGATTATGAAGTAATTATCCTCTAATGGTAACTCTAAGGGTTTCAAATTTTTAACCTTTTCTTTTATAGCCTTGACTAATTTTATATCTTCGGAATTAAAATATTTCTGGCCATTCTTTCTCAATTTAGCATATAGAGGTCCAGCAAGCTTTGCTAGGTTGTCTATATAATTTCTTGCGTAATTTACAATCCCTAAAAATTGTTGTAAAACCTTTTTATCACTCATATCATCAGGGAATTGTAATATCTTTTTGGCAATATGTTCTTGTAGATGTATTTTACCTTCTCCTATTTCATGTCCAAGAAAATTAATCTTTTCTTTGCAAATTTCCATTTTCTTTTTAGATAATATTAAACCATTTTGTTCAACCTTTCTAAAAAACACCTCAAGGTGAGCAATATGCTCCTTGTATGATTTCGAGAATACTAGTAAATCATCTACATAGACTAGTATAAATGCTTGATTCTCATTAAATATATTTTGCATTTTTCTCTGGAATAATTCAGGTGCATTTTTTAATCCTAGTGGCATTACTAGCCATTCGTAATGTCCTTGGGGGCATGTAAAGGCAGTCCAAGGGATAGATTCTTCTGACATTTTCACCTGCCAAAACCCGGCCTTTAGGTCGAACTTGGAGAAATATTTGCTTCCTTGTATTCTATTAATCCATTCTTGCTTATTGGGTATATTGAATGCATCATCTACTGTATTATCATTAAGTCTTTTGTAATTAATAACCATCCTAGATTTTCCTCTAACTTCTTCAGCATGATTTCTAACTATAAATGCAGCTGATCTATGAGGACTTCTACTTTCCCTAATCGCTCTTAATTTTAATAATTCTTCGATATGCATTTTAAACTCTTCTATATCTTTAGGAGTTGCTTCTATTGGTCCTGACTTGATTATATAATCAGGATTTATAATATTTATCTTGCATACTATGGAGTTCTTATCCCAGTGCTTCATTGGTATTTCTCCAATTATTTGTATGTCTTCTAGTCTTTGTACTATCTTGTCTATATCTTGTTTGGATTTTATATCTCTGTACCAATTTGGTGCAAAAGATTGTAACCCTATGCATTCTGTGCATGTATTTTCTATGTGATATTCTTCTATAGTGTTGCTGGGTTCATCTTCCTTGCAGGTTTCAAGAGGTTTTGTACTAGCACTATCTTCATCTTCTATATTAGATATCTCTACATTTTGTAAAGTTTTTCTTTGCTTTCGTACTTCAGATATGTATGGGACCTTATCTTGGAATGGGATGAATGTAACTCCTTCTTCATGTATAATAGTAGTTTGTAAAGACTGTTGTAAGAATCGCAAACCTAATATCATATCATCACTTATAACTGACAAATCCCTAATTGTGATTTCATCTATTATATATTTCGTGCCATTTATGTATGATTCGATATTGTATGCTAATTGGTTATGTATTTTCTTTATTCCTGACATGTCTGTAGATACTTCAGCTTTATCATCATCTATGGTTTCCACTATTTCGGGACATCTAACAAAATACTTGTCATGGATGATGTTCTTTGTACATCCTGTGTCTAATAGCGCTAATATTTTATAGGAAACATTTGGCTTTAGTACTATTTTAACCGGGATTCTTATTCCTAATACTTCCTTAAATGGTAACCGTACTATATATTTGCTTCCAAAACTAGTTATCGCGTCTTTTAATTGGATTAGTCTATCTCCCTTTTGCTCTCTTACCGTAACCATTTGATCTTTTAATTCAGTGTTTTTGGCGGTATTGTGTTCTTTATCTATGTTATCCTTATTATTTTCTAGCTTATGTTTTAGCTCTTCTAATTCTGCTTCTAGTTTATTAATCCTATTCTCTAGATTTCTAACTCTGCTAGATAATATTCGGTCTTCTGGTTCAATTTCTACTTCTTCTCTCCAACCTTGATTCTTGGATTTTAAACAAGAGGCACAAGCTTGTCTTAAACATATGCTACAAGTGGATCTATTTTCTTGACTAGGATAATATATGCAAAAAGCACATTTAATATTATAATCTCCTTTTCCTCTAACCCAATCATGTTGACATTCTACTTGGTTCATCATTTCAACCTTTAATCCTGCTAATTCGTCAATTAGATTCATCTCATCCTCACTTGATTCATCTTCTAAGGTATCATGCTCTACCTCATCAGTTTCTATGATTGAATATATTGACTCGTCATCTTTTATTTCATCATCACATACCAATATATTCTCATTAACACTATCTATAATTAACACTCTTTCTTGCTCTTCATATTTACTAGAGTACCTTTTTTGGTCTTTATTAGGACAAGTTCTACTTAAATGATCAGGGGAGTTGCATATAAAGCACCTACATGTTTTATCATAAGATTTTCTAGGATTGTATCTTCTTACATTTCTCTTATGTAAGAATGGAGCTCTATTATCTGACCTCCTTAAGAAATATCTTTTCTTTCTTCTAAAATAGGTGTTTCTTTGCTGTGGCTTATAATGCTTTTTATTCTTATATCGTTCCTCTCCATATGTTAATGGTATTTGGACAATGTTATTGCAAAAATTATAATCTGATCTCTTCATAGATCTTTGAGCTTGAATACTTGTGCATATCTTTCTTAGTTGTTTGAAAACAAATGTTATGGCTTGGGATATATTTAGACCTAATCCTGCTGTTTCTTTTTTATATTCCTCAAATATTATCGAACCTAAAGGGTCTGGTAATTTATTAAAATATCTTTCGACCACGCCTACATTATAGCCTTGTTTAGCAGTGGTAGCATTATATAAATAATGCTGAGAAAACTCTTTAATACCTTTCCAACTTGTTAGTGTTAATTTTTCTATTTCTCTCAACCGTTCATTTTGTAGTGCGGTAAATCCTAATTCTGGATCTTCTGCTATGATTATACTTGATATAACATTAGCAAAGTTATTTGGGTTACTTCCAGCCCTTTTCAATTCTTCATAATTACTAGGGAATGTTTCTACCCATTGCTCCCATAGAACCTTCGCAGATTCTCCTAAAAATGTTTCAAGATATGTCAACATGTCTTCTACCTTAGGTCCTATATTGTGCTGATTTTGTATGTATTTTTGAACTATTAACCCTTTCCAAATGCTAAGTATATTCGGCCAATCTATCGGATCATGGGCTGCTAAATTTAATACTGCACCATCATACCTGGTATTCTGAAACTCTACTGGTTTTTCGAAATCTCTTCTTTTGGTACCCATATGTATATATTGTCCAGGAATATAGGATGGTTGAAAATCATCTTTTTCTGGAGGCCATTTTCCAGCTGACCTGGTTGGTCTTTCTTGTGGACCTTCTTCTTTTACTGAGGTACTCCCATATATAGTTCTTTTCCTTTTACTATTTTCCACTTCCATAGCTTCCATTGCATTTTCTAAATTATGTAATCCTATATCATCTAGGGAGTTTATAAAGTCATTATATTCTTCAGACGCATCATAGTTTTCTTCTTCTATTAGCATTTCTTTCATTAAACTTTCTTCTTCTTCATAACTTTCAGTTAATAATTTATTATTTATATCCCATTGTTCTTCTTCGCTTAAAGTTTTATCTTTATTGTTTTGTTCTATAATTTTGTTTTTATTACCCACATCTTTGTCTTTTGATGTTATATTATTATTTGCCATGGATGAACTACTAGTAACAATATTTTTCTCATATTTTAGCTTTTTTAACCTTCCAATCTCTCTTATGAAAAACAATTCATTTTCTCTTATCTTTGGCCAATCCTTTATCATAGAGTTATTGTATTCCCATTCTATGTGTTTAAGCTTTTGTTCATAATGATTTATTTCATTGTCTAAATCGGCCTTTTCCATGCATTCAGTTGCATCCTTACTCCTATTGTCAGTAAATTCTGATTCTGACATAACAGATTCAGTGTCATCCATAGATGTAGATTTATAATTTGTGAACCTAATGCTACTACTTCCTTCACAATTTTGATAACTTATGTAAGTTTGTGGCAATTTTAATTCCTTCTTTTCTATAAGATCACCTATATTCCATTCTTCTCCTGCTCTTTCTTCAGAACCAATTTTTAGCGGACTCATAAATTTTAATCCTTTTGACTGCATGCTTTCAATTACGTCATCTACATTTACTCTATATCTTGAGCTACTTTTATTAGTGAGCCTTCCTATGAACTCTATGCTTACTAACAGATTTGTTCCTCTAAAGTCTTCATATCCTTTAGTTTGAAACCCAAAGCTCATTTTTTCAATAAACTCTTTTACAGGCATCATTAGGTCTGGAGCTATATAGGTTATTAATTTATTTTCATTCATATCTCCTTCCATAAAACCTAATGCAGCTTTATCTACTGATCCCCATCTTTTGTCTAATAGTGTAATTAAAACCTTTGCTCCTAATTTCTTTCTTGTCATACCTTTAACCCCTATAATATACATACCTTGATGAATATATTTATACCCACAATACTTGAGTTCTCCTTCAATATTCTTGCTAACGATTCTTAAATCTACTGGATGTGTTAGGACACTTAATTCTACTTCTCTAGATATTCTATATAGACTACTCGTACTTTCAAACATGCCCATATGATATACATGTTGTGGTTTTATTTTTCTTAGTGTATCTTTTTGATATCTTTCTAGGTCTCTTTCAAGGTCTATTACTTCTTCTAAATTGTCGATATCATCAGCTTTGCTGCATGATAGTCTATGCCTCATTGTCAAAGGCTTTGAATCTTGCCTTATCAACTGCAAGTTTTTGTCTCTTCTGGTGAAACTTTTAGATATGTCCATTTTTCTGAATTAATATTCCTTGATGATGATACTATCCCAGATGAAGCTAATACAATATCTTTATTACTTGGTACACTATTAATTTTTTCTAAAACCTGAATTAATAACTGGATGATTGTGTTATTTTGCTTTATAATTACTTTGGAGTCTTCTTTTTGTGACTCGTAATCAGAAAAACCGATAGGAGGAGTTAAATATTGTGCTACTTCTTTTAGTGCTTTGTTATATTCGGACATGCAAGTGATGAAATGATCAATGTTTTTACTTCTTGCACTAACTCTTTGATTTCAATTATCTCTTTTCTTGTTTCAGCGTTTGGGAGTAAGTCTTTTATTTTTATTTAAACAAATTCCTAGGCTTTTCCCAATGGATAGAACCTCTTCTTTAATGTAATCGTTATTCCTAGCGACCGTGTTCTGCCTTGCTTTTGCTTCTTCTAACTTATGTAGCGCTATATCAACTTTATTATTCAAACTTGAATATTTTTCTGCAAGTTTTTGGTATTCTTTAAATAAACTTTCAAGCTTTTGATCTAATATATCTTGTCTTTTTCCCCAAGATAAGAAAAAGTTATATATCAGATCAACAACTATATTTAACTGGCTATGCGCAGTATGCCAAGTATGTTCTTCAGAGGGATTTATTCTACACCTTATGTCAATATTTTCTTTAGTTTTTATTATCTTACCTGTGCTAACTTCTAAATTTAAATACTTTAACCTTTCAATGATTAAACGCTAGCTCTGATACCAATATAACAGGATATACAAATAATCAAAAAATTCACACAATAAAATTATTACAGAATATACGAACACGCAAATTTACTTAGAGATTTAAATTAATTAAATATTTTATTAATAATTTCGAAATTAAATTATGCTAAATAATTTTTTCTTAAATACTAATTTATTTTTGTTGATTTTTTCAGGATCTTGGAGGCTGGCGAGGCCAATATACGTCCGGTGGTGTGCGCAGTGGTGTATTAGTCCTACTCGGTACTCACCGTATTTATCACTATATTGCTTCAGGAGTAGCTAAGTTTCTTTCCCTAGACATTTTTAGTCAAAATTTATATGGGTTGGTTTTTTATCGTCTTCCCAGGCAGTTCCACCCTAAGGGAACACTTCTCTACGGCTACGGTTCTCGTTCTAACGCCACATGTAAGGCTTAACAGAGAACTACCACGCAGAGATTTCTCCTATAGGATCCCTAGCATAAAACCCCATCCCATATAAACATGATAAAAAGGTCAAGGGAAAATACAGAACTACTTCATGTCCACAATATAATTTACATACGGTTTTCCCTTTCGGGAAACCCCCGACGGGATTACACAAACACGGGGAATTACCTTAGTACCTTATTATTACAAGCGCCTTCACACTGATGGATTTATTACAAGATGGTGGTTGGACTACTACTACTACTACTACTGAGCAAGGAGCCTGGCTAACTCTCTGCTCTTATGGCTTGTGGTATGCTTGTGCTTGCTGATTGCTTGGTGTCCTTCCTTCGCTGCTTGAGTCCTCTTATATAGTCGAGAGTGAGCAGCATTCTGGTGCCTTCACTTCTATTATTGCTTCTCCTTTCTTCTTGCAAATCATGCCTCTATATTGTAGGTCTTTCTAGGCTTTCTAGGCTTTATAGCCTTTGTAGCCCCTCTTTATAGCTTCATGTGAGCATGTTGGAGGAGACAATTGTGCAGCCTCCACATATCTTTGGCCTGTTATAAACGTGGCCTCTCATTCTTATCTTCATCTTGAGAATCTTCTTCCTCGCCATGATTATGTCTTGGACTCTTTGGCCTTCACTTTTACTAAATTTCCTCTTTGCTGATCGCATGCGAAGATTTATCACCACTAAACCTTTGGGCTGCTTGCATGTGTTTTGGTGATAGAGATCTTAAAATACATTATTACCATTTACTATTTATTCTATTATCATTAATTTTCGTTTTTTTTTGAAAATTCTTTCAATTATCCGGGTATAGGTCCTCCACGCCCGAATATTTGATAGTAATATCAAATTGAGGTGTATATACTTATTTGGGTCCTACGCGCCCGAATATTTGATATATATATATATATAGGTTATATTCTCGAACCGGTTCGAGAATAACTATTCTCGAACCCTTTCTGAACTTCCGGGTGTTTCCTAGTGAACTTCTCGACGGAATACCAGAATTGCATGTTCGTGCGGACAGTATTTTCATGATGATTTTCAAACCGCTTATCGGATTGATGCGTATAATATACCGTTGGATTCGCACGGAAATTTCGCAACTTTTTCGTGTTCATTGTTTTCCCAAATTCTATACTGATTAAAAATAATTTGAAATATACAAAACAACGTTTTCGCGGATTTCTCTATTTCTGTACAGTTTTTGGGTTCCTGTTTTCAAACCGTTTATCGGAATGATGCGTATGATATACCGTTGGAAAGGTGCTGACTAGGCGCACCTTTTTCATGAAGAACACTTTTCTAAATTCTTTATAGTTTAAGAGCAGATTTGAAAATACGTGATTACGTTTTTCGAACTTCTCGGTTTTTCGAACTGTTTTTGGGGCTAATTTCCGAACCACTTATCGGAATGTTCCAAATGATATTGCGTTGAAAAGCTAATGATTAGGCGAATCTTTTTCATGTTGAATGTTTTTCCAAATTCTAAATGGTTTTAGTTTAATTTTAGAAATACATAAAAGTGAAGATAACGCCGACACAAGAACATTTCGAAATTGGTTCATCTAGATTGATTAGGTGTGGCATTGCGGTATGTTAGAGTATTAATAGAGTTATATTAGTGCTAATTGTACATTGAGTTGGTCGATTTGCGCAATCGGTGGTCGTACGAACGATTTCTATGCGTATGATTTCCGTCCAGAAAAACAGAGTGCATGAGGTGCTCGAATATAGAAGTGAACTTCCTGATATCTGTTAGTGAACTTCCGATCGCGGTATAAAATTTTCAGGCATGTAATAAAATTATAGCGAACTTCTGTGGATGTGAACTTCTTCTCCCCTGAATCTGAACTTCCCGACGGACTTCAATATTGTACAGGGCGAACTTCCGAAACTTTAGTCTAGTTTCAAGTGAACTTCAGAAAATATAGCGAAATGCCGTCGCATCTGCACTTTCTCTGGATACAGATCTGAACTTCCCCTTATCTGCATCTGAACTTCCAGACGGACCTCAACATTGTAAAGAGTGAACTTCCATTTCAAATATGGACTTCTATACGGGGAGTGAAATTTCATACGGAGGTAAGTGAACTTCCCGATGGTGGCAAGTGAACTTCTGAAAATATTTTGCGAACTTCCACATGTTCGAATTGAACTTTCGAGTTGTGTTTGTCTTTTGTTCAAAGTGAACTTCCAAAAATAATGTGAACTTCTATTTGCGTTCGAAGTGAACTTCCGATTTTTCATGTTTAGTGATGCAGCAGCCTTCTGAACTTCTGAATTCGTCGAAAGTGAACTTCACCAATCTGCGAAAGTGAACTTCTAAATTCTGGCGGATGTGAACTTCCCATTTTTTAAACTCTAGATAAAATTTCTGAACTTCTGAATTTTTTGCGAGTGTGAACTTCCAAGTTTTGCAGATGTGAATTTCCTGATTTTTTGAAATCTGGAGAATTTTCTAAACTTACAAATTTGACAAAATAAAGTAATTTTTGGCATGTTTGATAAATCTTAATGTGAACTTCCAATAAAATGATGTGAACTTCTAAAAATAATAAAGTAAACTTCCGAAAAATTAAGTGAACTTCCTACAAAATAAAGTGAACTTTCGAAAAATGAAAAAAAACTTCAAAAAGTGAAGCTAACTTCCGAAAAATGAACTGAACTTCCGAAAAAAAGAAGTGAACTTCCGAAAAAAGTAGTGAACTTCCGAGAAAAATGAAGTGAACTTCCCAAAAATGAAGTATACTTCCCGAAAAATGAAGTGAACTTCCGAAAAGAATGAAGTGAACTTCCGAGAAATGAAGTGAACTTCCAAAAAAATGAAGCGAACTTTCGAAAAAATGAAGTGAACTTCAAAAAATGAAGTGAACTTCCGAAAAAATGAAGCGAACTTTCGAAAAAATGAAGTGAACTTCCGAAAAATGAGGTGAAATTCCAAAAAAATGAAGCGAACTTTCGAAAAAACAAAGTTGAAAAAATAGAAGTGAACTTCCGAAAATGAAGTGAACTTCCAAAAAATGAAGCGAACTTTCGAAAAACGAAGTGAACTTCCGAAAAAAATGAGGTGAACTTCTGAAAAATGAAGTGAACTTCCAAAAGAAATGAAGTGAACTTCCGAAAAAATGAAGTGAACTTCCAAAAAAATGAAGCGGAGCTCCAAAAAAATGCGAACTTTAAAAAATGGGGTTGGTGGGGTGTGGCAGGGGGAAGGGTCGGCGATAGGTCGGCATGAGGTATGGTGGGGTGGGTCGTCGGGACGTGGGATGGGTTGGGTCATTGGGAGGCTGGGTTGGGTCGCTGGAAGGTGGGCGGTGTTGGGCCGGCGGGAGGTAGGCTATGTGGGGCATGCGAGAGTTGGGAGGTGGGTTGGGTCGACGAAAGGTGGGGTGGGTCGACGGGTGGTGGGTGGGGTCAGCGGTAGGTGGTGTAGGTGGGGTCGGCGTCGGTGAGGTGGTGTGGTGTGGGGTCGACGAGAGGTGGGGTGTGGTTGGAAGGTAGGTGCGGTTGGGAGGCGCAGGTGTTTGCATCGGGTTTAGAAGGTCTTTAAAGAGGGGTTGTGGAATAGGTAGTCTGCAACATCCAAGGGGGGGGGGGTTCTAGAATAGCTATTCTAGAACCACTCTTAAGGGGGTTCTAGAATAGTCTATATATATATATATATATATATATATATATATGGTAGCTAGCTACACATGGCTGCTACGCCATTCATCCACCATTAGATTATAGACTATTTTCCACCGTAGATGCTCCGTTCCTCCGTTATCCTATAGACTATTTTCCACCGTAGATGGTTTTTTAAATAATACACTTTTTAATGTTTAATCCAGAAATAATATTAGTTTTAAGGCAATTCCAGAAATACACCATCGGGGCCGTGAGCCCGAAAATCGGGGACACCTAACCCGAAGTGCAGGGAATCTCCGGCCGGCCCCGCGGAGACGTGTATTTTCGGGGTCAGCCCGCCCGACTCGCTTTTGTCGGGGTCAGCGTGCCCGAGACGACTTTTGTCGGCCACGCGCGGGCGATGTCGGGCTGTCCCCTGGCCAGGAGCAGGCCGTGTCGGGGATTGGCATCCCGAAGCGCTGATTCGGACACGGCGTCCCCGAAATTGCTGGGCAATAAATGCCGGCCGACGCGCGGTGCTGCTGGCCGACGCCCAGCTCTTCTTCCTCCTGAACTCTCTCAGTTCATCTCAGCTCTCTCTCTCATTTGCTCTCAGTCCAGCAGTGTTTTCTCTCATTTCTGAGCGATTTAGCCAGCCATTTGTTGTAGTTTGACCACCAAATGCTGTAGAATTAGCTGATCTATAGATGGGTTAGTTTTTGAGGCGTTTTGGTGGAGGTGGTGTTGGTGGTGGTGGAGGTGTGGTGTGGTGGTGGTGGTGGTGCTGTGCTGCGTGGTGGTGGAGCTGCTGCGGGGTGGAGGAGCTGAGCTGCTGACAGAGGTGTTTGGCACGCTTCAAGGGTAAACCCTAATTCCTGGTATTACATGGTGTAATCATAATGCATGTTGCGTTCGTTAGCTTCGCACATTAGTTAGTGAAATATGTACCGGTAGATAGTATTTATTTAGGACTGCAGGTGCTAGATTTGTATTTATTTTAGAGTGTAGGTGCTAGATTTTTTTGACGAGTCTGTAATTTGTATAGGTGAGCAGATATGTCAGATAGAGTAAAATTCGTTGTTTACTTCGGTCATGGCACGGTCCGAACAACTCCGATGGGAGCTGATCTGAGCGAGTTTCAGTATGAGGATTTGCATCTGACAAACCCAAAAACATGGCGAGTTAGTCAGTTTCGGGCTTAATCCCGAAGCATACACTGTTGGTGTGCATGCTCTGTGGAGCAGCTCAAGCACCCAGATTTTCTGGCGGTTGAAGCCGATTGAGCGGACCTCTCAGTGGGTGCACTGGTTGGAAGCGTGCGAGCGCAGGGGAACTCACCCCATCGCCTTAATGCTTCCCGAGGCGAAGGTGGTGAATTCCCAGGAAGGCGAGGGTGAGTTCCATCCAGGCCAGAGCAGTCAAAGTTCTGATGCTGGCGGCAGCAGTTTCCAATCCGGACAGAGTAGCCATGCAGCAGGTGGTCATGACGGTAGTGTCGAGCTTGAAAGCGAGGATGAAGAAGAAGACCAGATGCAGAACATGATGGACGAGGAAGACGAGGATGGAGTGGACTATGAGCTTGACTCAGATGAATCCGGTGGATCCGATACTTCAGATGATAACAACGAGGAGGATCCGATCCCCTCTTCTTGGAACCATGATTTGTCGGATGCAATGATAGTCGATGATCGGCACGATTCTGCCTGGGAGTACAGCATGAACACCATCTCAGTTGGTGCTAGATATGCTGACAAGAGACATCTGCAGGAAGCAATCACTCAGTGGGCAATGAACACGCAAAGGGTATTCAGAACCACCGTTTCAAGTCAGAAATTCTTGACAGTGGTCTGCAACGATGCTAGATGTCCAGCAAGGGTGCATGGGTACTATCCGAAGTATGACACAACATGGGTGGTGAGCGACTGTGTGCCGCACAACTGTGTCCTTAAGAGTATGTTGAAGGATCACCGAAACCTTACATCCACTCTGCTTGCTCGCCTGTTCTACAAGGAGATTGTAGAGAATACAGCGATGGGGGTTAAAGCCATCCAGAGAAGAGTTCACCTTCAATATAATTATGAAATTGAATATGGCAAGGCATGGAGGGCTAAACAGACGGCACTGGAGAACAGATTCGGAACCTTCTTTGATGCTTATGACGGTGTCGTCCGTCTCCTGCAGACATTGAAGGACCGGAATCCGGGCACCCATGTGGACATACAAGACTTTGTGATACCTGAGTTCCCTAATGTCAGGGTTCTGCACAGGGTGTTTTTCGCATTCAGCATATGCATCGAGGCTTTCATGCACTGTCGTCCGGTGATGTGTGTAGATGGAACTTTTCTGACTGGGAGGTACAAGGGACAGATTCTGACAGCAATTGGAGTGGATGGAAACAATAGAATTGTGCCTCTCGCATTTGCATTTGTTGAGAGCGAGAACACTGCTAGCTGGTTATGGTTCTTCAGGCAGTTAAAAAAATCGATAGTGAAAGATCGCCCAAATGTGTGCGTGCTCCATGACAGGCATGCAGGTATACTTGCGGCTATCAAGACGCTGAAAGAAGCCGGACCTGATGAAGAGACGCCATGGCAGGATATGCAGAGTAGGTGGTGCATGCGCCACCTTGGGGCCAATTTCTTCTCGCAGTTTAGGAACAAGGGTCTTATGAATCTGTTCAAGAAGTTGTGCAAGCAGAATCAAGAATGCAAGTACACGTTTCTCCGCGGCAAGCTGGATGAGTTCACTAAGGACCATGTGCGGCAGAGGTTAGCCGCCCGAGCTGCATTAGCAGCAGCTCATGCAGCAGCTGTGGCACAGGGTACACAGGTTCCAGTAGCCCCCGAGCCAGATCCTATTGGGCTATGTGACCTGCCTGGATTTGACCCACCAAATACAAGAAGGAGGCCTGGACGACGGATTAAAAATTTTGCAGAGTGGATAGAGCACGAGCCATTAGAAAGGTGGTCTTTGCTGCATGACACACATGGAGCTAGGTATGGTGTGATGACTACCAACCTAGCTGAATCATACAACTTCGTGCTTAGGGGAAATAGGGCATTGCCTTTGACAGCCCTTGTGGAGGGTATTTTATATGGCACTATGAATTATTTCAAAGAGAGACGACAGTTGGCTGTGAGTCATATGCTGGAAAATCCAAACACTCCGTACTGTCAGGCCATTATGGAATATATGGATGTGAAGATGAAGAAGGGTATGTCACACACTGTTCTGGCCATCGGTAATCAGGAAAGGAGGTTCGAGGTGCGCTTACCAACCGACAAGTTTGGTTGTGTGAATGCGGTGAGAACACATGAGGTGAGAATTGGAAATGAAGAATGGCCATCGTGCGAGTGCACATGCAACAAACCGAAATTGCTTCACCTTCCATGCTCCCATGTGCTGGCAGCTACCAGACAACTAGGGATGGACTCAATCTCTTTCGTCTCTCCGTATTACACGAAAGAGGCTGTGATGAACACCTGGACCGGTGAGATGTTAGGATATAGAGTTGTGGGAAATTTCACTACGGTGATACCAAATGAAAGGCGGTACATCCCTGACCCAAGGTTATTGCGTACAAACAGAGGTCGACGGGAGACAAGGCGCATTAGAAATGATATGGATGAAGCAGAAGCGGGTGGTCCCACTAGGCAATGTTTTCTCTGCAACCAATTTGGACACAGGGACCCCCTATGTCCCACTTTCTACCCAGCGGCAGCAGCGGCGGCGGCTAACCGAGGAAGGCGAGGCAACCGAGGAAGGCGTGGGAGGGGAAGAACTAGAGGGAGACAGTAGCAAATTTGTAATATTTATAAACTATGCTTAAGTTGTAGTACGTGTGAACCATCTTAGTCTGAACAAGGCTACAATTTGTAATATTTATGAATGATGTTTTAATTTGTATTTTTATGAACTATGCTTAAATTTGTAAGCTTTGTGATCAATGGTTTAATTTGTATCATCTTCGAACAATGCTACAATTTGTAATATTTATGAATGATGTTTTAATTTGTATTTTTATGAATGATGTTTTAATTTGTAATCTTTGATATCTTTATGCAGATATGGCGGCCCGACCGTTGCTCGATCCAGGGATTGATCAGAAACATCGTGCATCGCACTTGGAGGCCGACCCGCAGAGCATGGAC
Source organism: Lolium multiflorum (assembly GCA_030979885.1). NCBI lineage: Eukaryota > Viridiplantae > Streptophyta > Magnoliopsida > Poales > Poaceae > Lolium > Lolium multiflorum. The sequence continues at coordinate 97,107,886 of CM061749.1, forward strand.
CCACTGCAGACCCGTACTCCAAAGAAGAACTGGATGATACACCCTCAGTGGGAAGACAGGTACGTGTTTTAGCTATAATTTGAAATTTATCTTCGAATTGGACCTTACTTTAGCTTGTTCATCATTTCTTTTGCAGGTTGAAGTGGGCTGGACTACTACCTTTCGCTCGATTAGTGGAGGCCCGAGATAACGTTTCGCGTCTGAACTACGATGCTGCTTTGATCACCTGCTTAGTGGATCGGTGGAGGCCCGAGACACACACCTTCCACTTTCGTTGGGGTGAGATGGCTCCTACTCTAGAGGACGTGTCTATGTTGCTTGGCCTTCCGTTGGCTGGTGAGCCCATCGGCCCATTGGAGGAACCCGTGGGCTGGATGCACAGCATGGATGCACGTTTCCTTGGTGTTCGCGAGGGCGTTGGGCCTATCTCTTTTGAGGCTCACGGCCCTCGTCAGGCGTGGCTACACGAGTTCCAGGTTCGTAACAGTTTCGTCTATTTTTTCAAGCCTTAAATACCGCGTAATATGTAGTCCTAACTTTGAATATTTCTTGACAGATCGAGCAGTTCGGATACCCCGATGTACCGATGACTGCGGTCCAGATCACTCGCAGCTTGGAGGCGTACCTCATGTGGCTACTCGGGAAGACGATGTTCACGGACAATCACGGGAACACGATCAGTGCGCGGTACATCCCTATAGCTCAGGAGATAGCAGAGGCCACAGAAGCAGAGCACATCACACAGAGGAGCTGGGGTTCTGCGGTCTTAGCCGCTACGTACCGAGGTATGTGTAAGGGTTGCCAGCTCACCTCGCATGGTTCTGGAATCGTTGGTTGCCCCCTCCTGTTGCAGCTCTGGTCCTGGACGAGGTTTCCCATCGGCCGTCCTGAGATTGGTGGTGGGTCTTGGCCGCCAGACGAGTTGTATGACGCGGATCGCATCGACATGCCGACGTTTGGATCTATATGGACTTCGCGGAAGGTATACACACCTTGTTTATATAGTTGTGTTATGTTATGTTATGTTATGTTATGTTATGCAGACGTTTGGATCTATATGCAATAGTAACATAGTTGTGTTATGTTATGCAGAGACATTTTGGGCATAATCAGCTAAGGAATTGCTACCCAGCATTCACAGAGCAGTTTGACCTACTACTGGAGAGCGATGTTAGCTGGGAGCCTTACAGTGAGGACCACCGCGACGAGGCATACCCAGGCGGTATATCGTTGATGTGTACCAGAGATTGGGCCTACTGGATGACGAAGGCGAAGATCATCTTCGATATCTTCGTGGAGGAGATGTCGCAGCAGAGGGTCATGAGACAGTTCGGAATGCGTCAGTTGATCGAGCCACCACCTCACACAGTTCCTCTACCACCACGCGTCCACGCGTGAGTACAATTTAATTTTAGCATCAGTTATTACATCAATTGGACAATCATTGACGGATGTGTACAATTCAATTTTCAGGTACAACAGAAAAGGAGCGAACAAGACTGCTGTCGGATGGGTGCAGCTCCTGGGTCCATACCTCGGTGCTTGGGACAATGCGCCGGACGTGTCATGGGCCACTAGGGAGCCGTTTGATCTTCAGGAATTTCAGCAGTACTTGCGGGCGTACATGCCTAGGACACGCCTTCGGCTGAGCCAGGCGTGTGACCCAGTTGAGATGGCTCCCCGACATGGGGGACATGAAAGTGCATGGAGCCCCCATGTGTGGTTTTGGTAATTAATGACAATCCCTATGGACTAATGTTTGCATTGAGTTATATTTGTAGGTGTTGTCCATAGGCAATGCTTGAACCATATGTTGGCTTCAAGGTTGCAATAAGAAGAAATTGATGAAGGATATCAAGTGTCAAGTATGTCTTGAAGATGAAGATGAAGTGAGCCCTCAAGTTACTTCAAGACATCAACATGAAGAAATGAAGTGCAAGTTCAAGATGAGCCAACTCGAAGAGATCATAAGCTTGAAGCTTGCCATGAAGAAATGAAGTGCAAGTTCAAGATGAGAGCCATCTCGAAGAGGTCCTTTGCTTGAGTCTTGCCATCCATATGGTGATCATGGTTATGTGAAGATGCGCCGAAGAAGAAGCTCTCCCATGGTGGATTATGGGGGAGCAATCCACAAGACTTCGTCAAGCAAGCACAATCAAGAAAGGTGTTCCATCTTGTTGCGGTCAAGATCGTCATCATCAAGCTCAAGTGGAATGCTCAAGGTTAAGGTTTGCTCTTGATAGGGTTTCTTTCTCACCGGTCTCATAGTGTAGTTGGAGACCGGTTTATAGTTTAGTTGCCGTACTATCAAGAGGGCTCTCGAGTGAGTAACTCGATCGTATCGTTCGGAGAGAGCTCAAACCTTTGCACCCTTGCATCATCTTTCTTGGTTGTTATTTGGATCTTACCCATGTGATGTTTTAGAGCTTGTGCTTATTCTCATGACAAGCTCTAGTTCATCGAAAACGGATTTTGCATAGATCACTTGTTGCGTTTTCGAGTTTGGTGATTTTCTCGGTTTCTCATGTTGAGGTATTGCACCTCTAAAAATAGTAGAAAATCACCCCCCACTGATTTCCATATTTCCACTTTTTGTTGGGTAGCTTTTGTCGTTCCCTTTCCAACAAAATTGGTTTCACCTAAATCCGAGTTTCCTAACTCAATCTATTGCATTTTCGAGGTTGGAGGTTTTATCGGTGTGTCTTTTGGTCCTGGCGGAAGTTCCGGCCTCTACAGCCGGAAGTTCCGCCCAGATGCTCCTTTCGTCAGACCCACAGCGCCTTTCTTATTGCAGGTTTTATTCTCTGGCCGGAAGTTCCGATGAAGCTGGCCGGAAGTTCCGGTGAACTTCACCAACTTCCGGACAAGTTCCGAAAGTCGGCGAATGTGGCTCGTGTCCGATATGGTTTTGGAATTCCGGAACTTGGCGGAACTTGAACTTCGGTCGCCGGAAGTTCCGCCTAGTCCGCCCTATCTCTTTCTGATCAGGTCGTGCGCGGAATCCTTGGCGGAAGTTCCGGCCAACATGGCTACTTTGCCCTTCCGGCCCGGAACTTCCGGTGTTACACAATATCCTGCAACGGCTCGTTTTTCGGGTGGAGGGGGAGTATAAATACCCCCCTTCTTCCTCCTTGGCTGTGTTTTCTCTCACTCTCTCTCTCCTCCATTGTTGAACTAGAGAAGCTTGCACTATCTCTCAATCCCTCCATGATTCTTGCCCCCATTTGAGGGAAAAGAGAGAGGAGATCTAGATCTACATTTCTACCAATCAAATCCATCTCTTTGTGAGTGGAACTCTCTAGATCTTGATCTTGGTGTTCTTTGTGAATTCCTTTGTTCTTCCTCTCTTATTCCCCCAATAGCTTTTGTAGCTTTGTTGGAATTTGAGAGAGAAGGACTTGAGCATCTTTGTGGTGTTCTTGCCATTGCATTTGGTGCATCGGTTTGAGTTCTCCACGGTGATTCGTGGAAGTGAAAGCAAGAAAGTTGTTACTCTTGGGTTCTTGGAACCCTAGACGGATTTGAGGCCTTTGTGGCGATTTCTTGGGAGCCTCCAATTAAGTTGTGGATGCGTGCCCCAAGCTTTGTGTAAGGCCCGGTTTCCGCCTCGAAGGAAATCCCTTAGTGGAACCGTGACCTAGGCCTTTGTGGCGAGGGTCACCGGAGATTTAGGTGAGGCGCCTTCGTGGCGTTCGGTGTGTGGTGTGAGTACCGCATCTTGGGGTGAGGCCTTTGTGGCGTTGGTGTGCATCGAGCAACCACACCTCAAGGTGAGCCTCTTGTGGCGTTCGGGAGCACTAAGCCACCGCACCTCTCCACCGGAGATTAGCACTCGCAAGAGTGTGAACTCCGGGATAAATCATCGTCTCCCGCGTGCCTCGGTTATCTCTATACCCGAGCTCTTTACTTATGCACTTTACCTTGTGATAGCCATCGTGCTTGAAGTTATATATATCTTGCTATCACATACTTGCTTGTATTGCTTAGCATAAGTTGTTGGTGCACATAGAGGAATTGCTTAGAATAAGTTGTTGGTGCACATAGGTGAACCATAGTATATAGGCTTTGGGCTTGACAAAGTAAACGCTAGTTTTATTCCGCATTTGTTAAGCCCATCTCGTAAAAGTTTTAAATCGCCTATTCACCCCCCCTCTAGGCGACATCCGTGTCCTTTCAATTGGTATCAGAGCAAGGTCTCTCATTCTTAGGCTTCACCGCCTTGAGAGTAAAGATGTCGGCTAGGGGATTAGCGCACAATAACTTGTTTATATTTGATGGCACAAATTATGATCTATGGAAAATTTATGTGCTTAATATTTTGCGGCGTATGTCCCCGGACATGGAGCGATTTCTTGACATGGGTTTTTCTTCTCCTAAGGATCCTCAAAATTTATCTCTTGAGGAGGAGAAAAACTCTTGTCTCGATGCTCTTGCTTCTCATGTGTTTTCCATTGTTGTGAGCAATGTAGTTACTTCTTCAATCATGCCTTTTGGGAGCGCTCATGAATTATGGACAAAGCTTCAAGATAAATATGATGTGTCCAATATTATTGAGGATGATTGTATTGCTTCCACTTCCGGCCGTGATGAGGTCTCATCTTCTTCCTCTTCACCAATGTGTGGCAAGACACAAGGTAATGATATGGTGAGTGGTGATGAAAATTGCAATGTTGATATTGAGCTTACTATTGATGATTCTTCATCTCTATCTCATTGCAATGCTTCATCTTTGGACTTAAACACATCTAGCACTAGAAATGATTTACATGCTTGTGTTGATAGTCCTTGCATATCATGTGTAAGTTGCTTGAATAAATCTAATGATGATATGCTTGCATTGTCTTGTGGCCATGATAAAAATGCTTCTATTTCCTCTAGTTGTTGTGTGTCTAACAATGTAGAGGAAACCAAATATTCTATTGGTCAAGACAAGATCTTGAAAGGAGCCTCAAGTAACTCCTCATCTTTATCTCACGGTCCTCATATATGCCTTATGGCCAAGGGTTCCACGGTACCTCCTACCATGGAACCTAATATGTCTCGTGGTGATAAGGATGAGGATGAATATGAAGAAGAGGATTGGGTTGTCTCTCTACGCGATAAGGGTAAGAGCGTATTCAAGGTTATTTGCAAAGATAAAATTGCTAGCACTCACTTCTTTGAAATCTTGACTACCGCTATTGAGAGCCAAAAACTTATTTGGATGCATGAGAACACCATTGATAAAAAGGGTGCTCTTGAACGAGAGTATGCCGATGATGTAGCATCTTTAAAGAATGAACTTGAAGAAGAACAAACCATCAAGGAAGCTCTTGAGGAGACCTTTGCTCTAGAATTGTCTAGAGAAAAGGAAAACCATGATAGAGCTCTTGAGATGGCAAATGAACTAAAGCTAAAAAATGATAAGCTTGTGTTTGTTAATGCTAAACTCCTTGAGGATTTTGAGCAACTCAAAAAGGGCTCAAGGGTCATTGAGAGTGCGCTCACCAAACTCACCGAGTCGCATGAGCAACTTAAAGCTTCTTATCTAAAAGAGCATGCCAACTTGCCTTCTCCTATTACTACTAATAATGATGCTTGTGCTACTAACTCTACTTCTTGTGAAGCATCTATCTTGAAGGAGAATGTTGAGCTAAGGGCTCAACTTGATTTGCTAACTTGCAATTATGGGAAATTGGAAGAAAATCATGGAAAGCTTTCTCGCTCCCATGAGGATCTTCTAGCCTCTCATGATAGGCTAAAGTTAGCTCATGAGGCTATCATATCTAAGGCAACACCTTGTGAGCCTCATGTGGATACTAGCACTACTACTCAAAATGCTATATTGCCATGTGCTAGTCCTAGTAATTCATCCACTCATAATATTGCTAAATCTTGTGATGAATTATCTTCCTTGCCTTGTTGCTCTAACAATGAAGATTCTACTTCCTCTAGTACTTGTGTTGTTACTAACCATGTAGAGGAAATCAAAGAGCTCAAGGCCCAAGTCACTTCTTTGAAGAATGACTTGGTAAAGGGTCATGAAGGGAAATGCAAACTTGACACAATGTTGAGTATGCAACAATCCCCCAATGACAAGAGTGGACTTGGATTCAAATCCAACAACAAGAACAAGTCCAAGAACAACAACAAGAAGAAGGGCCAAGTACAAGTCAAAGACCCGGCCAAGATTGTTTGCTTCAAGTGCAATATTGAAGGGCACCATGTTAGATCTTGCCCTTTGAAGAAGAAGCAAAAAGGGAAGCGGCCTCAAGCTCAAACTCATATTCAACCTCAAGTTGAAGAAATACCACTTCCCAAGAAGAAACAAGCCAATGCTCCCATTGTGGAGAAACCTAGTGAGAAGAAGGAGAAGAAAAGAACTTGCTACATATGCCGTGAGAAGGGCCACATCTCCTCCTTGTGCACTATTGGTACCTCATCCAACTCTATCACCATTGATGATGTTTATTCTCTTCGTAAGGATGAGGGTGGCAATGTGTTTGCCAAATATGTTGGTGCTCAAAGTGGTGTCAAGAAAAGAACCATTTGGGTTGCCAAGCCTATTGTGACTAACATCTTAGGACCCAACTTAGTTGGGGACCAACAATCCAAAATTTGATCAATAGGTGCTTGTTGGAGGGCATTGGAGACTTGGCTACATCATGAAGAATTAAGGGATCTTCATCATTTATATTATATCAAGCCAAGTCTTTTGATTATCTTGCTACTATCATATATCCAATGTTCCTCCTTGCGGTAACATGTTCTCAACTCATTTATATTGAAAGTTACTCGCCCCTTTGCATGTGTTAGTTTTGTTCCTAACATGTGTTTGTATATGTTGTGCTTCCTAATAGTTTTGCTTGAGAAATCAAGTCTATGCATGTTGGGTTGCACACCATGTATTTGTGTTTGTGTTGGAGCCTCTTTGCATCTTGTTGTATCTTATATGGCTCTTATGAGCAATTAATGGACAATCCCATTTTGGGGGAGTGATATTCCTTTGGGAATTTCATGATCCTAAACAATGTGTGTACATGAGGAATATCACTTAGAATTGATATTGCGAGATTATCTAGTCGCTATGTGGTATGTCATCTTCATGAGAAATTCAAATTCTAATGTCCATTAATATCTCTACTTGGATCTTATTTGCCTCTTGTGAAAATAAATTCCTTATCACATTATGGGGGAGTAATAAGCTTTGTGCATATTACAAGCCTAGAAAATGTGAACATTTGAGGTTGTGTCACATAGAATTGATACCGTAAATTATCTCTCTCCTATGTGGCATGTTTGCTCAAACAAGCTCCAATTTTCTTAAATGGCTTCATTGCTAATATCTTTGTGGATCTTATTTGTGAAAGTTTTTCTTGGCATGGTTTTTCACAACGTGTCCCTCAATACATTTTTGGAAAACCATGTGCTTCAAGTCATACTATTAATTGCTTTGCATGTTGGTATGAATACTATTAATTGCTTTGCATGTTGGTATGAATACTATTAATTGCCTTGCATGTTGGTATGACTAAATGAAGCTATCAAGAAACTATCTTTGCATGATGGTTAACTCTTATCTTTTACCATATGCTTTGTTCGTTGTAAATATGATCTTATGTATACTTACAAACTACCACCGGGAAATATTTCCTAATACCTCTTGTCCTAGGACAATTGGTAATCAATTATGAGGTAGATATTTATTGATCATATCTACATTGGCTCTTGTATTTATATTTCCTTATTTATTGCCATGAATTTGTTGTGCTTTGACTCCCATGTGTCTTCCTTGCATCTTATGGATCTAAGTTGTCTATTCAAACTTTCTTAGCATTGTTAGAAGATATAGGTAGCGTGATGATCCTAGTTTTGTGCATTTTGTATTCATATAAAAAATCCTTGATAATGCACCAAACTTGGGGGAGCTCTTCTATATTATTAGAATGCTTAACATCTCTTGATCTTTATCAAAAATTTGGTTTTGGGAGACATAAAATTTTCTTTTTGGTACTTTGTGCCATCATAAAAAGTTTCGAGGGTTTGGTTTATTTGTTGGAACCTTGCTCTCTTGGGAGTTGGTTATCTCATTCCTTTGTGTTTAGGTTTAATTAGCTTCTTATAATGAGATAAGTCTTTGGAGTCAATCTTGTGTTGATTTGATTCTTTGATATAATTTGGACAACCATTGTCTCTTGGTTTATTTGGTGTTTTGTCCAAATTGTATCTTCCTTTGGTTCTTGAAAGTATTGTGCATGCATATTTAATATATGTATATCTTATGGCATGTGTCACTTTCTTTGATCCAATATATAGGGTAAACTCCATCAAATCCTAATTTGGCTAAGATGTGCATGAAATTCAATTTCATATCTATATGCACATAGAATTGTGGAGTTTGTCCTATATGTTGTAGTGTGTCTAACTACTTTGGACCCAATTAGTTTGGGGACCATTTTGTACTTACCTTTGTGTTAGGTACAATGGATATGCATTGAATGCTTGTCTCACTCTTGGAAAGAAGTGGTGACTCAATGGTAACTTGAGGCAAGCTAGGATGGTCAACGAACACATATCTACTACATCCACACCAATGCTATCTTGGTAACAAGTATCTTCTCATGCATACTTTTCTTGTATCCAACCTTATGGTTGCATCTTGGCATGAATCTCTTGATTTGCAAATGTTGTGCTTCTTGCAAAAGTCTTAATGAAACCTCTTTATTGTGAATGTGAGTAATTTGAGATGAGTGCATTTGTTGGGAAGTATTTTAAATCATGCTCATGATTCATCCATCCCAACTATGCCTATCTAGCAATTTTGTTGCATATCAATTCCTCAAGGCTCTCACATGTGCAATATAGATGAAAGTGCAAATTTAGTTATTTCTTTTGGTATCCCCGTTTGTGATACTTGTTGCCTTTCTCAAATGCATCCCAACTATCTTCTATCCCTTGTTGATATTTGTGATGTATTTTAGTTGTTTGTGGTTGAAGTTCATGAATGTACAATAAGATAAAATTGAGCCTTTGGCCATGCTATTAAGCAAAAATTCTTATTGGTATATTGCATGACTTCATTTTGGGATATCATACTATATTTCTTGAGTATCCATTTTGTGTGTGCATGTTTCTTTGTGGATAAATATCTTTGTGATATTGCTCACTTAGAGAAACTTATACACATAAGAGATGATACATCTCCATTTGATATCTTATTTTTTGTTGCATGTTGATTGGTCATGCTAAGCAATATAATTCATTGAAGACTATGATGATGCTTTTTGCTCATCCTTGTAATAGTCTTATAATATGCTTTATCATGCCTTTCACATATCCTCTTGGTTGAGCCTTTTATTATGGTGTCTCCTACTTGTTGCTCAACCATTTGTTTGTTGCAAGTGTTTAGCTTATTTTTCTATCTATGATCTATTACAAATGTTTGTGTTTTAAATGAGGGAGTGAGGATTCCATGTTATGCATATTTTATTCAAATGCAACATTTTATTTTATGCATGTACCTTGGGGAGCTTCCTCATTTGATTTAGAGCACTATCTTGTGGTGATCATTAGAGTTTGATTCACTTGGTATCTTTTGTTTTTGAATGATATTATGGGAGTGATGATTCCATGTTTGTGCACTTTATACTCCAATGCAAATTGTCTAGTTTTGTGCACAAACCTTGGGGAGCTTCCTCATATTATTTAGAGCAATCTTCTTGATCTTATCATAATATCTATCTTTCTTTTGGTATCCTCTTTGTGGTTCATTTGGTTGCTTGCTTCATTTGTTGAAGCTTCTTGACTTTGTTATCTTTTTGCAATCTTTGATCCTATCTATAGTGTGATTCCTTCCGAATATTCGTCATTGGATATGTGCATTTGATTCCACTCAAATTATGAGAAATGCACATGCTATGGAGGAACTCTCACTATATTGGCCTTCTAAATTTTTCACCCATTTCGGCAATTGGTGCCAATGGGGGAGAAGTTTGGAGGGTTTAAGGGAATTTGGTTATGTCTTTGCTTTGTGCTTAAGCATGTGCCTTTATTGCATTGCATCTTGTTGCTTTGCATAGTTGAATATTTAGAGGAAACTCCACTAGGCTTTGAATGCCAATATATGCAATGAAAGTCAAGATCATTCACACATGCATATATTATGGGGGAGTTTGCTCTATATATTCAACTTGTTTGTTACTTAAATTCCTTATATAAACCCTCTCAAAGAGATTGTCATCAATTACCAAAATGGGGGAGATTGAAAGTGCATGGAGCCCCCATGTGTGGTTTTGGTAATTAATGACAATCCCTATGGACTAATGTTTGCATTGAGTTATATTTGTAGGTGTTGTCCATAGGCAATGCTTGAACCATATGTTGGCTTCAAGGTTGCAATAAGAAGAAATTGATGAAGGATATCAAGTGTCAAGTATGTCTTGAAGATGAAGATGAAGTGAGCCCTCAAGTTACTTCAAGACATCAACATGAAGAAATGAAGTGCAAGTTCAAGATGAGCCAACTCGAAGAGATCATAAGCTTGAAGCTTGCCATGAAGAAATGAAGTGCAAGTTCAAGATGAGAGCCATCTCGAAGAGGTCCTTTGCTTGAGTCTTGCCATCCATATGGTGATCATGGTTATGTGAAGATGCGCCGAAGAAGAAGCTCTCCCATGGTGGATTATGGGGGAGCAATCCACAAGACTTCGTCAAGCAAGCACAATCAAGAAAGGTGTTCCATCTTGTTGAGGTCAAGATCGTCATCATCAAGCTCAAGTGGAATGCTCAAGGTTAAGGTTTGCTCTTGATAGGGTTTCTTTCTCACCGGTCTCATAGTGTAGTTGGAGACCGGTTTATAGTTTAGTTGCCGTACTATCAAGAGGGCTCTCGAGTGAGTAACTCGATCGTATCGTTCGGAGAGAGCTCAAACCTTTGCACCCTTGCATCATCTTTCTTGGTTGTTATTTGGATCTTACCCATGTGATGTTTTAGAGCTTGTGCTTATTCTCATGACAAGCTCTAGTTCATCGAAAACGGTTTTTGCATAGATCACTTGTTGCGTTTTCGAGTTTGGTGATTTTCTCGGTTTCTCATGTTGAGGTATTGCACCTCTAAAAATAGTAGAAAATCACCCCCACTGATTTCCATATTTCCACTTTTTGTTGGGTAGCTTTTGTCGTTCCTTTCCAACAAAATTGGTTTCACCTAAATCCGAGTTTCCTAACTCAATCTATTGCATTTTCGAGGTTGGAGGTTTTATCGGTGTGTCTTTTGGTCCGCGGAAGTTCCGCCTCTGACCGGAAGTTCCGCCCAGATGCTCCTTTCGTCGACCCACAGCGCCTTTCTTATTGCAGGTTTTATTCTCGGCGGAAGTTCCGATGAAGCTGGCCGGAAGATCCGGTCGCGGAACTTCCGCCCAACTTCGGACAAGTTCGAAAGTCGGCTCAGTATGTCCAGTATGGTTTTCGGAATTCCAGACTTGCGGAACTTGGCGGAACTTGGTCGGAAGTTCCGCCCTAGTTCCGCCCTATCTCTTTCGATCAGGTCGTCTGGCGGGGCGGAAGTTCCGGCCAACATGGCCGGTACTTCCGGTGCATTCGGCGGAACTTGGTGTTACACAATATCCCAACGGCTCATTTTCTTGGGGGGTATAAATACCCCCTTCTTCCTCCTTGGCTGTTCTCTCACTCTCTCTCTCTCCTCCATTGTTGAACTAGAGAAGCTTGCACTATCTCTCAATCCCTCCATGATTCTTGCCCCCATTTGAGGGAAAAGAGAGAGGAGATCTAGATCTACATTTCTACCAATCAAATCCATCTCTTTGTGAGTGGAACTCTCTAGATCTTGATCTTGGTGTTCTTTGTGAATTCCTTTGTTCTTCCTCTCTTATTCCCCCAATAGCTTTTGTAGCTTTGTTGGAATTTGAGAGAGAAGGACTTGAGCATCTTTGTGGTGTTCTTGCCATTGCATTTGGTGCATCGGTTTGAGTTCTCCACGGTGATTCGTGGAAGTGAAAGCAAGAAAGTTGTTACTCTTGGGTTCTTGGAACCCTAGACGGATTTGAGGCCTTTGTGGCGATTTCTTGGGAGCCTCCAATTAAGTTGTGGATGCGTGCCCCAAGCTTTGTGTAAGGCCCGGTTTCCGCCTCGAAGGAAATCCCTTAGTGGAACCGTGACCTAGGCCTTTGTGGCGAGGGTCACCGGAGATTTAGGTGAGGCGCCTTCGTGGCGTTCGGTGTGTGGTGTGAGTACCGCATCTTGGGGTGAGGCCTTTGTGGCGTTGGTGTGCATCGAGCAACCACACCTCAAGGTGAGCCTCTTGTGGCGTTCGGGAGCACTAAGCCACCGCACCTCTCCACCGGAGATTAGCACTCGCAAGAGTGTGAACTCCGGGATAAATCATCGTCTCCCGCGTGCCTCGGTTATCTCTATACCCGAGCTCTTTACTTATGCACTTTACCTTGTGATAGCCATCGTGCTTGAAGTTATATATATCTTGCTATCACATACTTGCTTGTATTGCTTAGCATAAGTTGTTGGTGCACATAGAGGAACTATTGCTTAGAATAAGTTGTTGGTGCACATAGGTGAACCATAGTATATAGGCTTTGGGCTTGACAAAGTAAACGCTAGTTTTATTCCGCATTTGTTAAGCCCATCTCGTAAAAGTTTTAAATCGCCTATTCACCCCCCCCTAGGCGACATCCGTGTCCTTTCAATTGGTATCAGAGCAAGGTCTCTCATTCTTAGGCTTCACCGCCTTGAGAGTAAAGATGTCGGCTAGGGGATTAGCGCACAATAACTTGTTTATATTTGATGGCACAAATTATGATCTATGGAAAATTTATGTGCTTAATATTTTGCGGCGTATGTCCCCGGACATGGAGCGATTTCTTGACATGGGTTTTTCTTCTCCTAAGGATCCTCAAAATTTATCTCTTGAGGAGGAGAAAAACTCTTGTCTCGATGCTCTTGCTTCTCATGTGTTTTCCATTGTTGTGAGCAATGTAGTTACTTCTTCAATCATGCCTTTTGGGAGCGCTCATGAATTATGGACAAAGCTTCAAGATAAATATGATGTGTCCAATATTATTGAGGATGATTGTATTGCTTCCACTTCCGGCCGTGATGAGGTCTCATCTTCTTCCTCTTCACCAATGTGTGGCAAGACACAAGGTAATGATATGGTGAGTGGTGATGAAAATTGCAATGTTGATATTGAGCTTACTATTGATGATTCTTCATCTCTATCTCATTGCAATGCTTCATCTTTGGACTTAAACACATCTAGCACTAGAAATGATTTACATGCTTGTGTTGATAGTCCTTGCATATCATGTGTAAGTTGCTTGAATAAATCTAATGATGATATGCTTGCATTGTCTTGTGGCCATGATAAAAATGCTTCTATTTCCTCTAGTTGTTGTGTGTCTAACAATGTAGAGGAAACCAAAGATTCTATTGGTCAAGACAAGATCTTGAAAGGAGCCTCAAGTAACTCCTCATCTTTATCTCACGGTCCTCATATATGCCTTATGGCCAAGGGTTCCACGGTACCTCCTACCATGGAACCTAATATGTCTCGTGGTGATAAGGATGAGGATGAATATGAAGAAGAGGATTGGGTTGTCTCTCTACGCGATAAGGGTAAGAGCGTATTCAAGGTTATTTGCAAAGATAAAATTGCTAGCACTCACTTCTTTGAAATCTTGACTACCGCTATTGAGAGCCAAAAACTTATTTGGATGCATGAGAACACCATTGATAAAAAGGGTGCTCTTGAACGAGAGTATGCCGATGATGTAGCATCTTTAAAGAATGAACTTGAAGAAGAACAAACCATCAAGGAAGCTCTTGAGGAGACCTTTGCTCTAGAATTGTCTAGAGAAAAGGAAAACCATGATAGAGCTCTTGAGATGGCAAATGAACTAAAGCTAAAAAATGATAAGCTTGTGTTTGTTAATGCTAAACTCCTTGAGGATTTTGAGCAACTCAAAAAGGGCTCAAGGGTCATTGAGAGTGCGCTCACCAAACTCACCGAGTCGCATGAGCAACTTAAAGCTTCTTATCTAAAAGAGCATGCCAACTTGCCTTCTCCTATTACTACTAATAATGATGCTTGTGCTACTAACTCTACTTCTTGTGAAGCATCTATCTTGAAGGAGAATGTTGAGCTAAGGGCTCAACTTGATTTGCTAACTTGCAATTATGGGAAATTGGAAGAAAATCATGGAAAGCTTTCTAGCTCCCATGAGGATCTTCTAGCCTCTCATGATAGGCTAAAGTTAGCTCATGAGGCTATCATATCTAAGGCAACACCTTGTGAGCCTCATGTGGATACTAGCACTACTACTCAAAATGCTATATTGCCATGTGCTAGTCCTAGTAATTCATCCACTCATAATATTGCTAAATCTTGTGATGAATTATCTTCCTTGCCTTGTTGCTCTAACAATGAAGATTCTACTTCCTCTAGTACTTGTGTTGTTACTAACCATGTAGAGGAAATCAAAGAGCTCAAGGCCCAAGTCACTTCTTTGAAGAATGACTTGGTAAAGGGTCATGAAGGGAAATGCAAACTTGACACAATGTTGAGTATGCAACAATCCCCCAATGACAAGAGTGGACTTGGATTCAAATCCAACAACAAGAACAAGTCCAAGAACAACAACAAGAAGAAGGGCCAAGTACAAGTCAAAGACCCGGCCAAGATTGTTTGCTTCAAGTGCAATATTGAAGGGCACCATGTTAGATCTTGCCCTTTGAAGAAGAAGCAAAAAGGGAAGCGGCCTCAAGCTCAAACTCATATTCAACCTCAAGTTGAAGAAATACCACTTCCCAAGAAGAAACAAGCCAATGCTCCCATTGTGGAGAAACCTAGTGAGAAGAAGGAGAAGAAAAGAACTTGCTACATATGCCGTGAGAAGGGCCACATCTCCTCCTTGTGCACTATTGGTACCTCATCCAACTCTATCACCATTGATGATGTTTATTCTCTTCGTAAGGATGAGGGTGGCAATGTGTTTGCCAAATATGTTGGTGCTCAAAGTGGTGTCAAGAAAAGAACCATTTGGGTTGCCAAGCCTATTGTGACTAACATCTTAGGACCCAACTTAGTTGGGGACCAACAATCCAAAATTTGATCAATAGGTGCTTGTTGGAGGGCATTGGAGACTTGGCTACATCATGAAGAATTAAGGGATCTTCATCATTTATATTATATCAAGCCAAGTCTTTTGATTATCTTGCTACTATCATATATCCAATGTTCCTCCTTGCGGTAACATGTTCTCAACTCATTTATATTGAAAGTTACTCGCCCCTTTGCATGTGTTAGTTTTGTTCCTAACATGTGTTTGTATATGTTGTGCTTCCTAATAGTTTTGCTTGAGAAATCAAGTCTATGCATGTTGGGTTGCACACCATGTATTTGTGTTTGTGTTGGAGCCTCTTTGCATCTTGTTGTATCTTATATGGCTCTTATGAGCGATTAATGGACAATCCCATTTTGGGGGAGTGATATTCCTTTGGGAATTTCATGATCCTAAACAATGTGTGTACATGAGGAATATCACTTAGAATTGATATTGCGAGATTATCTAGTCGCTATGTGGTATGTCATCTTCATGAGAAATTCAAATTCTAATGTCCATTAATATCTCTACTTGGATCTTATTTGCCTCTTGTGAAAATAAATTCCTTATCACATTATGGGGGAGTAATAAGCTTTGTGCATATTACAAGCCTAGAAAATGTGAACATTTGAGGTTGTGTCACATAGAATTGATACCGTAAATTATCTCTCTCCTATGTGGCATGTTTGCTCAAACAAGCTCCAATTTGCTTAAATGGCTTCATTGCTAATATCTTTGTGGATCTTATTTGTGAAAGTTTTTCTTGGCATGGTTTTTCACAACGTGTCCCTCAATACATTTTTGGAAAACCATGTGCTTCAAGTCATACTATTAATTGCTTTGCATGTTGGTATGAATACTATTAATTGCTTTGCATGTTGGTATGAATACTATTAATTGCCTTGCATGTTGGTATGACTAAATGAAGCTATCAAGAAACTATCTTTGCATGATGGTTAACTCTTATCTTTTACCATATGCTTTGTTCGTTGTAAATATGATCTTATGTATACTTACAAACTACCACCGGGAAATATTTCCTAATACCTCTTGTCCTAGGACAATTGGTAATCAATTATGAGGTAGATATTTATTGATCATATCTACATTGGCTCTTGTATTTATATTGCCTTATTTATTGCCATGAATTTGTTGTGCTTTGACTCCCATGTGTCTTCCTTGCATCTTATGGATCTAAGTTGTCTATTCAAACTTTCTTAGCATTGTTAGAAGATATAGGTAGCGTGATGATCCTAGTTTTGTGCATTTTGTATTCATATAAAAAATCCTTGATAATGCACCAAACTTGGGGGAGCTCTTCTATATTATTAGAATGCTTAACATCTCTTGATCTTTATCAAAAATTTGGTTTTGGGAGACATAAAATTTTCTTTTTGGTACTTTGTGCCATCATAAAAAGTTTCGAGGGTTTGGTTTATTTGTTGGAACCTTGCTCTCTTGGGAGTTGGTTATCTCATTCCTTTGTGTTTAGGTTTAATTAGCTTCTTATAATGAGATAAGTCTTTGGAGTCAATCTTGTGTTGATTTGATTCTTTGATATAATTTGGACAACCATTGTCTCTTGGTTTATTTGGTGTTTTGTCCAAATTGTATCTTCCTTTGGTTCTTGAAAGTATTGTGCATGCATATTTAATATATGTATATCTTATGGCATGTGTCACTTTCTTTGATCCAATATATAGGGTAAACTCCATCAAATCCTAATTTGGCTAAGATGTGCATGAAATTCAATTTCATATCTATATGCACATAGAATTGTGGAGTTTGTCCTATATGTTGTAGTGTGTCTAACTACTTTGGACCCAATTAGTTTGGGGACCATTTTGTACTTACCTTTGTGTTAGGTACAATGGATATGCATTGAATGCTTGTCTCACTCTTGGAAAGAAGTGGTGACTCAATGGTAACTTGAGGCAAGCTAGGATGGTCAACGAACACATATCTACTACATCCACACCAATGCTATCTTGGTAACAAGTATCTTCTCATGCATACTTTTCTTGTATCCAACCTTATGGTTGCATCTTGGCATGAATCTCTTGATTTGCAAATGTTGTGCTTCTTGCAAAAGTCTTAATGAAACCTCTTTATTGTGAATGTGAGTAATTTGAGATGAGTGCATTTGTTGGGAAGTATTTTAAATCATGCTCATGATTCATCCATCCCAACTATGCCTATCTAGCAATTTTGTTGCATATCAATTCCTCAAGGCTCTCACATGTGCAATATAGATGAAAGTGCAAATTTAGTTATTTCTTTTGGTATCCTCGTTTGTGATACTTGTTGCCTTTCTCAAATGCATCCCAACTATCTTCTATCCCTTGTTGATATTTGTGATGTATTTTAGTTGTTTGTGGTTGAAGTTCATGAATGTACAATAAGATAAAATTGAGCCTTTGGCCATGCTATTAAGCAAAAATTCTTATTGGTATATTGCATGACTTCATTTTGGGATATCATACTATATTTCTTGAGTATCCATTTTGTGTGTGCATGTTTCTTTGTGGATAAATATCTTTGTGATATTGCTCACTTAGAGAAACTTATACACATAAGAGATGATACATCTCCATTTGATATCTTATTTATTTGTTGCATGTTGATTGGTCATGCTAAGCAATATAATTCATTGAAGACTATGATGATGCTTTTTGCTCATCCTTGTAATAGTCTTATAATATGCTTTATCATGCCTTTCACATATCCTCTTGGTTGAGCCTTTTATTATGGTGTCTCCTACTTGTTGCTCAACCATTTGTTTGTTGCAAGTGTTTAGCTTATTTTTCTATCTATGATCTATTACAAATGTTTGTGTTTTAAATGAGGGAGTGAGGATTCCATGTTATGCATATTTTATTCAAATGCAACATTTTATTTTATGCATGTACCTTGGGGAGCTTCCTCATTTGATTTAGAGCACTATCTTGTGGTGATCATTAGAGTTTGATTCACTTGGTATCTTTTGTTTTTGAATGATATTATGGGAGTGATGATTCCATGTTTGTGCACTTTATACTCCAATGCAAATTGTCTAGTTTTGTGCACAAACCTTGGGGAGCTTCCTCATATTATTTAGAGCAATCTTCTTGATCTTATCATAATATCTATCTTTCTT
This sequence comes from Lolium multiflorum, assembly GCA_030979885.1. Lineage (NCBI taxonomy): Eukaryota > Viridiplantae > Streptophyta > Magnoliopsida > Poales > Poaceae > Lolium > Lolium multiflorum. The sequence goes on from CM061749.1 coordinate 97,126,133, forward strand.
TTGGTATCCTCTTTGTGGTTCATTTGGTTGCTTGCTTCATTTGTTGAAGCTTCTTGACTTTGTTATCTTTTTGCAATCTTTGATCCTATCTATAGTGTGATTCCTTCCGAATATTCGTCATTGGATATGTGCATTTGATTCCACTCAAATTATGAGAAATGCACATGCTATGGAGGAACTCTCACTATATTGGCCTTCTAAATTTTTCACCCATTTCGGCAATTGGTGCCAATGGGGGAGAAGTTTGGAGGGTTTAAGGGAATTTGGTTATGTCTTTGCTTTGTGCTTAAGCATGTGCCTTTATTGCATTGCATCTTGTTGCTTTGCATAGTTGAATATTTAGAGGAAACTCCACTAGGCTTTGAATGCCAATATATGCAATGAAAGTCAAGATCATTCACACATGCATATATTATGGGGGAGTTTGCTCTATATATTCAACTTGTTTGTTACTTAAATTCCTTATATAAACCCTCTCAAAGAGATTGTCATCAATTACCAAAATGGGGGAGATTGAAAGTGCATGGAGCCCCCATGTGTGGTTTTGGTAATTAATGACAATCCCTATGGACTAATGTTTGCATTGAGTTATATTTGTAGGTGTTGTCCATAGGCAATGCTTGAACCATATGTTGGCTTCAAGGTTGCAATAAGAAGAAATTGATGAAGGATATCAAGTGTCAAGTATGTCTTGAAGATGAAGATGAAGTGAGCCCTCAAGTTACTTCAAGACATCAACATGAAGAAATGAAGTGCAAGTTCAAGATGAGCCAACTCGAAGAGATCATAAGCTTGAAGCTTGCCATGAAGAAATGAAGTGCAAGTTCAAGATGAGCCATCTCGAAGAGGTCCTTTGCTTGAGTCTTGCCATCCATATGGTGATCATGGATATGTGAAGATGCGCCGAAGAAGAAGCTCTCCCATGGTGGATTATGGGGGAGCAATCCACAAGACTTCGTCAAGCAAGCACAATCAAGAAAGGTGTTCCATCTTGTTGCGGTCAAGATCGTCATCATCAAGCTCAAGTGGAATGCTCAAGGTTAAGGTTTGCTCTTGATAGGGTTTCTTTCTCACCGGTCTCATAGTGTAGTTGGAGACCGGTTTATAGTTTAGTTGCCGTACTATCAAGAGGGCTCTCGAGTGAGTAACTCGATCGTATCGTTCGGAGAGAGCTCAAACCTTTGCACCCTTGCATCATCTTTCTTGGTTGTTATTTGGATCTTACCCATGTGATGTTTTAGAGCTTGTGCTTATTCTCATGACAAGCTCTAGTTCATCGAAAACGGATTTTGCATAGATCACTTGTTGCGTTTTCGAGTTTGGTGATTTTCTCGGTTTCTCATGTTGAGGTATTGCACCTCTAAAAATAGTAGAAAATCACCCCCACTGATTTCCATATTTCCACTTTTTGTTGGGTAGCTTTTGTCGTTCCCTTTCCAACAAAATTGGTTTCACCTAAATCCGAGTTTCCTAACTCAATCTATTGCATTTTCGAGGTTGGAGGTTTTATCGGTGTGTCTTTTGGTCCTGGCGGAAGTTCCGGCCTCTACAGCCGGAAGTTCCGCCCAGATGCTCCTTTCGTCAGACCCACGGCGCCTTTCTTATTGCAGGTTTTATTCTCTGGCGGAAGTTCCAGTGCTGGCCGGAAGATCCGGTCAGCGGAACTTCCTCTTCCGGACAAGTTCAGTCGGCGAGTGGCTCGATGTCCAGTATGGTTTTTCCGGAACTTGGCCGGAACTTGGCCGGAACTTGGTCGCCGGAAGTTCCGCCCTAGTTCCGCCCTATCTCTTCGATCAGGTCGTCTGCGCGGAATCTTCCGCGGAAGTTCCGGCCAACATGGCCGGTACTTCGGTGCCGCCGAACTTCCGGCCCTCCTGGCCGAACTTCCGGTGTTACACAATATCCCGCTCGTTTTCGGGTGGAGGGAGTATAAATACCCCCTTCTTCCTCCTTGTGTTTTCTCTCACTCTCTCTCCTCCATTGTTGAACTAGAGAAGCTTGCACTATCTCTCAATCCCTCCATGATTCTTGCCCCCATTTGAGGGAAAAGAGAGAGGAGATCTAGATCTACATTTCTACCAATCAAATCCATCTCTTTGTGAGTGGAACTCTCTAGATCTTGATCTTGGTGTTCTTTGTGAATTCCTTTGTTCTTCCTCTCTTATTCCCCCAATAGCTTTTGTAGCTTTGTTGGAATTTGAGAGAGAAGGACTTGAGCATCTTTGTGGTGTTCTTGCCATTGCATTTGGTGCATCGGTTTGAGTTCTCCACGGTGATTCGTGGAAGTGAAAGCAAGAAAGTTGTTACTCTTGGGTTCTTGGAACCCTAGACGGATTTGAGGCCTTTGTGGCGATTTCTTGGGAGCCTCCAATTAAGTTGTGGATGCGTGCCCCAAGCTTTGTGTAAGGCCCGGTTTCCGCCTCGAAGGAAATCCCTTAGTGGAACCGTGACCTAGGCCTTTGTGGCGAGGGTCACCGGAGATTTAGGTGAGGCGCCTTCGTGGCGTTCGGTGTGTGGTGTGAGTACCGCATCTTGGGGTGAGGCCTTTGTGGCGTTGGTGTGCATCGAGCAACCACACCTCAAGGTGAGCCTCTTGTGGCGTTCGGGAGCACTAAGCCACCGCACCTCTCCACCGGAGATTAGCACTCGCAAGAGTGTGAACTCCGGGATAAATCATCGTCTCCCGCGTGCCTCGGTTATCTCTATACCCGAGCTCTTTACTTATGCACTTTACCTTGTGATAGCCATCGTGCTTGAAGTTATATATATCTTGCTATCACATACTTGCTTGTATTGCTTAGCATAAGTTGTTGGTGCACATAGAGGAACTATTGCTTAGAATAAGTTGTTGGTGCACATAGGTGAACCATAGTATATAGGCTTTGGGCTTGACAAAGTAAACGCTAGTTTTATTCCGCATTTTTAAGCCCATCTCGTAAAAGTTTTAAATCGCCTATTCACCCCCTCCGACATCTGGACACCTACCCTCGCCACTCCACTTCAGGCACTCGGCATCACGCAGTAAGTCAACTATATTTTTTCTACATTTTGCCAACACTTTACTAATTTGAGCTCACAATTGTAGGCCGTGTTGACGGCGGAGCTGCAAGATGAGGCCGCCCAGTATGAACGCTCGCTCTCCGTCGGCCCACTTCTTGGACGGTATGAGCACCACGCCTCCTTCGCACAGCGTTTTCAGGAGAAACTACGTCGTATCTACGCGAGTATCACATGCACCCGATCTTCCGATGTTGTCGAGTACCGAGCAGCACAGCGGCCACCTCGTCCCTCTTTGCAGATGCATCAGCCGCGGCACGGCCCGCGCCCACGTATGGAGGTACCGCCGAGCCCGAGGCCACCATCTCCTAACCAGGCAGGAGGATCTGGTTGGCAAAACCAGCAGCAGCAGGAGCCTACTTACGAGTACTGGCAGCGTGGCGGTTTCGGCATGGAGCAGCAAACTCCGATGCCTAACTTGGGGTGGCGTCCCCGTATGGATCAGCCACAGGGTATGCAGTTCATCACTATCCATATTAATTGTGCACCGTTTGTCAATTTCCTCACGACTAACGTTTTTTTTATCCAATCACAGGTGATACACATATGTCGTCTATGTCCGGATCACGATCCTTCTGGTCCAGTGCTCACGATCAGGAAGAAGAAACACAGCAGATGTACCAAGACTGGATGTCTAGTCAACATCAGACTCCACCCCCAGATCCCACACAGCCCACGCAGTACAGTCAGCACGAGCAGGGGTACATGCTTCCTCCCCGACAGCGGCAGCCACCTATCAGAGGGTACTCTCCCTCACCTTTTCAGGCTGGACCGCCACCACCGAGGCGTCGAGGGAGGGGCCGTGGTCAGTGAGATGACACTCACTAATTCATCTGTATGGATGAGACTTATTACTACTACTATTTCCTTCATCTAGTGTATGAGTACTATTTGTATGCACCATGTATCAGTACTATTTGTATGGACCATGTATCAGTACTATTTGTGTTCAACAAACATTTCAAATTCAACAAACAATTCGCATTCAAACATGAACTGATAATTAAGATACAACTTACCACTACAACATACCTCTATTCTAACAAATTAAACGGTACAACAACGCTACAACATACTGCAAGATCCATGAGACTACTGATAACTAGAACACTAAGAACGCAGCACACCCTTTCCCTTGCCCTTCGACGATGCAGCTTTCGTGGCCTTGGTGCTAGGCTCGAAGTCGTCGTCCGAGTCGACGACCGGCGGTGCAGCACTCTTGCCCTTCGAGGACTTGGCACTCTTGCCCTTCGACGATGCTGCGTTCTTCGCCTTCGTGCTAGGCTCGAAGTCGTCGTCCGAGTCGACGACCGGCGGTGCAGCACTCTTGCCCTTCGACGACTTGGCACTCTTGCCCTTCGACGATGCTGCGTTCTTCGCCTTCGTGCTAGGCTCGAAGTCGTCGTCCGAGTCGACGACCGGCGGTGCAGCACTCTTGCCCTTCGAGGACTTGGCACTCTTGCCCTTCGACGATGCAGCATTCTTTGCCTTCGTGCTAGGCTCGAAGATATCATCGTCATCCTCACTCTCAACCGCCCACCGGAATGGATATTTGAAATCCCTTTCCCTATCTTCTTCATTCTTCCATGTTAGTGACTTCCACTTCTCATTCAACCTGATAAGCTCACACCTTATCTCCCGTGGGCTGCGAGCAGGCATCTTCTTCACTGGCCACCCATAGGAATATTTCTCAAATTCCCTACCCACCTTACGGAGTAAGGCGTCGCTACTGATGAACTCCTCGAATGTGTCTACCTTACTCTCCCTCATCACTTTGCGGGCCTCGTGTAGAAGAGGTTCGGCCATGGATTCGGTGAAAAGATGGGGGGATTCTTATATGGGGGATCCATCTTGCTGAGAGAATACACTGAAACAGAAGGAAACACTGGGGGGTTTTTATAGGATAGAAAGGATGACTTTCGGCGGGAAAAGGTGAGCGGGAAAATTTGGCGGGAGATAAGGGCGGGAGTAAAAGGCGGGAAAAATTTGAGCGGGAACAATTGGCGGGAGATTACGGCGGGAAAAACTGAGCGGGAAAAATTAGGCGGGAAACAATAATACTTAAAAGGAAATTAAGATACATTGCAGCTCAAATAAAAATAGGGTTTATCACTACAACGGAATTTAAGATACAACGACACTACAACGAAATTTAAGATACAACTGAAATTAAGATACATAGCCAATACGACACATCACACTACTTTCCCTGCGTCCACCGTGGCCATTTTCCAGACTTGTCGCCGCGTTCTTCCGCCGCTTGCGCTTCAGCAGCTCTTTCCCTTAGTCTCTTCCTCTCCGCTTCACGAGCCTCCCTGCGCACCTCTTCCTCTGCAAACCTACGTGCAGCCTCATCATCCATCCTCTTCTGATTCACCTCTCGATTACGAGCTTGTTCCGCCCTTAGTTTCTGTATCTGCCTCTCTCGCTCTGCTTTCTCATTAGCACGGACCTTTTCCCAACGCTCCTCCTCAAAGAACGTTGCCCACGCACGGCGCTGTTTCTCCTCAACCTCCTCGCGTGCCCAATCCGGCTGCTCCGTGTCTATCCAGTGAAACCATTTGCATAGGGGCGGGGGAGACTACAACACAAACAGTAACAGTAAATCAATTTCACAAACATAATTAAGCCAACATAAAATTATGTCGAAACATACCGGCGGCCTGGTGGACGACGAAGCTGAACTACGGGGTGGATCATGCTCATAGCTCGCACACATGAAAAATTTCATGCCGAACTTGTCGGAGAAATCCTCCACCTGCTTAACCTTAGCAACACGGCCGCACCAACAACGCTCCGCAGTCACACCGGGGGGTAAACTTGCAGCCTTCGCCTTCACCGGCCTAAAATCCGGGTCAGAGCACGGCACACTCATGATGGCTAACAGTGAGCAAACAGCACAAAGATAGAGATACAAGAACTTGTGCAATCTAGAGTAGCGCTGCCTGCTTTTATAGGCTAAAATTCGACACCAGCGCGGGAGATGGTGGCGGGAAGGACTGGCGGGATAAAATTGGCGGGAGATGGTGGCGGGGAAGAGTGGCGGGAAGGGTGGCGGCAAGGACGGGCGGGAAACTGTGTGAACGCAAAAAAGCGGGAAAATTGCTGCTTGGGTTCAATAAGCCCGATTCTGCAATCGGGTTCACCTAGCCCGATTTTTCAAATTCGGGTTCACCTAGCCCGATTTTTCAAATTCGGGTTCACCTAGCCCGAATTTTTTCTGCTTTGTTCTGGCGCACACAGGTTTTTCCAAAATCGGGTTTCTCCAACCGGACTCTGTGAATTCGGGTTTCTCTGACCCGATTTTGTGAATTCGGGTTCCACCACCCCGACGGTGTATTATTTCTGAAATTTGTTACAAATGAATATTATTTCTGGAATCTACATCTACACTACTTAAAAAGAAGGAACATGTTCCTTATTCTCCCAAATGAGCAATACGTCAAAACTTTGGTCGTCCTTCGTCGTCGCTGGTAGCTCCCGCACAAATGGGCCAAGCCCAATAAATCTGTTTCGCACCACTACCTTGCCTCATTTGCATCTCCTAGGAACCACCTCGCGAGGTACTAAAAGGGACCTCGCGCTAGGGTTTGGCACCGCCGCCGCTCGACCACATCGAGCACCACCTGTCCACCGTCGCTCGCCGGGCGTCGCCCGCCGCCCCTCTACCTGGCCCGGCTCTGCTCGAGTTCGGCCAGGACAGAAGATCGCCCCGACGACCATTGTTGGTCGCTGATAGCGAGCCGCCAGTTGCCGGAATGGCCGATTTGGCTGTGACCTCGCCCCAGCCGCGTCATGTCGCACAGTAAGCTGCCGCAGTGGCCGATTGGGATCTGGCCTGGCCGAGTGGGCAGTGGCCGATTGGGGCACATACAGTTGCTGAAGTGCCTCGCCTCCGGCCGCGAGCGGTGGGGTAGCGTGTTGGGATCTGGCCGGAGACATAGCAAGGGGCGCGGTGGGGCTGTGACCCTGATGGACGATGGCCGGATGCAGTTTTTTTCTTTTGGCAGGATGAGTGTCAGAGCAATCCAGACTAGGGTGAGGATCTCAGCTGAGTGTAGTTTTCCTTTTGCATCTTGGATCGGTTAACTACAGGCACATGCGTGCGTGGTTGCTTATGTACGGATTAGATCATTTTATAGTGTTTTGGTTGATCGAGAAACAATATGGAATTTTTTCATAAGCCAAATTGCTCCATTTGGCCTCTGAAGCAACGACACCTAAACGTCATGCAATTTGGTAAAATTACACAGCGAGCTGCGGTGAGATTGTTTCTTGTTCTTATGTTGTTGCTTTGAGAGAGGATTTGGAGACCCAAATTTAGGAACGCCATTGGAGTCCACCAAAAAGTAGATGTGGTATTTCAATTTTTCGGCTGGACTTGCTCTTACATTTTATTGGCCAACATGGGTGTATGATTGATAGATTCTTTTTGTTTAGTTTGCCATTGTTGCGTTGGGTTTGAACGGGGTGTGCTCCGCCTGGTCATCGATGAGTACCGGTTGCCATGGACTGGTGAGAGGTGTGCATGTTTTTCTTTTTTGCCGTACTTTGAAGTTATTCTTCTCTGGAGTTGGTATATGCAATCCTTCAAATTGCATGCCTAGAAGAAATGGACCAAGAGCTTGGTGATGGGTTCGTTACTTAGGAGAAATGATCCGTCCAATTATGTAGGGTTACATACATTATAGTAATATATGACAAAACACTAGAAGATACAAGCCCAGTAAAAAAGCAAGCCTATGTGAAGTTAATGCATCAAGAATCGAATGGCAGACTGTATTTTAGGTCTGATTACACAAAAGATTCGAGGGATTTTCTCCTTTTAAATACCTACTATTCAAATTAAAGGTTTCGGTTTCAAAAATGAGGCCTTGTGTTTCAAAGTTAAATCTTGCTAACTGAATTTTGATATTTGATAATAAGGTATGTATATGGGGCATCATGTGATCTGTTGAAGTAGATGTCCAAGTATCTCTCGGCCCCATTTTGTCTGCCCAATGCCAGTAAAATTCAGTTTACTTGAACTTTAATTTGGCAGTCTTACAAATTCTATATCACTTCATGTCAATTTTTAATGGAAATTATAGATCACTTCATGTGATTGGTATTTACCTCTTTAGCAAGTGGTGTGATTTTTTCTAATTTTCAGATGAGATTGTGATTGCCAAATTAAACTTACCCGGGATGATATTTGGTTGCTTCCATAACACTGATCTAAGTGTTTTTGTGGGTGATCTTAATTGTTTACTGCCCTTTCCCTACTTTCGATAGTGGCGGCGCAAGGGTTTCGATTGGGAGGCATGGAGGGAAAGCTGTCGGTCGCATGCCGTGTGCTGGTGCTGCTGTCATCTTTGAGCGACCACGTCCATGAGCTGCTGCCACCGACGACGTTCCTAATCTGCTGCTGGCCACCGCCACAACCTGCTGCTCCCCGGTGACGTCCCTCTCATTCTCCATGTATTTTTTTCCTAAAAATTGAAACAACGCATGCATGTATGCAAATTTGTTTCATTGGATAAAAAAATTCCTACATGTATAATATGATCCAGATATACAACATCTCCAATCCAATTACTGTTGGAGATATGCCCAAGAGGCAATAATAAAATTGGTTATTATATATCTTTATGTTTATGATAAATGTTTATATACCATGCTATAATTGTATTAACCGAAACATTGATACATGTGTGATATGTAAACAACAAAGAGTCCCTAGTAAGCCTCTTAACTAGCTTGTTGATTAATAGATGATTAGTTTCATAATCATGAACATTGGATGTTATTAATAACAAGATTATATCATTATATGAATGATGTAATGGACACACCCAATTAAGCGTAGCATAAGATCACGTCATTAAGTTATTTGCTATAAGCTTTCGTTACATAGTTACCTAGTCCTTATGACCATGAGATCATGTAAATCACTTATACCGGAAAGGTACTTTGATTACATCAAACGCCACTGCGTAAATGGGTGGTTATAAAGGTGGGATTAAGTATCCGGAAAGTATGAGTTGAGGCATATGGATCAACGGTGGGATTTGTCCATCCCGATGACGGATAGATATACTCTAGGCCCTCTCGGTGGAATGTCGTCTAATGTCTTGCAAGCATATGAATAAGTTCATAAGAGACCACATACCATGGTACGAGTAAAGAGTACTTGTCAGGAGACGAGGTTGAACAAGGTATAGTGTGATACCGATGATCAAACCTCGGACAAGTAAAATATCGCGTGACAAAGGGAATTGGTATCGTATGTGAATGGTTCATTCGATCACTAAAGTCATCGTTGAATATGTGGGAGCCATTATGGATCTCCAGATCCCGCTATTGGTTATTGGTCGGAGTGAGTACTCAACCATGTCCGCATAGTTCACGAACCGTAGGGTGACACACTTAAAGTTGGATGTTGAAATGGTAGAACTTGAATATGGAATGGAGTTCGAATATTTGTTCGGAGTCCCGGATAAGATCCCACGAGGAGTTCCGGAATGGTCCGGAGAATAAGATTCATATATAGGATGTCATTTTATGTGTTTGAAAATGATTCGGAAGGTTCTATGGAAGGTTCTAGAAGGTTCTAGAAAAGTCCGGAAGAACCACCAAGGAAGGTGGAGTCCCTCAGGGACTCCACCTCCATGGCCGGCCAACCCTAGAGGGGGAGGAGTCCCAAGTGGACTCCCCCTATGGGGGCCGGCCCCCCCACATGGAAGGGGGAATCCCACCTCAAGTGGGATTCCCACCTTAGGTAGGTTTCCTATCACATGGAAGGTTTTGGGTTCGGGTCTTATTCGGAGACTTGTAGTCCAACACTTGGGGCTTCCACCTATATAATGAGGGCCAAGGGGAGGGGGCCGGCCACCCCAAGACCACAACCTGGCCGCCCCCCTTGAGTGGCCGGCCACCCCCTCCCAAACCCTAGCCGCCCCTTCTCCTCCATAGCTCCCGCGTGCTTTAGCGAAGCTCCGCCGGAGTTCTCCACCCCCACCGACACCACGCCGTCGTGCTGTCGGATTCAAGAGGAGCTACTACCGCTGCCCGCTGGAACGGGAGGTGGACGTCGTCTTCATCAACAACCGAACGTGTGACCGACGGAGGTGCTGCCGTTCGTGGCGCCGTGATCAAGATCTTCTACGCGCTTTTGCAAGCGGCAAGTGATCGTCTACCGCAGCAACAAGAGCCTCATCTTGTAGGCTTTGGAATCTCTTCAAGGGTGAGACTCGATAATCCCCTCGTTGCTACCGTCTTCTAGATTGCATCTTGGCTTGGATTGCGTGTTCGCGGTAGGAAATTTTTTGTTTTCTATGCTACGTTATCCTACAGTGGTATCAGAGCCGTGTCTATGCATAGATGGTTGCACGAGTAGAACACAATGGTTTTGTGGGCGTTGATGCTTATGTTGTCTTTAGCTTGAGTACTTTGCATCTTTGTGGCATAGTGGGATGAAGCGGCTCGGGCTAACTTTACATGACCGCGTTCATGAGATTTGCTCCACGCTTGACATGCAACTTGTATTGCATAAGTGGCTTTGCGGGTGTCTGTCTCTCCTACTATAGTGAAGATTCAATTTACTCTTCTATTGACAACACTAGTATCACCGTTGTGGTTCATGTTCGTAGGTAGATTAGATCTCACTCGAAAACCCTAAACCACGTAAAATATGCAAACCAAATTAGAGAACGTCTAACTTGTTTTTGCAGGGTTTGGTGATGTGATATGGCCATAATGTGATGATGACTATGTATGAGATGATCATTATTGTATTGTGGCAACCGGCAGGAGCCTTATGGTTGTCTTTAAATTTCATGTTGAGTAGTATTTCAAAGAAGTTGTAATAGTTGCTACATGGGAGAACAATCATGAAGACGGCGCCATTGACCTTGACGCTACGCCGATGATGATGGAGATCATGCCCGTTGATGATGGAGATCATGTCCGTGCTTTGGAGATGAAGATCAAAGGCGCAAAGACAAAAGGGCCATATCATATCACATATGAACTGCATGTGATGTTAATCCTTTTATGCATCTTATTTTGCTTAGATCGCGACGGTAGCATTATAAGATGATCCCTCTCACTAAAATTTCAAGATAATAAAGTGTTCATCCTTAGTAGCACCGTTGCCAAGACTTGTCGTTTCGAAGCATCTCGTGATGATCGGGTGTGATAGAATCAACAAGTGCATACAACGGGTGCAAGTCAGTTTTGCACATGCGGATACTAAGGTGGCCTTGACGAGCCTAGCATGTACAGACATGGTCTCGGAACACGTGATACCGAAAGGTAGAGCATGAATCATATGATTGATATGATGAACACTTTGAGTGTTCGCCATTGAAATTACATCTTGTCTCGTGATGATCGGGCATAGGTGTGATGGATTTGGTTCGTGTGATCACTAAGACAATGCGAGGGATATTGTTTTGAGTGGGAGTTCACCTAGTTTTTAATTTTGTTAAATTAAAATTTGAACTCAATTTGTCATAAACATTAGTCTAAACTATTGCAAATATGTTGTAGATATGGCGTCCCCAATCAATTTTAACCAGTTCCTAGAGAAAGAAAAGCTTAAGAGCAACGGTAGCAACTTCACCGACTGGTTCCGTCATGTGAGGATCTTCCTCAATGGCGGAAACCTGCAATATGTGCTTGATGCACCGCTAGGTGACCCTCCTGCAGAAACTGAAACCGATGAAGTAAAGAATGTTTACGCGACTCGGAAAACTCGGTACTCTCAAGTTCAGTGTGCCATCCTGTGCAGTCTGGAAGCCGATCTTCAAAAACGTTTTGAGCACCACGATCCACATGAGTTAGTCAATGAGTTGAAAACTATCTTTGAGACTCATGCGGCCGTGGAATGCTATGAAGCATCGAAACACTTCTTCAGCTGATGGAAGAAGGCAGCTCCGTTAGTGAGCACATGCTCGCCATGACCGGGCATGCGAAGAAACTCAGTGACTTGGGAATAGTGATTCCTAACAGACTGGGGATTAATCGTGTCCTTCAATCACTGCCACCTAGTTATAAGAACTTTGTGATGAATTACAATATGCAGAACATGAACAAAGAGTTACCTGAACTCTTCGCCATGCTAAAATCTGCTGAGATTGAAATTAAGAAAGAGCACCAAGTGTTGATGGTCAACAAGACCACCAGCTTCAAGAAACAGGGCAAGTCTAAAGGCAAGAACAAGAAGAGTGGCAAGAAAGCTGCCACGCCTCCTGTGAAACCTAAGGCTGGCCCTAAGCCTGATGCTGAGTGCTATTACTGCAAGGAGAAGGGACACTGGAAGCGTAATTGCTCCAAGTATTTGGCGGATCTGAAGAGCGGCCTTGTCAAGAAGAAGAAAGAAGGTATATCTGATATACATGTTATAGATGTTTATCTCACTGGTTCTCGTACTAGTACCTGGGTATTTGATACTGGTTCGGTTGCTCATATTTGTAACTCGAAACAGGAACTAAAGAATAAACGAAGACTACTGAAGGATGAAGTGACGATGCGCGTTGGAAATGGATCCAAAGTCGATGTGATCGCTGTCGGCACACTTCCTCTACATCTACCTTCGGGATTAGTTTTAAGCCTAAATAATTGCTATTTTGTACCCGCGTTGAGCATGAACATTATATCTGGATCTTGTTTAATGCAAGACGGTTATTCATTCAAGTCTGAGAATAATGGTTGTTCTATTTTTATGAATAATATCTTTTATGGTCGAGCACCTGAAAAGAATGGCTTATTTCTGTTAGATCTCGATAGTAGTGATACACATATACATAACATTGATGCTAAGCGAATTAAATTGAATGATAATTCTACTTATATGTGGCACTGTCGTCTTGGTCATATTGGAGTGAAACGCATGAAGAAACTCCATACCGATGGATTACTTGAATCACTTGACTTTGAGTCACTTGATAGATGCGAAGCATGTCTGATGGGAAAAATGACTAAGACTCCATTCTCGGGTATGATGGAGCGAGCTACTGACTTATTGGAAATCATACATACCGATGTGTGCGGACCAATGAGTGTAGCATCGCGCGGTGGTTATCGTTATGTTCTAACCTTCACAGATGATTTGAGTAGATATGGGTATATCTATTTAATGAAACATAAATCCGAAACTTTCGAGAAGTTTAAGGAATTCCAAAGTGAAGTAGAAAATCAACGTAACAAGAAGATTAAATTTCTACGATCTGATCGCGGAGGTGAATATCTGAGTTATGAGTTTGGCATGCATTTAAAGAAATGCGGAATACTTTCACAATTGACACCGCCGGGAACACCACAACGAAACGGTGTGTCCGAACGTCGTAATCGAACTCTCTTAGATATGGTTCGTTCTATGATGTCTCTTACTGATTTACCGTTATCATTTTGGAGTTATGCATTAGAGACAGCCGCATTCACTTTAAATAGAGCACCATCAAAATCCGTTGAAACGACACCGTATGAATTATGGTTTAATAAGAAACCTAAGCTGTCGTTCCTTAAAGTTTGGGGTTGCGAAGCCTATGTAAAAAAGTTACAACCGGACAAGCTAGAACCCAAAGCGGAGAAATGCGTCTTCATAGGATACCCTAAGGAAACTATAGGGTACACTTTCTATCACAGATCCGAAGGCAAGATCTTTGTTGCTAAGAACGGAACCTTTCTTGAGAAAGAATTTCTCACTAAAGAAGTGACTGGAAGAAAAGTAGAACTCGATGAGATTGAAGAATCTTTGCTCGTTGATCAGAGTAGCGCAGTACCGGAAGATGTTCCTGTGCCGCCTACACCGGCAACAGAGGAAGCTAATGATAATGATCATGAAACTTCAAATGAGATAGCTACTGAACCTCGCAGATCGACAAGGGAACGTGCCACTCCTGATTGGTATGATCCTTGTCTAAATGTCATGATTGTGGACAACAATGATGAAGACCCTGCGACGTATGAAGAAGCGATGATGAGCCCAGATTCCAACAAATGGCAAGAAGCCATGAAATCCGAAATGGGATCCATGTATGATAACAAAGTATGGACTTTGGTAGACTTACCTGATAGCCGCAAGGCTGTCGAGAATAAATGGATCTTCAAGAGAAAAACAGATGCTGATGGTAATATTACTGTCTATAAAGCTCGACTTGTCGCAAAGGGTTTCCGACAAATTCAAGGTGTTGACTACGATGAGACTTTCTCACCTGTAGCGAAGCTAAAATCTGTGAGGATTTTGTTAGCAATAGCTGCATTTTTCGATTATGAGATTTGGCAGATGGATGTCAAAACGGCGTTCCTTAATGGAGACATTGAGGAAGAGTTGTATATGGTACAACCCAAAGGTTTTGTCGATCCTAAAAATGCTGACAAAGTATGCAAACTTCAGCGTTCAATCTATGGACTGAAGCAAGCATCAAGAAGTTGGAACCGACGCTTTGATAAGGTGATCAAAGACTTCGGGTTTATACAGTGTCATGGAGAGGCCTGTATTTACAAGAAAGTGAGTGGGAGCTCTGTAGCGTTCCTAATATTATATGTAGATGACATATTATTGATTGGGAATGATATAGAACTATTAAGCAGTGTAAAAGGTTATTTGAATAATAGTTTTTCAATGAAAGACCTTGGTGAAGCATCGTATATATTAGGCATCAAGATTTATAGAGATAGATCAAGACGTCTAATAGGGCTATCACAGAGTACATACCTGGACAAGATTCTAAAGAAGTTTAGAATGGACGAAAGTAAGAAAGGATTTTTACCCATGTTACCAGGCAAGGTCTTGAGTAAGACTCAAGGTCCGGCTACGGCAGAAGAAAGAGAAAGGATGAGTCAGATCCCCTATGCCTCGGCAGTAGGCTCTATCATGTATGCCATGCTATGTACTAGACCGGATATAGCACATGCTGTTAGTTTGACTAGCAGATATCAAAGTGATCCAGGAATGGAACACTGGACAGCGGTCAAGAATATCCTGAAGTACTTGAAAAGAACTAAGGATATGTTTCTTTGTTATGGAGGTGACCAAGAGCTCGTTGTAACAAGTTACACCGATGCAAGTTGGAACACTGATCCTGATGACTCTAAGTCACAATCTGGGTACGTGTTTATATTGAATGGTGCTGCAGTAAGCTGGGCAAGCTCGAAGCAGTGCACGGTGGCGAAGTCTTCAACAGAATCGGAGTACATAGCGGCTTCAGAGGCTTCATCAGAAGCGGTATGGATGAAGAGGTTCATTGTAGAGCTCGGTGTGGTTCCTAGTGCATTGGACCCACTAGTCATATATTGTGACAACATGGGTGCCATCGCCAATGCACATGAACCAAGGTCACACAAGAGGCTGAAGCATATCAAGCTGCGTTATCATTCGATTCGCGAGTACATCGAAGATGGAGAAGTAAAGATTTGCAAAGTACACACTGATCTGAATGTAGCAGATCCGTTGACTAAAGCTCTCCCTAGGGCAAAGCATGACCAACACCAGAATGCCATGGGTGTTAGGTACCTTACAATGTAATCTAGATTATTGACTCTAGTGCAAGTGGGAGACTGTTGGAGATATGCCCAAGAGGCAATAATAAAAGTGGTTATTATATATCTTTATGTTTATGATAAATGTTTATATACCATGCTATAATTGTATTAACCGAAACATTGATACATGTGTGATATGTAAACAACAAAGAGTCCCTAGTAAGCCTCTTAACTAGCTTGTTGATTAATGGATGATTAGTTTCATAATCATGAACATTGGATGTTATTAATAACAAGATTATATCATTATATGAATGATGTAATGGACACACCCAATTAAGCGTAGCATAAGATCACGTCATTAAGTTATTTGCTATAAGCTTTCGTTACATAGTTACCTAGTCCTTATGACCATGAGATCATGTAAATCACTTATACCGGAAAGGTACTTTGATTACATCAAACGCCACTGCGTAAATGGGTGGTTATAAAGGTGGGATTAAGTATCCGGAAAGTATGAGTTGAGGCATATGGATCAACAGTGGGATTTGTCCATCCCGATGACGGATAGATATACTCTGGGCCCTCTCGGTGGAATGTCGTCTAATGTCTTGCAAGCATATGAATAAGTTCATAAGAGACCACATACCATGGTACGAGTAAAGAGTACTTGTCAGGAGACGAGGTTGAACAAGGTATAGTGTGATACCGATGATCAAACCTCGGACAAGTAAAATATCGCGTGACAAAGGGAATTGGTATCGTATGTGAATGGTTCATTCGATCACTAAAGTCATCGTTGAATATGTGGGAGCCATTATGGATCTCCAGATCCCGCTATTGGTTATTGGTCGGAGTGAGTACTCAACCATGTCCGCATAGTTCGCGAACCGTAGGGTGACACACTTAAAGTTGGATGTTGAAATGGTAGAACTTGAATATGGAATGGAGTTCGAATATTTGTTCGGAGTCCCGGATAAGATCCCGGACATCACGAGGAGTTCCGGAATGGTCCGGAGAATAAGATTCATATATAGGATGTCATTTTATGTGTTTGAAAATGATTCGGAAGGTTCTATGGAAGGTTCTAGAAGGTTCTAGAAAAGTCCGGAAGAAACCACCAAGGAAGGTGGAGTCCCTCCGGAGGGACTCCACCTCCATGGCCGGCCAACCCTAGAGGGGGAGGAGTCCCAAGTGGACTCCCCCTAGGGGGCCGGCCACCCCCCCATGGAAGGGGGAATCCCACCTCAAGTGGGATTCCCACCTTGGGTAGGTTTCCTATCACATGGAAGGTTTTGGGTTCGGGTCTTATTCGGAGACTTGTAGTCCAACACTTGGGGCTTCCACCTATATAATGAGGGCCAAGGGGAGGGGGCCGGCCACCCCAAGACCACAACCTGGCCGCCCCCCTTGAGTGGCCGGCCACCCCCTCCCAAACCCTAGCCGCCCTTCTCCTCCATAGCTCCCGCGTGCTTTAGCGAAGCTCCGCCGGAGTTCTCCACCGCCACCGACACCACGCCGTCGTGCTGTCGGATTCAAGAGGAGCTACTACTTCCGCTGCCCGCTGGAACGGGGAGGTGGACGTCGTCTTCATCAACAACCGAACGTGTGACCGAGTACGGAGGTGCTGCCCGTTCGTGGCGCCGTGATCAAGATCTTCTACGCGCTTTTGCAAGCGGCAAGTGATCGTCTACCGCAGCAACAAGAGCCTCATCTTGTAGGCTTTGGAATCTCTTCAAGGGTGAGACTCGATAATCCCCTCGTTGCTACCGTCTTCTAGATTGCATCTTGGCTTGGATTGCGTGTTCGCGGTAGGAAATTTTTGTTTTCTATGCTACGTTATCCTACAGTGGTATCAGAGCCGTGTCTATGCATAGATGGTTGCACGAGTAGAACACAATGGTTTTGTGGGCGTTGATGCTTATGTTGTCTTTAGCTTGAGTACTTTGCATCTTTGTGGCATAGTGGGATGAAGCGGCTCGGGCTAACTTTACATGACCGCGTTCATGAGATTTGCTCCACGCTTGACATGCAACTTGTATTGCATAAGTGGCTTTGCGGGTGTCTGTCTCTCCTACTATAGTGAAGATTCAATTTACTCTTCTATTGACAACACTAGTATCACCGTTGTGGTTCATGTTCGTAGGTAGATTAGATCTCACTCGAAAACCCTAAACCACGTAAAATATGCAAACCAAATTAGAGAACGTCTAACTTGTTTTTGCAGGGTTTGGTGATGTGATATGGCCATAATGTGATGATGACTATGTATGAGATGATCATTATTGTATTGTGGCAACCGGCAGGAGCCTTATGGTTGTCTTTAAATTTCATGTTGAGTAGTATTTCAAAGAAGTTGTAATAGTTGCTACATGGGAGAACAATCATGAAGACGGCGCCATTGACCTTGACGCTACGCCGATGATGATGGAGATCATGCCCGTTGATGATGGAGATCATGTCCGTGCTTTGGAGATGAAGATCAAAGGCGCAAAGACAAAAGGGCCATATCATATCACATATGAACTGCATGTGATGTTAATCCTTTTATGCATCTTATTTTGCTTAGATCACGACGGTAGCATTATAAGATGATCCCTCTCACTAAAATTTCAAGATAATAAAGTGTTCATCCTTAGTAGCACCGTTGCCAAGACTTGTCGTTTCGAAGCATCTCGTGATGATCGGGTGTGATAGAATCAACAAGTGCATACAACGGGTGCAAGTCAGTTTTGCACATGCGGATACTAAGGTGGCCTTGACGAGCCTAGCATGTACAGACATGGTCTCGGAACACGTGATACCGAAAGGTAGAGCATGAATCATATGATTGATATGATGAACACTTTGAGTGTTCGCCATTGAAATTACATCTTGTCTCGTGATGATCGGGCATAGGTGTGATGGATTTGGTTCGTGTGATCACTAAGACAATGCGAGGGATATTGTTTTGAGTGGGAGTTCACCTAGTTTTTAATTTTGTTAAATTAAAATTTGAACTCAATTTGTCATAAACATTAGTCTAAACTATTGCAAATATGTTGTAGATATGGCGTCCCCAATCAATTTTAACCAGTTCCTAGAGAAAGAAAAGCTTAAGAGCAACGGTAGCAACTTCACCGACTGGTTCCGTCATGTGAGGATCTTCCTCAATGGCGGAAACCTGCAATATGTGCTTGATGCACCGCTAGGTGACCCTCCTGCAGAAACTGAAACCGATGAAGTAAAGAATGTTTACGCGACTCGGAAAACTCGGTACTCTCAAGTTCAGTGTGCCATCCTGTGCAGTCTGGAAGCCGATCTTCAAAAACGTTTTGAGCACCACGATCCACATGAGTTAGTCAATGAGTTGAAAACTATCTTTGAGACTCATGCGGCCGTGGAATGCTATGAAGCATCGAAACACTTCTTCAGCTGCATGATGGAAGAAGGCAGCTCCGTTAGTGAGCACATGCTCGCCATGACCGGGCATGCGAAGAAACTCAGTGACTTGGGAATAGTGATTCCTAACAGACTGGGGATTAATCGTGTCCTTCAATCACTGCCACCTAGTTATAAGAACTTTGTGATGAATTACAATATGCAGAACATGAACAAAGAGTTACCTGAACTCTTCGCCATGCTAAAATCTGCTGAGATTGAAATTAAGAAAGAGCACCAAGTGTTGATGGTCAACAAGACCACCAGCTTCAAGAAACAGGGCAAGTCTAAAGGCAAGAACAAGAAGAGTGGCAAGAAAGCTGCCACGCCTCCTGTGAAACCTAAGGCTGGCCCTAAGCCTGATGCTGAGTGCTATTACTGCAAGGAGAAGGGACACTGGAAGCGTAATTGCTCCAAGTATTTGGCGGATCTGAAGAGCGGCCTTGTCAAGAAGAAGAAAGAAGGTATATCTGATATACATGTTATAGATGTTTATCTCACTGGTTCTCGTACTAGTACCTGGGTATTTGATACTGGTTCGGTTGCTCATATTTGTAACTCGAAACAGGAACTAAAGAATAAACGAAGACTACTGAAGGATGAAGTGACGATGCGCGTTGGAAATGGATCCAAAGTCGATGTGATCGCTGTCGGCACACTTCCTCTACATCTACCTTCGGGATTAGTTTTAAGCCTAAATAATTGCTATTTTGTACCCGCGTTGAGCATGAACATTATATCTGGATCTTGTTTAATGCAAGACGGTTATTCATTCAAGTCTGAGAATAATGGTTGTTCTATTTTTATGAATAATATCTTTTATGGTCGAGCACCTGAAAAGAATGGCTTATTTCTGTTAGATCTCGATAGTAGTGATACACATATACATAACATTGATGCTAAGCGAATTAAATTGAATGATAATTCTACTTATATGTGGCACTGTCGTCTTGGTCATATTGGAGTGAAACGCATGAAGAAACTCCATACCGATGGATTACTTGAATCACTTGACTTTGAGTCACTTGATAGATGCGAAGCATGTCTGATGGGAAAAATGACTAAGACTCCATTCTCGGGTATGATGGAGCGAGCTACTGACTTATTGGAAATCATACATACAGATGTGTGCGGACCAATGAGTGTAGCATCGCGCGGTGGTTATCGTTATGTTCTAACCTTCACAGATGATTTGAGTAGATATGGGTATATCTATTTAATGAAACATAAATCCGAAACTTTCGAGAAGTTTAAGGAATTCCAAAGTGAAGTAGAAAATCAACGTAACAAGAAGATTAAATTTCTACGATCTGATCGCGGAGGTGAATATCTGAGTTATGAGTTTGGCATGCATTTAAAGAAATGCGGAATACTTTCACAATTGACACCGCCGGGAACACCACAACGAAACGGTGTGTCCGAACGTCGTAATCGAACTCTCTTAGATATGGTTCGTTCTATGATGTCTCTTACTGATTTGCCGTTATCATTTTGGAGTTATGCATTAGAGACAGCCGCATTCACTTTAAATAGAGCACCATCAAAATCCGTTGAAACGACACCGTATGAATTATGGTTTAATAAGAAACCTAAGCTGTCGTTCCTTAAAGTTTGGGGTTGCGAAGCCTATGTAAAAAAGTTACAACCGGACAAGCTAGAACCCAAAGCGGAGAAATGCGTCTTCATAGGATACCCTAAGGAAACTATAGGGTACACTTTCTATCACAGATCCGAAGGCAAGATCTTTGTTGCTAAGAACGGAACCTTTCTTGAGAAAGAATTTCTCACTAAAGAAGTGACTGGAAGAAAAGTAGAACTCGATGAGATTGAAGAATCTTTGCTCGTTGATCAGAGTAGCGCAGTACCGGAAGATGTTCCTGTGCCGCCTACACCGGCAACAGAGGAAGCTAATGATAATGATCATGAAACTTCAAATGAGATAGCTACTGAACCTCGCAGATCGACAAGGGAACGTGCCACTCCTGATTGGTATGATCCTTGTCTAAATGTCATGATTGTGGACAACAATGATGAAGACCCTGCGATGTATGAAGAAGCGATGATGAGCCCAGATTCCAACAAATGGCAAGAAGCCATGAAATCCGAAATGGGATCCATGTATGATAACAAAGTATGGACTTTGGTAGACTTACCTGATAGCCGCAAGGCTGTCGAGAATAAATGGATCTTCAAGAGAAAAACAGATGCTGATGGTAATATTACTGTCTATAAAGCTCGACTTGTCGCAAAGGGTTTCCGACAAATTCAAGGTGTTGACTACGATGAGACTTTCTCACCTGTAGCGAAGCTAAAATCTGTGAGGATTTTGTTAGCAATAGCTGCATTTTTTGATTATGAGATTTGGCAGATGGATGTCAAAACGGCGTTCCTTAATGGAGACATTGAGGAAGAGTTGTATATGGTACAACCCAAAGGTTTTGTCGATCCTAAAAATGCTGACAAAGTATGCAAACTTCAGCGTTCAATCTATGGACTGAAGCAAGCATCAAGAAGTTGGAACCGACGCTTTGATAAGGTGATCAAAGACTTCGGGTTTATACAGTGTCATGGAGAGGCCTGTATTTACAAGAAAGTGAGTGGGAGCTCTGTAGCGTTCCTGATATTATATGTAGATGACATATTATTGATTGGGAATGATATAGAACTATTAAGCAGTGTAAAAGGTTATTTGAATAATAGTTTTTCAATGAAAGACCTTGGTGAAGCATCGTATATATTAGGCATCAAGATTTATAGAGATAGATCAAGACGTCTAATAGGGCTATCACAGAGTACATACCTGGACAAGATTCTAAAGAAGTTTAGAATGGACGAAAGTAAGAAAGGATTTTTACCTATGTTACCAGGCAAAGTCTTGAGTAAGACTCAAGGTCCGGCTACGGCAGAAGAAAGAGAAAGGATGAGTCAGATCCCCTATGCCTCGGCAGTAGGCTCTATCATGTATGCCATGCTATGTACTAGACCGGATATAGCACATGTTGTTAGTTTGACTAGCAGATATCAAAGTGATCCAGGAATGGAACACTGGACAGCGGTCAAGAATATCCTGAAGTACTTGAAAAGAACTAAGGATATGTTTCTTTGTTATGGAGGTGACCAAGAGCTCGTTGTAACAAGTTACACCGATGCAAGTTGGAACACTGATCCTGATGACTCTAAGTCACAGTCTGGGTACGTGTTTATATTGAATGGTGCTGCAGTAAGCTGGGCAAGCTCGAAGCAGTGCACGGTGGCGAAGTCTTCAACAGAATCGGAGTACATAGCGGCTTCAGAGGCTTCATCAGAAGCGGTATGGATGAAGAGGTTCATTGTAGAGCTCGGTGTGGTTCCTAGTGCATTGGACCCACTAGTCATATATTGTGACAACATGGGTGCCATCGCCAATGCACATGAACCAAGGTCACACAAGAGGCTGAAGCATATCAAGCTGCGTTATCATTCGATTCGCGAGTACATCGAAGATGGAGAAGTAAAGATTTGCAAAGTACACACTGATCTGAATGTAGCAGATCCGTTGACTAAAGCTCTCCCTAGGGCAAAGCATGACCAACACCAGAATGCCATGGGTGTTAGGTACCTTACAATGTAATCTAGATTA
Organism: Lolium multiflorum; assembly: GCA_030979885.1. Lineage (NCBI taxonomy): Eukaryota > Viridiplantae > Streptophyta > Magnoliopsida > Poales > Poaceae > Lolium > Lolium multiflorum. The sequence goes on from CM061749.1 coordinate 97,148,697, forward strand.
TTGACTCTAGTGCAAGTGGGAGACTGTTGGAGATATGCCCAAGAGGCAATAATAAAAGTGGTTATTATATATCTTTATGTTTATGATAAATGTTTATATACCATGCTATAATTGTATTAACCGAAACATTGATACATGTGTGATATGTAAACAACAAAGAGTCCCTAGTAAGCCTCTTAACTAGCTTGTTGATTAATAGATGATTAGTTTCATAATCATGAACATTGGATGTTATTAATAACAAAATTATATCATTATATGAATGATGTAATGGACACACCCAATTAAGCGTAGCATAAGATCACGTCATTAAGTTATTTGCTATAAGCTTTCGATACATAGTTACCTAGTCCTTATGACCATGAGATCATGTAAATCACTTATACCGGAAAGGTACTTTGATTACATCAAACGCCACTGCGTAAATGGGTGGTTATAAAGGTGGGATTAAGTATCCGAAAGTATGAGTTGAGGCATATGGATCAACAATGGGATTTGTCCATCCCGATGACGGATAGATATACTCTGGGCCCTCTCGGTGGAATGTCGTCTAATGTCTTGCAAGCATATGAATAAGTTCATAAGAGACCACATACCACGGTACGAGTAAAGAGTACTTGTCAGGAGACGAGGTTGAACAAGGTATAGTGTGATACCGATGATCAAACCTCGGACAAGTAAAATATCGCGTGACAAAGGGAATTGGTATCGTATGTGAATGGTTCATTCGATCACTAAAGTCATCGTTGAATATGTGGGAGCCATTATGGATCTCCAGATCCCGCTATTGGTTATTGGTCGGAGTGAGTACTCAACCATGTCCGCATAGTTCGCGAACCGTAGGGTGACACACTTAAAGTTGGATGTTGAAATGGTAGAACTTGAATATGGAATGGAGTTCGAATATTTGTTCGGAGTCCCGGATAAGATCCCGGACATCACGAGGAGTTCCGGAATGGTCCGGAGAATAAGATTCATATATAGGATGTCATTTTATGTGTTTGAAAATGATTCGGAAGGTTCTATGGAAGGTTCTAGAAGGTTCTAGAAAAGTCCGGAAGAAACCACCAAGGAAGGTGGAGTCCCTCCGGGACTCCACCTCCATGGCCGGCCAACCCTAGAGGGGGAGGAGTCCCAAGTGGACTCCCCCTATGGGGCCGGCCACCCCCCCACATGGAAGGGGGGAATCCCACCTCAAGTGGGATTCCCACCTTAGGTAGGTTTCCTATCACATGGAAGGTTTTGGGTTCGGGTCTTATTCGGAGACTTGTAGTCCAACACTTGGGGCTTCCACCTATATAATGAGGGGCCAAGGGGAGGGCCGGCCACCCAAGACCACAACCTGGCCGCCCCCCTTGAGTGGCCGGCCACCCTCCCAAACCCTAGCCGCCCCCCTCTCCTCCATAGCTCCGGCGTGCTTTAGCCGGAGTTCTCCACCGCCACCGACACCACGCCGTCGTGCTGTCGGATTCAAGAGGAGCTACTACTTCCGCTGCCCGCTGGAACGGGGAGGTGGACGTCGTCTTCATCAACAACCGAACGTGTGACCGAGTACGGAGGTGCTGCCCGTTCGTGGCGCCATGATCAAGATCTTCTACGCGCTTTTGCAAGCGGCAAGTGATCGTCTACCGCAGCAACAAGAGCCTCATCTTGTAGGCTTTGGAATCTCTTCAAGGGTGAGACTCGATAATCCCCTCGTTGCTACCGTCTTCTAGATTGCATCTTGGCTTGGATTGCGTGTTCGCGGTAGGAAATTTTTGTTTTCTATGCTACGTTATCCTACAATGGTATCAGAGCCGTGTCTATGCATAGATGGTTGCACGAGTAGAACACAATGGTTTTGTGGGCGTTGATGCTTATGTTGTCTTTAGCTTGAGTACTTTGCATCTTTGTGGCATAGTGGGATGAAGCGGCTCGGGCTAACTTTACATGACCGCGTTCATGAGATTTGCTCCACGCTTGACATGCAACTTGTATTGCATAAGTGGCTTTGCGGGTGTCTGTCTCTCCTACTATAGTGAAGATTCAATTTACTCTTCTATTGACAACACTAGTATCACCGTTGTGGTTCATGTTCGTAGGTAGATTAGATCTCACTCGAAAACCCTAAACCACGTAAAATATGCAAACCAAATTAGAGAACGTCTAACTTGTTTTTGCAGGGTTTGGTGATGTGATATGGCCATAATGTGATGATGACTATGTATGAGATGATCATTATTGTATTGTGGCAACCGGCAGGAGCCTTATGGTTGTCTTTAAATTTCATGTTGAGTAGTATTTCAAAGAAGTTGTAATAGTTGCTACATGGGAGAACAATCATGAAGACGGCGCCATTGACCTTGGCGCTTCGCCGATGATGATGGAGATCATGCCCGTTGATGATGGAGATCATGTCCGTGCTTTGGAGATGAAGATCAAAGGCGCAAAGACAAAAGGGCCATATCATATCACATATGAACTGCATGTGATGTTAATCCTTTTGCATCTTATTTTGCTTAGATCGCGACGGTAGCATTATAAGATGATCCCTCTCACTAAAATTTCAAGATAATAAAGTGTTCATCCTTAGTAGCACCGTTGCCAAGACTTGTCGTTTCGAAGCATCTCGTGATGATCGGGTGTGATAGAATCAACAAGTGCATACAACGGGTGCAAGTCAGTTTTGCACATGCGGATACTAAGGTGGCCTTGACGAGCCTAGCATGTACAGACATGGTCTCGGAACACGTGATACCGAAAGGTAGAGCATGAATCATATGATTGATATGATGAACACTTTTGAGTGTTCGCCATTGAAATTACATCTTGTCTCGTGATGATCGGGCATAGGTGTGATGGATTTGGTTCGTGTGATCACTAAGACAATGCGAGGGATATTGTTTTGAGTGGGAGTTCACCTAGTTTTTAATTTTGTTAAATTAAAATTTGAACTCAATTTGTCATAAACATTAGTCTAAACTATTGCAAATATGTTGTAGATATGGCGTCCCCAATCAATTTTAACCAGTTCCTAGAGAAAGAAAAGCTTAAGAGCAACGGTAGCAACTTCACCGAGGTTCCGTCATGTGAGGATCTTCCTCAATGGCGGAAACCTGCAATATGTGCTTGATGCACCGCTAGGTGACCCTCCTGCAGAAACTGAAACCGATGAAGTAAAGAATGTTTACGCGACTCGGAAAACTCGGTACTCTCAAGTTCAGTGTGCCATCCTGTGCAGTCTGGAAGCCGATCTTCAAAAACGTTTTGAGCACCACGATCCACATGAGTTAGTCAATGAGTTGAAAACTATCTTTGAGACTCATGCGGCCGTGGAATGCTATGAAGCATCGAAACACTTCTTCAGCTGCATGATGGAAGAAGGCAGCTCCGTTAGTGAGCACATGCTCGCCATGACCGGGCATGCGAAGAAACTCAGTGACTTGGGAATAGTGATTCCTAACAGACTGGGGATTAATCGTGTCCTTCAATCACTGCCACCTAGTTATAAGAACTTTGTGATGAATTACAATATGCAGAACATGAACAAAGAGTTACCTAAACTCTTCGCCATGCTAAAATCTGCTGAGATTGAAATTAAGAAAGAGCACCAAGTGTTGATGGTCAACAAGACCACCAGTCAAGAAAGCAAGTCTAAAGGCAAGAACAAGAAGAGTGGCAAGAAAGCTGCCACGCCTCCTGTGAAACCTAAGGCTGGCCCTAAGCCTGATGCTGAGTGCTATTACTGCAAGAGAAGGGACACTGGAAGCGTAATTGCTCCAAGTATTTGGCGGATCTGAAGAGCGGCCTTGTCAAGAAGAAGAAAGAAGGTATATCTGATATACATGTTATAGATGTTTATCTCACTGGTTCTCGTACTAGGAGTATTTGATACTGGTTCGGTTGCTCATATTTGTAACTCGAAACAGGAACTAAAGAATAAACGAAGACTACTGAAGGATGAAGTGACGATGCGCGTTGGAAATGGATCCAAAGTCGATGTGATCGCTGTCGGCACACTTCCTCTACATCTACCTTCGGGATTAGTTTTAAGCCTAAATAATTGCTATTTTGTACCCGCGTTGAGCATGAACATTATATCTGGATCTTGTTTAATGCAAGACGGTTATTCATTCAAGTCTGAGAATAATGGTTGTTCTATTTTTATGAATAATATCTTTTATGGTCGAGCACCTGAAAAGAATGGCTTATTTCTGTTAGATCTCGATAGTAGTGATACACATATACATAACATTGATGCTAAGCGAATTAAATTGAATGATAATTCTACTTATATGTGGCACTGTCGTCTTGGTCATATTGGAGTGAAACGCATGAAGAAACTCCATACCGATGGATTACTTGAATCACTTGACTTTGAGTCACTTGATAGATGCAAAGCATGTCTGATGGGAAAAATGACTAAGACTCCATTCTCGGGTATGATGGAGCGAGCTACTGACTTATTGGAAATCATACATACAGATGTGTGCGGACCAATGAGTGTAGCATCGCGCGGTGGTTATCGTTATGTTCTAACCTTCACAGATGATTTGAGTAGATATGGGTATATCTATTTAATGAAACATAAATCCGAAACTTTCGAGAAGTTTAAGGAATTCCAAAGTGAAGTAGAAAATCAACGTAACAAGAAGATTAAATTTCTACGATCTGATCGCGGAGGTGAATATCTGAGTTATGAGTTTGGCATGCATTTAAAGAAATGCGGAATACTTTCACAATTGACACCGCCGGGAACACCACAACGAAACGGTGTGTCCGAACGTCGTAATCGAACTCTCTTAGATATGGTTCGTTCTATGATGTCTCTTACTGATTTACCGTTATCATTTTGGAGTTATGCATTAGAGACAGCCGCATTCACTTTAAATAGAGCACCATCAAAATCCGTTGAAATGACACCGTATGAATTATGGTTTAATAAGAAACCTAAGCTGTCGTTCCTTAAAGTTTGGGGTTGCGAAGCCTATGTAAAAAAGTTACAACCGGACAAGCTAGAACCCAAAGCGGATAGCCGCAAGGCTGTCGAGAATAAATGGATCTTCAAGAGAAAAACAGATGCTGATGGTAATATTACATAAAGCTCGACTTATCGCAAAGGGTTTCCGACTTCAAGGTGTTGACTATGATGAGACTTTCAAAAGGATTTTGTTTAGCTGCATTTTTGATTATGAGATTTGGCAGATGGATGTCAAAACGTTCTTAACATTGAGGAAGAGTTGTATTACAACCCAAAGGTTTTGTCGATCCTAAAAATGACAAAGTATGCAAACTTCAGCGTTCAATCTATGGACTGAAGCAAGCATCTTGGAACCGACGCTTTGATAAGGTAATCAAAGACTTCGGGTTTATACAGTGTCATGGAGAGGCCTGTATTTACAAGAAAGTGAGTGGGAGCTCTGTAGCATTCCTAATATTATATGTAGATGACATATTATTGATTGGGAATGATATAGAACTATTAAGCATGGTTATTTGAATAATAGTTTTTCAATGAAAGAGGTGAAGCATCATATATTAGGCATCAAGATTTATAGAGATAGATCAAGACGTCTAATAGGGCTATCACAGAGTTGGACAAGATTCTAAAGAAGTTTAGAATGGACGAAAGTAAGAAAGGATTTTTACCCATGTTATCTTGAGTAAGACTCAACCCAAGAAAGAGAAAGGATGAGTTTATGCCTCGATAGGCTCTATCATGTATGCCATGCTATGTACTAGATATAGCACATGCTGTTAGTTTGACTAGCAGATATCAAAGTGATCCAGGAATGGAACACTGGACAGCGGTCAAGAATATCAAGTACTTGAACTAAGGATATGTTTCTTTGTTATGGAGGTGACCAAGAGCTCGTTGTAACGTTACATGCAAGTACATCAAGAAGTTGGAACCGACGCTCAAGCTTTGATAAGGTAATCAAAGACTCGGGTTTATACAGTGTCATGGAGAGGCCTGTATTTACAAGAAAGTGAGTGGGAGCTCTGTAGCATTCCTAATATTATATGTAGATGACATATTATTGATTGGGAATGATATAGAACTATTAAACAGTGTAAAAGGTTATTTGAATAATAGTTTTTCAATGAAAGACCTTGGTGAAGCATCGTATATATTAGGCATCAAGATTTATAGAGATAGATCAAGACGTCTAATAGGGCTATCACAGAGTACATACCTGGACAAGATTTTAAAGAAGTTTAGAATGGACGAAAGTAAGAAAGGATTTTTACCTATGTTACGAGGCAAAGTCTTGAGTAAGACTCAAGGTCGGCTCTGTGAAGAAAGAGAAAGGATGAGTGAGATCCTATGCCTCGGCGATAGGCTCTATCATGTATGTATGCTATGTACTAGACCGGATATAGCACATCGTTGTTAGTTTGACTAGAGATATCAAAGTGATCGAGGAATGGAACACTGGACAGCGGTCAAGAATATTCTGAAGTACTTGAAAAGAACTAAGGATATGTTTCTTTGTTATGGAGGTGACCAAGAGCTCGTTGTAACAAGTTACACCGATGCAAGTTGGAACATCTGATCACGATGACTCTAAGTCACGGGTACGTGTTTATATTGAATGGTGCTGCAGTATGGTGGGCAAGCTCGAAGCAGTGCACGGTGGCGAAGTCTTCAAATCGGAGTACATAGCGGCTTCAGAGGCTTCATCAGAAGCGGTATGGATGAAGAGGTTCATTGTAGAGCTCGGTGTGGTTCCTAGTGCATTGGACCCACTAGTCATATATTGTGACAACATGGGTGCCATCGCCAATGCACATGAACCAAGGTCACACAAGAGGCTGAAGCATATCAAGCTGCGTTATCATTCGATTCGCGAGTACATCGAAGATGGAGAAGTAAAGATTTGCAAAGTACACACTGATCTGAATGTAGCAGATCCGTTGACTAAAGCTCTCCCTAGGGCAAAGCATGACCAACACCAGAATGCCATGGGTGTTAGGTACCTTACAATGTAATCTAGATTATTGACTCTAGTGCAAGTGGGAGACTGTTGGAGATATGCCCAAGAGGCAATAATAAAAGTGGTTATTATATATCTTTATGTTTATGATAAATGTTTATATACCATGCTATAATTGTATTATGAAACATTGATACATGAGTGTCTAGTAAGCCTCTTAACTAGCTTGTTGATTAATAGATGATTAGTTTCATAATCATGAACATTGGATGTTATTAATAACAAAATTATATCATTATATGAATGATGTAATGGACACACCCAATTAAGCGTAGCATAAGATCACGTCATTAAGTTATTTGCTATAAGCTTTCGTTACATAGTTACCTAGTCCTTATGACCTTGAGATCATGTAAATCACTTATACCGGAAAGGTACTTTGATTACATCAACGCCCTTGCGTAAATGGGTGGTTATAGGTGGGATTAAGTATCCGGAAAGTATGAGTTGAGGCATATGGATCAACGGTGGGATTGTCCATCCCGATGACGGATAGATATACTCTGGGCCCCTCGGTGGAATGTCGTCTAATGTCTTGCAAGCATATGAATAAGTTCATAGAGACCACATACCATGGTACGAGTAAAGAGTACTTGTCAGGAGACGAGGTTGAACAAGGTATAGAGTGATACCGATGATCAAACCTCGGACAAGTAAATATCGCGTGACAAAGGGAATTGGTATCGTATGTGAATGGTTCATTCGATCACTAAAGTCATCGTTGAATATGTGGGAACCATTATGGATCTCCAGTCCCGCTATGGTTATTGGTCGGAGTGAGTACTCAACCATGTCAGCATAGTTCGCGAACCGTAGGGTGACACACTTGAAGTTGGATGTTGAAATGGTAGAACTTGAATATGGAATGGAGTTCGAATATTTGTTCGAAGTCCCGGATAAGATCCCGAACATCACGGAGTTCAGAATGGTCGGAGAATAAGATTCATATATAGGATGTCATTTTATGTGTTTAAAATGATTTGGAAGGTTCTATGGAAGGTTCTAGAAGGTTCTAGAAAAGTCGGGAAGAAACCTGAAGGAAGGTGGAGTCCCTGGGACTCCACCTCCATGGCCGGCCAACCCTAGAGGGGGGAGTCCCAAGTGGACCCCCTATGGGCGCCACCCCAAGACCACAACCTGCCGCCCCCTTGAGTGGCCGGCCACCCCTCCCAAACCCTAGCCGCCCCTTCTCCTCCATAGCTCCCGCGTGCTTTAGTGGCTCGTGAGTTCTCCACGCCACCGACACCACGCCGTCGTCTTGTCGGATTCAAGAGAGCTACTACTTCGGCTGCCCGCTGGAGCGGGAGGTGGACGTCGTCTTCATCAACACGGACACGTGGCCAGAGTACGGAGTGCTGCCCGTTCGTGGCGCCGTGAAGATCTTCTACGCGCTTTTGCAAGCGGCAAGTGATCGTACCGCAACAAGAGCCTCATCTTGTAGGCTTTGGAATCTCTTCAAGGGTGAGACTCGATAATCCCCTCGTTGCTACCGTCTTCTAGATTGCATCTTGGCTTGGATTGCGTGTTCGCGGTAGGAAATTTTTTGTTTTCTATGCTACGTTATCCTACAATTACCTGCTTCTGTCACTACAAGAATTATTTTGCTTGAACATTTATAAAGTATATTTTTGTGGCTTTCATAATCAGGTACGTGTATTGCCTCTAAGAATCCCATTTTCTATTGAAGTCGTTGCCAAAGTAGTCTAGATTTGTTTACAATAATACTTCCATTGTATGAGGTTACATGTAATCCTGCACTAGAGGCCACTTTCCTAAATTTACCAAAAACTCTCACTACAGCGATTTTCTTATTACCCAATTTTTTTTTTCTAATCTCCACCTGTTAGTGTCACTAGTGGAAAATGGGTCTTTTGCACCGGTTGGTAAGGCTATGTGCACCGGATGCCCAACCGGTGCAAACAATCCGGTGCAAAAGCCCCCCCCTTTTGCACCGGTTCAGTTACGAACCGGTGCTAAAGGGTGCACCACGTGGCGGCTCCCGGGCGTCCGAGCGGGAGGACCTTTAGCACCGGTTCGTAATACGAACCGGTGCTAAAGGGTCTGCCGTGGCAGAAAAACGTCCCAAAACGCTGCCGCGCAGAAAAACACTTATTTTCTACTCCCTTTTTTTTCTTTTTTCGGAATTTCTAATATTTTAGTTATTTCACAAGTTTAGTCTCTAACTACCCTTATCTCTAGTCCAATTACTTACTCGTGCTCAAACTTCCCGCTCGGTCACCCATCCTCCCACTACTCTAGCACTAGCACGCTTAACTTCCAAGTTCCTTTCCATCCCGCATCCAAGTGCTTCGCGCATGTATGTGATAGTAGTATCATATCAATCCTATTAACATGTCAATCGATGTCATATTTCTTTATTGTTCGAATTTCAAATAATTATTTTAATAAACCAAAGTAATGTTGTAATAATAATCTTGAATAAATAAATAAACATTAACTTTATAATTTGTATTATTTTTAATTATTTTCAAATTTTCAATTTTTAAATTTTTTTGCCAAACCTAAAACCTAAAAATTTGAAAATCTTATAATTTGCTAAAAGTAATAGCAATCTTTATTTAGATGCAATTATTAATTTTAATTTTAAAAAATAAAAAAATATAAAATCCTAAATTTCTGGAAAAAAACTAAAATCTTCCTGCTTTCATATTTTCATTTGGAATTTTCAAAATCTAAAAATTAGCTAACCGGGTAAACCCTGGTGAATTCGGATGTAACTTTTTCCAAGGATTTTTGATATATTATACGTTTTTTTCGACGTCGTATGCAAAAGTTATTGCGGTTTTACCATTTTTTAAACTTTTTTTGCAAAAAAAGTGAAAATTCAAATTTCTTAATTTCTCCGAATAGTAGGTTGCATAACATACAAGAATCTGAAAACATTTTTTTGAATTTTCTATCATTTTCTTTTGTATTTTACAAACCAAAAAAGGCGCGATCGGGGGGGGTGGAGAGTGCGTGGGAAGCGAGAAAAACCTTTTGCACGGTTAGTATTCGAACAGATTGCAAAATAGGCTCTCTCTGCAGTTAATGCTCACGAACGGTGCAAGATTCGTGGGCGGCCAACCCTTTTGCAGGTTCGTATTACGAACAGGATCCGCGCGAGCAGTGCTAATGCCTCTGGATATGCGGACCATACAGACAGTGCTAATGACCCCTTGCATACGGTTTGTGCCAAATCCGGTGCAAAAGCACTTTCGAGGACAGGATAAAAGCCCTTGTTTCTACTAGTGTGTAATTTTGGGTTAAGGGTTAATTGAACTCATATATAGACGTTTTGGAGGCTATTTGTCTTGCCCATCCTCACTGCTCATTTATGTTGGATTGAAATCAAGGCTCCATACAAAATCAAGCAATCAAAGTTCTTGACTAACTAAATGGTTTGTACATCTGGAAATTTGATACTACTATGAAAGTGGTGCTTAAAAGTAAATTGGTTTTGGAGTTATCACATTCCGTTCTATGCTTTGTAGGCAAATATACATATGCTTAAAAGTAAATTAGGTTTGTGTTGATCTGATGTAGGTATTATTAATCATGTTGCAAATAAGATAATTACACTATCTAATTTTGTGCTTCAAACTCTTTTTAGTTTCAGATGGCCAACCGTAAATTGTTAGAGATGAGACGTACCTAATTTATTATGGAAGCAATGGAGACAGAGGTATGAAACCGTGCATAACACATGCTTGATTACTTTCATTCATTATGTGACTTCTCTTTTATCCTGTTTGTAAGTAGATTGGCTTGTTTCCTTTTTATGCAATCGATAGATTTAGTAGACATGATGGTGTCAGGAACGGATGGCTGCAATTTCTAAGGTTTATGCATGTTTATTGCTTTGAGGATGGCTAATGGCAGGTACTGAATTTTGCAATGGTACTGTCATATATAGTTTAATGTTGGTAGTCAATTGTTTCATCAGAGTTTAGGTTCATGTATTTTTCTTTTTCAGATCCACTGATTTCGTATATAGTACTTGTAATTTTTTTAACTCTAACCAATCAATGGTGACACTTTTAGGGGAACCGACTGTCGATTCAGATTTGGTATGTCGTGTCATCGTCTGAATCAACATGTGGTGGATTGTGCGCATAATTAACCTGAGAGCAATACATAAGCATGAACTGATATTACTTGGTGATTCTCTACTATGTATTCCATACTTTTTATCATAAGTTTCCTCAGAGATGTCTGAATCAACGTACTACAGCTAGGTGGACTGATAGGGAATGGGCTCACTTGATGACTATTTAGTTTAAAGAGAGCATAGCAGACTTACTATAGCTAGGTGGTGGTACCGGGGTAGGCTCACTTGATACCTATTTAGTTGAAAGAGCGTAACATTTTCGGTTTCTGAATGTCTCCTAAAAACCATAGCAGTGACAGAATAAGTATAAAGAGCTAACTGAATCACTTAGATCGCTGTAGTTGGATTAGAAAACCATGCTCTGAATAATCATCACGGATATGATGATTTTATTACCCAAAGTGCAGTGTTCTACATGGCATCAAATTCACTTGCTGTACTATAGCTCTCACCACCTATTGAAACTATGCCCAAACTAATATGGCTTACGTCCTGTCGGTCGAATCGTGGCTTGCATTAATCAATTATCAGATTCGCTTTTTACCTTCAATACATTGCTCTTAAAGTTCATTTCTTATTGTACCACCAACTCTAAACATAGACAAGAATAAGAAACAATACATTTTCAAACTCAAACACTAAGTTACTGCAACCAATTTTTTCCCCATACATTCAGACTGAAAGGAGATGTGAAGCGACATGACTTCTTTCTTGGGTACTTATTATATGGAGCATCTTATCTGAAGTGAAATATGATCCTCACACTATGTTAAATTCCAGGCATGTTAATGCTAGCTTTTGCTTATTTGGTAAATGAAACAGGAATTTTTTCTTGGATAGCTAGCTTATTTAACAAATAAGGGGGTAACAAAATGGAACATTGTAGAATTAATACCAATTTACCCTTGAATGAATTATTCACTTATTATATATCATCATGCAAAATGCATTTTATGTTTGATGCATATAGAGACTGCCACAAGTATCACATTTCAGATAAGGTCACTTGCCATCCTTTTTGTCCATTACTGATAATGCTACCTGTAGTTATGCGGGAATTTAATATAACCTTGAATGAATTTACCAATTACTTGTCATTTTTCAGTATCAATGTGCATGGCACCATTGTGTGTCCAGATTGCTTTCGTGCGCTCATTGTTCTGTCTTATGCCCAGCAATGCTTCCAAGCCGGGTGGGACATTCAAGAAAAAAAGGCAGTAATTGGACTGTTGTGTTTGCAGCGGCATTTGTACATAATGTATAACCTAAGTACTTGATGTATACACTTCTCTGTTTTTTAGTTTTTACCTTACAAGTGTTCTGTTTGCATTGTTCCGTAAGCTGCTTATCTTTGTATGGCCCTATCTTCATGGATGGTTCCTGTCTTGCAGGTACTTTTCTGTATGGCCCTATCTTCATGGATGGTTCCTGTTACGAGCTTAACTCGCGGGCACCAGGTGAAGAGCTTATTGGTATTCTTAGTGTTTACTCGCTACCTCGACGTCCGCTCGGGTCCGGCTCATCACCTTGATGCACACTGCTACTCCTTTTGAGTTCTGTGCTACCATTACCAAGTCAAGCCAAAGTGATGCCCTTGGTTCCTGACTCCATGCTACCACTGGGTGTATCTTCTCTGCTCCACCGCAGCTATGTAGAGCCTCTCTTTTGTACAAGTGCAGCTGTCTGAGAAGCACACTTTTGTAAGCAATATTGGTTTTATTTTTGAACATAGATGATATATATTTGGTGATGTGATAAGTGTGTTGTGTCACCTACATCCTTCTATGCTTCTTCTGACGCCTTCAATGAGCCCACGTCATGTTTGCCATCTCTGAATATATACTGCTGGAATACCATAACATAGCATTCATTTGGGTCACGTGTTCAATTATTATACCATTAACTATTAGGAGAACTGTCGACGGCTTCATGCTAGGAAATAAGTTGATCAAATCTCATATTAACCTCGCGTGTTCAATTATTATGCCATGATAAGTAGGGTCACAAGGAACTTTGTATGCCGTAAAGTCTATCATGTAAATTTGATCATCAGGCATTATGTTGCCGAACTAAGAAATAAGATTGCGACTTTTGGATTTATTTTGGATTTCTATTTGCTTTCCAAACATAAGTAACAATATGAGGTTTAGTGCTGTTGTTTGTCTTTTTTTTTTATTAAAGAGCACCGACCTGATTGAGTTAATATACTTGTAAAAAATATGGGTGCATTCTTTATTGCCATTTACTAGCAAATAAACTATCTGAATATTTTGTCAAAAATAGGCGCACGTGATTAAGGTATATACCTGTAAATTATGTGGGTATTTTACATGTAGAGTGCAATGTGTATGTAAGAGACCAATCGAAAATCCACTTTGGCTACTAAAACGCACTTTAAAATATCAAAATATTCTGGAAACAAAAATTGTGTGTATTTTAAAGAGTAATTTTTCGGCTTGTGTAAATAAGATGTTTTTTATGCTCTAAAATGAAGATTCACAAGACTTTATGTTTTTCTTTCTTACACAGGCTATAATTTTTTTTTTTGCAAAACTTTTATCGATAGGAAATAATGCTATTTTCGTTTTACTTTTTTTTTTCTAATTCTTTCCGTTGGCTCAAGATAAATTTCTAGGAAAAGTGGTAGATACAGATATACTGGGTTAATTTGAGCTCCTTCCTGAAGTTTCATACTACTCGTTGAATTTTACTACTCACTGCTAGGTTAATTCACGGGCAATCCAGTCCGTTGGATAGAATCGAATCACCTCTCGAGAAAAGAAATGAGATTTTTCTTGCTTGTTTTCAAAGATGCACATATGAGTGTGGTTAGGTTCATATAGTATGCTCTTACAGCTGTTGGCAAACGTAATTTACCCAATTAATCATTAGCATGCATAGAAAGAATAAGTGAGAAAAATGTATGATAAAAATACAAGTTAAAATGTTAGTTACATAGGAAAATACATGTGGCTATTTTCTGCGGCAGCATCAATGTAGGTTATAAGCTGACCATGGTCATCTATGGGAAAAAGAAGGCCACTGACGACAAGTCCTCCGGAATGACCTACTGAAACATGCAAGACTGCACAAGTACCTCGGGATCATTGTACCCAAAAAGAAGGTAAACACCATTACCAGTTCACCTTTTTCATGTGTTGAACGTAGTTGTGGATCCGAATCGTGCTTCAACTGAAATACTCTGACGGATCACAAAAAATATGCTTAATTAAATTACATATTCTGATTTAGCTATATTTGCTTTTGAGAAGCTAATATTAAGCATGCAATTCAAACATGACGCGGAAATCATAGGGACAGAGAGTTCGTTGAATCCGTGATGGCAATACGATAGCAAATTCAGTAAAACGCCGAGGTCACAACGGACTCATTGTAATCTCACTTTGTGCATCTTTGAAACACAGTTTTTTCTTTCCCGTTGCAACGCACGGGCATTTTTACTAGTTAATAATAAAAAGTGTATTATTTTAAAAAAATTCGCGCATGTAGACATCTTTACCACCAAGAAAAAAAAGAGGTCTTTCAAAAAAAAAAGAGGCAGGGATCATAATCATATCCCCAGTTCCCCACCCACGCGTGCCCGTGCGCTCCTCACCGACTGCCCTGCCACAAAATCCACACCGATGCTTCCTTGTTTCCCCGCCGGCCCGGTGCTCCACTCCTCCCCATACCCGACCTTGAGCATCTAGTTGTAGGGCGCCGCCAGATCCCGTGCGATGCTTGGAAGGAGAGTGCTGCCGCGCGAGCTCATCCGTGTTTTTTTTTTATCTTGAGTTGCTACACGTTTTTTTAGATCTTGATTTGTATCCACTAGATTTCCGTTGATGCGTACTGTCCCACCCACCGCCGCCCGGACCTGGATCTCCACAAGGAAACGCGGGCAGTGCCGCCGGCTAGGAGATGCCGGGCGTACGCGTGGGGGAGTTTTTTCATGAATTTTTCCTTGCCGCTGCTACACTGTGATTTGTTCCCTCTAATTGTTTCTTGCCGCTGCTTCACTGTGAATTTTTTCTTTACTGATTAGATGCGTTTTGGTCTGCGAAGAGATCCTGCTGATTTCTTTTTTGTTCTTTGACTGTGGATGCAAATCATACTGCTCCACAACCGCCGGTTACTGCTCCGCCACTGCCCCTCATCCGCTCCTCCAATCTCTCGATTTCCCCACTCCCCACCCCACACGCCTCCGGCCTAGAGCTCCGTGTGGCGCCGGCCAGCTTCCTACGATTTTTGTCCAAGGATTACTGCCTGTCATGGACTGGTTTGTGGCAGAGATCCAACTAGGACTCGGCAGAAGTGGCCGTCGGTGTTTGAATCGGCGGCAGAGGTCGAGCGTGGGATCTGGAGGTGCGGAGGAGGTGCGCGTACGACCTGGAGCACCGCGCGGCGTCGACCGCTCCCCGCGCGACCCTGTCTGGTGTCGTCGACCGTGGGCCACGCGCGCCGTCGACCGTGTGCAATGCGCGTCGTCTCCATCCTCGCTCCACCCTGCCACGAGCCACGAGCTCCGCCAATTGCGTCCTTGTCCATCGCGGCTCGTCAGCTTTGTGCTGGCTGGCAACAACGAGCTGGATCTAGGCTCCCATGGGCACATTTGCTTTTTTCTAGAAAACAGACACAGCGCCGTGCGGTTTTCTTTTGATCTGATTTTTCTTCAACTCTTTTGATCTGATTTGTGACCTGTAAACATCCCCTCTACACTGGTTTTGTTTGCAGTTTCTCTCGATGAGAAGAACGGAACTGTTCTTTTTTTAGAGCATGTTAATTCTTGTTGTATTTGCAGATCCGAAAGAGTGTTGCTGATCTAGATCCACATGTTTCTATTTGTGACCTTGGAAGGGAATGAGATTTTCAGGTTATAATCAATGCTTAAGATCTATGCCCCCTCCGTAATGAAATTTTCTTGGATGACCATCTCCGTATCATCTATTCGTTCTGATTTTTTACAACTTAATTCTCACCTTCTGATCTTTGCCTATCCACAAATGCGATCGGTGCTTGCGCACGAGCCTGCTTCTGGGTACTTTAGGTGATAATTAAGAAATCTCTTTTTTTGTCCTCTTGAAGATTTTTTGGGATTCGAGCTTTTTTTGTGATTCTGAGCATCTCGGGCAGGATTACGGCGGCGGCCTGCTCGGCCGAGACCGAGCCCACTGCACGACCAAACTCCGCCTCGACCGAGCTCGCGCGGCCACCCAGCTCCCGCCGCCTCCGGCGCCGTCGCGGAGCGACCGAGCTCGCGCGGCGCGGCGACCGATCTCGCGCGGCGACCGATCTCGGGCGGCGACCGAGCACACGGCATCTTCTTCTTCGGCGAGCCAAATTCTACTCCGGCTCTAGATCCTGGCCGAATTCTTCTCTGGCGCAGCCCCCTCTTCTCCGCCGAGTCTCTTGAGGGATCCTTCAGCTCTTTGATCCTTCTCTGCAAATGCTGCAGTGCCAAAATCATAGTTGAAAACTTGGATTTTTCTAAATAAATTGTCTGAATTCAAGAAATCCAAGCAAAATGGATCCTCCAAATCTAAGAAGATGCAGAATCGACGGAAAAAAGTTGAAGATGTCGTTCCTACAAGATCTTCACCTCGATTTGCTCCCAAATCTACTTTGCTCTCGGATAAAATAAGGGAAACATGTATATCTGCAGCAGTTACCCCTTTGAAACGAAGTACATCTGAGCAAAATGAGGTGAGATAATGTTGTACAGCTAGAAACTATAATCTTGAACTTCTCAGTGTTAAAACCTGAACTTGTCATGTAGTAATTCTAAAAAGTGATGACCTTATACTTGTCAAATATTGAAACTGTACTTATTCTGAATGCTTATTGTACTTCTCTGCTTCTACTACAACTCCAGTACTTCTCTTTGAACTTAGTAATGCCTGTGTCATGTACTTCTCTGTTTTGCTAGTTGTACATAGTAATCCATTTGTCCTGTACTTCTCTGTTTAAGCACTTGAACTTTAGCAAAAATTGAACTTAGTGCCTGTGACTGTACTTCTCTGTTTTGCTAGTTGTACTTAGTAATGCCTGTCATGTACTTCTCTGTTTTGCTAGTTGTACTTAGTAATGCCTGTGTCATGTACTTCTCTGTTTTGCTAGTTGAACTTAGTAATCCATTTGTCCTGTACTTCTCTGTTTCAGCAATTAAACTTTAGCAAATTGAACTTAGTAATGCCTGTGTACTGTACTTCTCTGTTTTGCTAGTTGTACTTAGTAATCCATTTGACATGTACTTCTCTGTTTCAGCAATTGATATTAGAAAATGCCTGTGACCTGTACTTCTCTGTTTCAGCACTTGAACTTTAGCAATTTAACTTAGTTATGATTGTGACCTGTACTTCTCTGTTTTGCTAGTTGAACTTAGCACTTGAACTTAGTAATCCTTTTGCTACTAGAACTTAGTAACCCCTGAGTGCTGTATTTAGTTATCTTGTACTGCTAATGTTGGTTATATTGTACTTCTCTTTCTCCACACTAGTACTTATCTTTTTATCTTGAACTTGTTATTTGATCCAAATTATAATTGTCATATGTGTACAGCCATTACTTATTCGAATAAATCTCTGATATTCTACTATCGCAGGATGATTCAATGGCTAGGCGAAAAAAAAGAAGTGAAGTTGTGCTTGATCCAAAACCTCTGCAGTGGGTGACACCTGAAATTCCACGCAACTTCTTTGTCACTGGCTACTCACCTTTTACAACGGGATTGGACTCAGAAATGTATAGTCCAGAAACAAAATGTGATACGAACAAAAGTGCTGAAACAGGAACAACGTCACAATTTCCTTACAATCCAGGTCCTGCTGTGCCACCACATATCCTAAATATTGCACGTGTCCTATCAACTAGACGACCTGCTAGAAAGGTTGCTGAGGTTGGTGCTACGCATCCCCCAGATCATATTCCATATAATGGATATACGCATTCAAATCAGCACAATGCTAGTGCCTACAAAATGCCTAGTAGGGAACCAGAAGCTACTGAACCAGCAGCACCTTCATCCTCTGGATTTCCTCCTCCACGAGAACATGTACGTCCTTCATCCTCTGGATTTCCTCCTCCACGAGAACATGTACGTCCTTCATCCTCTGGATTTCCTCCTCCACGAGCACCTGTACATCCCTCATCCTCTGGATTTCCTCCTCCACGTGCACCTGTACATCCCTCATCCTCTGGATTGCCTCCACGTGCACCTGTACGACCTTCGTCCTCTAGATTGCCTCGCCGTGACCCATCAGATCCATTGTTACACAAATCATTGGTGACACCGCCTTGCCCAATACTCCCTGAAGAAGAAGCAGATACACCAGTGGAGCAACGTCGCTACAGCCATGTGAGTACATTTGAAAGAAATTTAGTTTCTGAACATCTTGCTGTATCACAGTTGTACTTGTTGCTACATCATAGTTGTACTTCCTTGTTTATCATACATGTACTCCTCATTTGGAATGCCTAATGTACTATTGTTTTTTGTTTTTTGCAGGATGATGATCTTCCAGATTATCTAATACCAAAGATAAAAATGGTATTCAAAGATTTCGAGGCTGCCAAAATATTTTACAACAGATATGCAAGGCATGCTGGTTTTGGAGTCAGAACTGGACAGCACAATGGTGCCAATCGATACCTGTACTGCAGCCGCCAAGGTCATTACGAGAGCACTGTTGCAGAAACTGATCGCGTGCGTGATAAAACCACTAGTCGATGTGGTTGCCTTGCTGGTATTAGAGTAAAAGAGAAGGAAGACAAGACTTATGTAATTGAGAATATAAAGTTTGAACACAACCACCATATGATTCAAAGCCCCAGCATGATGAATTTCATACATTCTCATAAAGATTTCGACCCTTCTTTGCTGGAATTTGTAAAGTTCCTGCAGTTTGAGAATGTATCTCATCGGATAATTTTGTCAATCCTATATTCATCGGTGGGAGGCGCGCAGTACTTAACATTTCATGGGCGTGACTTACTGAACCGGTAAGCAACACTCTACCTTTTTTGCTCTTTTGAACTTAGAATTGAAGTTGTTTGCGAACATCAACTTCCCTTTTACGATAACTCTGTACTTCACGTGTGAACAAACATTCCTGTTACTGCATGTCTATCTTTCCATGTACTTTTGATTGTAGTATGATTGTACTTCCTGCTAAAAGCATTCTGTACTTTCCATCCATATAATTGCAGGAAGGCAATAAATTCCCAAGAGGATATTAGGGACGATATTAATAAGCTTCTGTCTTACTTTGGAGAGATGAAAGCTTGCAACAAGGAGTTTTTCTTCGATTTTCAGCTTGATGATGAAAACCGTATAAAGAATATCTTTTGGGCTACTGCAAGCTGTAGGGGATCATATGAGGATTTTGGGGATTGCATAACATTTGATACAACATACAAAACAAACAGACACCACATGCCCCTCGGTGTCTTTGTTGGAGTAAATCACCACCTACAGTCCACTATTTTTGCTTGTGCCCTAGTCAGGGATGAAAGTGAAGAATCATTTTATTGGCTGTTCAGAACGTTCTTGAGGTGCATGAATGGGAAGCAACCCACAATAATTTTAACAGGTCTGTTTACACACATTCTTTTTGCATATTTCTGTGATAACATATAGCATATTAAAAAATATACATCTGAAACAATTTCAGTTTGGCTAATTCACTTGTGTATTAATTGGAAAACACCTTCTTTTTATTTGCAGACCAATGCCCGTCCATGGCAGCAGCAATCCCTCGTGTTTTCTTTAAAACCCTGCATAAACTATGCAGATGGCATATGATGAGGAAATTCCACCTGCACTTGTCGAGTCTGTACAAGAAGTATTTGACCTTCAAGGCTGAGTTTACAGCAATCCTGAATTGGCCACTCATGCCTACAGAATTTGAACACGCCTGGCAAAATCTACTTGACAAATACAATCTGCACGATGATCCCATGATGTTGCAGCTCTGGGAAATCAGGGAGGAGTGGATCTCAGCCTATTTCAAGAACGTCTTCTGCGCAAGAATGACATCTACTCAGCGCTCAGAAAGCATGAATGCATCCCTAAAGCGTGGTCTGTTAAATGAGAAGCTCAGTCTGAACCGTTTTGCAGAGCAAGTTACCAAATTAATATTCCAAAGGAGACAGGCAGAGAATTTAAAGACATATGCAATACAGGTACTTGATTTAAAAAACATTTACTCCACATCTTGTGCTTCGTGTTATCATTCTTGTCTATCTTTTCTTCGTATAAGATAAAAAAAACATGTCTTGTGTCATCTTTACAGTCAAGCTCAAATAAGAGAACACATTATGGATTTGAGCATCAATTCCAGCAACTTTACACAAAGACCCCACGTTACAAGAGAGAACCAGGCCATACTGCAGTGGCATCACACGTTCACTCATCCACAATGACCCAAAGTCTTGCTTGATTCAAATGGCGATAGAACAAGGCCGATTACTCTTCGGTCAGTTTGCCATGAGAGTTGATACGCATCCGTTTCCTGAAGTCAACATGGTCGATCTTAGTCACTGCTTCAGAAGCGAGCCAGGCTTCTCGTTTGATATCAACATGGCAGACTGCGAGATCGCCATAGCAAGGATAAGCCAGAGAGCAGTCCTCCGTGGCAAAGATAAAGAGGAGGCCGATCCACGCGGCCGGCCCCACATGATGACAGACGGTATTTGTGAGGAAGAGGTGAGAAGCGTGCGGTATCAACGACCACTTTCCGCGCACCTCCTTAACAAATATGAGCAGCAGTATGACCGACGTCGGCGCTACGACGTAGATGATAAGAGAGATCGTCGGTCTGATGCAGATGACAGGAAATACCGTCGATATGATAGAAACAATGAAGGGTATGAGCGTCACGCTAGAGGGAGGTCAAGAGAACAAGAGGACATGGATAGGCATTGGAACTGTCCTTTCTTCAAACACTGTTGGGACTCAGGAATGAGCCGATTGCCTACAATCGAGAACTGCCCAGAATGTAGACAGAAGAGGAAGGGAACAAATGAAGTTTCAGTGTTCAAGCGTCTAGGACCTCTCCCACCTCAGAACAAACGAGCTGAGTCATCTCAAGATGAAGACTTCGAGGAGTCGGAGGAAGAAGATAGATATCACCGACCAAGGTGGTGCCCGATGGACTCAGCCACTCCCAAAAGCGCAGAGTGCAACGGCTACGTAACTTGGAGGAAGCCGAGGCGCAGTACCTGTACACGTTGAGGAAAGCACGGCCCGATCGCCGTGAAAATTCAACAAACATTGGAGATGGAGGCGCGTGATGTACACGTCCGTTGGGAACCCCAAGAGGAAGGTATGATGCGCAGTGGCAAGTTTTACCTCAGAAAGAAACCAAGGTTTAATCGAACCCGAGAGGAAGAAGCACGTTGAAGGTTGATGGTCGCGAAATGTGATGCGGCGCAACACCGGGGATTCCGGCGCCAACAGGTGCACAACACAACCCAAGTACTTTGCCCCAACGAAGCAGGTGGTTGTCAATCTCACCGGCTTTGTAACAAAGGATTAAACGTATCGAGTGGAAGATGTTTGCAAAGAAAACGGTAAAACACAATTGCAGTAGATTGTATGCTATGTAAAGAATAGGACCGGGGTCCACAGTTCACTAGAGGTGTCTCTCCCATAAGATAAAAGCATGTTGGGTGAACAAATTACAGTCGGGCAATTGACAAATAGAAAAGGCATAACAATGCATATACATGATATGATAAATATAGTGAGATTTAATTGGGCATTACGACAAAGTACATAGACCGCCATCCAAGCATCTATGCCTAAAAGTCCACCTTCGAGGTTATCATCCGAACCCCATTAGGTATTAAGTTGCAAAGCAACGGACAATTGCATTAAGTATGGTGCGTAATGTAATCGACAACTACATCCTTAGACATAGAATCAATGTTTTATCCCTAGTGGCAACACACATCACAACCTTAGAACTTTTTGTCACTGTCCCAGGTGTCAATGAAGGCATGAACCCACTATCGAGCATAAATACTCCTCTTGGAGTTAAGAGTAAAAACTTGGCCAGACTAATAACGGAGAGCATGCAAGATCATAAACAACACATAAACAATAGATTGATAATCACCATAATCATAGTACTCTCTATCCATCGGATCCCGACAAACACAACATATAGAATTACAGATAGATGATCTTGATCATGTTAGGCAGCTCACAAGATCCAACAATGAAGCACAACAAGGAAGACGACCATCTAGCTACTGCTATGGACCCATGGTCCAGGGTGAACTACTCACTCATCACTCCGGAGGCGATCATGGCGGTGTAGAGTCCTGGAGATGAATCCCCTCTCCGGCGGGTGCCGGAGGCAATCTCCTGAATCCCGAGATGGGATTCGGCGGCGTCTACGGAAGGTTTTCCATATCGTGGCTCTCGATACGGGGGTTTCGCGACGGAGACTTTAAGTAGGCGGAAGGTCAACGCGGGGGCCACACGAGGTGCCCGGGGGGTAGGGCCGCGCAGGGGCAGGCCGCGCGCGCCTGTCCCTGGCTGCCTCGTGGCCCCACTTCGTTATCTCTTCGGTCTTACGGAAGCTTCGTGCAAAAATAGGACCCTGGGCGAAAGTTTCGTCCAATTCCGAGAATATTTCCTTACTAGGATTTATGAAACCAAAAACAGCGAAAACAGCAACTGGCTCTTCGGCATCTTGTTAATAGGTTAGTTCCAGAAAATGCATAAATATGACATATAATGTGCATAAAACATGTAGGTATCATCAATAAAGTAGCATGGAACATAAGAAATTATCGATACGTTGGAGACGTATCAGCATCCCCAAGCTTAGTTCGCTCGTCCGAGCAGGTAAAACGATAACAAAGATAATTTCTGAAGTGACATGCCATCATAATCTTGATCATACTATTTGTAAACATATGTAATGAATGCAGCGATCAAAGCAAAGGTAATGACATGAGTAAACAAGTGAATCATATAGCAAAGACTTTTCATGAATAGTACTTCAAGACAAGCATCAATAAGTCTTGCATAAGAGTTAACTCATAAAGCAATAAATCAAAGTAAAGGTGTTGAAGCAACACATAGGAAGATTAAGTTTCAGCGGTTGCTTTCAACTTATAACATGTATATCTCATGGATATTGTCAACATAAAGTAATATAACAAGTGCAATATGCAAGTATGTAGGAATCAATGCACAGTTCACAAAAGTGTTTGCTTCTTAAGGTGGAGGGAGATAGGTAAACTGACTCAACAATAAAAGTAAAAGAATGGTCCTTCAAAGAGGAAGCATCGATTCTTTGTATTGTGCTAGAGCTTTTATTTTGGAAACATGAAACAATTTTGTCAACGGTAGTAATAAAGCATATGAGTTATGTAAATTATATCTTACAAGTTGCAAGCCTCATGCATAGTATACTAATAGTGTCCGCACCTCGTCCTACTTAGCTTGACTACCGATCTTTGCATGCCATGTTTCAACCAAGTGTCACAAAGGGGTACCTCCATGCCGCTGTACAAAGGTCTAAGGAGAAAGCTCGCATTTTGGATTTCTCGCTTTTGATTATTCTCAACTTAGACATCCATGGGGACAACATGGACAACGAGATAATGGACTCCTCTTAAATGCATAAGCATGTAGCAACAATTATTATTCTCATATGAGATGGAGGATATATGTCCAAAACTGAAACTTCAACCATGATTCATGGCTTTAGTTAGCGGCCCAATGTTCTTCTCTAATAATTTTGCATGCTCCAACCACTAAAATGATAGATCCTTCAGACAAGACGGACATGCATAGCAACTCACATGATATTCAACAATAGTTGATGGCGTTCCCCCAGAAGCATGGTTATCGCACAACAAGCAACTTAATAAAAGATAAAGTGCATAAGTACATATTCAATACTACGATAGTTTTTAAGGCTATTTTGTCCCATGAGCTATATATTGCAAAGGTGAATGATGGAATTTTAAAGGTAGCACTCAAGCAATTTACTTTGGAATGGCGGAGAAATACCATGTAGTAGGTAGGTATGGTGGACACAAATGGCATAGTAGTTGGCTCAAGGATTTTGGATGAGAAGTATTCCTCTCGATACAAGGTTTAGGCTAGCAAGGTTATTTGAAGCAAACTCAAGGATGGACAAGTGCAGCAAAACTCACATAAAAGACATATTGTAAACATTATAAGACTCTACACCGTCTTTCTTGTTGTTCAAAACTCAATACTAGATATTATCTAGACCTTAGAGAAACCAAATATGCAAATCAAATTTTAGCAAGCTCTATGTATTTCTTCATTAATGGGTGCAAAGCATATGATGCAAGAGCTTAAACATGAGCACAACAATTGCCAAGTATCACATTATCCAAGACATTTTAGAATTACTACATGTAGCATTTTCCAATTCCAACCATATAACAATTTAACGAAGAAGAAACTTCGCCATGAACATTATGAGTAAAGCCTAAGGACACATGTGTCCATATGCAACAGCGGAGCGTGTCTCTCTCCCACAAAGTGAATGCTAGGATCCATTTTATTCAAACAAAAACAAAAACAAAAACAAACCGACGCTCCAAGTAAAGAACACAAGATGTGATTGAATAAAAATATAGTTTCGGGGGAACCCGATGATGTTGTCGATGAAGAATGCCTTGGGCATCCCCAAGCTTAAAAGCTTGAGTCTTCTTAGAATATGCGGGGGTGAACCACGGGGCATCCCCAAGCTTAGACTTTCACTCCTCTTGATCATAGTATATCATTCTCCTCTCTTGACCCTTGAAAACTTCCTTCACACCAAACTTCAAGCAAACTCATTAGAGGTTAGTGCACAATTAATAATTCATACATTCAGAGATGACACAATCATTATTTTCACTTTGGACATTGATAATGCTATTGGACATTAATGGATCAAAGAAATAAATCCAACATAGCAAAAGAGGCAATGCGAAATAAAAGGCAGAATCTGTCAAAACAGAACAGTCCATAAAGACGAATTTAAAAGCTGGCACCAGACTTGCTCAAATGGAAAAACTCAAAACTAATGAAAGTTGCGTACATATCGAGGATCACGCTCGTAAATTGGCAGATTTTTGAATTTTCTACGAGCTGTTCCCAGTTCGTGACAGAAAATGCTGTTTGCGCAGCGATCCTAAATATAACATCAACTTTGACATAGAAACTTTACTTGGCACAAAAACATGATAAGGAGAGGTTGCTACAGTAGTAAACAACTTCCAAGACTCAAATATAAAACAAAGTACTATAGTAAAAACATGGGTTGTCTCCCATAAGCGCTTTTCTTTAACGCCTTTCAGCTAGGCGCAGAAAGTGCAAATCAAGTAACATCGAGTAGAAGCATCAACATCATAATTGTTCTAATAATAGAATCAAAAGGCAACTTCATTCTCTTTCTAGGGAAGTGTTCCATACCTTTCTTGAGAGGAAATTGATATTTAATATTACCTTCCCTCATATCAATAACAGCACCAACGGTTCGAAGAAAAGGTCTTCCCAACACAATAGGACAAGATGCATTGCATTCGATATCCAAGACAACAAAATCAACGGGGACAAGGTTATTGTTAACCGTAATATGCACATTATCAATCCTCCCAAAGGTTTCTTTTTAACATTATCGGCAAGATTAACATCCAAATAACAATTCTTCAATAGTGGCAAGTCAAGCATATCATAAATCTTTTTAGGCATAACAGAAATACTTGCACCAAGATCACATAAAGCATTACATTCAAAGTCATTGAATTTCATTTTAATGATGGGCTCCCAACCATCTTCTAACTTTCTAGGAATAGAAGTTTCAAGTTTTAGTTTCTCTTCTCTAGCTTTTATGAGAGCATTTGTAATATGTTTTGTAAAGGCTAAATTTATAACACTAGCATTAGGACTTTTAGCAAGTTTTTGTAAGAACTTTATAACTTGAGAGATGTGGCAATCATCAAAATTTAAATCATTATGAGCTACAGCAATGGGATCATTGTTCCCAAGGTTGAAAAAATTTATTGAGTTTTATCTGCGATTTCAATGAGTTTAGCAATTTCAGGCAGTTTTGTACGCTTTGCACTAGGAGTAGAAACATTGCCAACACCAATTATTACCATTGATAGTAGGAGGTGCAGCAACATGTGAAGAATTAGCATTACTAGTGGTGGTAATAGTCCAAACTTTAGCTACATTATTCTCTTTAGCTAGTTTTTCATTTTCTTCTCTATCCCACCTAGCACGCAATTCAGCCATTAATCTTATATTCTCATTAATTCTAACTTGGATGGCATTTGCTGTAGTAGTAATCTTATTATCAATATCATTATTAGGCATAACTTTCAATTTTAAAAGATTAACATCGAGAGGCAAGTCTATCAACTCTAGAAGCAATAGTATCAATTTTATCAAGCTTTTCCTCAACAGATTTGTTAAAAGCAGTTTGTGTACTAATAAATTCTTTAAGCATGGTTTCAAGACCAGGGGTACACTCCTATTATTGTTGTAAGAATTCCATAAGAATTACCATAACCATTACCATTAGCAGAAGGATATGGCCTATAGTTATTACCAGAGTTGTTCCTATAAGCATTGTTGTTGAAATTATTATTTTTAATGAAATTCACATCAACATTTTCTTCTTGAGCAACCAATGAAGCTAAAGGAACATTATTTGGATCAACATTAGATCTACCATTCACAAGCATAGACATAATCACATCAATCTTATCACTCAAGGAAGAGGTTTCTTCAACAGAATTTACCTTCTTACCTTGTGGAGCTCTTTCCGTGTGCCATTCAGAGTAATTTATCATCATATCATCAAGAAGTTTTGTAGCCGCCCCCAATGTGATGGACATAAAGGTACCTCCAGCAGCTGAATCCAATAAATTCCGCGAAGAAAAATTTAGTCCTGCATAGAAGGTTTGGATGATCATCCAAGTAGTCAGTCCATGGGTTGGGCAATTCTTTACCAAAGTTTTCATTCTCTCCCATGCTTGAGCAACATGTTCAGTATCTAATTGCTTAAAATTCATTATGCTACTTCTCAAAGATATAATTTTAGCGGGAGGATAATATCTACCAATAAAAGCATCCTTGCATTTAGTCCATGAATCAATACTATTCTTAGGCAAAGATAGCAACAATCTTTAGCTCTTCCTCTTAATGAGAAAGGAAACACTTTCAATTTAATAATATCACCATCTACATCTTTATACTTTTGCATTTCACAAAGTTCAACAAAATTATTAAGATGGGCGCATCATCAGAACTAACACAGAAAAATTGATCTCTCATAACCAAGTTCAGTAAAGCAGGTTTAATTTCAAAGAATTCTGTAGTAGCAGGTGGAGCAATAGGTGTGCATAGGAAATCATTATTATTTGCATTTGTGAAGTCACACAACTTAGTATTTTCAGGGGTATTCATTTTAGCAACAGTAGATAAAACAAACTAGATAAAGTAAATGCAAGTAACTAATTTTTTGTGTTTTTGATATAGATAGCAAGACAGTAAATAAAGTAAAACTAGCAACTAATTTTTTTGTGTTTTGATTTAGTGCAGCAAACAAAGTAGTAAATAAAATAAAGCAAGACAAAAACAAAGTAAAGAGATTGAGAAGTGGAGACTCCTTGCGGCGTGTCTTGATCTCCCGGCAACGGCAGGAAAACGGGCTTGATGCGCGTAGAATGTACAGTCCGTTGGGAACCCCAAGAGGAAGGTATGATGCGCACGTGGCAAGTTTTCCCTCAGAAAGAAACCAAGGTTTAATCGAACCGGGAGGAGCCAAGAAGCACGTTGAAGGTTGATGGTCGCGAAATGTGATGCGGCGCAACACCGGGGCGCCAACGTGGAACTGCACAACACAACCCAAGTACTTTGCCCCAATGAAGCAGTGAGTTGTCAATCTCACCAGCTTTTTGTAACAAAGGATTAAACGTATCCAGTGGAAGATGTTTGCAAAGAAAACGGTAAAACACAATTGCAGTAGATTGTATGCTATGTAAAGAATAGGACCGGGGTCCAGTTCACTAGAGGTGTCTCTCCCATAAGATAAAAGCATGTTGGGTGAACAAATTACAGTCGGGCAATTGACAAATAGAGAAAGGCATAACAATGCATATACATGATATGATAAATATAGTGAGATTTAATTGGGCATTACGACAAAGTACATAGACCGCCATCCAGCATCTATGCCTAAAAAGTCCACCTTCAGGTTATCACCCCATTCGGTATTAAGTTGCAAAGCAACGGACAATTGCATTAAGTATGGTGCGTAATGTAATCGACAACTACATCCTTAGACATAGAATCAATGTTTTATCCCTAGTGGCAACAGCACATCACAACCTTAGAACTTTATGTCACTGTCCCAGATGTCAATGAAGGCATGAACCCACTATCGAGCATAAATACTCCCTCTTGGAGTTAAGAGTAAAAACTTGGCCAGAGCCTCTACTAATAACGGAGAGCATGCAAGATCATAAACAACACATAAACAATAGATTGATAATCACCATAATCATAGTACTCTCTATCCATCGGATCCCGACAAACACAACATATAGAATTAGGATAGATGATCTTGATCATGTTAGGCAGCTCACAAGATCCAATGAAGCACAACAAGGAGAAGACGACCATCTAGCTTGCTATGGACCCATGGTCCGGGGGTGAACTACTCACTCATCACTGGAGAGGCGATCATGGCGGTGTAGAGTCTCGGAGATGAATCCCCTCTCCGCAGGGTGCCGGAGGATCTCCTGAATCCCCAGAGATGGGATTCGCGGCGTCTCGGAAGGTTTTCGTATCGTGGCTCGCTGCGGGGTTTCGCGACGGAGACTTTAAGTAGGCGGAAGGTCAACGCGGGGGACGAGGTGCCCGGGGGTAGGGCCGCGCGGCCGGGGCACAGGGCCGCGCCGCTGTCCCTGGCTGCCTCGGCCCCACTTAGATTATCTCTTCGGTCTTACGGAAGCCGTGCAAAAATAGGACCTGGGCGAAAGTTTCGTCCAATTCCGAGAATATTTCCTTACTAGGATTTAAAACCAAAAGCAGGCAACAGCTGGCTCTTGACATCTTGTTAATAGGTTAGTTCCGAGAAAATGCATAAATATGACATATAATGTGCATAAAACATGTAGGTATCATCAATAAAGTAGCATGGAACATAAGAAATTATCGATACGTTGGAGACGTGTCAGCATCCCCAAACTTAGTTCTGCTCGTCCCGAGCAGGTAAAACGATAACAAAGATAATTTCTGAAGTGACATGCCATCATAATCTTGATCATACTATTTGTAAACATATGTAATGAATGCAGCGATCAAAACAAAGGTAATGACATGAGTAAACAAGTGAATCATATAGCAAAGACTTTTCATGAATAGTACTTCAAGACAAGCATCAATAAGTCTTGCATAGAAGTTAACTCATAAAGCAATAAATCAAAGTAAAGGTGTTGAAGCAACACAAAGGAAGATTAAGCGGTTGCTTTCAACTTATAACATGTATATCTCATGGATATTGTCAACATAAAGTAATATAACAAGTGCAATATGCAAGTATGTAGGAATCAATGCACAGTTCACACAAGTGTTTGCTTCTTAAGGTGGAGGGAGATAGGTAAACTGACTCAACAATAAAAGTAAAAGAATGGTCCTTCAAGAGGAAAGCATCGATTGCTGTATTTGTGCTAGAGCTTTTATTTTGGAAACATGAAACAATTTTGTCAACGGTAGTAATAAAGCATATGAGTTATGTAAATTATATCTTACAAGTTGCAAGCCTCATGCATAGTATACTAATAGTGTCCGCACCTCGTCCTACTTAGCTTGGACTACCGGATCTTTGCATGCCATGTTTCAACCAAGTGTCACAAGGGGGTACCTCCATGCCGCCTGTACAAAGGTCTAAGGAGAAAGCTCGCATTTTGGATTTCTCAACTTAGACATCCATACCGGGACAACATGGACAACAGATAATGGACTCCTCTTAAATGCATAAGCATGTAGCAACAATTATTATTCTCATATGAGATTGAGGATATATGTCCAAAACTGAAACTTCAACCATGATTCATGGCTTTAGTTAGCGGCCCAATGTTCTTCTCTAACAATTTTGCATGCTCCAACCACTAAAATGATAGATCCTTCAGACAAGACGGACATGCATAGCAACTCACATGATATTCAACAAAGAATAGTGTTCCCCAGAAGCATGGTTATCGCACAACAAGCAACTTAATAAAAGATAAAGTGCATAAGTACATATTCAATACTACGATAGTTTTAAGGCTATTTTGTCCCATGAGCTATATATTGCAAAGGTGAATGATGGAATTTTAAAGGTAGCACTCAAGCAATTTACTTTGGAATGGCGGAGAAATACCATGTAGTAGGTAGGTATGGTGGACACAAATGGCATAGTAGTTGGCTCAAGGATTTTGGATGCATGAAAAGTATTCCCTCTCGATACAAGGTTTAGGCTAGCAAGGTTATTTGAAGCAAACTCAAGGATGAACAGGTGCAGCAAAACTCACATAAAAGACATATTGTAAACATTATAAGACTCTACACCGTCTTCCTTGTTGTTCAAAACTCAATACTAGAAATTATCTAGACCTTAGAGAAACCAAATATGCAAATCAAATTTTAGCAAGCTCTATGTATTTCTTCATTAATGGGTGCAAAGCATATGATGCAAGAGCTTAAACATGAGCACAACAATTGCCAAGTATCACATTATCCAAGACATTTTAGAATTACTACATGTAGCATTTTCCAATTCCAACCATATAACAATTTAACGAAGAAGAAACTTAGCCTTGAACATTATGAGTAAAGCCTAAGGACACATGTGTCCATATGCAACAGCGGAGCGTGTCTCTCTCCCACAAAGTGAATGCTAGGATCCATTTTATTCAAACAAAAACAAAAACAAAAACAAACCGACGCTCCAAGTAAAGAACACAAGATGTGATTGAATAAAAATATAGTTTCGGGGGAGGACCTGATGATGTTGTCGATGAAGAAGGGGATGCCTTGGGCATCCCCAGCTTAGATTGAGTCTTCTTAGAATATGCAGGGGTGAACCACGGTGGCATCCCCAAGCTTAGAGCTTTCACTCCTCTTGATCATAGTATATCATTCTCCTCTCTTGACCCTGAAAACTTCCTTCACCAAACTTCAAGCAAACTCATTAGAGGGTTAGTGCACAATTAATAATTCATATGTTCAGAGATGACACAATCATTATTTTCACTTCTGGACATTGCATAATGCTACTGGACATTAATGGATCAAAGAAATAAATCCAACATAGCAAAAGAGGCAATGCGAAATAAAGGCAGAATCTGTCAAAAAGAGAACAGTCCGTAAAGACGAATTTAAAGCTGGCAAGACTTGCTCAAATGGAAAAACTCAAAACTAATGAAAGTTGCGTACATATCTGAGGATCACGCTCGTAAATTGGCAGATTTTTCGAATTTTCTACAGAGAACTGTGCCCAGATTCGTGACAGACAGCAATGCTGTTTCTGAGCGATCCTAAATATAACATCAACTTTGACATAGAAACTTTACTTGGCACAAAAACATGATAAGGAGAGGTTGCTACAGTAGTAAAAACTTCCAAGACTCAACAAAACAAAAAATTGCTGTAGGTAAAAACATGGGTTGTCTCCCATAAGCGCTTTTCTCGCCTTTAAGCGCAGAAAGTGCAAATCAAGTAACATCGAGAGTAGAATCAACATCATAACTTGTTCTAATAATAGAATCAAAATTCATTCTCTTTCTAGGGAAGTGTTCCATACCTTTCTTGAGAGGAAATTGATATTTAATATTACCTTCCCTCATATCAATAACAGCACCAACAGTTCGAAGAAAAGGTCTTCCCAACACAATAGGACAAGATGCATTGCATTCGATATCCAAGACAACAAAATCAACGGGGACAAGGTTATTGTTAACCGTAATATGCACATTATCAATCCTCCCCAAAGGTTTCTTTTTAACATTATCGGCAAGATTAACATCCAAATAACAATTCTTCAATGGTGGCAAGTCAAGCATATCATAAATCTTTTTAGGCATAACAGAAATACTTGCACCAAGATCACATAAAGCATTACATTCAAAGTCATTGAATTTTATTTTAATGATGGGCTCCCAACCATCTTCTAACTTTCTAGGAATAGAAGTTTCAAGTTTTAGTTTCTCTTCTCTAGCTTTTATGAAACATTTGTAATATGTTTTGTAAGGCTAAATTTATAGCACTAGCATTGGACTTTTAGCAAGTTTTTGTAGAACTTTATAACTTGAGAGATGTGGCAATCATCAATCTAAATCATTATGAGCTGCAGGAAATGGGATCATTGTTCCCAAGGTTGGAAAAAATTTCATCAGTTTTATCACAAGCAGTTTAGCAGTTTTAGCAATTTCAGGTAGTTTTGTTCGCTTTGCACTAGGAGTAGAAACATTGCCAACACCAATTATATTACCATTGATGGTAGGAGGTGCGGCAACATGTGGAGAATTAGCATTACTAGTGGTGGTAATGATTAAACAGCTACATTATTCTCTTTAGCTAGTTTTCATTTTCTTCTCTATCCCACCTATCATGCAATTTAGCCATTAATCTTATATTCTCATTAGTTCTAACTTGATGGCATTTGCTGTATTAGTAATCTTATTATCAATATCATTATTAGGCATAGCTTTCAATTTAAGAAATTCAACATCAAGTCTATCAACTCTAGAAGTAATAGTATCAATTTTATCAAGCTTTTCCTCTACAGATTTGTTAAGTTTGTTTACTAATAAATTCTTTAAGCATGGCTTCAAGATTCAGAGGGTACATTCCTATTATTGTTGTAAATTCCCATAAGAATTACCATAACCATTACCAGTAGCAAAAGGATATGGCCTATAGTTATTACAAGAGTTCCTAAAAGCATTGTTGTTGAAATTATTATTTTTAATGAAATTCACATCAACATTTTCTTCTTGAGCAACCAATGAAGCTAAAGAAACATTATTTGGATCTACATTAGATCTACCATTCACAAACATAGACATAATCACATCAATCTTATCACTCAGGGAAGAGGTTTCTTCAAGAGAATTTACCTTCTTACCTTGTGGAGCTCTTCCCGTGTGCCATTCAGAGTAATTTCATCATCATATCATCAAGAAGTTTAGTAGCCGCCCCCAATGTGATGGACATAAAATTTACCTCAAAATGGCTTAGATCAATAAATTCCGCGAAGAAAAATTTAGTTCTGCATAGAAGGTTTGGATGATCATCCAAGTAGTCAGTCCATGGGTTGGGCAATTCTTTACCAAAGTTTTCATTCTCTCCCATGCTTGAGCAACATATTCAGTATCTAATTGCTTAAAATTCATTATGCTACTTCTCAAAGATATAATTTTAGCGGGAGGATAATATCTACCAATAAAAGCATCCTTGCATTTAGTCATGAATCAATACTATTCTTAGGCAAAGATAGCAACCAATCTTTAGCTCTTCCTCTTAATGAGAAAGGAAACACTTTCAATTTAATAATATCACCATCTACATCTTTATACTTTTGCATTTCAAAAGTTCAGCAAAATTATTGAGATGGGCAGTAGCATCATCTAGCACCAAAAAATTGATCTCTCATGACAAGATTTAATAAAGCAGGTTTAATTTCAAAGTATTCTTGTAGTGGCAGGTGGAGCAATAGGTGTGCATGGGAAATCATTTATTTGTGTTTGTGAAGTCACACAGCTTAGTATTTTCAGGGGTATTCATTTTAGCAACGGTAAATAAAACAAGCTAGATAAAGTAAATGCAAGTAACTAATTTTTTTGTGTTTTCGATATAGAGAGCAAGACAGTAATAAAGTAAAACTAGCAACTAATTTTTTTGTATTTTGATTTAGTGCAGCAAACAAAGTATTAAATAAAATAAAGCAAGACAAAAACAAAGTAAAGAGATTGAGAAGTGGAACTCCCCTTGCGGCGTGTCTTGATCTCCCGACCAGTGCTGAGAAAGCAGGAGCTTGATCTTGGCGTGATGTACACGTCGTTGGGAACCCCAGAGGGAGGTAGCAGTCGCCACCAGTGAGATTTCCCTCAGAAAAAACAAGGTTTAATCGAACCGGGAGGAAACAAGCACGTTGAAGGTTGATGGTCGCGAAATGTGATCCGGCGCAACACCAGGGATTCTAGCAACGTGGAACCTGCACAACACATTCAAAGTACTTTGCCCCAACGAATCAGTGAGGTTGTCAATCTCACCCGCTTGCTGTAACAAATAAACGTATCGAATGGAAGATGTTTGCAAAGAAAATAATAAAACACAATTGCAGTAGATTTTTATGCTATGTAAAGAATAGGACAGGGGTCCACAGTTCACTAGGGTGTCTCTCCCATAAGATAGAAGCATGTTGGGTGAGACAGGTACGATTGGACAGTCTAGCCAAATAGAAGGCATATGTTTATATACACGATATGATAAATATAATTGAGATTTAATTATGGGCATTACGACAAAGGCCTGGGCATATGGCATACATGCCTAAAGTCCACCTTGAGGTTATCGTCGAACCCCATTAGGTATTAAGTTGCTAAGAGACAGACAATTGCAGTAATTAAATGTAGTGCGTAATGTAATCGACAACTACATCCTTAGACATAGAATCAATGTTTCCATCTAATTAGCAGCACATCCACAACCAGAGACTTTTGTCTTGTCCCAGTTTGTGGAAGGCATGAACCATATCAGACATAAATACTCCCTCTTGATTAAAAGTACAAACTTGGCCAGAGCCTCTACTAATAGCAGGCATGCAAGATCATAAACAACACATAAACAATAGATGATAATCACCATAACATAGTATTCTCTATCCATCGGATCCCGACAGACACAACATATAGAATTACATATAGATGATCTTGATCATGTTAGGCAGCTCACAAGATCCAGCAATGAAGCACAACAAGGAGAAGACAACCATCTAGCTATTTGCTATGGACCCATGGTCAGTCGGAACTACTCACTCGTATCACTCGGGAGGGCCGATCATGGCGATGAAGAGTCCTCAGGGAGATGAATCCCCTCTCGCCAGTGCGGAGCGTCTCTGAATCCCCGAGATGGGATTACGCGGCGGCGTCTCGAGTTTTCCTTGTGTGGCTCTCAGTCTTTGGGGGTTTCGCGACGGAAACTTTAGTAAGCGGAAGGGGAGCAACGCGGGGGCCACCACCCGAGGTGCCCGGGGGTAGAACCGCGCGGCCGGGCAGGCCGCGCCGCCTAGCCCACTGGCTGCCTCGTGGCCCCATAGGTTATCTCTTGGGTCTTAGACTTCGTTGCAAAAATAGGACCACTGGCGGTTTCCCTCGTCCAATTAAGAAATATTTTCTTACTGAGGATTTCTGAAACCAAAAACAGCTGAAAATGCAAATGGCTCTTCGGCATCTTGTTAATAGGTTAGTTCCAGAAAATTCATAAATATGACAAATGTGCATAAAACATGTAGGTATAATCAATAAAGTAGCATGGAACATAAGAGAGTATGATACGTTGGAGCGTATCGGCACCCCATGAGAGCAGCTCCTGACCTTGAACGTCCCAGCGCCAGCTTCCGACTCACGAAGCCGGAGCCAGCGGCAGGCCTCCGCCAAGCCAGACCATCAAGCCCCCTCCAACTGGAGAAGCTCAAGGAAAGCGGAGCGGGGAACCGTTGAAGATGCTTGCGACGCGAACCGCTGGCACAAGCGCCCCATCATCCCTGGCGCCCCGTAAGTTTCCTATGGCACGTATTTACTTTGATGCAATTGTTCCTTATGCGATCTTCTTTTATCTGTTCGCAGAACTCCGACTACCGCTGCTACTCGGACCACCAGCCAAGAGCCCATTACAAAATATATGAAAAAGTCTCAGGCTGTTGGTCTACAACTCGACTCATGGCGCCCCACCGCCTCCACCATCTCCTCTCAGGCGGAGACAATCTCCCCCTCCTGCATAAACCTCCACCGAGTAATTCCACAGTGTGAAGGTGGGGCGGAGAGGATCACAAAGCCAAGAACCCTGCAGGAAAGAAACGAGAAATTCAAGGCCAGGGAGGCTGAAGTTACTTCCTCAGGAAGGTCGGAGCCGGTCTTTGGCGGCGATACGTCGTTTTCAGAAAAACTTTGGGAGTCCGGCTGATCTCACTTCCACCCCCCAAGGCATATGCTACCAAATTTTTCAACAAGCTCGACTGAGACGGAGAAGTGGGAACTTGAACAAGACCTGCTCAACGCCATGCTTGAACAACGCCTGGGGGAAACCGGATGCCGCGACGTCGGAGATCCAAGAGTTTAAGAAGGACGTCGGCCAGTTCTTCAACTCATCTGCAAACAAAAGGTACTTCCAGTAGCTAAAGCATGTAGCGAAACTAGACATAGTTATCGCTTAGATACTTTAGAGTGAAAAACACTTTTGGAAGATTTTTTTTAAATTGTATGGCTAAGCCCATGCATGATGTCGGAAGGATTGACAATGATGTACTTGGAACCCCACTATTTGTAGAGCGGAATTTTACTCTCGATCGTTTTTACGGGGAACGTAGTGACACTGTGAAATTTGCACAAGAACATTGCCCTGCAGCGCCGCGTTACCTTGGTCAAGCGGAAAATATCCGGACCCTTAAGGATGAAAATGCAGAACTGAACAAACAGCTGGCGCTCAAGGTTGGTTTCCGCCCTTTCTTGTTATTAATTCACGTTCCGACTTTGAACTGTATTTGACTTGAATCCTTATAGGCGCATCTTCTTCCCTGGCTACGACCTCCTCCGAACTTGAGAACCTGCGCTCCTCATACCAAGAGTTGGAGACGAAACTGATGGAGGCGGAGCAAAAGAAGGAGCAGGCTGAAAAGCAATTGGCGGAGAAAAACTCCGAAGGCTCATCGGGAGAAGGCGAATTCTGGTAAGCGCAATGCGTCGCGAGACCATCAAGAAGGCAGCAAAAGAACTCCAACGGACTCGGAAATTCCTTGGAAACCGCGGAGCATCATTGGGACTTGCTGGCCGAAAATGGGTACTTATACTCGGAGTTTCGTATCTTGATGTATAATTTCTTGTGCTCAACTTGAATGTTTATTCTTGTATTTTTGTGCAGAGCCGCTTGGATACTCTGAAAGACGTCGGAATAAATTTCCCCGGGACGATGTTCTTTCTCTCGCTGGCGATGATTGCAAGGATCTTATCTCCGCCTCACGGAAGATATGCCACAACTTGTCGTTGAAGAAGAGCCGCACCTGCGGTCTGCGCAAACTGGTCAAGAAAATGGACATTCTTCCGGAGCTGGTGACGGATCTGCAAGCTTCATCAGCCCGAGGCGTGGCTGCCATGACTTTGACTATGTGCTTGGCGCATAACCCGGAGATGGATCTCGACCGGGTAACTACTGGTGTTCCTCCGATAGCAGATGTCGGTTGCTGCTGGATGCAGTGAGTGGCTATGACACCCGCATCGCGCGGAGGATCCGTCATGAAGAATTCTACGACAAGGTGGTTCTCCCAGCGGACGACCCCTTGAAGCTGAACTTCAAAAAGAGCGTGACGCGGAAGCCCGACCTGCGTCCGGAACTCAGTTTACCTGGACCAGCTCCAAGGATGCTTTCACCAAGAGGAACCCAAGTCCCGGCGCTACAACTTCGAAGAAAGAAGAAGAGAGTAGAGGAGGTATGATCGTCTCGGCCCCGAGACGCCAAGGGAAGATCCGAGAGGCAATGCTTCTCCGTCCAAGGCGAAGTGAAAACTTTTATGTCCTGCGGGAGAAAATAATGCATCATTTTGGCCCCAGAAGGGGTTGTAATATAACTTAAATTCTTAAGTAGTTAGGAACGAAACAAGCATGCATGCGTGGGGCGGAAAATACTTATCCTGCTATCCGTTTTAAGATTATTTGCATGTGTTGTTTCTTGAAAGCAAGTGCTGGTTTTATAATTTCCGGCTTGCCCACTTGACCTTCACGAGCCGGAAAACCCGTGCCGGAAACGCTCGCCAGCGGCGACGAAGCCCAATGGCAATCCGTCAATAACCGCGAAAACAAGCCCCCAGCCCGCTACCAGGAATCCATGGGTTTGCAACAGAAAAAATTTCCGCCAGAAAACTTAAACTTACGTCCTAAGGGACGATTTTGAAAATCACAACTTTCATACACGCCTAGGCGGAAAGATCCAGCTCTGCGGTTTTAGTCGGAAAAACATACACGATCCAGAAATGAAAAATTAAAGGAGGTAAAAGACTCTAAGAGTGAACCAAAAGCTTTATTTCATTGATCATGTATCATAGATATTACAAGGTATGTAATGCGTAAAGCGCTAAGTGTGGAAAGGACGTAGCTGTGCTATGTTCCAGGGACGATCTGTTTCATCATATATGTCACCCGGATCTTCTCGTTTTCGTTTCCGGTGCCAGTTGGCAGGTCTATCCTTTAATTCCCGGAAATCAACGAGATAGTAGGATCCGTTGTGTAGTACTTTGCTGATGACAAAAGGTCCTTCCCATGGAGATTGCAACTTGTGATCTTTCACCTGGCGAAGGCGGAGGACTAAGTCTCCGACCATGAACGAGCGGTTCCGAACTCGACGGCTATGGTCGGAGCTTCTGCTGATAAATGGTGGAGCGTTGGTCGAAATTCCGAGCTTCTTCGATCAGGTCCACAGATAGCTGTCGAGCCTCGTCAGCAGTTTCTTCATTGTAGGCGGAAACTCGCGGTGAATCATGGATGATGTCAGTGGGGAGCACAGCTTCGGATCCGTATACCAGGAAGAAAGGAGTAAATCCTGTTGACCTGTTAGGGGTAGTTCGTAAACTCCACAGAACAGAGTCAGCTCATCAGCCCAAGCTCCGGCTGCGCGGCGCAGCGGTTCTTCAGGCGAGGTTTAATTCCGGCTAGTATAAGGCCATTGGCTCGTTCGACCTGACCGTTAGATTGTGGATGGGCCACAGATGCAAGGTCAAGCCGGATCCCAACTTCATCGCAGTAATCCTTGAGTTCTCCCTGCGCAAAGTTTGTGCCATTATCTGTGATTATGCTGTGTGGGATGCCGAATCTCGTCACGAGGCTGCATACAAATTTTAGTGCCGTAGCACCATCGGCTTTTCTCACTGGCTTTGCCTCGATCCACTTACTGAACTTGTCAATAGCGACCAGGAGGTATTCATGACCACCAGGAGATGATTTCTTTAACTTACCAACCATATCGAGCCCCCAGACCGCGAACGGCCAGGTGATAGGGATGGTCCTCAGCTCTTGGGCTGGAGCGTTTGGTTGAGTAGCGTAGTACTGACAACCTCGGCAAGTTTTCACCAGCTTCTCAGCATCTTCTTTAGCTGTTAACCAGTAAAATCCTAACCGAAAAGCTTTTGCAACGAGGGACCTGGGGGCGGCATGATGCCCGCAATCCCCTGCATGGATCTCTCTGAGGATTTCAATGCCATCTTGACTAGAGACGCATTTGAGAAATACCCCGTTTGCACTTCGTTTGTAGAGCTGTCCATCAACAATTGTGTAGGATCTTGCTCGCTGATGATCTGTCGTGCGTGGACCTCGTCCTCCGGCAACTTTCGATCAATGAGGTAATCCAGAACGGCTGAGTCCAGGCCGGAATGATTGCCATCACTTCCTTAGCCGGAGAAACTGTGATAAGGGGTGGCCCGATCTTCTCAGTAAGCAACGGTGGTGATGATGATCACGGATGATGGCAGCGGAGATACACGACGATGAAGTGGATGATAACTTGTATGACGCAACGAGATCTCTCGATTGGTCCCTGTCGCCAATGCAACAGCTCTCAACCCTGCAAGATATTCGCAACTCCACACACTTGCGCACGTAGCCGCCGACCACGAAGCGGTAAGTTGCAACCGTCTAATTCCCAATGGAACAGCAGATCACACAAGACTTAAACAGGATCTACACAATATTCAAGCAATATGGTGTAGGGAATTCAATAGTTTTGCAGAGCAAACAACTAAGAACTAGGGTTTATCTTAAACGTGGTCTAAAGCAGCTAGGGGGCGTCGGGCACTTATATAGGCGTCCGGGACGAGTTCTGGTCGAAAAGATACAAAAATAACCGACCCAGAATAGATCTGGTCGAGACAGACTCGGACGCGTCCGGTCTGGATCCGGTCGACCGGGCTGTGGACCGGCTTGTCCGGTTGGGCGTCAAGGCTGTGAACCGGATGGTCCCGTCTGTGGTCCGGTCAACGGGCTGATGATGGAACTGCGAAGTTTCCGGTTTTCGTCCGGTACGAGGGGCTTCGTCCGGTCGTCGTCCGGTTAGCGGCCGGTCGACCGGGCCAGGGACCGGGCTGGCCGGTCTGGGGGCCGGTCTGACCGGGTTCTGGACCGGCCTGGACTTCTTCTTCTCCTCTCGCGCATGCCTCCCGCTCCTCCCTCGCGCGTCCATGAGATATCTTCATGTCCAGCTCCATGTCCAGCTTCACGGCCATCTTGACGTCCGTCTTCATGTCCAGCTGCTCCTCTCCTCGTGCGATGCTCGTCTCCTCTTGATACCTGATGATACATAAGTAATAGGACTTAGGCAGTATAAAGTTCTCATCAATCAAAGCATCGTTTAGGAACAAGTTCACCTGTTGTTTAAGTAGCTTCGCACGAGCTCGTGTCATTGGTCCAATCCTGACTTCATTGGACTTGAGCTTCACAGCAGGTTCATCTTCAGTTGGTAGGGATGTCCTCATCATCTCCCCCCCTTCAAAAGGCGTCGACCCCGACGCTCCAAGGTCTTCTCCGTCATATGGTGTCAAATCAGCAACATTGAAAGAATTACTGACACCAAACTCATCCTCTGGAAGATCTATCGAGTATGCATTATCATTGATCTTGGCAAGCACTTTGTAAGGACCATCACCACGAGGCTTCAACTTAGACTTCCTCAGCTTTGGGAACCTATCCTTGCGAAAATGTACCCAGACCAAATCACCAGGCTTGAACAACATCTCCTTGCGCTTCTTATTCATCCTTGCAGCATTGCTCTTGCCTTTCTTCTCAATCAACTCTTTAGTCTTCTCATGAATCTTCTTCACATAATCTGCCCTCTTTGATGCCTCCATATTAACTCTCTCATGTATGGGCAAAGGCAACAAGTCAAGTGGAGTAATGGGTTTGAAACCATACACCACCTCAAAAGGACATAGCTCCGTGGTAGAATGTACCGCCCTGTTGTAAGCAAACTCCACATGCGGCAAACACTCTTCCCACTCCTTCAAGTTCTTCTTGATCATGGATCTCAACAGTTGTGACAATGTTCTATTCACCACTTCAGTTTGACCATCAGTTTGGGGATGACAAGTAGTGCTGAACAGCAGCTTCGTCCCCAGCTTTCTCCAAAGCGTCTTCCAGAAGTAGCTCATAAACTTGACGTCACGATCAGAAACAATAGTCTTCGGGACTCC
Source organism: Lolium multiflorum (assembly GCA_030979885.1). NCBI lineage: Eukaryota > Viridiplantae > Streptophyta > Magnoliopsida > Poales > Poaceae > Lolium > Lolium multiflorum. The sequence continues at coordinate 97,190,267 of CM061749.1, forward strand.
ATGTAGACGTACAATCTCCCTGAAAAACAGGTTAGCAATATGCGACGCATCGTCGCTCTTGTGGCAGGCAATAAAGTGGGACATCTTAGAGAATCTATCCACTACCACAAATATAGAATCATGGCCTCTCTTAGTACGCGGCAAACCCAACACAAAATCCATACTAATATCCTCCCATGGTGTAGTAGGTGCCGGTAAAGGAGTATACAAACCGTGAGGCTTCAGCTTGGACTTGGACTTGTTGCAAGTAATGCATCTCCTCACATATCTATCCACGTCCCGCCTCATCTTTGGCCAATAAAAGTGGTCAGCTAGCATGAGTAGCGTCTTCTCACGCCCAAAGTGACCCATCAAACCTCCAACATGTGATTCCTGCAATAAGAGCAAACGCACAGACGATTCTGGAACACATAGTTTGTTAGCCTAAACAAGAACCCATCATGTATGTGATATTTTTCCCATGCTTTACCAAGAGCACATAAGCGATATGGTTCAGCAAAATCATGATCAGTGGCATACAAATCACATAGTATCTCTAAACCAGGAATTTTAACATCAAGTTGAGTTAATAGCATATTCTTCCTAGATAGAGCATCAGCAACAATATTATCTTTTCCCTTCTTATGCTTAATAATGTATGGAAAAGACTCAATGAACTCAACCCACTTAGCTAGACGCTTATGCAAAGTAGATTGGGCTTTCAGGTATTTCAAAGCTTCATGATCAGAATGTATGATAAATTCTTTTGGCCACAAGTAATGTTGCCAAACCTCAAGAACTCTAATTAAAGCATACAATTCTTTATCATATATAGGATAGTTCAACTTAGCACCAGAAAGTTTCTCAGAAAAATATGCAATTGGGCGACCCTCTTGCATCAACACACCACCAATTCCAATACCACTAGCATCACATTCAATCTCAAATTGCTTATTGAAATCAGGAAGTGCAAGCAACGGTGCAGAAGTTAACAATCTCTTAAGTTCATCAAAAGCATGATCTTGGGCTGCGCCCCACTCAAAGACAACACCCTTTTTAGTTAAATCATTCAAAGGTGCAGCAATAGTACTAAAGTTGGGCACAAATCTTCTATAAAACCCAGCTAGACCATGAAAACTTCTTACTTGACTCACATTCATGGGAGTAGGCCAATTTTGAATAGCTTCAATTTTAGACACATCTACTTCTACTCCATGCTTAGAGACAACATAACCTAGAAATATGACCTTATCTTTGCAAAATGTGCACTTCTCAAGATTACCATAGAGTTGATTATCACGCAACACTTGCAAAACATGTCGAATATGTATAGTATGATCAGATTCATTGCGGCTGTAGATTAATATGTCATCAAAATACACAACCACAAATTTGCCAATAAAGTCACGCAAAACATGGTTCATCAGTCTCATGAAAGTGCTAGGTGCATTAGTCAAACCAAAAGGCATTACTAACCACTCATATAAACCAAATTTTGTTTTAAAGGCTGGTTTTCCACTCATCCCCTTCTTTCATCCTAATTTGATGATAGCCACTACGCAAATCAATTTTAGAGAACACAGCAGCACCACTCAATTCATCTCAGATCCTCTAAACGGGGAATAGGATGACGATATCGAATAGTAATGTTGTTTATAGCTCTACAATCTACGCACATACGCCAAGTACCATCTTTCTTAGGAACTAGAATAACAGGAACAGCACAAGGACTAAGGCTTATGCGAATATAACCTTTGTCGAGTAGCGCTTGTACTTGCTTCTGTATCTCCTTCGTCTCTTCGGGATTAGTGCGATATGGCGCCCTATTGGGCAGCGATGCTCCGGGAATCAAGTCAATTTGATGCTCAATACCTCGCAATGGTGGTAGTCCTGCGGGTACCTCCTCCGGAAACACGTCGCCGAATTCCTGCAAAACATTAGAAACACCAAGAGGAAGAGGGGTCATGTCGTTAGAAACCAAAACCGTACCCCTGTACAAAAGCACAAGAGGCATGGCCGTAGGATCCTCACTAAATTCTCTCATGTCTTCTTTGGTGGCTAATGAGACTAAGGAATTCACTCTCTCACTTTTCGTTATATCACTCACGACATTACAATTCTCTCGCCTATCTAGAGGTGCATCCTCCAAATTCACTTCGATCTTCTGACGAGACTCATTGACAATTTGTTGTGGTGACATAGGCTGTAAGTTAATTTTCTTGCCCTTGTACTCCAAGTGATATGTATTGGCACGGCCATTGTGTTGCAAGAACGGTCATAGAGCCAAGGCCGACCCAATAAGAGGTGACAAACCGTCATAGGAACCACATCAAAGTCAATGCAATCCTTATACGGTCCAATCGCAAACTCAACACGCACCATGTGGTTTACCTTCATCTCACCATTGTCGCTCAACCACTGAATATAATATGGATGCGGGTGCGGTAGATACTTCAACTTCAGCTTGGTACATAACTCCTTGCTTGCTAAATTGCGGCAACTCCCGCCATCAATAATGACCTTGCAAGCCTTGTCAGGACCAACTAAAGCTTTGGTTTGGAACAAATTGCAGCGCTGAGTAGATGCACTAGGCAACACATTAAGAGCACGCTGCGACACAACAATGGTGCGAGCATCAGAAGGATATGCATCTTCACCATCAGTGTCATAGTCATCATTGTCTGGAGCATTTGGATCAACATCATCTCCAGTCTCATACTCATTGTCCTCATTGATAAACATGACTTTGCGGTTAGGACAATCTCTCTTGAAGTGACCCTTGCCACCACATGTATGGCAAAGCATATCACGGTTGCGCGTTGTAGACGCACCAGAACCACTCGTACTTGCAGCAGATTCGGACTTCTTTGCATTAGATACATTGGAGACCGGTTTGCTAGGCGGAGTAGAGTAAGGAGCGGAGCGCGTCGAAGGCGCCGGCGCTGTAGAGGGCGCGCGGGGTGTAAAACGCCCAGCTCCCGTAGCACGTCCTTTAACCTTTGCTTCTTCAGCCAACTGTGATTCAGCTTCTCTTGCATGATGTAACAATTGATTCATATTGGTGTAGGTGTAATGACGAACAATGCCTTTAACATCATACTTCAGTCCATTCAGAAAACGCTGCATTGTCATCTCTAGAGACTCACGGACACGACCACGCTGCATAAGCATCTCCATCTCCATGTAGTACTCATCAACAGTCTTCACACCTTGCCTCAATAGTGTTAGCTTATCAAATATGTTCCGCATGTAATTTGTAGGCACAAAACGAGAAGTCATTGCCTCTTTCATAGCACGCCATGTACGGATAGGTTGTGCACCATCTTCATCGAGGTTACGAATCAAAGAATCCCACCAACGCAATGCATAACCATCAAATTCAGAAGACGCAAGCTTGATCTTCCTATCTTCAGAGTAGTGTGGATGTAGGCTCCATAATTTCTCAATCTTGAGCTCCCAAGTGAGGTATTCTTCAACATCAGCTCCTCCTTCAAACTTGGGTATGGAAAACTTAGGCTTACCCAATCCATCTTCTTCATCTTGTCCACGACCATTGCGGCCAAGTGGAACCCAGCCACGAGGACGATGACCACGAGGCGCACCACGAGCATTGTGTGCGTCATCTTCAAGCTCAGGATCGTCATCATCTTCTTGTTGTTGTTGTTGTAGTACAGTCAAGTTCTCAATAGCGAGACGCATATCCGCAATATTGCGCTGTATATCCGTCATTTGATCAGACAATCCAGTGACGGTGACATTAGTAGCATCCAGCGTTTGTTTGATCTCATCAACTGTACTCTTAAGCTCATCATCGTTAGTGCGGAATTCACGTCGCATCTCATTACGAAGAGCTTCATACTCCCTCCATGTGATGATATCTGCCGAATTCTTGTTCTCCTGGTTAACAATCTTATTATCACTAGCAGACATGATTAGTAGGTTAGTGCACTAAATCAAAAATATATGGTGGTACTCTCACAACTCACTCAAAACTGATAAGAAAAGGAAATCTTACCGTTCCAAAGTAAATTAGTGTTGCTTACCACTTGTAGTAACAACTAGTGCACGGATGTAGCGAAGCGAATATCAAGGGTATAAGAACAATCACACGACAAAGCAGGATATATGTGGGGCTGTAGGTAGGCTACCTATTTGCACCAATAACAAGCTCTAGCGCTGACCGTAGACAACCAAAGATACTCACACAAGGCGATATAATGGGGCAATGCAACTATATGGAGGAAAGGTTGCAATGCACAAGAGAGACGCTAGCTCAACGAGACAGGCACAAGATTGCTCAACTACGGATGCAGTAAAGAAAACTTAGGCCTTTCACTTGATTTCAACTAGCACGACACTGTTCTTTTTGGATTTTTCTTTGTATAACACACGCAGCTATGTAGCTCTTTTTGCTTCTTTTCTATTTTTTTTGATTTTATGACTCAACTCCTTGATAACACGGCCAACAAGATATGCAAAGCACCAAAACCCTAATGAGCAGCCTGTCGAGCGGTAAAACTAGTCTCTTCTGGGGAAGTTCCTAGTCACGTATATCGATAGGCTGTGTCTATGGTTGGGAACAAGCACACTGTACGCTATGTGGACTCGGAGTGACAAAACTGACACAATATGATAAACTAGATGATAGAGTAAACACAAACCCTAACAATTCTACTAGAAGAAAGATAAAAGATACGCAAAAACAACTACGAAAAGCAACTAAAACTCGAAATTAGTGCAATCTAAGGCTATGGCAAACCCTAACCCTAACTTTTTATGGCTTTTTCTGTATAGGAAACACTCACAACTCAACTATGGGGTGGATTGTGGATGGCTTACCGAGGAAAACTGGAAATCTGATACCAAGATGATAAGGGGTGGCCCGATCTTCTCAGTAAGCAACGGTGGTGATGATGATCACGGGATGATGGCAGCGGAGATACACGACGATGAAGTGGATGATAACTTGTATGACGCAACGAGATCTCTCGATTGGTCCCTGTCGCCAGATGCAACAGCTCTCAACCCTGCAAGATATTCGCAACTCCACACACTTGCGCACGTAGCCGCCGACCACGAAGCGGTAAGTTGCAACCGTCTAATTCCCAATGGAACAGCAGACAAGACCACCGGGATCTACACAATATTCAAGCAATATGGTGTAGGGAATTCAATAGTTTTGCAGAGCAAACAACTAAGAACTAGGGTTTATCTTAAACGTGTCAGCTGCAACTAGGCGTCTGGGCACTTATATAGGCGTCGGGACGAGTTGTCGAAAAGATACAAAATAACCGACCCGAATAGATTCGAGAGAGAACTCCGGACGCGTCCGGTCGGGGATCCGGTCGACCGGGCGTGGACCGGCCGTCCGTTGGCGGCCGTCAACCGGGCTGTGGACCGGATGGTCCGTCAGTGGTCCGATAGCAAGGCGATGACCAGAACTGCGAAGTTTCCGGTTTTCGTCCGGTACGAGGGGCTTCGTCCGTCGTCGTCCGGTTAGCGCCGGTCGACCGGGCCAGGAACCGGGCTGGCCGGTCTGGGGGCCGGTCTGACCGGGTTCTGGACCGGCCTGGACTTCTTCTTCTCCTCTCGCGCATGCCTCCCGCTCCTCCCTCGCGCGTCCATGAGATATCTTCATGTCCAGCTCCATGTCCAGCTTCACGGCCATCTTGACGTCCGTCTTCATGTCCAGCTGCTCCTCTCCTCGTGCGATGCTCGTCTCCTCTTGATACCTGATGATACATAAGTAATAGGACTTAGGCAGTATAAAGTTCTCATCAATCAAAGCATCGTTTAGGAACAAGTTCACCTGTTGTTTAAGTAGCTTCGCACGAGCTCGTGTCATTGGTCCAATCCTGACTTCATTGGACTTGAGCTTCACAGCAGGTTCATCTTCAGTTGGTAATGACGGAGGTAGTAGTGAGGTAGGGATGTCCTCATCAAATCGCCAGGTCGGGATTTTACGGATTTGCGCCTTTTACTGAGGGCACTCGTAGATGCTCAAGGAAAATTCCGGGCGGAGGTGGCTTCTGCTGGATCCGAGCTTGGGCAGGCATGTCTGCTGCTGTGTTATCGTCTCTCCTGACGTACTTGACTTCGTATCCGAGGAAGCACTTGGCGATCTCGTCAACTTCGTCTCTGTAAGCCGCCATGACGGAGTTTCTGGCGTTCCAGGTTCCGGCTACTTGTTGTGCCACCAGGTCGGAATCTCCGCAGCATATGATGTGCTTGATCCCAATTTCCTTAGCGATGCGCAGACCGTGTAGTAGAGCCTCGTATTCCGCCATATTGTTGGTAGCTTCGAAGTGAATCTGCAGAACGTACTGCAGTTCTTCTCCGGTAGGTGACTTCAGGGTAACTCTATTTAGAGCCTTGATGTTGCTTGGATCCGTCAAAGTGCATGACCCGAGGCTTCGAGGTTCGACGGGTGTGCGCTTCAGTCCAGTCCGCGATGAAATCCGCTAGAACTTGAGACTTGATTGCGGTCGGGCTTCGTAGTTGATGTCAAAGGCCGATAATTCAATGCCCCATTTTGCTACGCGCCCTGTTGCGTCGGAGTTGTTGATGATCGTTGCCAGGGGAGCCTTGCTCACCACTGTCATTGGGTGCTCCTGGAAGTAGTGTCTCGACTTCGTGCCTAGGAAGACTCACTTCCGGCTTACGAGAAGTGAGGTACCTGCCTTGGATTAGTCAAGACCGCTAATGTAATAGACGGGCCTTTGGACTCCGTGCTCATATCCTTCTTCCTTTCGCACCACCACGATTACGAGGCTGATAACTTTGTTGGTAGCCGCCATGTAGAGGAGCATGGGCTCTGACTCAGCTGGAGCTGCCAGTATCGGTGGGGAGGAGAGTATGTTCTTCAACTCCTGAAGTGCTTCGTCTGCTGCCTCATCCCAGACAAATTTGTCTGTTTTCTTCAGCAACTTGTATAGAGGTAAGGCTTTCTCGCCAAGACGGCTAACAAATCTACTGATTGCCGCAACGCAACCAGTTAATCGTTGCACATCTTTGAGACAAGTTGGTCTTTTAATGTTTAGGATAGCTTTGATTAACTTCGATGCCCCTGTGAGAAACAATGAAGCCAAGGAGTTTTCCTGGTACGCCAAAGACACACTTCAGCGGATTTAACATCATCTTGTACAGTCGGAGATTATCAAGGTTTCCTTAAGGTGGCAATTCGGATCCTTTTGGTCATGGCGCGATGTCGTCGGCTTGCCGTAGCGTGTACGTTCCGGCAGTTTGGTCGCCCGAGGCACCGCTGCATCGTACGTTGGTATGTGGCACCTGCGTTTTCAAGCCGAAAGGCATGGTAACATAGCCAGTATGTGCCAAAGGGTGTGATGAAAAGTCGCACGGTCGGACTCCTTCATCGGGATGCGATGATATCGGAATATGCGTCAGAAAACACGAAGTTCGCCTGCCGTGAGATCGTGACTTGGTCAATGCGCGGCCAGGGGAACGGATCTTTCGGACAATGCTTATTCACGCCGTAATCGATGAACATTCTTAGTATTTGAGAATTCTTTTTGGGTACAAGGACGGGGTTGCGACCCAATCGGTATGGATAACTTCTACTACAAAACCTGCCTCTAGTAACTTTGCTAATTCCATTCCTATGGCGCGGCGCTTCTTGTCTCCAAAGCGTCTGCACCGGTTTTGCACCCGGATTTATGTTGAGGTAGTGCTCGGCGAGTTCCCTTGGTACTCGGGACATGTCAGTAGGTTGCCGTGCGAAGATATCCATGTTAGCTCGAAGGAACTCGAGACGCGCTTTCCCTGTTGGGGTCCATGTTGGCTCCGGGCGAAACCTGCTTAAGTTGTCACCTTCAACGAGGTCATGCTTCTTGGTTTCTATCGCGGCCTTGAACGAGGTCTTCTGTTCGGAGATCTGCTTCTCGGTGGTCACCGCATCTCGAGTCGGATCCACGCGGCTGTAGCCTTGCGGCTCCTCTCCCGAATGCCAGGATTCTGCAAAGGCGGCCTCGCCTTCCTCGCAGTCCCTAGCTTCTTGTAGTCTTCGGACACGGTGATCATGCCGTTAGGGCCCGGAATCTTGAGCTTGTTGTAGATGTAGCATGCCTTTGGCGTGGAACTTGTGGTAGGTGTGGGCCTGCCGAAGATCACGTGGTAGGAGCTTTTGAAGGGCACACACTTCAAACGTGATCATCTCTTCGCGGTAGTTGTTCACATTGCCGAAGGCCACGGGAAGTTGATGCTGCCCAGGGATTTGCCTTCTTACCCGGAACCACACCATGAAATTCAGTGGTGTTGTGTTTGAGCTTGTTCCTTGGTGAGGTTCATCTTCTCTAGGGTCTCCAGGTACATGATGTTCAGACTGGCTCCTCCATCCATGAGGCACTTGGATAAGTCATACCCGTCCATGAAAAGCGTAGCACTCTTTGGGGATGACGGCGGGTGATCGGAGCTGTCAAAGGTACGAGGAGCTTTCTCAGGCCACTTGGCCTCTGCGACACGTAGGAAGCTGTGGCGTTCCAAGATCGGAGCGCGCCGATTTTCGCGCGCGGACAGTTGGGGAATTTCCGAGGAAGGTGTGGTAGATTCCGACACTCTTCTTGCCAAAGGGGTTAGACTTGTTGGCTGCGTACCCTCCTTGGGTTCCGGCGAAGCATCATCCTCATCCATGGCCTCAGGCTGTCCTCCTCTTTGTCCTTGTTCTTGCGCCTCCTTTGCCGTGACTGGCGTGCTTCGAGCTCGCTTGTATCACCTCCGGGTCGTTCTTCGGATCGTTGACCCACTTGCGGTTGCGATTGGTATGGTGGATTTGCCGTAGCCAGGATCCAGGATGGGCCGGGCACGCGCTATCCACTGTATTCTTAAATGCGTTTGGGGCGCGGGATCCGGTGCCGGTGACCTCGTGGCGTGGCTCTTGGCCACTGCCTGCTCCGCCTCCATCCGCGGCCTCTTCGCCTCCCGTTTCTCAGCGTTGGGCGTCATGGCGACCATGTCGGATCCTCCACCCTTCTGGTCTTCAGGGGGGTTCTTCTACGCTGTGCTTGATGTGACGCCGTTATCACGGTTTTTTCTTTTGTTGGTGCAGGGCCTTAATTTGTCGGCTGAGATCTCACTTTGCATCGTCATCGGCCAGCCGATGTGATCAGCGGCGATGTTTATCATCTCATCAAGAGTGAGCTTGTTTGCGTTCACCGGGCAAGTAAGTTTGTGGCGCAGCAGCCCCCCACGCTGCAAGCCACCAATGAAGGCATTCTTTGTGCGGTTATCTCGTTCTCGCACTCGTTTACGGTTGCCAACCATCGGGTGAGAAAGCTTCTGGATGTTTCACCCTTCTTGGATGCAAGCTTGAAGATCGCTGGTGGTGGCCGGTCTCTTGCTTAGGTGCCCCCACAGTGGTTCTCAGAAAGCCTTCTTCAAGTCCAACCAGCAAAAGATAGTGTTTTCCTCAAGGTCAGGCCAAACATGAGATGGACCAGTAAGAGTGTGGAGCATGCGGCAGGCTATATTCGGGGTTCCTCCGGCAAAGGTTATTGCATTGTAGTAATCCTCAATCCGGGTATCCGGCCTCTCGCTGCCATCATAATGCTTCAGGTTTCCTGGTAGCTTAAGGTTCAAGCTTCTTGGCTTTGGTTCCTCTCGGATCATCTGGCCAAAGCACCTTGGACCGATGTAGTCGGATCTGTACTCGTTGAGGCGCTCCCGGGCATCGCGGGGACCGCCGCCAGGTGATCTTGAGCGGGAACGGGATCTCCGGCCTCTGCCTCCGCCTCCACCGGTGAGGGAGATCTGCGAGGGGGCCTGTAGGATGATCTTCCGCCTTCGGATTCTCGGCGTGGTTCTCGCGGCTGGCTCCGTCGGTGGCTTCCTTCCTCTTGGTGGTGGTCGCCTCCGTCGTTCTGCGTGGCTCAGGCGCGCGCTCTTCGTTCCGACTCTCCTTGGTTCCGGCTCGCGTCCTTGGCTTCGCGAGGCTCGGGCTCGCGTTCTTGGTTCCGACGAGGCTCGGGCTCGCGGTCTTGGTTCCAGGCCTGGCGGTTCGAGTACGCTCCCTGCTCCTGTCCCTAGGAGGCGGCATGTTGTCGCGGATGTTGATTCCACTGGCCCATGGGGCCTGGTGTTTCCGGCGGGACTGCGACGTCGGGAGGTAGCGGACGCGAAGCTCGGGGTGGCGGTGATGGAACACGATACTTGTCTCTGCCGGTATACATCGGGTCCTTTCCTTTTGCCGGATTTTTCGGGGTTGACCGAGGACACCGGGATTGGATTCGGATGTTCTCTGACTTTCTCTGCGCTCCGTGGATCCGGTGCGTGACTCGCCATCACGGTGTTGACCTGCTGTGGCGTCCTTCTGCGCGGTGGATATGCAGTGCTCCGGATTGGATTCCAACCTGCGTGAAGTGTCGTGTCTGCCTTGCTCTGTTGCTGCATTGCTGAGGCAACGAGCTTCCGGCCGTAGTTGATGTCAATCTCCTCGTCCTTCTTTTTCAGACTCCGCGGCCTTCTTCATGTTATCCTTTGGGGTTGCGAGCGGCTGTTGTTCTGTGGGTGTTGCAAAGGTAATCCTGCGGGGAGGGATGGCTTCTCGAGTGATCCTATCAGCCTCCGCCTGCTGAGAGGCTATCCTTTTCTCCCACTCCTTTCGGAGTCCCTTGGCTGTCGCCATCATTTCGTCGACTTCGCGATCCTTTTTTAGGGAGTAGTCCACAAAATTTGCAGCCAAGGTTCTTTCTTCCGCCATTGCGGCTGCAGTCCTGGCGAACTTCTGAGCTGTTGCCAGCATCTCCTGCCGTTTGGCTTCTAAGGCCTCCGGGTCTGCAGCCTCCTCGGGAGTTATTGGTTTGTTGAGAATATCAGACTACGCGACTAAATCCATGCGCGCTTGCTCGACCATCTCTTCTGGTGACAGGACATCCTTTTGTGGTCGTGCCCGACCTAAGGGAGGCCTTACGTTGGATGGTCCTGGGTCGGAGTTGGAAGCTTCGTCTTCCGTTTCCGGCTGATCCAGCGGTGCCACGGTTGCTGCATCGGCTGGGCGGATTCTACGTCAGCTTGCTCACCGCCTCCGAGTTCCTCAAGCTTGCGGTTGAATTCTTCTGTATTCATGGATGAAGCGCCGTCATCTTCTTCCCCGATCTCGAGCTCCTTCGTCAAGCGATTGTATTATTCTGTGCCTATTGAGGAGGCATCGTGGAATTGGGCTCAAGTTACCGAGATTGGATTCCTCGGGTTCAGCTTCCTCTTGCCCCGGACGTCGCTGTCTCCGGCGCACGGCCAGTCCGGAGCGACGTTGTTCGGGGTGCCCCAGCTTCTTGAGGATCGGCCTCGTCCTGGTGGGGGGCGTCTGCCAAGAAGTGCACGCAGTGACACCTTTGCTTCTCTAACACATGGGAGACCCGAGGCGGATCTGCATTGGTCTTCCACCGTTTTCTCTGCTCGGGGGCGGATTGGGTGGGCTTTGATTTTTTCAGATCTAAGGCGGAACCTTCCTTGAGCTCTGCGTCTCGAGATCGGATCTTCGCGGCGGCGTCCGGCTCGGCGACGCGTCAGCGTTACTTACCGGTGCGTTTCCGTCGGAGTCGACGGTCTCGCCGATGAAGATGTGGATGCCGCCGATGGGGACGATGGAGAGCTTGACGGGGTTTGACCTGGCCGGAATCCGAGTCCGTCGGAGGACGATCGGAAAGTTCCGAGCGTAGAGTACGCGCCCCCACGGCCCGATCGTCGTCGTAGCTTCCCATAAGCGAGCCCTCCCCGTTCCGGCCTCCAGAGACGCCTCGGTCCCCACGGTGGCGCCAGCTGTCGTTGCCTGTCGGCGATACCTCGGAGGAGGGATCCTCTCGAGGGGGAGAAGAGCCATAGGGCGGAGTGCACACAGGACGGTGGTACGCGAGTTACCCGGCTTCGGAACACCTGCACGATGACAGGGCCTCCTGCCCCCATGCAGGAATTATACGGCGCTTACTTGGCGTTGTTACAATGGTTGTGGTTGTGCCTCTAGGGCTCCCAGGTCCAGAGCTTATAAAGGCGCACGGATCTAGGGTTTACATGAAGAGTCCTAGCCGGAATACAAGTTGCCTAACTACGGTACAATATCTTGCCGTGTACGTCAAGGGTCCGCCTTCCTCATGGTCGTGCTGGATCCGGATACTTTATGGGCTTCCACGGATCCGGCCTCCTTCGTAGGTCGGTTAGGATCCGGCTCCATGTTCTGGGCTGGACTTCATCCTTCATGATCAACGGCAATTGGGCATGGAGTGGGCCCCATACCACCATCACCGTCGTGAATACCGGGCGGCGGATCTAGGCCATGTCGTTGATATACCCATAAAGTACCCACAACACCAGCGTCCTCGCGAATCCCCCAATGCCACAAGACCACAGAAACTTGAGAAGGAAAAGAAGCGCCTCAAACTCATCGACACCAGCAACCAAAATCAGCCCAACATACACCAGTTCTTCATGACATCCGCGTAAGGACCTGGTTTCCGGCTAAAAATCATTTGCTACTGGATGCCAACATATACTGAGTATTGTACCTCCGTTGTCTTGCAGCAAGAACCCCGGAACCAAGCCCCCCAGGAACCCCAAGAAGAAGGCCAAGCCATCTCCGGCCACGATGCCTGTTACGCCGCAAGCGGAGGCTCCGCCAAAGCCCTCTTCATCTGCCGTTCTGTGCAAAGAAAGAAGCGTCATCCAAATCAAAGATGACGCGGAACAAGCTGACTCCGGCAAGGGCGCCTCCTCCTCCAAACCTGTTGCTGATGAACTAGTGAAATCCTGGTGAAACTCCGGCTAATGATGCCTCAAAGAATTTGGAACTCGCCCATGGTACGCGCGCCATGCATCCTTAGTTCTTTCCGGTTCTCCCTAAGGCTCCCCTTAATCAGCGCTAAATAAAAAAAAAACTTGATAGATGAAGTCTGGGGAACCCGGAGACTGAGCAGCAAGAACTGGCGGATCTGAAAGACTCGCTCCGTGTCTTTTTTGTGAAGCACAAAGCCATTCGCTAGGTAACACTAGCCCCTAAGCATTGTGTTATGCTTTTTTCCGAGTAAAGAGCTAGACCGATGCTTCAACTTGTAATTCTTGTATGACCATTCTATGTATTGATGGAAACTCAAAATTTCCCAGCACAATAAAGATTTGTCTTTGCGCCCGTTTTACAGAACACCTGAACCAGCAGACAATCAAGATCTTCCAGGATCGCCTCAAGACCAGCCAAGGTATCTCTCCGTCATGCTTTAGGTTCCGTCCTTTGCTTATGTATGGAAGTAACTTTGAACTAAATGACATTTCCGCGTCCCAGAACTTCTTGCCAAACGACCCTCAGTTGACGACATTTCCGCCCAGCTCAAGACGCCTCAGGTCAAGCATGAGTCTCTCCAAGCCACCCACAAGGAATCTCAACTTAATGAGACTATACTCAAGAAGAAGCTGGAGACCAAGCACGAGCCAGCCATGTCGGAGCTAAGAGAAAAATTGAAAATCAGCGACAACAGAGTCAAGACTTTGGCGTCCAAACTGAAATCTTCTGAGGCGGAGGCTGTGGCCATTGATAAGATTATCTTCCGTAAGAAATGTTCTGTGCTTATCTTTCCGCCATAAATCCATCTTATCCCATCTCTTATCCGGAAACTGAACAAACTACTTGTGTATATCAGCCTTGCTTGGATTTGAGCGGAGACAGGATGACAAGCTCACCCGCGCTGGGAAGCTTATGTCGATGTCGGAAATGCCATCGAAGACTTGATAGAAGTGTGCCGAGGAATTGCCATCAAGCCGTCCTTAAAACGTGCCCGCACCATGGTCATAGACACCATGACTAAAATGATGGCTATGGTGCCGGATATGATCATGGATTGGCAAGAGTCTTCTGCCCGTCACTACGGAAAAAAATGCAGTTGCCGTGCATTGCATCTTTGCCGTGTGTTTCCGCACGGCAAAGATTTCTTTGCCGTGCGCACGTAGAAAAACGCACGGCAAAGATTTTGGCCACAGCAAACACAGACACGAGCGCACGGCAAAGATTTGATTCACGGCAACGACGGAAGAGAGCGCACGGCAAAGAAAGTTGCACGGCAAAGGACCAACATAGCGCACGGCAAAGATAGGCTACACGGCAAAGACGCTGGCACACGGCAAAGCACAAAAGGCATCGCCGTGCACGCCTTTGCCTAGTGTTTTTAACAAACGCACGGCAAAGCAAGTCTTTGCCTAGTGTTTTTAACAAACACACGGCAAAGCAAGCCTTTGCCTAGTGTAAGCGCACGGCAAAGATGTAAAAACTGAATTTCTTCTCAGCTCAAAAGGTGTGGCGTGGTATAGTTATCAACAAACGAACGCTTAGCTTAGTGGCAAGGTTGCACGCTTTCCCTACTCTGTGTCCTAGGTTTGAATCCCAGACTAATCAGTTTGGAGCTTTTTTTTAGATAAAACATATTTAGCAACGGCAAAGAAGCGACCTTTGGGGTGCGCCGGATTAGTCGTTCGGGGACGTCCGGACAAAATTTTCGTTTGGAAAATGTCCCTTTTCTAGCCACGTCCCCCAAACGCGACCTCCAAACAAAAAGTAAGTGTAAAAGTTGTGTCCGGCGTCCCCGGTAGAGACTCTATACACAGGGGATGGGCTAGGGACGCCGGACAACATTTGGAGCACGTCCGGACCGAAGCCCTTTGGGGCACGCGGCTGGTCGTTTTGTCCGGCGTCCCAAATCCCTTTGGGGGACGCTTTGGGGGACGCGACTGGAGATGCTCTTAGCACACGGCAAAGAAGCGACCTTTGCCGTGCGGCGTCGCACGGCAAAGACCTTTGCCGTGCAACATTGGCGAGGCGCACGGCAAAGAAGCCTTTGCCGTCAATGACTTTACCGTGCGGTCTTTGCCGTGCGGCAACGCACGGTAAAGCCTTTGCCGTGCATATAAGGCCCTTTGCCGTGTAAATAGTTGCACGGCAAAGATAGTTTTTCCCGTAGTGCGTGGTGCCGCCGCCCATGTCCTGGTTATGTGCAAGGCACATTTTCCGACAATGAACTTTGCAAACATGACTCGCAAAGTTTCCAAGGCCACCAACGTCAAGAAGCTCATCAAGGAAGTTAGCGGATTCGATGCTCTCTTCTCTTCTTGTGTTAATCACAAGGTGTGGTATGAGAAGCATTTGCCTGGCTGAACTCAACGCTAACAGTTGAACCATGAAAAGCATGCCCTTAGGGTGTGTTTGGTAGCCCGGGGCAACTCAGAATGTCTCTCTCTTATCATACATGGTGAACCTAGCCAAGTTGAGTTGAGATACATCACATGTTTGGCACCCACGGATGTGTTGAGCTATGCTCATATGAGATGTTGTTTGGTCATTCCTGCTGAGTTGAGCATGTATCATAGAAGTTTTACTAATTCGTCCTGTTTTTTTTTTGGCAAAAGGCCCTCAAACATAGAAAGAGAAAAGCAATCAGGTCTGTGGCATTGGGGCTTCTCTGCCGGCGGCGAAGTAGCGAGGTGCGGCGACCATTGGAGGCGCTGCACGATGGTGGGCGGTCGGCCTCGTCGAGGATGTCCGGTTCCCGGCCGTCGGGTCGCTGGCAAGCATCCAGGGAGAGGCAGCAACCCGCTTAGGGAAAGGGGCGTCCAGGGAGAGGCGTCGGCCCGCACGGGGCAAAGGGCGACCAGGGGGAGGCCGCACGCCAGGGGAGAGGCGGCCGTGCGGGGGTCGCAGCCGGCCGGCGGCCATGGCGAGGACGACGGCGTCCGGCAGCCATGGTGGGCGGAGGCGGCCGACGGCCAGAGGAGAGGCGCAGAGGAGGGAGCGGGTGCGGGAGGGATTTGGGGGGGAAATGACAGGCCGGGCTGAGGTCTGGGGGGTGCGTTGCGGGCCACGGGAGAGAGTTGCGGGACGAACTCGGCCAAGCTGGGTTGTGAAGCTCGATTTGAGCTTCACAACCGGGCCAGGCTGAGAGCCTTTATTTGTATGAGGTGGGCTAAGCTCTGTGCGATGAGCCGACCTAACAAACACTATCTCAGGTGGTAGAAGTGGGATGGGTGCAGATATTCTGGGTTGGCTCAGGCCACCAAAGTGAGTGATGTGGATCATTTTCTTCAAGTAACACTTGTCCATAGCAGCAAGTCACACAAGTAAGCAACGATCAGATGTCGAAAGTGACCGGAGGCCCGAAGCAGTACATGTAGACCACAAGTTTGAATCTAAAACTACCACCCATCCAGAGCGATACATTCCACCAAAATAATCTTGCAGTTCGAAATTGAAAGGATGCGATGCAGAAGACGAGCGATAGTGCGTAGTGTAGACGGCGCGCGGTCGTGTGGAGCTTGCAAACCAGAGCTTCAGCACTGCATTATCCACTCTAACTTGAGGAATTACTTCTGATCAACAGAAATTCATGCGAATTTATCCACTTTCCTCAGTGACTAGTATCCATTGCGTATTGGCGCGTACGTTGGCTTAGACCATCTCCAGTCGCGTCCCCCAAACCGTTCCAAGGGTTTGGAGGGGCAAACGTTCAGTAGCGTCACAGCCCTTTTTGTCGGGCGCGGCACGTCGGTGTCCGGCGCCCGAGCCCGTCCCCGTCCCGGACGCTCGGGGACACAACGAAAAACGAGGCGGGGAGTGGCGGGGCCGACCCGTCAGCGCACAATTAATTTAAACCTAACCGTCGCCTACCTCGCGACGGAAGTTATGGCCCGCGCAGCGGCAGTGCAGTTCCCGCGAGAGGGCGCGACGCGTCCCCGTCGCGCCTGGCTCTGCGTGCCGGCGTTAATGAGCGCCACCGCTCCTCCGCCTCCCTCCGGCCTATAAAAAGGGCGCCTCTCATCGTCCCTCACACACAAACCCTAGCGCCTCTCTCCCCAAACCCTAGCCACCACCATCTCTCAACAAGACTCGCCGCCATGTCTGGTAGAGGCGGAGAGCCGACCTCGCGGCGCGGCCGTGGTCGTGGTCGTGGTCGTGGCGCGGCATGATCGCCGTCGCCTCCCGCGCCGTCGTCTTCATCGTCGGAGATGGACGTGGAGCCGGACGTCCTGTTCGAGTTCGTCCACGTCCTCAAGGGCGACCCGCGCGGCATCCAGAGGCTGCCGGACTCCTTCGCCGAGTACGTCGGCGGCGTACGCCCGCGCACGATGCATCTGCAGGAGCATTCGTGCGGCTACTGCCGGTGGATCGTCGACGCGATCTACGACGCGCGCGGCAAGATGTACCTCAACATCGGCTGGGAGAAGTTCGCGCCACCACAGCCTCCAAGCCGGCTTCATCCTCGTGTTCTCCTACTTCGGCAACGGGGACATGAGCATCAAGGTCTTCGACGAGAGTCGCTGCCGCCGGGACTACCACGTCGACAGGGACTCCCACGACGACAACACCGACTCGGAGGACGAGAGTGTTGTTTCTTCGCAGCGAATACGTGCACGGAGGTTTCTGCCTGTTCGCCTCATCGGTAGAACCAACAAGGGCACCATCCTCCCGCTGGATTTTCCAGTTTAGGTGACTGGGTGTGCCCTGGAGTGTTGTTTCTTAGCAGCGAACACAGGAAACCGCCGATGCACGGCCTAGTTAGGTTTAGTTTTTGCAATATTTTATATTTGTGTCCACCATGGTTCAAACTATGTATTAGTTTGTGGAAAACCATGTTCCTAACTATGTCTTCGTGTAAACCACGTTCCCAATTATGTATTAGTTTGTGGAAATTGAAAAAAAATACCAAGAAAAATTATTTTAAATGTTTAGGGGCGGCGTTTGGGGGACGCGTGAGGGCAGCGTCCCCACGGCTGGAACAAAACACGTCCCCCAAACGCTCAATCCGGCGCGGTTTGGGGGACGGTTTGGGGGACGCGACTGAAGATTGTCTTAAACAGGTATATTCAGTTCAGACACCATCCCTGTAAGTGGCGGTATCCGGTATGTGGTCATTTTACTTGAGAAATACCTTCCATGTTGCATGGCGGGCGTCGCAAAGGCACAGCCGATGTTGGACGCCGGACAGACACCAGCGTCGTGGGCGGCACCGCGCTGTCCGCCGTGCGCTTGTCTGCCGGAGACCGTTTCACATATGTCGTTTGGCTACGCTGTGTCCAGGAACCATCGTACTCGTAGGGGGGCCTGGATCGCTGAGAAAAATGGTCAGCTCGTGGGTTGGCGTGTTTCCATCCCAGGTGCACCATAGCTTCAGAGTAGAGATGATTGCAGGGTGGAACTGGTTGAAGCCGTGTCGCTCTGCTCTGGCCCGCCTGTTGACGCGGGGGCGCGATGGCGATGTCGTCTTCACCTGGAACCTGGAAACACAGGGCCCGCCACCTGGCAATTCATGTCGAGGGGGAATTCTGTCACAAGAAATGCTGCTGCTGAAGGCCTGAAGGCAACGTGTTTTGCCATTCTGACGTGCAATCGTCCATCCACCTTGGTTGTTGCCTTGTTGGTTTCAGAGTAGTAGTGGTATGTTAGCTTTTTGGCCCTAGGCCGCCCCTTCACAATGTTGTTGTGAGTTGTAACTCCTTCATACGCCTAGAAATGAAAACAAAAATCGACTTGAGGAGCATAGCTCCCAACTTCAATTAAGAAGCTCATAAAACAGCGGAAATAAACAGAGTTTCAAGCAAAAGCAGTGCGACGGGAGGTGGACTCAAATCCTACCCCAGCCGGCCCACCTCTCCGCCCTTCCCAACCTTTTGCGGAAGGGCGGCTCGAGCTAGGGGTGGCGGGGTCGGCGACGCGTGTTCTTTATTTTTTTTTTTTGAAACGAGGCAAGACTTGCCATTTTCATTAATAGAGAAGAATAGGTGGTCAGTTTATTAACGGAAAACCGACCAAAAACCAGTACAAACACCCATGCCGACCGTCATGGAACACGACCGTCGCATGGGCAAACACAACCACCCTGGCAACCCACCGAAGCTGCACAAACACCACCTAGGCGAAGATCGTCGTCGAGGTTGCTCACCGGCGTCATCGTCATCACTCCGCACCCGCAGCGACTCCGACTTCCCCGAAGAAGCGACCAACAAAGAAGACCTTGCCGAAGCAGCACCGCGAGGTTCAAGCTGGCCAACGCCAAACAGGTGGCTCCTCGTGTAGGGGAATGCAGCTCCGACTCGGATGACGAGCTCCGGCGAGGGGATGCGCAAGACCCGCGCCGAAGGTGAACTTCACCTGGACCGCCCCTTGCAGGTCATCGTACGCCGCCCAAGAGAGGACCTCGAAGAACATGGCAGCTCCGACTCCACAGCAACGGAAGACCAGCATGGAGGAAACTCGGACACGCCGGGCCAAGCCGACTAACAAGGTCTTGCCGCGACCAAACCAACACTCTTCAACGCCATCGTTGCCACATAAGCCGCCACACGGAACACCGACATCGCCGGTTGGACACCTGCCAACGGCGAAGATGTGTGCGTCCAGCCCAAAGGAAGAGCAGATGTGATCGAGGTCTTCTAGACGACGCCCCAAAGGAGGTAAGCGACGTGAGACGACGCCCGTCGCCCGACCCAACAGGGCCAAAGCTTTCACCCGAAGAGCCTGATCCGAGCTTGGAGGCCGAGGGAGCTCCACGGCAGTGCCTCCAACGAGGGAACAACGCCCGCAGGCGCAGCCACCGCCGGCCGGACATAGCCGGGCAGACTTTCGCCCGGAACTTCAAGGCCACCATCCCCACGCAACTGGCCGAAGCCAGCCTGCAGATCCACTGGCCCGCACACACCTGCAACCACGACCGCGCCATCGCGAAGCAGGGCCACCACAGACCTCGCCGCCGACGAGTCGACGGGCCGATCCTGCACGATCGCGACCACCTCGAGCGCCGTCGACGACCAGCCAACAGCTAGCAGCCACCATCCCGCACAAAGGAACCACAAAGCAGGAGGGGGCCGCCACCCCACCCCAACGCGACGAGCCGCAGCCACAGGGCTGCCGGCGTCGACGCCGCCGGGCCGGTGCAGGGGAGCCGGAGCTCAGCCACGGAGGCGCAGCAGAGGGGAGTCCACGGCGCGCGAGGGGGCTCCAGGCCGCCAGGAGCCGCCGGACCGTCCGCCGCCGCAGGGCGAGCCTCCCCACCGGAGCGAGCCGCCGCCCCGATCCGCGATTGCAGCGCGGCCGCGCGGGAGAGGCCCCGCCGCCGCCGTCTTCCACACGGGCTTTGCCCGGCGAAGTCATCCGGCGACGGCGAGGGTTGGAGCCTGGGGGCGGGGTGGCGGCGGCGGTGGGCTGGGTTTCCCCGAGCCGCCCCTGGCGAAGGGCGGCTCGAGCTAGGGGTGGCGGGGTCGGCGACGCGTGTTCTTTATCGCCGTGACGGGGCTTCAAGAGCCCACCATGAGCTTGGCCGGGCCTGGTTTGCACTTGTTGCTGAGTCCGGACGGTTACCTCCATTGAAATGCCTTAGAGCATCTCCAGTTGTCTCCCCGACGAGGCCTCCAGGACGCCTTTTTTTCATCCGGATGGACGAAAACGGCCCAGCCGCGCCCCGGTTCCTCGTTTTCGTCCGGATTAGCCCTTTCATCCGTCCGGAGAGCCCAGGTCATCCCCGGTTTCCCGAGGCCCAGCCGGGGACTCCGGACGAAAGAAAACCACGGGAAACGTCGAGCGGGCCCGCGTTGTCGGCGACACAGCCGGTAGTTCCCTCCATTAATTTTGTTTTCCCTCCAAATTGCGCCGCATAGAAGCATTTTCCCCGCCGAAATTCGGAGCTACCGCCATTCTCCCCCCACAGTTGCAGCTCCTCCTCTTCCCTTCCACCACCATGCCGCCGAAGAAGCTCGTCGCCGATGGCGCGCCGAAGGCGAGGAAGCCGCGGGCGCCAAGACAGAGGCCGCCGGGCATGTCTAACGTGGAGTGGGCGGCGGATCAGGAACGGCGGCAACACGAAACTCGCGCCCGGGCGGAGAGGGAGAAGAAGTGCAACGCGAAGAGGGTGGCGGCGGCGGCGGACGAACAGGCAAGGCTGATCTCCATCAACTTCGGCCACCAGCACATCGCCCAATTCCCCGGGTCATGGCGTACCCAAGCTATGGTCAGATCGCCTTCCTTTTCGCCGGCGTCGCCAGCCACGGCCATGTACCATGACACCTACGCCGCCGCCGGCATGGCCGGGTTTACGCCGTCGCCGACGGCGTACGACGGCGCGATGTACGAGGGCATCTCGCCTGCCCTAAGGCATGGGCCGCTTCCCTTCTCCAACCTCGGGATGCCGCCACCAAATGAGCTTGTGATGCACGAGATGATCACGTCGGGCTCCATGGCCGCCGCGGCGAGCCCGAGCTTCACACAAGAGGAGGCAAGGGCGGCGGAAGTCGTCGCGTCGCGGGGCGGCTTCAACCCCAACCTCGACCAGGGCGATCACCACGCTGATGAGACCGATGGTACCCAGTACATCGACGAAGATGAGGAGGCGCTCATCGACGAAGAAGATGAGGAATCGCCCGAAGCCCCGGAGGCGCTGTCCAAGGGGAAGAAGAAGAGAAGGAAGAAGAACTCGCCGCCATCCGAGCCGTGGATCAAATGGACGGGCAAAGAAGAGGAGTGCCTCGCCGAAGCTTGGATGACGGTGTCTATGAACGGCATCACCGGCGCGAATCAGAGCTACGACATGTACTGGCAGCGGGTCAAGGTGGCGTTCGTCGAGCGCACACTCGTCGATCCATACTTCAACAAGACGGTGATGGAACGCGGAGAGAAGGCAATGGGCACCCATTGGGGGATCGTCCAGGCGGCGTGCAGCAAGTGGCACGGCGTACAGGAGGAGCTCGACAAGCGACCTGTGAGCGGCGAGGACTTTGAAGCAATGATATACTCACTCGCCGTGACTCCTCCGTCGACCCTACATCGCCCGAGGTTTAATCTTGAATCGCCGGCCTGTTTTTGCAGAATCGGCGGGCGCTCGACATGTACGCGGACGACAACAACGACCAGATGTTCAAGTACCTCAACGTGTTCGCCCACATCTCGGAGTGCGACAAGCGGAAGGCGGTGCACAAGAATCTCGCCAACAACAAGGGCGAGAAGTACAACCCCGACGATCCTGCCCCTGCCGCGGCGGCGGGCCGCCCCGAGCAAGGCCAGAGAAACTGAAAGAGCTGAAGAAGGCCGGCCATCCAGCCGACAGGTTGCGAGCGTCCTTCGACAAGTCTTGGGCCGACGTGGCGCACGCCGCCGGGAGGGACGACAAGCACGACGTACGGTGGAAGGCGATGCTCGTTGATGTCTACGGGTGCTTCTATTCTTGTAGACAGTGTTGGGCCTCCAAGAGCAGAGGTTTGTAGAACAGCATCAAGTTTTCCCTTAAGTGGATCACCCAAGGTTTATCGAACTCGGGGAGGAAGAGGTCAAAGATATCCCTCTCAGCAACCTGCAATCACGATACAAGAAGTCTCTTGTGTCCCCAACACACCTAATACACTTGTCGGATGTATAGGTGCACTAGTTCGGCGAAGAGATAGTAAAACACAGGTGGTATAGATGGTGGTAATATTGCGAAAGTAAAGATGCAGTAAAACAGTAAACAAGCGGCGCCAGAAAATAGCTTGCTGGCGTAGGAAGCAATTCTTTGTGGTGGAAACAAGGCCTAGGGATCATACTTTCACTAGTGGACACTCTCAACATTGATCACATAATAAATAAGTTCTCTTCCTTGTGCTACATATACTCTTGTTTGATAATGAACACCATTCGTTGCGTAGGATTACACGAACCCTCAATGCCGGAGTTAACAAGCTCCACAACATTCGATATTCATGTTTAAGTAACCTTAGAGCATAATAGATCTTTGCAAAATAGACCGACTACTAACATAGCATACACACTGTCACCTTTACACTATGAAGGGGGAATAAATCACATCAATACTATCATAGCGATAATCAACTCCATAACCTACAAGAGATTATGATCATAATCTACGACAAAAACTACACGATGCACACACTGTCACCATTACACCATGCAGGAGGAATATACTACTTTAATAACATCACATGAGTAGCACATAGATAAATAGTGATACAAAACACATTGCAATCATAAAGGGATATAAATAAGCACTTCACTATGCCATTCATAACAGTGAATAAGTATTCTGTGAAATATAGCCTAAGAGACCCACACGGTGCACACACTGTAACCTTTACACACGTGGGACAAGGAGTCTCCGGAGATCACATAAGTAAAACTCACTTGACTAGCATAATGACATGTAGATTACAAGCATCATCATATGAATCTCAATCATGTAAGGAAGCTCATGAGATTATTGTATTGAAGTACATAGAGAGAGATTAACCACATAGCTACCAGTACAGCCCTTAGCCTCGATGGAAACTACTCCCTCCTCATGGGAGGCAGCAGGGTGATGAAGATGGCGGCGGTGTCGATGGAGAAGCCTTAGGGGCACTTCCAAATCACAGCGTCGTGCGGAATAGGAACTCTGTCCCCCAGATCTTGGCTCGCGATGGCGGCGGCTCACGGAAGGTTTCGCGTACCGTGGCTTATTCGTATCGTGTTTTAGGTCGGGGACCTTTATATAGGCGAAGAGGCGGCGTCGGAAGGTCAACGAGGCGACGACACAACTGGGCGCGGGCCCCCCCTGCCGCGCGGGGTAGTGTCTGGTGGGCGTGGCCCCTCCCAGCCTGTTGGAAGCCTCCGGTGAAAATAGGGTCTTGGGCATTGATTTCGTCCGATTCGAGAATATTTCCTTACTAGGATTTCTGAAACCAAAAATAGCAGAAAACAGGAATTGGCATGGCATCTCGTCAATAGATAGTTCCGGAAACGCATCAAAACGATATAAAGTGTGAACAAAACATGTAGGTATTGTCATAAAACAAGCATGGAACATCGGAAATTATAGATACGTTTGAGACGTATCAGCATCCCCAAGCTTAGTTCCTACTCGCCCTCGAGTAGGTAAACGATAACACAAATAATTTCTGAAGTGACATGCTATCATAATCTTGATCAATACTATTGTAAAGCATATGAGATGAATGAAGTGATTCAAAGCAATGGTAAAGATAATGACTAAACAATTGAATCATATAGCAAAGAATTTTCACGAATAGTACTTTCAAGACAAGCATCAAAAAGTCTTGCATAAGAGTTAACTCATAAAGCAATAAATTCAAAGTAAAGGCATCGAAGCAACACAAAGGAAGATATAAGTTTCAGCGGTTGCTTTCAACTTTCAACATGCATATCTCATGGATAATTGTCAACACGGAGTAATATGATGAATGCAAATAAGCAAGTATGTAAGAATCAATGCACAGTTGACACAAGTGTTTGATTTTAAGATGGAAGGAAATAGGTAAACTGACTCAACATAAAGTAAAAGAAAGGCCCTTCGCAGAGGGAAGCAGGGATTAAATCATGTGCTAGAGCTTTTCAAGTTTTGAAATCATATAGAGAGCATAAAAGTAAAGTTTTGAGAGGTGTTTGTTGTTGTCAACGAATGGTAATGGGTACTCTAACTACCTTATCAACCAGACTTTCAAGAGCGGCTCCCATGAAGGACGTTATCTTTACCACAAGGTAGATCATCCCTCTTCTCTTTTGTTTACACATGTACTTTAGTTTTATTTATTAGATGACACTCCCCAAACCTTTGCTTACACAAGCCATGGCTAACCGAATCCTCGGGTGGCTTCCAACATTCACATACCATGGAGGAGTGTCTATTTGCAAAATTAAGTTGCTTACTGATAGATCAGAGCAAAACATGTGAAGAGAATTATTAATGCAAGTTAATTAATTGGGGCTGGCCAGCTCTTTTTGCAAAATTATTGGATAAGCGGATGAGCCACTAGTCCATTGTGAATGTCTGTCAAGTAAATGACAAGATCGAAAGATAAAACACCACATACTTCCTCATGAGCTATAAAACATTGACACAAATAAGAGATAATAGCTTTTGAATTGTTTAAAGGTAGCACATGAAGTATTTACTTGGAATGGCAGGAAATACCACATAGTAGGTAGATATGGTGGACACAAATGACATAGGTTTTGGCTCAAGGTTTTGGATGCACGAGAAGTATTTCCTCTCAGTACAAGGTTTGGGCTAGCAAGGTTGTTTGAAGCAAACACAAGTATAAACCGGTACAACAAAACTTACATAAGAACATATTGCAAGCATTATAAGACTCTACTTTGTCTTCCTTGTTGCTCAAACACTTTTACTAGAAAATATCTAGACCTTAGAGAGACCAATCATGCAAACCAAATTTCAACAAGCTCTACTGTAGTTCTCCACTACTAGATTTAAACTACATGATGCAAGAGCTTAAATGAGAGCTCAAAACAATTGCCAAGTATCAAATTATTCAAGACCATATGAAGCATTTTCTTATTCCAACCAAATAGCAACAAGTGAAGCGATCAACTTTCGCCCTTGAACATTAAAAGCTAAGAACACATGTGTTCATATAAAAAACGGAGCGTGTCTCTCTCCCACACAAGGATGAACTTATTCAGAGAATGAAAATAACAAAACGAAAATAAAAGCACACGACGCTCCAAGTAAAGTACATAAGATATGATGGAATAAAAATATAGTTTCACTAGAAGTGACACGATAAGTTGTCGATGAAGAAGGGGATGCCTTGGGCATCCCCAAGCTTAGATCTTGAGTCTTCTTAAATATGCAGGGATGAACCACCGGGGCATCCCCAAGCTTAGACCTTTCACTCTTCTCGATCACATTATATCACCCTCTTCTATTGACCCTTGAAAACTTCTGCACACCAAACTTGAAGCAAACTCATCAGAGGGTTAGTGCATAATCAAAATTCACATGTTCAGAGGTGACACAATCATTCTTAACACTTCTGGACATTGCACAAAACTTCTGAAAGTTAATGGAATAAAGAAACTCATTGAACTTAACAAAAGCGGCAATGCGAAATAAAAGGCAGAATCTGTCAAAAACAGAACAGTCTGTAAAGACGAATCTGGAAGGGCACTTAACTTGCTCAAACGGAAAAACTCATAACTAATGAAAGTTGCGTACATATCTGAGGATCACACACGTAAATTTGCAGATTTTTTGATTTTTTTACGGAGACTTCTGCGCGAATTCGTGACAGACAGCAATGCTGTTTCTGCGCAGCAATCCAAATCTAGCATCAACTTTTCCATAGAGACTTTACTTGGCACAAAAACATGATAAGGAGAGGTTGCTACAGTAGTAAACAACTTCCAAGACTCAACAAAACAAAAATTGCTGTAGTAAAATAAACACATGGGTTATCTCCCAAGAAGTTCTTTCTTTATAGCCATTAAGATGGGCTCGGTAGTTTTGATGATGCTCTCGCGAGAAATAAGATTTGAAGCAAAAGAGAACATCAAGAAGCAAGTTCAAAACACATTTAAGCCTAACCCACTTCCTATGAAAAGGAATCTTGTACACAAATAGATTCATGAAGAACAAAGTGGCAAACATAGAAAGGCAACACAAGCGCAATTTCAAGATTCTCAACATAAAGAGGGGAAACTTAATATTATTAAGATGCACATAACCATGTTTCCCTCTCTCATAATAAATTTCAGTATCATCATGAACAAACTCAACAATATAACTATCACATAAAATATTCTTGTCATGAGCCACATGCATAAAATTATTACTCTCCACATAAGCATGGTCAATTTTATTAGTTGTAGTGGGAGCAAATTCAACAAAGTAGCTATCATTATTATTCTCATCAAGTGTAGAAGGCATAGTATAATCATAATAAAATTTACTCTCCATAGTAGGCGGCACCAAAAGACCACTATCATTATAATCATCATAAATAGGAGGCAAAGTATCATCAAAGAAAATTTTCTCCTCAATGCTTGGGGGACTAAAAATATCATGCTCATCAAAACCAGCTTCCCCAAGCTTAGAATTTTCCATATCATTAACAACAATGGTGTTCAAAGCGTTCATACTAATATCATTGTTACTAGCATGCAAATAAGATTCCATAGGTTTTTAATTTTCGCAGCAAACAATCCATGTCTTAACTCAGGAAATAGAAATAAAAGCTCATTGTTACTTTCCATTATGCCTAACTAGTGTAAACACGAAACCAAAAGATGCAATTGCAGGATCTAAAGGAAATAGCTTCGAGCACTCACACACCGGCAACAATGCTAAGAAATAACTTAGTGGTTGGAGGATGTGAATACCTTTTACCTTACCTCTCCGGCAACGGCGCCAGAAAATAGCTTGATGTCTACGGGTGCTTCTATTCTTGTAGACAGTGTTGGGCCTCCAAGAGCAGAGGTTTGTAGAAACCGACAGCAAGTTTTCCCTTAAGTGGATCACCCAAGGTTTATCGAACTCGGGGAGGAAGAGGTCAAAGATATCCCTCTCAAGCAACCCTGCAATCACGATACAAGAAGTCTCTTGTGTCCCCAACACACCTAATACACTTGTCGAGATGTATAGGTGCACTAGTTGACGAAGAGATAGTAAAACACAGGTGGTATAGATGGTGGTAATATTGCAGAAAGTAAAGATGCGGTAAAACAGTAAACAAGCGGCGCCAGAAAATAGCTTGCTGGCGTAGGAAGCAATTCTTTGTGGTGGAAACAAGGCCTAGGGATCATACTTTCACTAGTGGACACTCTCAACATTGATCACATAATAAATAAGTTCTCTTCCTTGTGCTACATATACTCTTGTTTGATAATGAACACCATTCGTTGCGTAGGATTACACGAACCCTCAATGCCGGAGTTAACAAGCTCCACAACATTCGATATTCATGTTTAAGTAACCTTAGAGCATAATAGATCTTTGCAAAATAGACAGACCGAGTGACGAGGGATCACCTCGCCAATGCCTACGTATTGTAGACTTGGGTTTCGGGAGAGAGCGATGATGGAGATTCCGGGAGCGAGATTAGGCACACGACGTACCCAGCTTGGGTCCCCTCGGTGGAGGATCCTACGTGCTAGCAATCCACTATATGATCATAGATGTGTTTACAGGGTGCCGTCGTATGCGGAGCTATGTTGTCTATATTTTGTCTAACTGTTGGCCTCTCCTCTATCGGGTGCCCTGGCTAGCTTTATATATGCAACCAGCCTAGGGTTTTACAAGAGTCCTAGTCGACTACTTCTTCGGGTTGCCTTGTTGGGCCTTCTCCATATTTGGTCTTCTCCATATTGGGCCGAGGTATACTAATAATGGGTACCAGAAGGGTATGCCCATCAGTAGACCCCGAGTTTATAGGGAAGTCGAAGACTTGCGTAGAAACTCAAGCATAACCATCTCCGAAGTCGAAGAAATACAAGGCGGGGTCCATGTCGTAGATCATGTGTAGCGTAGATGATGTCGACGATTCTTGAAATTATCGGGTGCGCGGCAGCGCTCCCGATGGGGTAGCCCGAGTCTATGGACAAGTGCTTGCACTTAGGCATAGACTCAAGTTGTACTACTCGATGAAGAACTTAACTATATTTAGAAGACTTGATGAAATCCATGTGCTCCCGATGGGAGTAGGCTCCTCGAGTCGTAGAATCGAGTTGAGTCTACAAACCTGAATTGCGTGAATCTTTCGAAGTTATCTTTCTATCGGGTGCGCGACCAGCTCGATGGGTAGCCCCGAGGCTACCAAGTGTTTGCACTTGGGTGTAGGCTCAACTTTAATCGACACCACAATTTTTTCTCTTTCTTGTATCTTATCGGGAGGGTGAACAATACTCTCGATAAGTAGCCCCCGAGCCTATGGGCAGGTGCTTGCACCTAGGCATAGGCTCAAGTTATACTACTCGATAAAGAACTTGACTATATTTCTGGGCGCAGCCCCTTTATCGACTCCAGGCCGTTGCTATTTTTATTTGACATCCATATCTATATTGTACGGGGATAATGGTAATTGGGGCTAGTTCATCTGACGGATCAGGTACTAGTTAACTGCTCTAGTGGCAATCCGCAAAAACCTACTTCAAGATCACGTCCCTGGACATGATCCGGGATACTGGTGTTAACTCGACAGGTGCCGCTTAAGGTCTTACCATTCTGTCGAGTCCCAGTCATGTTTATCGGGTACCTAACGCGTCCGTTAGGATTTTTCTTCGTATCGTGATACGGAAAAAGTAACAAACCGACGTCGAGACGGTGCCACGCCGCTCGGAACGGATCCGGGGTCTTACCTTCGCGAGTTTTGCGGCATTCGAGAGATATTCGCGACTTTTAGCGCTCGAGAATATATTGTCGAGTGCCTTGTTCGGCTGATGCAATGACCCATTTTACGGGCTCTTCTATATTTTTTTTTGGGCGTGATGAGACAGCCGAATATATTGGATTCTTCTATATTGTTGGGTTCATCACCGATGCTCTTGCTCGGAAGAATATGACGAGTCAATGGACCCGAAGATTTGTCCATCTCTTTTTTTTCCTCCTTGATGAAAATTTCGTCGAGTTCTTTCTTGAAGAAAATTTCTTCGGGTCCTCCTTGAGGACAATTCTTCGGGAC
This sequence comes from Lolium multiflorum, assembly GCA_030979885.1. Taxonomy (NCBI): domain Eukaryota; kingdom Viridiplantae; phylum Streptophyta; class Magnoliopsida; order Poales; family Poaceae; genus Lolium; species Lolium multiflorum. The sequence goes on from CM061749.1 coordinate 97,219,673, forward strand.
CTCGTTGAAGATAATTTTTCGGGACCTTCTTGAAGATAATTTTCGGGACCTTCTTGAAGATAATTTTCGGGACCTTCTTGAAGATAATTTTTCGGGACCTCCTTGAAGATAATTTTTGGGTCCTGTTCTCTCTTGAAGACAATTTCGTCGAGTTCTCCCTTTGGACAATTTCGTCGGGTTCTCTTTTGTAGAAAATTTCGTCGGCTTTCTCCTGCATAAATAAACAAACTTTTTCTATCTTTTCTTGACTCTCTTTTTCGCATGCGGTGTCAGATGCTCAGATTCGATGATATGTAAAGTGAATATATGCTGCGCAGCCCCCAAGTGTCGGGTGCGAAGAAAGTAAACGATAATCAACTTTGTGCAAAATAAAAGAACACTTAGCTTTTTAGACACGACGAAGTCGATGCATGATGAAGTCTTCGAGTGTAGATAAGAAATCTAGCCAAAGTAGAAACCACCAAATAGCAAAAGTGGATGCCGCGAAATTGTTGATGAAGAAATTTCCGAGCCCCCGAGCATTGCTGAGGTGATGTCATGATTGTTGTGTCGCAGTCGTGACCCGAGGCGAAATCGTTGTCGAGCCCCCGAGCGTTAGGCGTGACGTCAAAATAAGTTGATGGAGTCGCGGCGTCATATTTGGTGAAGCCATTTAAGATGAAGCCATAGACAATAATATAAGAAGATGAATCCCAGATGAAGTATTTTAGATGAATCCATATTGAAGATGCCATTAAATATAGAGCATATATTGAAGATAAATCTGTCGATATCATAGAGGATGAATTCATTGGCCCGAAGAATCCAGTAATAATCATAGAAGATGAATCCGCTGATATCATAGAAGATGAATCCATTGACTCGAAGAAAATAAATCCAGTAATGGCCATAGAAGATGAATCCATTGACCCGAAGAAAATAAATCCAGTAATGGCCATAGAAGATGAATCCATTGACCCGAAGAAAATAAATCCAGTAATGACCATAGAAGATGAATCTATTGATCCGAAAGCTCATCGGGTAGTATTATATAAGAAATCAATGATCACCATATAAGTAAATCCACTGAACCGGAGATATATAAATCCACTAAGCCGAAGAAAATACTGATCCGAAGAAGACAAATCTAGTAAGCCGAAGAAAATAAATCCACCAAGCCGAATAAGATAAATTCACTAAGTCGAAGAAAATAAATCCACTAAACCGAAGAAAATAATTCCATTACGCCGGAGAAGATAATTCCACTGAACCGAAGAAAATAAATCCGCCAGGTAACCGGGTATACTTGTGGTAATGAAGTAATGGCACAGCTTCGAGTATTCGAATATGGCGAAAGTAAATAACATTTGATTCTTGGAAGAGGGACACTTAGCTTTTTATCGATTGCAGCGGAGCCGATGCGAAGCAGTCAAATCTTGTTGCAATCTGACGATTCTTTGTGTCGTTTACGTTGGTCGAGTGTGCGTGATAGTGGTCAAAAGCAAGACCAACGTAAACGACGATTTTCTAGACTGCCTCGTCTCCGTATTTTGATTCTCCAGTGTATGCTCGTAATAAATATGTAAGAGGTTAGATCAATTCGTAACAAAATAAACTACTGTTAAGGTAAACAAAGAGCCAGATGATCATTGCAATTGAACAGGTATTTCCTATCGACCATGTTCAATGTAGACTACTGTATTTGACCAACCAACTCTTTTGCCCTTAGAATATGTGCTGTCTAAAGATGATTCACCCAGGAACAAATCAGGGCGTGGCTTCGAATAAACTTACCGTCCTTGGGTAGAATACTTCTTTTTTCGCTTGCGAGCGAAGCTGCTGCCAGTGGCTTGATTGGTCAGATGGGTCAGACACGTGTAACGGCCTTTACTCTGTAGATCGGGATGTCACGAAATTCCATGGCCGCGCACTTTAACCATGTTGGTGGTGAACAGACTCTCGGCGAAGTTAAACCGGCAGTAGTAGATGATATGGCCGGATGGGATGTCGACGTAGTTGATGATGAAGGATCTCGCAGTTTGATGACGCAGTTAAAGTTCGCGGCGAGCGAGCTCCCGAGAGAGACGAGTGCGCGCTGTGGCGGACGATCCCCGAGCATGCGACTGCGCTGCGAAGTAATCGGAGCTTGTTCCGATCTGAAGTTGTATTGGAGCGCAGAAATCTGCTCGCAAATAACAGCACAAACCGAAAAAATATTTGGCCAAATAAATTTGCAAAGAGCAATTAATTAGAAACATATCACCTGATATTATCAGATAAAATCGGAGCGGTGACTTGGGGCGCAAATACACGGTCGTCTTTCCGGAGATGGCGGTGCACAAGCTTGGCGTGTCTAGTATACTTTATTGTTTGTCCCCGTAGGTGGTCTGATTGCGGCGGCGGCTGATCGTATGATGATTGACTTCTTGCTGCGCCTCCTCTTACTCTTCTTTGGACGGATACACGCGCTGCGCGTAGCCGACGTTTTTTCATCCGAGGCGCAATTTGGAGCGCGGCAGGGTTGATGCCTCCCGCTCGGGAGCAAGGTAGAGGTAGATGTCGATGAAGATTATATTTGTTGAAGAAAACGACCTGGCCGCCGATGTAGATGAGAGATCTCGCCCGGATAATATGACGTAGATAATGTCGAGTTGGGGGTCTGATCACCGGCTTCCTGGACAACGACCATATGATGGCGCTGTGATGACTTCTAGTCCCAGCTTTATGAACGAATTCATCACGTAACTCACAGTTGTTTCAGATCAAGCATGCCTCTGGCTGGACCACTCTTATTTTCTCGTCGGAGTCACGACTTTGGTAACCAGATCGATCTGGCTACTTTTGCTTAATGACGATTGATGTTGATGACAGATCTCTTTTTTTTTTGTCTTGCACGTGTGCTTGGCTTCCTTGAAATCATCGCTGAACCAGGTGCGTTGGATGACCAGCTCTGCTTCAATGTCGACGCGTGTGCACGCTAATCAGCCTGGCCGACGATCATCACATCATGGCTTTTCTGCGTGTGTCTCCACCTTTCTTCTTTCTTGCGCGCAATGTCTTGGGACTTGATCTGCTGATGTTGAGATGCTCCCGAACGAATCTTGAACGAAACGCATGGATGCCGATTGGAACCGTACCTCGGCTAGTCTACCGAAGATATGCGCCAATCCTGACTACTCGACGAGAGTAGGCCATGATGATGGTAGAAGTTGTTGATGACGAAATTTAGTAGATGCGATTCAATTGTCGATGCAGATGAGGGATCCCACAGACGGCGCCAATTGACGAGGGATCCCGCCCGGATAACGAAATCCAATCGTCGCGATTCCCACAGACGGCGCCAATTGACGAGGGATCACCTCGCCAATGCCTACGTATTGTAGACTTGGGTTTCGGGAGAGAGCGACGATGGAGATTCCGGGAGCGAGATTAGGCACACGACGTACCCAGCTTCGGGTCCCCTCGGTGGAGGATCCCTACGTGCTGCTAGCAATCCACTATATGATCATAGATGTGTTTACAGGGTGCCGCCGTATGCGGAGCTATGTTGTCTATATTCTGTCTAACTGTTGGCCTCTCCTCTATCGGGTGCCCTGGCTAGCTTTATATATGCAACCAGCCTAGGGTTTTACAAGAGTCTTAGTCGACTACTTCTTCGGGTTGCCTTGTTGGGCCTTCTCCATATTTGGTCTTCTCCATATTGGGCCGAGCCAGGTATACTAATAATGGGTACCCGAAGGGTATGCCCATGTCACCGAGTACTAACATAGCATACACACTGTCACCTTTACACTATGAAGGGGGAATAAATCACATCAATACTATCATAGCGATAATCAACTCCATAACCTACAAGAGATTATGATCATAATCTACGACAAGAACTACACGATGCACACACTGTCACCATTACACCATGCAGGAGGAATAGATTACTTTAATAACATCACATGAGTAGCACATAGATAAATAGTGATACAAAACACATTGCAATCATAAAGGGATATAAATAAGCACTTCACTATGCCATTCATAACAGTGAATAAGTATTCTGTGAAATATAGCCTAAGAGACCCACACGGTGCACACACTGTCACCTTTACACACGTGGGACAAGGAGTCTCCGGAGATCACATAAGTAAAACCCACTTGACTAGCATAATGACATCTAGATTACAAGCATCATCATATGAATCTCAATCATGTAAGGCAGCTCATGAGATTATTGTATTGAAGTACATAGAGAGAAATTAACCACATAGCTACCGGTACAGCCCTTAGCCTCGATGGAGAACTACTCCCTCCTCATGGGAGACAGCAGCGGTGATGAAGATGGCGGCGGTGTCGATGGAGAAGCCTTCCGGGGGCACTACCCCGTCCCGGCGGCGTGCCGGAACAGAGACTCCTGTCCCCCAGATCTTGGCTTCGCGATGGCGGCGGCTCTGGAAGGTTTCGCGTACCGTGCCTTATTCGTATCGTGTTTTAGGTCAGGGACCTTTATATAGGCGGCGTCAGAAGGTCAACGAGGCGACGACACAACAGGGGGGCGCCCCCCCCTTGGCCGCGCCAGGTAGTGTCTGGTGGGCCTGTGGCCCCCTGGCCTCTCGGGTGTTCTGGAAGCCTCCGGTGAAAATAGGGTACTGGGCATTGATTTCGTCCGATTCCGAGAATATTTCCTTACTAGGATTTCTGAAACCAAAAACAGCAGAAAACAGGAACTGGCACTTCGGCATCTCGTCAATAGGTTAGTTCCGGAAAACGCATCAAAACGATATAAAGTGTGAACAAAACATGTAGGTATTGTCATAAAACAAGCATGGAACATCAGAAATTATAAATACGTTTGAGACGTATCACTCGCCAACCAGGGCTTCCGGATTGCCTTGCTCAAGGAAACATCGGCGGCGAAGAAGAGGAACACCGACCTGGCGTTCCTGATCGGCGGCAACGACGCCAACATGGACGAGGAGACGAGGGCTTGGTACGACGCCCATCGCCAAGACATCCTCCGGCCACCGTCGGCTTCGTCCTCCGCTTCGACGTCTACTCCCGCCGCTTCGACAACTGCAGACGCCGATGTTTCGCCTGACGATGCCACGCCAGACGCCGATGCATCGCCCGATGCCGCGCCAGACGCCGTTGCTCGGGGGACCGGACCGATGAGCCTGTAGTCGTCTAGTTTTGATCGCCGGAATGTGGCTGATCCGATCGCTGGACATTGACGATTCTTTTGTGTAGCGGGAAGACAATATTTTGAATCTACCACTGCTAATGGGCGAAAGCCGGGGGTGCGGATGGGAAAATGTTGCCCCCCACGCCCTTTTTACATCCAATCCGGCATTTGTTAAATCCGGATTTCCGCCCGAGGGGGTCGAACGGCTGGGGATGCTCTCAGGAACCAGGTCCAGGCGGGGCGACGCATAGTTACTAGGCCGTCCACAACGACGCAAACGCGACTCATATTTGCGTCTGGGATGTGTCGCGGCGGACGTTGTGAGGACGCCCCAACCGCTCGCTTTTCCACCGGGCCCGCATGACAGCAAGCCATATGGCTGTATCGAGGCATCGCTTCCACGGTCAGCGCTTTTACGTGTGCGCCGCAGTCTTCGCCATCAATGTCACGACTGCCTCTTCTGCGCGGCTGCCTCTTCCCGTTTGACCATCCACCGCCGCCTCTTCCTCGAACACGCCAGCCGTCGGCGCCTGCACAGGACGACGACGACGACAACTACTACAGCGACGCGCTGACCTACCACAACGAGGAGGCCAAGGATGACAGGGACGACTACGTCGCCTGCATTTTTCAGGAATGACAGTTGGCCATGGCGAAGGGCCGGAAGTTCGAGTAACCGGAGACGATGACGGACGACGAGATCGCGAGGCTCGACATCCTCGTCTCGGAGGTGGACCGACCGGTGCAGCCGTCGCTGCCCCGGTGCGCCACCGGCATCATGCCGCCGGGCCTCACGGAGGAAGAGGCCCTATGACATGCGCTCGAGGACTCGGCCATGCAACCGGTGCAACCGCCGCCTCCACCTCCGACGTACAACCCGTGGGGGCCTCCACCTCCACCACCGGCGTGGGCTGCTCAACTTCTGCCACCGGAGTAGGCTGCTCAACCTCCATCACCGGCCTGGGCTGCTCAACCGCCACCATCGGCGTGGGCTGCTCCACCTCCACCACCGCCGTCGGCACTGGCATATGTTCCGCCGCTTGCCAACTGGCCGTGGCCGGTACCGGAGCTCGTCGTGATCGACAGCGACGACGACGACCAGCCGTACTTAGGTTTTTTATTTTATTTTCCTTTCTTTTACTATGTAAATTATGTTTTTATGTTAAACAAATGCAAAATCGAAAAAAATGTGTCAGGTCGCTGGAGCCACCCCGATGCAAACGGACACACGATCGATTTCGACCATTTGAACCGACGCAAACGGACGCGCGCGGACATTTTGAACGTCCGAAATGCGTCGCCCCGTTGGAGATGCCCTTAGACTAAAAAAGGCCCGGTGCATCACCTTAGCCCACTAAGAGTGCATCAGGAAGGCCCATTTTTCTTAGTACAAGGAAGCGTTGCTTGAAGAGGCATCAGGGTGAAAATTGTCCAGCTCCGCCCCTGTTGGTGGTGGAGGTGGTTCCCTACCGCCTCTCACTCCCGGCCAACCCTTCTCGATCCCGTTGGTCTTGTCTCGTTAGCCACGGTGAAACGGTGTTGGTGTTTGCAAGGCCGTGGTGGCGCGTGTTGGTGGGTGCCCAGTTGGTGGAGCACAACGGAGCGTCCGGCGTAGGGACGTGAGGGTCGTGAGAAATGCTTGTCGGTTTGGCCGACACCGACGCGGTGACGCCCGCAGGGGCCACCCTTCCTTCCTGAAGGGCTTTGGATGAAGCCCTCCTTCTCCGCCCGTGCGTGTACCGGGGAAATCCTAGGACCAATCTGGGCAGCAGTGGTCGTCGTCATCACATTCCTTCTTGAAGGTGCTATTTGGTACCCAGCGTATCAGAGTGCTACGTGCGTGGTGGGAATTTTCCGGAGGGCGCAGCAGTTGCGGGACGTCTTCGTTTTCGTTGATCCGACCTTATCAATATTAGTTTCCCTTTTCTTTCTTTAGGCTTTCTTGTGTTCAGGCCCCAATAATCATACGGTGTGGTTGCTATATTAATATGGGAGGACGAAAACTTATTTCAAGAAGGAGGTTGTGTCTCAACACACGCACCCAGGGATCTCCATACATCTGCGCAATTAGAACGCTTAGAACCTTTTATAACATCTATCAGTCTACTCAGAACTCAGTCCGAAAATAACGTACGCATCGACCATAGCAAAAGGAACAGTTCCAGAACAAAACAAAGCATCTTTAAGATTAAGATCTTCTCCTTTTCATATCCCAGTTACTCTATTCTCCTAGTCATCGGTGCCTAACCATTGCTTCCATGCTAAAATTCTGATGCAACCACCAACAACCCCCTGGCTCCGTAAGCTTGCAATTGTCGGAGAACTTTTTTTCTTTTCTGAAACTAGTTTTCGGAGCTTTTTCCTATGCATCACATTTCAAGATAGATGAGTTTGGGATATAAAGCAAATAAAACTATTAGGATTATCTTTGTTCCTAATTTTCCAAATACACCACAAGGCCGCAACAATTCTAAAAGCTACAACCCGTCTCACCCAAGTGGCCTTAAAAGAAATCCAATTACATATATCATCAATTTTTTCCCAGGAACACCCTTACAATCGAAGCACATAAGATCAGATTCCAAACATATCTAGCTACACCACTGGAAAAGAAGATGGTAAATAGACTCTTTACAAGAACGTAACCGACACCTTTCATCACCTAATCATCTCCTATGAACTAAGCTGTCTTTAGTCAATATACTATCCTTGAAAGTTAACCACATAAAACCTTAATTCTCAAAGGAATCCTAAATTTCTCGAAACCTTTGAAACAATGCACTTGTAGAGTTTTAGGAAGTAGGTAGAGAATTTCCCATTTTTGGTCAATAACCACCCACAACTATCATTTTGTTCAGTAACTTCCCAGCCCTACACATTTCCTTAAGCTCAGACCAAAGTTTAGTTGTTTCTCCAAAAAAAAAAAATTCTCCTAAAGCGAATACAACCCCATCCCTCCTCAAAAACTTTAGCTAAAGTAATATTAACATTAAAAATAAGAAAGTACAATCTCTGAAAATGTTCTCTAAGAGCCTTGTCTCCAGCCGAAAAATCTTGCTAAAATAAAGTGCTATGTCCATTACCCTTAATTTCCCTACAACAACTATAAAAAATATTAGAAGTTTCATATTTCCTTGCCAACATACATAGGTTTAGTAGACAAGGTTCCAAATTTTACATATTTATCTCTAATAATTGTTTGCCACAAACCATCCTAACTTTCTAACTTCCATAACCACTTAAAAACAAAATTAATCACTTTCAAGTCTATAACCCCTAAATCTCCCTGACTTTGAGGTAAACAAACAACTTAACTAGATGCTATTTCTTAGTTCATTCTTTCTCTAACCACACCAAGCGTTTACTAAAAATATCACATCTCTTCTCCCAGTACTTTTGGAAATTAAAATAAAGAAAGCATATATAAAGTTACATTGCAAACTATATCTCAGTAAAATCAATCTACCACCATAAGAAAGAAAACTTCCTTACCAAGTATGTAGTTTACTTACCATCTTATCGTCTACAAACTTCTGGTCACTATTTTAATCTCGTATAATGAATGGGAACTCCTAAATATCTAAAAGATAGCTTACCAATCACAAAAGTAAAAAAATAGATGCATAATATGATTCATCCAACTTAGCTTCCCCAAAACAACACACTTCACTTTTATGAAAAATAATCTTTAAACTAGATAACTACTCAAAGATACAATGGATGAATTTTAAATTTGTAGCACTTTGCAAGTCACCCTAAAAAGGAAAACAATAATGTCTGCATACAGCAACATGACTACTCCTTCAATCGAATCGGAAAATGCAAAATTCAAAAGACCATTTTCCTGGGCCCTTATAATCAAGATATGAAAAACATCTACATCACATTATAATGAATTTGAGAGATGGGATATCTTCATCTCAATACACTTTCAATTTAAAAATATGGACCAATTTGATCAATTACTGACATGTCTACTTTTCAGGACATGGTTTTTCTGCTCCGGGGCTCGTATGCTCCTGCTCCAATTTATTTCTCGAAAATAGCAAATAAAAAAATCTGATTTTTTTGTACAATGAACACGAACATACGTTCTAATAGCATGCCAAAATTCTCTTAGAAAAGATACATGAGAAATCTAATTTTTGCAAACAACAAATCCAAATGCTCCAAACATCACCAATTTTTTTTTTTTTGCATAGACTGCCAAACATGTCATTTCTCACCACAATGATGCTTCCAGTTAGAAAACATTCTCATGTTCGCTATAAAAAAAATCAGAATATTTTTGATTTTGTTGCTATTTTTTATAACTTCTTTTATTGGAGCAAGAGCATATGAGCTCGGGTTCAAAAGTGCACTTTCGACTTTTTCATCATTAACTACACCACCACCCATTTAGTAAACAAAGGAGGAAATATTTTCATTAACACAAATTTATTTAAGAAATTCTTATCCAGCTGATGGTATGCCTTTGCAAAGTCTAAACATAACAGCTGAAGCTTTAGTTCTATGCAATTCATGTAAAGTCTCATGTGAAAGCACCACACCATCTAAAATATACATGCACTGTATAAGTTTTGTTTGAACTAGGAAAATACATTTATATGCTAGCAACATACCTCTGTTCTTCAAAACTTCAGTAAGACCTTAAACATAACATTTATGAGACAAATGGGACTGCAAGCTTGCAACTTAAAAACACCCACAACTTTGGCTAACAAAGATAAAAATCCATAATTATATTTCACAATATCTAGATTCCCATGATAGAGCTCGTTAAATAAATTTAAGATATCCATTTTGATTAAATCCCAAATTTTTTTGATAAAGCTCAGCTGGAAAACTATCGGGTCATGAGGCTTTATTGTTTTCCATAGAAAATATAGCCATTTTTATTTCTTCTAGACATAATGGAGCATTTAAATTTAACATATCCAAATCATCCAAAATACATGGAATCAAAGTCTCTAATCGAATAGAACTAATAGATCTAGAAGGTCCAAAATAAAGGTTTACAGTAACCAGTGGCATGCACCAACAATTCATTATCCCTTTGAATATTTTGTTCTGATGCTTTAACGATATGATATTGTTTCTTCGCCTTCTACCACTAGCATTAGCCAATAAGCATTGAGAGAGTCCCACTCTAACAGTTTCTTTTTCTTGGAACGTTGAAGCCATTTAATTTCTTCTTCCTTATAAATTCTAGCATAATCAGAAACAGTAAGACCCTGAAGCTCACTATCTTTATCTATCTCCCCAAAAAATAAAATGATCCATGTACCTGTTTTTGGTTCTTGTAATATCTAATTAACCTACCAAAAAATGTACCCCCCCCCCCCATACCAGTTTATACTTCATAGTGATCAAACTTTTTCTTAAACTATGTTTAACCTATAAACCGTTAAACAAGAAATTATTTGAATAATAGGCCAAATCATAGCAGTAAGAAGTCAACTAGCTCGTTCAGGAATATCTTTATTTTTGTATTGATTATTACTTCTTTACAAGGGCAGAGATCTTTCTGTAGGACATGCCCCCACACGATCCAACTTTGCGATCTGTTGGAGAAAGTACCTAACTGCACACTAGTCAAGTGTCTAAACAAGTAGAAATAATTGCACTCCTATCTGTTCTCCTTTAAGCGATGGCCACTCGCTAATTATGCTCAAGCTCCGCCGCTGCTTCTCCGGATGCTTTGACAGGAAAGGCAAACCGAAATGATGCACAGAATTTGTACCCACCGGGGCTCGATCGATCTTCAGTGCTCCCTCACAGGGGAGTCAAAATAGCATGTGTGAGAGAGAAAGAAGAGGAGGATACATTAATCGCCATGGACCACTGAAGAACAGAGTCAAGCAACCAACCATCACCAGTGTCATGGAATCATTAGTGTTTTGTTCACGTAGCATCACATCAGAGCGACCGCTAGGTTGTGAGTGTCCAGGTCCGAGAGACCGAGATGCAGTGGCCGCCAGCACCCAGAACGGTGTGTGACATGGCCGGACACTAGGCACAGTTCAGGTGAAACTTATTCCTGTTTGCACCAACTTAATTAGTGGGATGGAAGTTTCTTTCTTACAGGATAAGAAATTAAGGATGTAGATTGTCACTTCGAATGAGCATACTTTCCAAGATAACAGGTGGATTCTGCTACTCTGATTTGTACTCTCCTAGCAAGAGAATGGTAGGTGGAGTCAACAAAGACTCAGAAATAACTGGAGTCTTGAAGATATCCGATGGTGGTGACCAATTACGAACCAACAATGACAAACCAAACCATCCTGCCACACACAAGTTAAAGCTGAAAAAATAAGCTTCAATGCCGAAGTCCTCCGGTTGGTAATTACCAAGCTTGGTACCCACAGAGACTGCATGAGAGTTGTGTGCACACCTATCTCTTTTAGTAAAATAAAAATACAAGAGCATTTTGCTTATTTCTTTGCTGTACAAATGCTAAGGAAGCAATATGCTAGGTCGCTCTATCTATAATACCTCACAAATATCTGCAGTGACACACATTAAGTCACAGGTGGCATCGCCTGTGGACAATTGATGCACATGTCACCCAATTTGACAAAACTTGACAAACATTCCACTTGTGAGAGATGAACCAAGCACTTGCTGACGCCCAAATAGAAAGATTCCGTCAGACAAAATCCAAAATCATGAGTGATAAATCTTGTGAAGATCATCCATGAAAATCCATGAAAACAGAGGAAATAAACGTGCTAAACAGCTTTTGAAACCCCAATGAACCAGCTGTTGGAGAGCAAACCCGTCCACACTCCAAAATTAATACCGTTGGGAATGCTTTCATTCTTTTTAGAATGCTGGGAATGCTTTCCTGGTTTGGTCAAATCTTCTTCTCCCTTTCCTCAGCTGCCAAGCCCAATTCTTCTCCCGTTCACACAAGGGCGTTACTAATGATCTGTTAATTGTGATACACCGTTGATACCACAGTAGCTTTTGAAAACGAGCCAAGTTTGACAGCTTTTGAAAACGAGCTAAGTTTGACAACAACAGGAAGGTGCTAGCTCAACGACTTTTCAGTGCTCTCAACCATTTCCTAGAACCTCTTTCTAACAAGTCGTGTCTTTTGTACTATTTTTTGTTACAGTTGTAAAAAGCGGTTCATAGAGGAGATGTTGCCATGCTTAACCAGAGGACAGTACACTAGAACCAACACGCTTTTAGGAATAAGTGAGGATTTGAGGTTTGGTGGGGATAATCTCCACAAAAACTTTAGTACTACCAATTACCAAACAAATCCTAACAGGATTAAGACATAGATTATCACTTCAATCGATCGTGCTTTCCAAGATAATAGGTACATCGTGCGCGATTTTTTTTTAAATAATACGAATTTTTTATTTAATTCCAGGACTAGCACGCGTTTTCAAAATTTTCCAAAAGTGTGACTCGGTCGGACCACAGCAGGCCGATCGGCCCGCAGCAGGCCGACTGGGTGTCGGCTGCAGTCGGCCGTCGGGTTGTCAGACTCGTTGGTCAGCTACAGACCAATTGGTTTGCTACAGACCAATTGGTTTGCTACAAACCAATTGGTTTCTAATTGGCCTGCTACAACCCGATTATTTGCATGGATGTATTTTCCTCGTTTGCATGAAGCTTAGGGTTAGCAGGGGTATAGGTGAAGGTAGTTATAGCGTCATTTTTAAGCGGTACAACATAGTGATACATAGTTCATACATGAAGTCTGATACATAGGTGATGCATACATAAATGTCTGATACATAGATACATAAATGTCTGAGACTATGGACGGCGTCTGGGGTTTCGTGGAGGCGGCGTAGCACGGGGTGTCCAACCGAACCTGTCCGGGGCCCTGGTTATGCGAGCAGGGATCCAGGACCCGGACTCGGGGTCGTACTGTGTCTCCTGTGTGGGCTGTGGTGGAGGAGTCTGCATACCGACATAGTTCTGCTGCGTGCTGTAATACTCCATGTGCTCAGGATCCTGATCACTAGCTCCCCATGAAGGATTGGACGCAGTGTGCTGCGTGTATCCTGTGCCACGAAACATAAGTGATGTCAAACTAAGTGGAGTATAGTCTATATGGAACACAATATATAGAATAGTACATACCCTGTGTGTATCCTGCTCCACCCATGAAAGGGGCCTGCTGTTGCTGCCACTGGTCGAAAGCAGCTTGCTGCTGAAAGTCGTCGAAGAAACCGTGACGCTGGTACTGAAAGTCATCGACGGAAGGAGTGTGCTGCTGCTGCCACGACGAACCTCCTGCCTGGTCAGGAGGTGGTGGTCTGGGTGTCGGCGTCGGTGTGAGACGTGGCCGTGATCCGTGGTGCTGGTACTGATAGTCGTCGACGGAAGGAGTGTGCTGCTGCTGCACGACGAACCTCCTGCCCGATCAGGAGGTGGTGGTCTGGGTGTCGCGGTCGGTGTGAGATGTGGCCGTCGCTGCTGCTGTGTGGAGGGTCGCGGTGGAAGGAGGTGGCGCTGAACGACGTCGGAACTACGGCTGCATGTGATAGCCGAGTAGATCCCGCGTAGCTTGTCCTCGAGACGCCTCAACCAGGACACATGTTGGTCACGCTGCAGAAGAGGTGCACTGGACACTTGACGTGTGTACCGAGCGACTTCATCCTGTAAGTCCGCAGTCAGCTGACCCTGAAAAATCATGGTAGCATATAAATCGTAGAACCCAATAGATAAACGACAAGTATGAGGGTGCAATAGAAAGTTGTATGTACCGCATGTTGTCGACTACCGGCTGTGGACTGAGTCGGGTACATATCGTGCATAGACGCAGGTGGCGCCTGAGCTGGATCAGTCGGCGGGATGAGGCGCACTCGCGTGGCTGCAGTGTACCTCTGCAGATATGCGGCAAACTCCTGTGGGTCAAACTGCTCATCGTTCGGCCAGACGTGTGTTGTCGCGCCATCCCACTCAGCAACATACGAGCCAACGCGCTGAAGCCACCTTGTCGAGGAGTGGCTAGTACCCTTCCTGTTGTACCTGCAGAAAATAATTGTGAGACTTAGTCGAACCATGATGAACAAGCTTAAACTTAGCGACGGTCAGAACTTACCTGTGGACGTAGGCAGGGAGAGGTGCTATCGGTGGTGGAGGATCGACCAGCTGCCGAGAGCCGAACTGCCTCATGATCCTCTGCTGGGCCATTATCTCCACGGACACATCGAAGATGATCTTCGACTGTGTCATCCAGTACGCACAATCTCTATAACAGAGGTTAGAGATCCCGCCGGGGTACCTTTCATGGACGGCGGCGGCCATATAGGGCTGCCAGATCACCGCCCTATCATCGAGCACGTCGAACTGCTCGGTGAACGCAGGGTAGCAGTTCCTGACCTGGTCGCGAGCAAATCGTCTCTGCGAAGAGAAATAGTCAGTACTCGTGCAAAACTATAAATTACGAAGGAACTATGTTCGACAGTCTACATACCTCGCGACGTGTCCAAAGTATGCCGAAAGTAGGCATGTCGATGTGGTCCGGATCAGCCAACTCGTTTGCCCCGAAAGGGCGCTCAGCATCTATGTCTGGCCGACCAATCGGGAACCTCTCCCAGGACCACAGCTGCAAGAACAGTGGGCAGCCAAGAAGCCCAGACTTGGGAGAGACAAGTGTACAAGCATTGCACAAACCTCGGTATGTGGCTGCTAAAACCGCGGAACCCCAACTCCGCTGTATGATGTCGTCGGCGGTTTGTGCCTCTGCTATCTCCAGTGCAATGGGGATGAAGCGCCTGTTGATGGTGGTCTGATGGTTCTCTGTGAACATGACCTTCCCAAGCAGCCACAATATGTACGCCTCGAGACTCCTAGTGATTTGTGCCTCACTCATCGGCGGTGTGAACTGTGAAACCTACAACCATGAAAAAAAGATGTTAGTTATAACAACGCAATAACCATAAATAAATTTGTTATAACAATGGTTACCTCGAAGTTCAGTAACCAGTCACACTTTGGACCGTGGTCCTCACAGAGAAACTCAGTCTGGCCCGCACGAGTTCCCTCAAAACGTGCAGGCATTTCTTCATCCCAAAGCACTGGTTCTGCCAGCGGGCCTATGGGCTGACCCGCCAACGGTAGGCCCAGTAAGAAAGACACGTCCTGGAGAGTAGGGGCCATCTCTCCCCATCGAAAGTGGAACGTGTGTGTCTCGGGCCTCCACCGATCCACCAGGCTGGTCAGTAGGGAGTGGTCCTGCTGAAGGCGCTTGATCGGTGTGCCTACTCGCTCACCGATGACCTCTGACCTAGTGGCCTCAACCAACCGTGCAAAAGGTAGAAGTCCAGCCCACTTCAACCTACAAAATCATATAAGAATCCAATTAGTATGTGCCAGTACTTCAAATTGAATATACCAAATAAATCCCACATACCTCTGAACCCAACCGGGGTGTATCTGCCAATTTTGATTACCCCCGCGTGTCACCATTGGTGACAAGCTATTAGGGTTGGCCTCTAGCTTGGCCGCACGGTGCGCCCTCTCAATGTCCCTATTGAGCAATGATCTTCCTGCCATTTCTGCAAACAACATAAATTCAAGTAACATAGTTTCACATTTGAAATTGCAAAGTAGTTCCATACTTATTACAAATTCATTGTTCAGTACATAAATTCAAGTAACATAGTTTCACATTTGAAATTGCAAAGTAGTTCCATACTTATTACAAATTCATTGTTCAGTACATAAATTCAAGTAACATAGTTTCACATTTGAAATTGCAAAGTAGTTCCATACTTATTACAAATTCGTTGTTCAGTACATAAAATTGCAAATAAGTTCCAAAGTAGCGCCTCGCCGCCTAGTTTCTTCCCCTCCCGCGACGTCCCCTTCTACCTCGCTGCCCCCTTCCTGCAGGGCCAATGCCGAAGGTTGTACAATTAGTGTCCCAATGGCCAAATTGATTGCATAGGAAACATTGTCTCGTTGGCCCTCCAGCTTCAGATTCATCCATATCATTCCGGATGCGCTGCGATGGCCGTCTACCGATGCCTGTCCTCAGTAGCGTTGGGTTTGGGATATATCGCCTTTCACCAGGGTTTACAGTGTTGAAATTTCCCTGGGACCGAAATCCTTCCAGCTCACCGGTCCAGGTGTTGAGCACGGCCTCCTTCAGATAATACGGAGAGACGAACGAGATTTCCGACATCCCCAGGACACCACAAACAGCTAACACATGTGAGCAAGGAAGATGAAGCAACTTTGGTTTGTTGCATGTGCACTCGCAAGTTGGCCATTCTTCATTGCCAATTTTCACATCATGTGTTCGCTGCGGATTCCCACACCCGAACCTATCTGTAGGTAAGCGGACTTCGAACCTTCTTTCCACATTACCAATTTGAACAACAGCGAGATGCTTAGCTTTCTCCTTCTTCTTATGCATGTACTCCATAATCTTCGAACAATATGGTGTGGCTGGTTTGTTCACCATGTGCATCCGAGCCTTCTCACGTCTCTCTCTGTAATATTTAACTGTGCCCATGAAAATACCCTCTACTATAGCTGTAAGTGGCAAAGCTCTGTTGCCTCGCAGCACAAAGTTATACGACTCTGCGAGGTTGGTTGTCATGACGCCGTATCTAGCTCCATGTGTGTCGTGCAACAAAGACCACCTCTCCGTAGGCTCATGCTCTATCCACTGCTCAAAGTTTTTAATCTGCCTTCCCTGCCTTCTCCTTGTTCCGGGCGGGTCAAATCCGGGCAAGTCGCACAGACCTTCGGGTGCCTCATAAACTGGTGCTTCTACCGCTGTTGTTCCTGCTGCAACTGCCTGCATATGTGCTGCTATGTTTGCATCTCGAGCTCCTTTCCTCTGCACAACTAGTTTCTTCGTTAACTCCTGCACTTTGCTACGCAAAAAATTATACTTCCACTGCTGGTTCTGGATGCACAACCGCTTGAAGACATTCATAAGGGGCTTGTTCCTGAATTGTGTGTAAAAATTGGCCCCCAGGTGGCGCATGCACCAACGGCTCTCAATGTCAATCCATGGCGTTTCTTGCCCAGGCTCTTTCAGTGTCTTAATAGCTTTCAGTATACCTGCATGCCTGTCATGAAGGATGCAAACATTCGGCTTGTCCTTTACAATTGAAATCTTCAACTGCCTGAAAAACCATAACCAGCTTTCGGTGTTCTCACTCTCCACGAAAGCAAAAGCGAGTGGCACGATTTGATTGTTTCCGTCCATTCCAATGGCGGTTAAGATTTGACCCTTGTACTGACCAGTCAGAAACGTGCCGTCGACACATAACACGGGTCGACAGTGTCTGAATGATTCGATGCATACACCGAACGAGAAATAGACTCTATGCAGAACCCTGTAAGATGGGTACTCCGGCAAAAACATGTCCTGGATGTTCACATATGTGTCTGGATTCCTCGCCTGCAGCGTCTGCAGCAAACGAACAACAGCGTCGTATGCGTCTCGAAACGAACCAAACCTCATCTCCATCGCCCTCTGCTTAGCCCTCCAAGCCTTGCCATAAGATATGGTGTAAAAATGATGCTTCTTAACATTCTTCTGGATGGCGTTTACTCTCATGGCTTGCCCTTCCACTATTTCAGTGTACAACAGCCGAGCTATGAGATTAGACGACAGGTTGCAATGATCATTGAGGATACTTGCAAGCTCACAACTATGTGCCACAAAGTCGCTCACACGCCATGTTGTGTCATACTTAGGAACATACCCATGCACCCTTCCGGGACAATTGATGTCCACACATTCCATCGTCAGGTATTTTCCAGATGACACGGTTGTTCTCAGCTGCCTCTGACTCACCATTGCCCACTTCATTATTGCATCCTGCATATGTCGCTTCGACGGAAACATGGCCCCTACGGCGACATTGTTCTGGTGATACTCCCAGTTAGAATCAAGACCATCGTTGATTGTCATTGCAGACGAAAAGTTATGATTCCATCTGCCTGGAATAGGCACCTCCTCCCCATCATCAGACTCATCGGAATCATCAGCATCACTTTCACCTTCTGTATCTTCCTCTTCCATCTGGTTCTGGCTGTATCCATTTTCTTCGTCACCATCAACCTCACCGTCTTCTCCACTGTAACCATCACCATGGCCGCTATAAACATCTTCCGCATGGCTGCTCTGTTCAGGCTCGTAACCACCGCCACCGCCGGGTGCTTCACTGCTCTGGCCTGATTCGTAACCACCTCCTCCACTGTAACCGCCTTCAGGAGGCGCTACCTCCTTCTCCACCGGAAGAACTAATGCCACAGGGTTAGTTCCTCTCCTTTCAGACCCTTTTAACCAGCTCACCCACTTAGAGGTATCATCTACAGGCCTCAGATACCACGAAATGTTTGATATCGACTTAGTCCACAATGCATGCACACCCACTGTGTGCACTTCAGGATTAAGCCCGAAACATTCTGTCAACCAGTCCTTCACCTGCTCAATTGTCCATGTTCTAGGAGCAGTCATATTCATCTCTACAGATTTGAACTCACTCAGATTAACTCCCATTTCATCTGATCGGACACTACCCATACCATAGTAAAATACTATCTTCACTACATCTGTCATCTTTGCTCACCTAAAAAAATTCCTTCCGCGTCAACTACTAAAACCAGACCACATAAATACACTAACACTAAAAGCACCCCACATTAACCTACACAGTTAACACTACTATGCAAAGATTAGGGTTTACCCTTGTAGCGTGAGCAGCCTCTCCAACTGCAGTAGCACGAACAGCACGCAGCAGCTCACCACCACCACCAATCCACAGCAGCAGCTCAGCCCCTTACACCACCACCAACCTCCACCACTTCATCACCATTGCTGCTAAACAGCACCACCAAACGCCTCCAAACCCTAACCCATCTGTAGATCGGGCTTCCCTCAACTAATACCAGCAAAATGGTGAAGTTTTATTGGCTAAATCACTGGGGATCTGCGAAACGCAGAGTTCTTCGAGCTATTTTCGTATGCTGCAGGAGCAAGGAAGAAGAAAGGAGGAAGGAAGAAGAGAAAACAGTGCAGCTGCGAGCGTCTGCGGCGCATAAATTAAAAGGAGACGGACACGAGAGGCAGCTGCGAGCGTCTGCGGCGTGGAAAGGCGTGCGGCATGCACGGTCGGCCGGCTACCGGCCGATCGGCTTGCTAGTGGCCGACAAGGCTGGTCGGCCTGCCCCCGCCTGCAATCGGTCAGCTGCTGGCCGATCGGCCCGCTGCTGTCCGATCGGTCGGCTGCTGACCGACCAGGTCACAGTTTCCGAATTTTTTCAAATCGCGCGCTATTCCTCAAATTAAATAAAAAATTCGTATTATTTAAAAAAAATTCGCTACATCGTGCTATCTTGATTTTGGAGTGTCCTAGTGTGGAGTAACCCCGGGAGCTGAAGACCTGAAGAGATCTGAGGGTGGTGATCATTTTTAAAGGGGCAAAATCTATTAATTAAGGATAATTTTGAATATAAAGGTAAAACAAAATTACAACCAGATTACTCTTTAGATATCAATTCACTCAACTTCTTTGCGTCCGCTATAGCCCAAAGACCGGCTTTGATTTTGATATTTAGGAGAATCACCATAGGAGAGGCATGCTTGTTGTGGTGACCAATTATAAAGCAATGACAAACCAAACCATCTTACTAAGCACAAATTAAAGATGAAAAATAAGTTTCAATGCCAAAGTCCTCCGGTAGGTCATTACCAAGCTTGACACCCACACAAACTACACTGAGAGTTGTGTGCACATCCATCATTTTCAGTAAAAGACAAGAGCATTGCTCGCTCCTGAAGTATTGTTGAGAGACCGGGTCCGTGTGCGCCTCTCCCGGGAATATAAGGCCCTGGACGCATACTGGAAACAACGATTCACGTTTCGCCTGTGCCGTTTTGGCGAGGACAATACCAAATTCTTCCATG
This sequence comes from Lolium multiflorum, assembly GCA_030979885.1. Classification (NCBI taxonomy): domain Eukaryota; kingdom Viridiplantae; phylum Streptophyta; class Magnoliopsida; order Poales; family Poaceae; genus Lolium; species Lolium multiflorum. Next base: position 97,239,733 of record CM061749.1, read on the forward strand.
CATGTGCCTCGGCTCGGCTAAGGAAAAATCATATCAAAGTCCTACACGATGGAGACCGGGTCTTATACAACCACGCCGAGAAAGCCGAATTGTTACGCAGCTTCTATGCGGGCCTGCTTGGCTCCTCCACCCCCGGTGTGGGGCTTCGATCTGCGTACCGCCATGCGGAGCATCGCAGGCCTACAGGATTTGGAGAGGCCTTTCACCCTACAGGAGGCGAAGGACGCCGTCTGGGCTATGCGTATGGACAGTAGCCCCGGCCCTGACGGCTTCGGCCCGGCATTCTTCCGCACTTTCTGGGACCTTGTCAGCCCGGACCTCATGGCCTTCCTCCAGGACTTCTATGACGGGGTTGCCCCCCTCGACGGGCTCAACCGGGCATTTATTTCTTTAATCCCAAAAAAGGATGAGGTGCTCACTGCTGACGGCTTTCGCCCCATCTCACTCCAGAATTGTGTGATGAAGATTGTCACTCGGATCCTCACAACAAGACTCCAACACTTCATAGAGCGCCTCATCTCCTTTGAGCAGTCTGGGTTCGTCAAGGGGCGGAATATTGTTGACAACTTCCTCTACGCAGCCGACGTGGTCCAGAGCTGTCGGGTCCGAAGTTCTCCGGCCGTGGTGCTCAAGCTCGACTTTAAGAAGGCATTTGACTCTGTCAACTGGGAGGCTTTAGACGCCATTTTGGATGCACGTGGACTCGGGCCCCTCTTTCGGTCCTGGATTTCTTCTATTCTTAACACCGGACGGACTGCTGTGTTGCTCAATGGCGTTCCTGGGCGATGGATTACATGCAAGAATGGGTTACGCCAAGGAGATCCGTTGTCCCCCTACCTGTACTTGGCCGTCGCTGACTTGCTCCCCAGCCTCATCGCCATGGAAGGGGGGGTGTCCGTCTATTGCATCCCCTCGTTGACGATCTCCCATGCCCCGTGATCCAGTATGCCGATGATACCTTGCTGATTTTGAGAGCTGAACACTCCCAGGTCCGTCGCCTCCGTGAGATTCTGGACCTCTTCTCGCACGCCACCGGTCTCCACATCAATTTTCACAAGAGCATGTTTGTGCCCGTTGGCGGCGTCTCGGCCGAACTGGCCTCGGAACTAGCGGGCATCCTCAGCTGCCCCGTCTCGTCCTTCCCTCAGACATACCTTGGTCTGCCGCTCTCGGACTGCAAGCTCCCTGCCGCCGCACTGGAATTCTTGTCTGTTAAGATCTCCAAACGCATTCCAGGTTGGCGGACATCCCTGCTTCCCATCGGCGGGCGTCTCACTCTCACTACTGCGGTGTTGTCCGCTCTCCCGTCGTTTGCCATGTCTGTTTTGCCAATCCCTAAAGGGACGCTCGCGAAGATGGACAGGCCCCGAAGATCGATGTTCTGGAAAGCAAAAGAGAAATGTTCCGGTGGCGATTGTGATGACCCACAAGTATAGGGGGTGTATCGTAGTACTTTCGATAAATAAGAGTGTCGAACCCAACGAGGAGCAGAAGGTGTTGACAAGCAGTTTCGATGAAGGTTTCACTGTAAATGCTCACGACAAGTATTCAGGGGGTTTTGATATTGCAGATAAATAAAGTACAAGTAAATAAAATGCAAGAGAAATAATTGCAGCGAGTGGCCCAATCCTTTTTAGCACAAAGGACAAACCGGTTTGTTTACTTATAATGACCAAACGTTCTTGAGGACACACGGGGATTTTAGTCTAGTGCTTTCGCTACATACAGCTGATTAATCTTCATTGTTTTGATAAGTGTTGTGTGGGTGAACCTATGCTAATGCACCGCCCTTCCTAGGACTAATACATACTTGTGATTATACCCCTTGCAAGCATCCGCAACTACAAGAAAGTAATTAAGATAAATCTAACCACAGCCTTAAACTCGAGATCCTGCGATCCCTCCTGCATCGATATACTAACGGGGCTTAGGTTTCTGTCACTCCGGCAACCCGCAATTAGCAACCGAATACAAGATGCACTCCCTAGGCCCATAAATGGTGAAGTGTCGTGTAGTCGACGTTCACACGACACCACTAGAAGAATGACACCACAACTTAAATATCATAACATTGAATATTACTCAACCATAATTCACTACTAGCATTTAGACTTCACCCATGTCCTCAAGAACTAAACGAACTACTCACGAGACATCATATGGAATACAATCAGAGGTGATATGATGATGAATAACAATCTGAACATAAACCTTGGTTCAATGGTTTCACTCAATAGCATCTACAACAAGTATAGAATAACACCGGAGAGTTTCCCCTATCAAACAATCAAGATTTAACCCGAATTGCTACAGCGATGACGAGGTGCAGCGGTGGTGATGGCGGTGTAGATGGTGGAGATGATGATGATGATGATGAGATGATGTCCGCTCGATGACGATGGCGATGGCGCGATTTCCCCCTCCGGGAGGGAATTTCCGCTCCTGCCCGAGAGCTCTTTTCTCTGGTGTTCTCCGCCCCGCAGAGGCGGCTAACCCTCGTGAGGATCCCTCGTGCTTAGGTTTTCGGACGAAGAGTACGCGAAGAAAGGAGGCGAAAGGGGTGTGGGCCCCCAGAGCATAGGGTGGCGCGGCCGGGCCTGGGCCGCGCCGCCCTGGTGGGCCCACGTGGCCCCTCTCTTCTCCCCCTTCTGGCTACCTCCGTCATTTGGGAAAATAGGAATTTACGTGAAATTCCCTTCCACAGTTGATCTTCTGAAATATTGTGTTCTGACGGTGCTTTTTCCAGCAGAATCCTGGCTCCGTGCTTGATCCTCCAATGATGATGAAACATGCAAAATAGATGAAATAACATAAGTATTGTGTCCCAATATGAAATATATCAATGAATAAAGCAAATTATGATACAAAATAGTGATGCAAATTGGACGTATCAACTCCCCCCAAGCTTAGACCTCGCTTGTCCCCAAGCGAAACGAGCTCGATAAACAAGACCACATGTTTATGGAGTGAAGAGTCGATAAAAAATACGGACAAGAAGCATCATATTCATTCACACAAGACATTCTAGTAAACAACTTCCTCATATAACTCATCTCGAAATAAGTAAAGAGAAATCACAAGTAAAGGTGCATAAGAAATCATAGTTGGTGATGGCAAACTTTGTTCTTGGTCAGAGAACTACTAACGGATTGTACTTCTAAGCAAAGCTTTCATATTAGAATTTATAGCTGAGCCTTCATATTTAAGCATAACAATCTCTTCATAATCATTGATAACTTCAAAGTCATATTCATTCGGATAAAATTGGTACTAAACAAGAAAGTATAAAAGACATGATCAACTGAATCATAGCATAAATGATTGGTTCACAACAACTCAATTGCTTGCTTAGGATAGAGGGAAATAGGTATACTGACTCAACATAAAAGACAGGCCCTTCGCAGAGGGAAGCAGGGATTAAATCATGTGCTAGAGCTTTTCAAGTTTTGAAATCATATAAAGAGCATAAAAGTAAGATTTTGAGCGGTGTTTGTTGTTGTCAACGAATGGTAGCGGGCACTCTAACCCCTTGCCAAACAGACCTTCCAAGAGCGGCTCCCATGAGGACGGCATCTCTACCAGCAAGGTAGATCATCCCCTTCTCTTTTGTTTACACATTATTAGTTTTATTTAGGATGACACTCCCCCAACCTTGGCTTTCTCAATCCATGGCTAACCGAATCCTCGGGTGCCTTCCAACATTCACATACCATGGAGGAGTGTCTATTGCAAAATTAAGTTGCTTACTGATGAATCAGAGCAAAACATGTGAAGAGAATTATTAATGAAAGTTATTAATTGAGGCTGGGAACCTCATTGCCAGCTCTTATTGCAAAGTTATTGGATAAGCGGATGTGCCGCTAGTCCATTAGGAAAAGTTCGCCCAACAAGATTGAAAGATAAAACACCACATACTTCCTCATGAGCTATAAAACATTGACACAAATAAGAAGTAGTATAGTTTGAATAATTTAAAGGTAGCACATGAAGTATTTACTTGGAATGGCGGAAAATACCATGTAGTAGGTAGGTATGGTGGACACAATGGCATAGGTTTGGTCTAAGGTTATGGATGTATGAGAAGCATTCCCTCTCGATAAAGGTCTTTGGCTAGCAAGGTTTAATAGCAAGCATAAAGGTTGAGGGAACAAACAAATATACATATGATAGAAACAATCATGCATCTTTCTCATAAGCACAAGCAATTTTAACTCTAAAATACTAAGCATAGAGATAATAGAGTAATGTATCTAAGTGTATTTCTCTCTTTTATTAAACATCGGGATGTTGTTGCTATTGACCAATGCTAAGTTTGCCAAAACCAAATAGATTTACTTAATGTTCCCAAAGTGATATCAATACTCATGTCAAGAATAATCATATAATGGAGATTGCAAACTAAAATAAGGTGTGCAAAAAGTAAATGATAAGACTTCTCATTAATATTCCATAACGATAACTCACACCAACGATACATCGATAACTAACTAAGAGAGATACTTCCACATTGCATACTATTCTATATGATAACTTCCCTACTCATGATATGACACTACTTAATAGTAAAAGATAAAGGTGGTGGTGATGTGATACCGCGCACTCCCCAAGCTTGGAACAAACCAAGGGGATGCCAATACCGATGATGAATTACTCCTTCGGTGATGATGGTGATTCTTTGTCGTCATCAGACTTCCATGGAAGAGGCCCTCCATCAACAAAAGACATCTTGGTTTCGGAACAAACTAGCAGCATGACTTATGCGCTTAAACCTGTTTTCATACTCACAGCTCTGATTATGGACATCATAGAGTTGAGCTTGGAGTTTGTTGGTGGTGTCGTGAAGTGAGAAGATATCGTCCCACAGCTTTGCAGTCTCCTTCTTGTGTCCATCAATGAGTTCAGACACAATCTTGTGAAAGATATCCACTTCACGCTCAGCCATCTTCTTGTAGTTGAAAACCTCTTGTTCCAGCTTCTCCATCCTGTCTTCCAAGCTCCCTTCTCCCGTAGGACCCTGGACATCTTTGATCTGCAACTCTCCATCCACGAGCTGCAACTCTTTGGGGTGCATCTTCACTCGTTCATGTACGGGTTGACGACTCTTCAAGAAGCTGTCCTTCGAGTTCCCGACGAAGACATGATGGATCTAGATCCGAAGCAGATCCGAAAACAGCTCGAAACAAAACACGACGAGAACGATATTACGGACCTCCAGTCCGGGGATTATATAGCAAAATTTTTTACAACAAAAGGAAGGTTCCAGGTCGAAAACGAGTGAAAGGGGCAACGAGGCGGCTGACCATAGGTCGGCGCGGCCAGGTGGGGGCGCCCGGCCTATGGTGGCACGCCCTCGCGCGTCTTTTCCACTCCGTTTCGATTCCGTAATTTTTCATATTTTCCAAAAACAGCAGAAATAATGTTCGGAAGGGTAAACGCGGACTTTTTATTACCTATCTGTTACCTATTCAAAGTCCATTACGGCGGACTGTCAATTTGTCCTTTGATGAAAGCCTCCGGTGTTTCCACTTGAATAATATCAACATCAACATTATAAGAATCGCCCGAGATATAATGCTTGAGTCTTTGTCCATTCACCACTTGCGTGGCATTGCCTTGGAGAGAGCTAATTTTAATTGCTCCTGAACGATACACCTCCTCAACAACATATGGTCCTTCCCACTTCGAGAGTAATTTCCCTGCAAAGAATCTGAGACGAGACCGATACAATAGAACTTGATCTCCAACATTAAATTCTCTTTTAATGATCCTTCTATCATGCCACTTCTTAACTTTTTCTTTAAAGAGTTTAGCATTTTCATAAGCTTCACTTCTCCATTCATCTAGAGAACTTAATTGCAACAACCTCTTATTACCAGGCTAATTTAGGATCTTTATTTAGTTCTCTAACAGCCCAATAAGCTTTGTGCTCTAGTTCTAAAGGTAAATGACAAGCTTTTCCATAAACCATTTTATAAGGACATTCCCATAGGATTTTTATAAGCAGTTCTATAAGCCCATAGCGCTTCTTTCAATTTGCTAGGCCAATTCTTTCTAGATTTATTAACAGTTTTACCTAAGATAGCTTTAATCTCTCTATTTGATAATTCTACTTGACCACTAGTTTGAGGATGATAAGCGAAGCAATTCTATGATTAATACCATACTTAGCAAGAGTTTTTCTAAAACCTCCATGAATAAAATGAGAACCTCCATCATCATAATATATCTAGGTACTCCAAATCTAGGAAATATAATATCTACAAGCATTTTTATAGAGGTCTCACCATCAGCACTTTTTGTAGGTATAGCTTCTACCCATTTAGTAACATAATCAACAGCGACAAGTATATGAGTGTTACCGTCTGAAGAAGGGAAAGGTCCCATGAAGTCGAATCCCCAACAATCGAATGGTTCAATAACAAGAGTATAATTCATAGGCATTTCATTGCGTCTAGAGATATTACCAACTCTTTGACATTCATCACAAGATAAAATAAATTTCCTTGCATCTTTGAAGAGTGTTGGCCAATAAAAACCTGATTGTAGAACCTTTTGCGCGGTTCTATCTCCAGCGTGATGTCCTCCATAAACACTTCCATGACATTTATTCAATATCTCTGTTGTTCATATTCAGGAACACATCTTCGCATAATACCATCCACTCCTTCTTTATATAAGTGTGGGTCATCCCAAAAATAATGCCTCAAGTCATAAAAGAATTTCCTCCTTTGCTGAGCTGAAAAGGTTGGAGGCAAATACTTCGAAACAATAAAGTTAGCATAATCTGCATACCAAGGGCTCTCTCGCGAGCTCACCTTTATTACAGCCAATTGTTCATTTGGAAAACTATCATTAACAGGAACAGGATCATAAGCAATATTTTCCAATCTAGACAAATTATCAGCAACAGGATTATCGGCACCTTTCCTATCTATAATATGTAAATCAAATTCTTGCAACAGAAGTACCCATCTAATAAGCCTTGGCTTAGCATCTTTCTTTGTCATGAGGTATCTAATTGCAGCATGATCGGTATGAATTGTAACTTTTGAATCAACAATATAAGGTCTAAACTTATCACAAGCAAAGACTACAGCTAACAATTCTTTTTCAGTTGTAGCATAATTTCTTTGAGCAGCATCAAGAGTCTTACTAGCATAATGAATAACATTTAATTTTTATCTACTCGCTTGTCCAAGAACAGCGCCTACAAAAAATCACTAGCATCACACATAATTTCAAAAGGCAGATTCCAATCGGAGGTTCAACTACAGGAGCAGTTGTTAAGGCTTTCTTTAAAGTTTCAAAGCTTCCTTACAATCATCATCAAAAACAAAAGGTACATCTTTTTGAAGAAGATTAGTAAGAGGCTTTGAAATTTTAGAGAAATCTTTAATAAATCTCCTATAAAACCCAGCATGACCAAGAACACTACGAATACCTTTAACATCCCTCGGATAGGGCATCTTCTCAATCGCTTCAACTTTAGCTCTATCAACTTCAATACCTTTCTCAGAAATTTTATGTCCCAATACAATTCCTTCATTAACCATAAAATGGCATTTCTCCCAATTAAGAACAAGGTTAGTTTCTTCACATCTCTGCAAAACTTTATCGAGGTTTCGCAGGCAATTATCAAAAGAATTCCCATAGACAGAAAAATCATCCATGAACACCTCTACAATACTTTCGCAAAAACCATGAAAAATAGCAGGCATGCATCTTTGAAAAGTAGCAGGAGCATTACATAAACCAAAAGGCATACGCCTATAAGCATAAGTTCCATAAGGACAAGTAAAAGTGGTTTTCTCTTGATCTTTAGCTTTAACACAATTTGTGAAAACCCAGAATAACCATCAAGAAAGCAAAAATGAGTATTTTTAGACAACCTCTCTAACATTTGATCAATAAAGGGTAAAGGGTAATGATCTTTCTTAGTAACTTTATTAACTTTTCGAAAATCAATGCACATTCTATACCCTACAACTATTCTTTGAGGAATAAGCTCATCATTATCATTAGGCACAACAGTCATTCCTCCTTTCTTAGGAACACAATGCACAGGACTAACCCATCTACTATCAGCAATAGGATATATAATACCAGCTTCAAGGAGTTTTAATACCTCGTTCCTTACCACTTCCTTCATCTTCGGAATTAGACGACGTTGATGTTCAACAACAGGCTTTGCATCTTCTTCCATATTAATAGCATGTTGGCAAATAGAAGGAGAAATCCCTTTCAAATCATCAAGAGTATAGCCAATAGCTCCTCGGTGTTTCTTCAATATTTCCAATAACCTTTCTTCCTCAATCTCTGAAAGCTTAGAACTAATAATAACAGGATATATTTTCTTATCATCAATATGAGCATATTTAAGATTATCAGGTAAAGGCTTTAGATCAAAAACAGGATCTTCCTTCGGTGGTGGTGTTGTACCCAAATCTTCCACCGGTAAATCATGCTTGAGAATAGGTTGGCGACGAAAAATTTCCTCAAGCTCATCTCTTTCTTTCCTAAAAGCTTCACTTTCACTATTCTCCAAATGTTGCTGCAAAGGGTTATTAGGAACAAGAACAATAGATGCACACTGCTCCATTTTAAAATCATTACTAGGCAAGTCAACTTTATAAGGAGTTTTGGTAAATTTAGAAAAGTTAAATTCATAAGGTTCACCAGCAAATCTAGTCAAAATTTTCTCTTTCTTACAATCTATAATAGCTCCACAAGTATTTAGAAAAGGTCTACCAAAAATGATAGGACAATAATCACTAGCAGCAGAACCAAGTACCAAAAAGTCAGCAGGATATTTAATTTTACCACATAGAACTTCCACATCTCGAACAATACCAATTGGAGAAATAGTTTCTCTATTAGCCAGATGAATAACCACATCAATATCTTCAAGTTCACAAGAACCAATTTCGTGCATAATCTCCGTGTAAAGTTCATAAGGTATAGCACTAACACTTGCACCAATATCACATAAACCATAATAGCAATGATCACCAATTCTAACAGATAGCATAGGAACACTAACTTGTTTGGGTTTATTAGGATGTGAAACAATATTAGAAGCATCTTCAGAGAAAATAATATGACCATCCTCCACATTCTCAGTCACAAGATCTTTAACTATTGCAACAACAGGTTCAATTTTAATTTGTTCTTCGGGTTCTTTAGGTTTCTTTTCACTTTTATTAACCGCACTAGATATGACAGAGTACTCCTTCATTTTAGCGAGGAAAGGAGTTTTTCAATATAAGCTTAGGAATAACATTATCAACAGTTTCAATCACTACACATTTGTTTACGAGATGAATCAATTTTATCTTTATACGGTTCACGATACTTATCAAAATTCTTCTTAGGCAGTTCATAATGAGAGGCAAAAGCTTTATAAAGATTTGCAACAACTTGGGAATCAAGACCATATGTAGCACTCATATTACGAAATTTATCGGTATCCATAAAAGCTTCAATACATTTATAATCATAAATTATACCTGATTCTCTATCTCTGTCGTTCTCCCATCCTTCAGTATTTTCTTGGATCCGATCAAGAAGGTCCCTTTTAAACTCTTCATTCTTGCGTGTAAATGATCCAGAACAAGAAGTATCCAGCAAGGTCTTGTCTTGAAAAGAAAGTCTTGCATAGAAATTATCAATAATAACATTACCAGGAAGCTCATGAATGGGGCATTTGAGCATTAAAGACTTCAATCTCCCCAAGCTTGGGCAATACTTTCTCCATCATGAGGCCAGAAATTATATATGCGGTTCCGATCTTTGTGAATTTCACTTGGAGGATAAAATTTGGAATAAAATAAAGGCACAATGTCCTCCCAATCAATAGAATCACCATTCTTCAGCAATTTATACCAGGCGCCGCTTTACCAGACAGCGATATAGTGAATAGTTTCTTCCTAACTTCATTCATGGAAATACCTGCACATTTGAATAACCCGCATAATTCATGCAAAAATAGTAAATGATCACAGGATGGACAGTTCCATCCCCTTCATAGCGGTTATCCATAACACGTTCAATAATTTCGTAGGTATTTTATATGGTACTACTTCCTCACCTGGCGCTTCATCCACTACCGCGGTAGTAGTAGATTTCCCAAATAGAAATTGAAGAGAAGATCTCTCCATAATGATTATAGCAAAGAAGAAAATAAAATCAGCACAAACAGAAAGGTTTTCCTTACCAATTCCACTTACCAATAGCGCTTCACTCCCGCACGGCGAGAAAATAGTCTTGATGACCCACAAGTATAGGGGGTATCGTAGTACTTTCGATAAATAAGAGTGTCGAACCCAACGAGGAGCAGGTGTTGACAAGCAGTTTCGATGAAGGTTTCACCGTAAATGCTCACAGACAAGTATTCGGGGGTTTTGATATTGGGATAAATAAAGTACAAGTAAATAAAATGCAAGAGAAATAATTGCAGCGAGTGGCCCAATCCTTTTAGCACAAAGGACAAACCGGTTTGTTTACTTATAATGACCAAACGTTCCCGAGGACACACGGGGATTTTAGTCTAGTGCTTTCGCTACATACAGCTGATTAATCTTCATTGTTTTGATAAGTGTTGTGTGGGTGAACCTATGCTAATGCACCGCCCTTCCTAGGACTAATACATACTTGTGATTATACCCCTTGCAATCCAACTACAAGAAAGTAATTAAGATAAATCTAACCACAGCCTTAAACTCGAGATCTGCGATCCCTCCCGCATCGATATACTAACGGGGCTTAGGTTTCGTCACTCCGCAACCCCGCAATTAGCAACCGAATACAAGATGCACTCCCTAGGCCCATAAATGGTGAAGTGTCGTGTAGTCGACGTTCACACGACACCACTAGAAGAATGACACCACAACTTAAATATCATAACATTGAATATTACTCAACCATAATTCACTACTAGCATTTAGACTTCACCCATGTCCTCAAGAACTAAACGAACTACTCACGAGACATCATATGGAATACAATCAGAGGTGATATGATGATGAATAACAATCTGAACATAAACCTTGGTTCAATGGTTTCACTCAATAGCATCTACAACAAGTATAGAATAACACCGGGAGAGTTTCCCCTATCAAACAATCAAGATTTAACCCGAATTGCTACAGCGATGACGAGGTGCAGCGGTGGTGATGGCGGTGTAGATGGTGGAGATGATGATGATGATGATGGAGATGATGTCCCGCTCGATGACGATGGCGATGGCGTCGATTTCCCCTCCGGGAGGAATTTCCCCGTTCCTGCCCCGGAGAGCTCTTTTCTCTCTGGTGTTCTCCGCCCCGCAGAGGCGGCTGTAACCTTCGTGAGGATCCCTCGTGGCTTAGGTTTTCGGGACGAAGGAGTACGCGAAGAAAAGGAGGCGAAAAGGGTCGTGGCCCCCCCAGAGCGGCGCGCCGGGGCACGGGCCGCGCCGCCTATGGTCTGGGCCACATGGCCTCTCTTCTCCCCTTACGGCTACCTCCGTCATTTGGGAAAATAGGAATTTACGTGAAATTCCCTTCCACAGTTGATCTTCCGAAATATTGTGTTCGACGGTGCTTTTTCCAGCAGAATCCCGGCTCTTGATCCTCCAATGATGATGAAACATGCAAAATAGATGAAATAACATAAGTATTGTGTCCCAATATGAAATATATCAATGAATAACAGCAAATTATGATACAAAATAGTGATGCAAATTGGACGTATCAGATTGCCAGGTCGCCTGGGACTATGTGTGCCGGCTGAGATCCGAAGGAGGGCTTGGAGTTGTTGACCTTGGACTTCAAAATAGGTGCCTCCTGCTGAAAGCGGTCCATGGGCTATTCTCGGGGCGGGACTCTCCATGGACCAGATGGATAAAGCGCAGTTATCTTGGTGAACACCCTCAGGCGGCCACCCCCGCTTGGAAATGCTTCCAGTCGCTTATCCCGCTGTACCGCTCCATTACGAGAGTCGAGCCCCGTGACGGGCGCTCCACGTCGCTCTGGCATGACGCTTGGACCCAGTTGGGACCCTTGTCGGCGGCTCTCCCCGCAGCTTTCTCGCACTGTCTCCGCCCCCTCGCCACCGTCGCCGATGCCCTTGAAGGCGGGACCGTGGAGATCCCGCTCGTCCACCGGGTGTCTGCGGCAGCCTCGGGGGAGATGGAGTTTGTACATGCTTGCCTCTCTCGGATCTCCCTCGCGGCGTCACCGGACGTCCGTTCCGTCGCCCTCGGTCCATCTGTTGACTTCTCCACAGGGTGTGTCTACCGAGCTCTTCACTCCTCCGGTTGTATCGTCCCGGGCCAGGACGTCAACGGGACTGCTTCGCGCCCCTCAAGGTGAAAGTGTTCTTCTGGATCATGCGCCTCCAGAAAACAAGGACGCGTGCGCTGCTGCATCGTCTCGGATGTTTGCCCTCCACGGATTGCCCCTTCTGCCCCGGCCAGCCTGAAGACATCTCGCACCTGTTCGTTGGCTGCCCCCGCCTCCGCCCCTTGTGGAATATCATCTCTCCCTCTGGGCGCCCCCGGGCCGATGATGACGTGATGGGCCTCCTCGATGCTCTCTCCGAAGACTTGCCCCCCATGCACCCGAAAGCGCGTAACACCGCCATCCTTGCCTTGTTGTGGTCCATCTGGAAATCCCGCAATAGAATGGTCTTCGACGCGGATCTTTTGTCTACCCTGCGCGTGTTGGATATGGTAGCCGACCACCTCCGCCTGTGGGTCGTCCGCGCCCCCTCTAGTGTCGACACGACTCCCCTGCTAGCCTGGTGTGGATCTGTCTCTTAGCCCCTTAAAACACTTGTAACCCTCCTCTAGCTGGCTCCCCTTCGTGTTGAGCGCGGTATGCCGCCTCCCCGACCCAGGATTGTTGGCTTACGCCCCCTGGCGTCGCACCCTTGTAACCCCCCTTAATTAATGAAAACTGAGTTCAGGTGGGCGATCGCCCCCCGTTGATTCTTCAAAAAAAAAAAAGACAAGAGCATTTTTCTTATCTCTTTGACAAATGCCAGGGAAGCAACCAACCATCTCCAGGGGTCATGGAATCATCATTGGAGTGTTTTGTTACAAATGCTAGGGAACCAACCATCAGTAGTATCACATCAGCGCGGCTAACCGATTGCGACTCCCAGATGCAGTGGTCGCCAGCGCCCAGAACGCCGTGGGACGTGGCCGTACACCACACGCTGAAATGTTGTTCCTGTTTTTATTTTTAGATGGAGGTGAAACCTTGTCTTCTTTGCATCAAAATAATGCACATAGTTTTTTTTAACATGGACTTTTAGATAAGAAACAGAGATCAAACCGGAGCCACCTCGCTAACGACAACCGTCGCAACACCTAGAAGTCTAGAACCTTGATGAAGGTGGTGGCCATGTCGGCCATCACGTGACCTCATACCTACGCACATCATTATAAAACTGGAGGCCTCACCAAACCGCACAACGAAGAGCTAGGAGCATAACCGGTTGGACAGACCCTCTGTGAATACCTTCGCACTTACTCCAAAAGTCACCGATGCCATCTTCTGCTGACCTTCTTTAGGACAGGGATCAAAATAATGACCTTGTCAGCCCCCTGTCGACATCACCATGACACCGGACTCCGAGACCCTGCTGTGCCACACAACAGGGACTCACTGATGTCGATGCGGTAGATGTAACACCACTCCACCTCCAGGAGAAATGCATCCACTGATGATATCCATTGGTCCCTCTGTCTGATGCACAACTCCATGGATGATTCCCCCCAGGGGGGCACGGTATAGGAGTACGTCATCATACGATCCACGGATATCGGGTTTCACCCCTGAGATTGTCGTATGTACTTGAGATGTGAATCAACCTACTTAGGGGCAATCAAATGGTACACCGTAACATGGTAGTTATGAAGATATCTTTCGGGTTTGTCCTTAAGCATGTTGCAGGGCATGGTCAATCGAGATGGGATTTACCCCTCGATCTCTACGTCAGAGAGATATCTCTAGGTCCCTCGAGTAATCGAATCTAGAAATGCATGACCATGCTATATAAGGTTAAGAGTTAACCTAGTAAAGGATTTCGATTCACAGATCGAGAAAGAGTGATCACCTTGGAGCATGACCAAATATCATGAGGCAAAGGGAATATAATGTATGAAATGTTGTGATGGTTCGTATGAATGATATTTGTGTGTGTTTAGGAGTTGGCATGTTTTTGCTAGATGATGCTACCAACTATTGTCCAAGTAGAAGTACTTGTGTCATATCTATTCGCGTGTGAATCTATAGTGTCACACACTTGAGGGGTTGGAAGCCTAATTTTGGATTGAATCATCATTAGACAAGGCTTACAGGATACTAATTGGCATAAAGTTTGAAGCTCATCAGCCACTCTTCTCACGCATCAGTTCCATGCGCAGACCTAGTAGTCCGGCGTGTGACGCTTCTACTCCGTACGTGCGGTTACCTTGGAAGTGTTTCATATGTAGCACTTCGACGAGCCGCACAAGAGGGGGCTGCTTGTGGGATGAGAACTAAGAGGACGTAGTACGACTACACCGCCCGACGTGCTTCATCGAGTTCCACAACCGCGCGTCCAGTGGTGATCTATGGCTACAAAAATCCTAGCTTACACAGTAGAAACTTTTATTTTTCGCTAGTGTATCCTACCTGCACCCCTTCAGAATGTTCGGCGCTAGCGATTGTCTCGCTCGTGTGGTTTCTAGATTTTGGGAGCCAACACCAACGAATCCCAGAATCAAGGGACCGCATATTTCTCCTTCCTAGATTTTTTTTGGGGATTGAAAGACGTTTTATCCTTCTGCAGGAGTACCGTTTTGAGCGTTTTTTGAGAACTTTGACATTTTTGTTAGAAATTAGGAGTCATTTATCACCTTCCGATGGAGATGCTCTCACAAAATAATATAAGCTTCAATGCTTAAGTTCTTGGGTAGGTAACCAAACTTTTTTTAGGACCCGCAGCAAAATCGATGTGTCTTTGTATTAAGCTTACGGAGAACGCCAAAGAATGGCTACAACACACCACACAGCCCTTGCATCTTACAACACACTCCTCCAGCAACGACGAAAAACTGACATTGCCCACCCTCGTGCCAACAATGGTGATGCGACAAAACACAGAGCCTCAAGACAGCGTCACGACCTAAGCAAACAACACCCAAGCACGATCCAAAACTCTGAAGATGCCTGGACCAATGTGCCACTACTCATGCGCCTAGAAGAGTCGGCGACGACGAGTGGATGGCAGGATCTGCCCAAACTTCAAAAGAAGTCAACTAGAGAGTGTTGGAGATGACATACATAGCGCTTCGGAGCCCCGCACCTTGAGTAGAGGCCAACACGGGCAATGCATCACCATCCATCCTCAATGGAGAGACTAGCGAGACCACCACCTCTACGTGCCACACTAGGACACCTCTCGCACACTAGGCAGCGCCTACAAGAAGGGAACGATGCATCACGCTGCTGCCTAGTCCTCGTAGATTAGGGCATTGAACACACCTCCAAAGGGGGAGTGGCACCCCCATGCGTCATCGTAGTCAGCACCGGAAGTCTCCGAGCAGGGTTTTCACCCTTGCCAAAGATCATTCCTCTAGGAAAACAGAAAAGAGCAGGAACCTATAGCATGCTTGGACCACAATCGCATAAAACAAGTTATCGCCGGTGGAGGACATTGACCACCACGACAACAACCAAAACTCGCCAGAACCACGATCGAGATGGTCAGATCTCAGCGGGGTAGGCTCACTACCTCCACCGGAGCGACAACGCCGTCCTCCATCGACACCTGAGGACGACCGCCACAGAGGAACGCACTGCCCGTGCGTATGGGCATCGTGCTAGGCGTGATGCCACACAGATCCGACACCATGCAGCAAAAAGACGGAAATCCTTGGCCTAGAACGAGCCAGCCTCGGCTCACACCTAGCTCGCGTTGTCCGGCCGCACAAAGTGGTGCACCGTAGCCTCCAATCCTCATAGCATTGCCGCATCCACGTACAAGCCGCCCAACATCGCATCTCCCTCCCCCTTTGATTGTCGGGTACCACCACCACCGCTAGTAGAGCCCGGGGGAGAGCGAGTGAGGGAGGTGATTAGGCTAGGGTTTGGGGAGCCTCCAGAGTCGCCCAAGCGAGGCGACCCGGAATAGCGTTTTAGGTAACCAAGCTTGGCACCTACAAAGATTACATGAGAGTTACACAACTATTTTTTCAGTAAAAAGACAAGAGCATTTGCGTATCTCCTTGTACAAATGATAGGGAAGCAACATACCAGATCTCTCTATCTCTAACACGTCACAGCTATCCACAGTGACACATATTAAGTCGTAGGTGGGATGGGCTATGGACGGTGGATGATCATGTCACCCAGTTTGACCAAAATTGACAAGAATTAAGAGGTTACCCAGCACTTTTTGGCGCCCAAGTTAGTAAAGAGATCGAGTCCGACCAAATCCAAAATCATGAGTGGCAGATCTTGTGAAGACTGAAGACCATCCATGAAAAGAGGAGGAAATAAACGTGTTAGCTACAGAGCTACTGATAGTTTAACCGGACGCAGTCAAAAATTAACACTGCTGGGAATGCTTTCTTTCTTTTGAGAATGCTGAGAATGATTTCCTGGTTTGGCCAAGCCAGCAGCTTCCTCCGACTAGCCAAAATCTCCCCCCTTCTTCACGAAGGAGGTTATTGCTCATCTAGTCATCTGTTATTTGGGTTACAACGTTGATTGATTACCACAATGACATTTGGACACGAGCTATGTTTGCCCGCAACAGGAAGGTGCTAGCTCAACAACTTTGCATCATTCAACCATTTTGGAAAGAATATTTCGGATAAGTCTTTGGAGAATGTAATCGACTTTTGTAGTAAGCGGTTCAAAGAGGAAATTGCCATGGTTATCTGAACAGCAATTAGGAAATACCACCACTAATTCCAAGCATGGAGTAAAAGCATCCTATAATTATCTTGTTTTATCCGTTGTTTTTACTGTCGTAAACAAATAGATGTCTCAATTTTGTCAAAATGTAGATGTATCTATACTTATATATTAAATTGGGTCTACATACATCTAAATTTTGACAAATTTGAGACATATTTTTATGGAGGAAAGGAGCATCTTTTTTTACGAAGGAAAATATATGCATGAAACATACCGTTGGATAAACTCAAATGACAACCGTTGGATGTAGATCCAACGTCCCAGAAAACCGAGTCGCATTGAAGATAGAAAATGACAAGCAATTACTACTTGGTAGGTGATTCCCTTTATCACCCAGCATTGACTGTCTGTCAGGTCAAGAAAAAAAAAAGCATTGACTGTCTGTGGAAACATGTTTCGTTTTCCATTGCTTCGTCCACACACACATTGCAATGCAGATTGTCAGGTTTGGTGACAACTAGGCCTACTTGTTGTTTTGCTGGCAGTAATTAATTGCGGCAGTATCGATTCTGCATGCAACCACGGCTCGGTGGTCTATATAGTAAGTGGTAAATGACTACCAGCATCAATTCTCTCTAAATCTCCAATCCTGCCGTCTTCTATTTATAATAAATAAGACGCCATTTCATCTCGTACCGATCCTCCTCTGCCTTCCCCTGCTAGCTGGTCCCGAGCGCACCAAGTCTCCCTGACTCCGGCAACCATGTCCCACGCCATGGACCTGCCGAAGCAGCGGCTCGACGGCGACGACATCGACGACGACGGCCGGCCGCGGCGCACGGGCACGGCGTGGACGGCGAGCGCGCACATCATCACCACGGTGCTGGGGTCCGGCGTGCTGTCCCTGGCATGGGGCGTGGCGCAGCTGGGCTGGGTGGGCGGGCCCGCCGTGATGACGCTCTTCGCCGCCGTCATCTACTACACCTCCACGCTGCTGGCCGACTGCTACCGCTCCGGCGACCCCGTGTCCGGCCCGCGCAACCGCACCTACATGGCCGCCGTCCGCTCCACCCTCGGCGGCTCCAAGGTGAAGCTCTGCGGCGCTATCCAGTTCGCCAACCTCTTCGGCATCGGCATCGGCATCACCATCGCCGCCGCCGCCAGCATGCGGTACGCCCTCACTCTAGACTTGCTACTTTTTATTTTCGGTTTCTGCAAATAAATCCTTACCATTTTTTGCACCGTTTCGTGTCGCTAGCGCGATCAAGAGGGCGGGCTGCTTCCACGAGGAAGGGCACAAGAGCGAGTGCGGCAGCCCCATCGCCCCGTACATTGCCATCTACGGCATCATGGAGATCGCCTTCTCGCAGATCCCCGGCCTCGACAGCATGTCGTGGCTCTCCACACTCGCCACCATCATGTCCTTCACCTACTCCTCCATCGGAATCGGCCTCGGCGTCGCGCAGATTATAGGTACGTGCCCGCGTCCAATGGATACTGTGCATCAATCTAGACGTGTATACATTTGTAGAATAACGTTAATAAATTGCAACAATAAAATTGCAGCCAACGGGGGAATCCAGGGCACCATCACCGGCGTCGCCGTCGGTATCAGCGCCGCCGGCACAAGTGTCACGTCGATGCAGAAACTCTGGCGCGGTCTTCAGGCGTTCGGGAACATGGCTTTCGCCTACGGCTTCTCCATCGTCCTACTCGAGATCCAGGCAAGTCCTTATCCAGACATCTCGATCGATCTGTTTAATTAATCGATCAGCTCGTCTTTGTTAATTTGCTTACTGCCGTACGTCGGTACCTGTGCTGTGTGCCTGTGTTTGATGGTCTGTATATATGTTATTACAGGACACGCTGAAGGCGGCGTCGCCGTCAGAGGCGAAGGTGATGAAGAAAGCGACGGCGGTGAGCGTCGCGGCGACGACGGTGATCTACCTCCTCTGCGGCTGCGTCGGGTACGCGGCCTTCGGCGACGGCGTTAAGGACAACCTCCTCACGGGCTTCGGCTTCTACGAGCCCTTCTGGCTGCTGGACGTGGCCAACGCCTGCGTCGCCGTCCACCTCGTCGGCACCTACCAGGTCATCACGCAGCCCATCTTCGCCTACGTCGAGCTCCGCGCCGCCGCGGCCTGGCCCGACAGCGCATTCGTCGCCACCAAGGAGGTCACGCTCTGGCCCACGCGCCTCCGCGTCGCCGTCTGCCCGCTCCGCCTCACCTGGCGCACGGCCTACGTGTGCGTCACCACCGCCGTCTCCATGTCCATGCCATTCTTCGGCTCCGTGGTGGGGCTCATCGGCGCCATCTCCTTCTGGCCGCTCACCGTCTACTTCCCCATCGAGA
Source organism: Lolium multiflorum (assembly GCA_030979885.1). Classification (NCBI taxonomy): domain Eukaryota; kingdom Viridiplantae; phylum Streptophyta; class Magnoliopsida; order Poales; family Poaceae; genus Lolium; species Lolium multiflorum. The sequence goes on from CM061749.1 coordinate 97,258,975, forward strand.
TGTACATGGCGCAGCACCGGCTGCCGCGGGGCAGCACAAAGTGGCTCTTCCTCCAGGCGCTCAGCGTCGTCTGCCTCATCGTGTCCGTCGCGGCCGCCGCGGGATCCGTCGCCGACGTCGTCGCCGAGTTCAGGCACCACAACCCGTTCAGCCGGTAGTGCTGACTGCATGCTGACCGAATGAATTTCTTCCGACAGTGTAGTGCTTGCTTCGTTTACTGAACCAAAGACAGCAAGCTGAAAACCTCTTTTACAGTAGTAGTATACTTTGTGATCAGATGCAACGTCGATTGCATCTTGTATGGTCTGGAGAAGCTTTGTCCGGTGGTGATCAGCTATTGAACTGCACACACACAAGAGCGGCTTGTAATAGAATAGCCGTTGACCTTGTACGGGATGCCATCCGTTTGGCCGTTTGGGATTGGACGACACTGGACAAGCGCGTCCGCGTGTCCGTTTGTCGCACGCTGCGCCCAACGCGCGGACGCACCGCATATGTAATAAAAAAACATAAATGAAAATAAAAAATGAAAACAGCACAAAATAAATATAAACTAGTTAGTTAAACTTAGCCCTATTTTGAGCAATTTTTACACAAAAGAAAGCCCTATATGGGCTTTAAACTAAAATAAAAAGAAACCCTAGACAGGGTTTGCGAGCATGGTGGCCGCCGGCATACTCCCCGGTAGTGCTTCGCCGCGGTCGATGACGACGACGCCCGGCGACATTCATTGCGGGCTCGAACGCCGGAGGGCACCGGGACTCGCCAGGGCTCCCTTTCCCAAGCGGAGCGCGGGTTCGGCGGCTCGCCCGCGCTGCCGTGCCCTCCGCGCGACTCCGCCGGCGTCCTCCTTGCGGCTGCGGCTCCGCCCGTAGGCACCGTGGCGCGCTCCTCCTCCGCTCGCGCGCGCCGGCGCTCCTCCTCCTCCCGAGCGCCGCGCCCGCCTCCTCCCGACGGCGCGCCGCTCGAAAGGCCCACGCCCGCCGGGCGTCCCCGGGGCCTTCTGTCCGCCTCCTCCAGCGCGAGGCGCGCCAGCGCGGCCATTTGGCCAGCTCGTCGAGGTCCGCTGCTCGCGGGATGCCGCGAGCGCCGCTCGCAGCTCCGGTCATTCTCCTCCTCCCGGCCTGGGGCGGGGCCCGGGGCGCCGCCGATGTAGAGGCCGCGGGCGGCGGCCCCGCCCGCGCGTGTGCGCGGCGCGCGCGCGGCCGCGCGTCGCGGATGTGAAGCACGTGCGCCGGCGCATCGTGCTCCACCTCGAACCACAAGTCCCAGTTGGGACTTGCGTCGCCGTACGCGGGGTCCTGGAGGTCCGCCGGCCGTGCGCGCGGCGCTCTCGGATCTCCGCGACACGGGCGCGCCGGAGCCGGGATGGGCGGCACCGGAACCCGATCCTCGGGTGCCGGCCGTGGTGAGGTGCACGTCCCCACGGCATTGGGACGCCGGCGTCCCGAACATCTGCGCCACCGCTACGGTGACGTAGATCCGCTCGCGTCTGGGCGTCGCCGGCGCCCATGGCGAACGGCGAGCCGCCTCGTGGTCGTTCGCGGATGGCGAAACGCGCGGGGGCCATGGCGGCGCGGAAGCCGAGCTCGCGCGTGCGGCCGGAGTGGAAAGTGGGGTGATAGGATGACTCCCTTCCCCACCCACATTTAATAGGTGGGCACCGACAGTGGGCCAACCATGCGACCAAGCGGACACGCGAGGACGCCGCGTGCCATCCACGGCCACGCAAACCCGGCCAAATTTGGGCCGGTTTTGCGTCGTTCGACGCCGCGGCCGTCCGCTTTTGCGGTGCGTCCCCGCGTTGGGCCCAGATTTTATCCGGACCGACCCATCCGGACGCGCGGGCACGGGATGGGTAGCCCGGTTGGAGATGCCCTAATAGAATAGCCGTTGCCTTGTGGTTGTGGGGTGACATCCCCTTGGGATTTACATGTGCTCGCTTTCCAGTGACAGTGTTCTTCTGCCTACATGTGTTGGGTTTCAGTGCTTTTTCAGACAAACGGAAACTGAGTGGACCGAGTGGCAGATTATCCAGCGCATGACAACAAATGCATATAGAGATACGTCATCTTTTCACGTTAAACACACTCGAGCCCACTGAAAATCCTCCACTGTCGTTCCGGGACGTGCCCGGCCTCCTCTTGCCATCACGGGCGGCCACGCCATCGCTAGTACCGCAGCCCATTGACACTGACTGGATTTTGGCGCTAATTTGTGAGAAGAAATGTTGGTAGTGATACGAAGACTGGGTTTTGTGAATTCTTGGGCAGCTCTTCCTCCTCTTTGTGGTCGTGGGGACAGACAGGAGGGTGTGAGCCCCAGAGTTCGTCGATCTAGAGTTAGGAGGCATGCTGGTGAGCGTGCGGTGCTCATCACGACGGAAGATCCCAAGCATCGGCGTCTTCAGCCGCCGCTATCTTTGGCCAAGGGGGCCTCCCCACACCTCGGGAGACTCTGCTCCGGGGAGAATCAACTTCCTCCAGGCCTTAGTGCTATGGGGGAAGATCTAGAATCTCGGCATGGTGATCCATCCTGGCGACGAACCAAGTGGTGTAGTCCCCGGCGTCGCCTCCAGCGACCGTGGTCCGAGGTTCAGTCAAGGCCGCGCTGGAGAAGAAGGACCTGATTGCTTTTTTCTTTATCTTTCTGGGGTCCCTCTTGTAAAGCTACATGACTCTTACGCTAATGTTACTCAAGCCAAGGTCCTTTATGTAATTGTACTCACCAACTAATGGAGCCAAGGTCCTTCGGGGCCTTATCTGTTGAAAAAAAGAAAGTTTCATTGGCAAATAAAGAAACAAGATATAATTCCTATAGGAAAATATTCCATGGTGGCGTTTGGAAAAAGGAATGGACGTCTAAGATTGATCTTTGTATCCCTACGATGCTTCCATAATTATTAAATTTGAAGATAAACATAGGAGTTTTAGAGAATGTGATTCCTATATTAAAAATGTAAACCCAAAATACTATTTGAATAGATAAATGTTAATCTTAGGTGGTTTTGAGATTCCTATGTATGGGGTATTCCACATGTGAACAATTTGTGTGTTTGCCATGTTGAGAGATTTAGCATTTTGGGCATCCTCCGATAACAGTCCTACTATTGTATATATTGCTTTGATGTTGAGTGATCTACAAGTTGTCGAGGCTTCGAGATTATGGCACACGACAGTCCAATTTGACCTATGTCTATTTTTCATGCCCTGGTCTTTGTTGGGCCTCGAGATTCTTATATATTCATGGAGTAGCGTCTTTGCACATACGAATCCTTTTGGAACAGAATTATATGCGGGAGTGGAACATGGGATGCATATCCCTATATTTTGAAACACATATTTTATTTTAAATTTCAAAAAAATTGAAACAAAAAATTCGCACATCTTCACGTTACAAAGTCGTTTCATAAAAAATGAACTTATCACGTGACGTGTGTAAAAAGACAAAATTCAGTGCTGAAAACTATGCTTTTTACAGGATAAGTTTTCTCTTTTTTACATAGGCCACAAAAAATATTATTTTTTCGTGAAACTTGATGCATACATATATATTATGGAGTTGTACATGTAGAATTTTTTGTCAAAATTTTTCCACGCTTCGAAATATGTTTTGTTGGTAGAGGGAGCATACGCACCCGGGAGCCGAATTGAATTTCTAGACTCATGATATGACATTCCCTACTCAATTGGGTTGAGCAACCCGGTATTTCTAGGACCATGTACAATGATATAAAAGACATGCCTTATCTTAGCCCTTCATGTTATCTAGAGAAAACAATAAATATAAATTATAAAATGCATCGTATCTTATCGTCATCCTTAGCAATTAATGAGAATTAATTAATTCTATTTAAAAAATTGCTAAGGGAAGAGATATTGTGCGCCGCATAAAATAGTCTTCTCTTATATTTCTAATATATCATCCATTAGGTAACGGAAGACAACCTTTTCTTTTCTATTTGTCTCTTGTCCAACTAAGGAAATAGTCATACGAAAGTTATATGAAGGAAATAAATAATTTGTGCCTAAAAAATAGTGTTGTAAGAGCATCTCCACCGGCACGTCCCAAATAGTCGCCGGCAGGGTCACCGGCACTGTTGTATGGCGGGCGCCGGCAGTGCATCCTCTATTTGGAGACGTTGTTCCCACACCGACGCCTCCCAAACGGCCCTCTCCAAAACTTTTTTCTTTCTACAATATTTAGAAACAACATATCAATTATATTTTATTCATACTATATTCAATAATTCATACAATCACATAATAGTATTTAAATTATTCATGCAATCAAACAAATAGTTCTTAAATTATTCATACAATCAATCAATCAAACAAATGGAAATTAAATTATTCATACAACTAAACAAATAGAAATAAAATCATGCATTGTTGGCGGCTCCTCTCCTCGCCCACAGATGCGCAGCTAGATCCACCTTAAGTTGTGCATGGACATCTGCATCTCGAATTTCATTATGCATATGAAGAAAAGCGACAAATTCTTGGTGTACACGCTCTACCTCAGCAAGTGGCTCTTGATAATCAAATGGTTGGTCATCATGCACAGGTTCGTCGCGCTCGCTCTCAATGATCATGTTGTGCATGATCACACAAGCGTTCATCACCTCCCACATTTGAGACTCAGACCAAGTGAGAGCAGGGTCTATGATAATGGTGAAACGCTACTGAAGCACCCCAAAAGCACGCTGATGACCCACAAGTATAGGGGATCGCAACAGTCTTCGAGGGAAGTATTACCCAATTTATTGATTCGACACAAGGGGAGACAAAGAATACTTGTAAGCCTTAACAATGAGTTGTCAATTCAGCTGCACCTGGAAACAGACTTGCTCGCAAGAGTTTATCAGAGTAACAGTCTATGGTAGTGGAAATAGCGAATAACAGCAGCAGTGAAATAAAGACAGCAGTAGTGATTATAGTAAACAGCAGGATTAAAATACTGTAGGCACAGGGACGGATTTAACGGGCGTTGCATGGATGAGAGAAACTCATGTAACAATCAAAGCATGGGAATTTGCAGATAATAATAAAACGGTATCAAGTACTAATCAATCAATAGGCATGTGTTCCATATTTAGTCGTACGTGCTCGCAATGAGAAACTTGCACAACATCTTTTGTCCTACCAGCCGGTGGCAGCCGGGCCTCTAGGGAAACTACTGGATATTAAGGTACTCCTTTTAATAGAGTACCGAGCAAAGCATTAACACTCCGTGAACACATGTGATCCTCACATCACTACCATCCCTCCGGTTGTCCCGATTGTCACTTCGGGGCCATTGGTTCCGACAGCGACGTGTGTATACAACTTGCGTAAGACCATAAACAATGAATATCTTCATGAAACAATAACATGTTCAGATCTGAGATCATGGCACTCGGGCCCTAGTGACAAGCATTAAGCATAACAAGTTGCAACAATATCATAAAAGTGACATCTACGGATACTAGGCACTATGCCCTAACAATCTTATGACTATTACATGACCAATCTCATCCAATCCCTACCATCCCCTTCACCTACAGCGGGGGAATTACTCACACATGGATGGGGAAATCATTGCTGGTTGATGGAGAGGCGTTGGCGGTGATGGCGGTGAAGATCTCCTCCAATTCCCCGTCCCGGCGGAGTGCCGAACGGAGACTTCCCCGCGACGGAGTTTCGATGGGCGGCTTTCCGGAGGGCTTCCGGCAATGTCGACTTCTCCCGTGCGTTTAGGTCGAGGCGAATAAGTCCGAAGGGGCGTCGGAGGCCGGCAGGGGGCCACACCATAGGGCCGCGGGCCCCTCGCGCCGCCTTATGGTGTGGGCCCTCGGCCCCACCTCCTTCGCCCTTCTCCGCTCGCATTTTGGTAAAATAGGGCCATCGAAGAAATTCCGAGGATTTTCCCGAAAGTTGGATTTACGCACAAAAACGAGACACTGTGAGCAATTGAAAAAGCGTTAGTCCGTGTTAGTTGTATCCAAAATACACAAATTAGAGGCAAAACAATAGCAAAGTGTTCGGGAAAGTAGATACGTTTTGGACGTATCAACTCCCCCAAGCTTAGCTTATTGCTTGTCCTCAAGCAATTCAGTTAACAACTGAGCGATAAAAGAACTTTCACGAACACATTTGCTCATATGATGTATATATTCTCATGCTATGGCTAATACTTAGGCAGTTCATAATGAGATACATGCAAATAAGATCATCCAACAGCTATGTCAATCATGGAGAAGTACCAACAATTAATAATAAGCATCATGAATCATGTATGTAAGCAAGATTGCAATGTTCATAAGAGAATATGGTAAAGTGGTATCTCGCTTGCCCGTATTTGATCGGCAAAACATAAATGCCGAGGCACCTCTTGAGTTCATATAAAGACTAGAAGTAGTGATTGTCAAAGATAAAAGCATCAAAGTTATACCACAATCAATCATATTTTGAGACAAGCATATTATACTAAGAATGACAGTTGTGCTCTCAAGGTAGTGCTCAAAGAAAGAATGGAGACACAACATAAAAGTAAAAGATTGACCCTTCGCAGAGGGAAGCAGGGATTAACATGCGCTAGAGCTTTTCATTTGTAAAGCAGGAGTAAAATTATTTTGAGAGGTGTTTGTTGTTGTCAACGAATGGTAATGGGTACACTAACTCCCTCATCAACCGGACTCACAAGAGCGGCTCCCATTTATTTATTTTTGGGTGGCACTCCTTCCAACCTTTCTTTCACAAACCATGGCTAACCGAATCCTCGGGTGCCTGCCAACAATCACATACCATGAAGGAGTGCCTTTTATTTAAGTTTTATTATGATGATGACACTCCCCCCAACCTTTGCTTACACAAGCCATGGCTAACCGAATCCTTCGGGTGCCGTCCAACAATCACAAACCATGGAGGAGTGTCTATTTAATTAATTCGGGACTGGGAATCCCATTGCCAGCTCTTTTTGCAAAATTATTGGATAAGCGGATGTGCCACTAGTCCATATGAGAGTCCGTCAAAAGTAAATGACAAGGTTGAAAGCTAAACACCACATACTTCCTCATGAGCTATGAAACATTAACACAAATTGAGAAGCATTTTGAAGGTTTTAAAGGTAGCGCATGAGAATTTACTTGGAATGGTTTGAAATGCCATGCATAGGTATTTATGGTGGACACTTATGGAACAACTTGGTTTTCAGGTGTTTGGAAGCACGAGCGGCGTCACCGCTCAGTACAAGTGAAGGCTAGCAAAAGACTAGGGAGCGACAAATCAAGAGAGCAGTAACTGTCATAATCATGCTTGCGGCAAAATAAATTAACGGAGGCATAAAAGTGATACAATAACTCAAGCAATATAAATCATCGAGGCTTAATTGACTTTTGTTCAGTCATATGCATGCGTGAGCATGTGCCAAGTCGATATAAATGAGTTATTCAGAGAGGATACCACAATGCCATACTTACTTATGAATAAAACAATGCAAGCAAACATCCATGACATGCTACTCATATTAATAAATCGGAACCAAACATGAGAGATCATGAACTACTAGACTTTCTCAAATAACATATACCTCACATGAACCAACTAAGCAAGCTCATATGGATGAGTATATGTACAAAAATGAAAGCAAATAGAGTTCATACCAGCCTCTCACCACAATCAGATTGTCGTAGATCGTCATTATTGCCTTTTCACTTGTGTAGCTTGGATAATATAAAATGAAAACCACGCTCCAGCCACCGAAGACCATTGAACTCATGATGAACTTTACAAACCAAAGAAGAACAGCAAATATTTTTGGTGTTTTCGAATTAGAAACAAGAACGAAAGAAAACAAGCAAACAAAGCAAAATCTTTTTGGGTTTTCTCATAGCAAACTAACGATAGCAAATAAAGCAAACTAAGAGCAAGGTACCAAATAAATAAATGGTGAAGAGAAACAACAGAAATATTTTTGGTCTTTTTGTGTTTTAGGAAAGAAACAAAGTGAAAACAAAAGAATGCAAACTAACAGAAACACAGAAAAGCAGGATGACAGAAATCTGCCAAATCCTGACAGCAGTACAGAAATCGAATTTAACAAAAATCTTCCATTGCTCAGACCAAAAAGTGTTCAACTAATGAAAGTTAGATAACAACCTGGGGAACATGCTCAAAAATTGGCAACTCAAAATAACGTTCTGGCTGTGCGTACGAATTTTTTTTGGTAACAGCACAGAATCTGTTTTTGGACAGCACTTCCCCAAATATCATCTCCTCTCATTAGAAAACCACTCTAGAGACTAAACAAGTATGTACAAGTATCCAGCAATCATAATATGCAAAGAATGAGTGATGCCGGTATACCTCCCCCAAGCTTAGGCTTTTAGCCTAAGTGGAGTTCATTCCCAACGAGGGTCGGGGTTCCACGCCGGTGGATCATACATGGAGTGGTAATAAGGCCCCTGTGCAGAAGAATATCGTGGAGGCTCCACGTGACCATGATGTTGATATGAGGAGCTTGCTGCATCGGATGAAGAGTCGGGATGCTCCTCGGTCTCCTCCACATCTTCCCTCGCACGACGGCTTCTCTTTCTATGTATGCATTTAGCTCATTTTCTGTGATCGACCACCCGTCCCTGGCATCAAGGTTAAGCAAAGCAGGTGCAGGCAATCGTACTAGTTTTTCAATTTTCTTAGTTATACTCCATTTTTTCTTATATAAAGTTATCCTATAATGCAGGTTGTTCAAATTAGATGCATCTGAAATAAACTCATGTCTAATCATGGAAACCACATCAAGCTTCTCTATAGAAAGCGGAATATCTAAATGGTGAGGTTCTACACCATGCATAGCTAATAAGCGAGAGATAAGACCTCCACAAATTCCTCCTTTCTCACGGTTAGTAGCAAGTCTACAAGCTATTAAAGCACCCAAATTATAAGTCCTATCCTCTTGCAAAGCAGCAGCTAAGAAAGCCAAGTCTGGGACAGATAATTTACCTCCGTCCTTCTTGCAAGACGCACTTTGTAATGAAATAGGCAAAGTAGCGGATGGCTGGATGTTGAATGCTACTAATCTTACCATCATCATTGGAGAGGCTCCTCCCATTACAAATCCTTGTATAAAGATCTGAGAGCTCCCGCGGTGTTCCCCTGATCTTCTCGCAGGATCCCCATTGCGGTACTCCAATTGCTGCACAAAAAACACCAAATGGCAAGTTGACAGCTTTATTGTAAATTTTATACTGGACCATGGGGTCGGACCGCGACCAATTGAACTTGAAGTCCTGCACAAAAGACATAGTTAATTTTACATATTGTCTTGGCTCTCCTTCAACAAAACCACTCAGCCCTGCACGAGAGATTAGAGTTTGCACATCTTGTAAAATCCCCGCACTTCTCATAAAGTCCACGCATGGGTAGTAAGAGGGGTATACTCCCTCCTCACGATTGACTCTTGAAACTTGCTGGACTTCCAATTCTTCTTGGTTCAATTGGGGCACACCTTCTTCCATTTTCTGAAATTTTCAACAATCATTATAAAATTTGATTTCAAGGTGTGTAATTGAAGGGAACTACTATAGGAACTTGCTAGAGTACTTCACATGCATCAAAACTAATTTCTTCCACTTAGAACAAGCATGCAAGCTCACTAAACATGTTATCTACAGCAGCAAAATATTCAAGATATACTCAACCAAATGAAATTCTAATTGGACAATCAAAGGAGTCACATACCAAGGAGTAAATGTGCCAAATTTCAGACAGAAATCTGGGCTGAGCAAGGAGATCGAAAATCGCGAGTTCTTGAGCAGAAACACGAGTGAGAGAAACTTGGTACGAGTTTTTTCGGGAGAGAGAAGGTGCTGGGAGGAAGAGATGGTGTAGTGGGGCAAGGGGTGGCCCACACCACATGGTGGCGCGGCCCCCTTGCTGGCCGCGCCGCCCTATGGTGTGGCACCCCTGGTGCCCCACAGGTCATCTCTGGTGCTCCCAGGTGCCTCGTCGAAAAATAGGACCAACGGTGTAATTTTTGTAATTTTTAGAGAACTTTGAAAAATGCACATTTCTGGTATTAAATTAATGATTACTGCGCAGGAAAATGATTTCTAAAATCTTAAATGACCTAAGCATATTGCAAAACAAAAGTGCTACAGCAAGTAAAATAGGTGAAAGGAGAGAGAAAGAAAGAAGTGTTGTTTAACTCTCCTATGCAATAAAATATACTTGTTAACAAGGTTGATCAAGTCTTGCTACCAAATAAATTTTATATGACATAAGAAGAAATAAACCTCAAATCAATCATATTACCTTATATTGAATTGATGGATCCAATCACAAGAGTTTGATATTCTTCTTTAGGCTCATATATAGGACAATCAATGGATCCCACTTTGATAGTTTTCACATTAAAAATTGTATTGACTCCACATACTTTATCAATCCTCTTGGGAAAATAGACAGTGTGTTCCTTATCATCAACATTGAAAGTAACCATGCCTTTATTGCAATCAATAACAGCCCCGGCAGTATTAAGAAAGGGTCTCCCAAGAATAATGGACATATTATCATCTTCAGGCATTTCCAACACAACGAAATCAGTTAATATCAAGCAATGCTGAGTAACTTGCACAGGAACATTTTCACATAAACCAACAGGAATAGCAGTAGATTTATCAGCCATTTGCAAAGATATATCAGTAGGTATCAATTTATCTAAATCAAGTCTCTTATAAAGAGAAAAAGGCATCACACTCACACCTGCTCCTAAATCACATAGAGCAGTTCTAACATAATTATTCTTGATGGAACAAGGAATAGTCGGTATACCTGGGTCGCCCAACTTCTTTGGAATCTTACCATTGAAGGAGTAATTAGCGAGCATAGTAGAAATTTCCTCATTGGGGACTTTCCTTTTGTTAGTAACAATATCTTTCATATACTTTGAATAAGGAGGCAATTTAATAGCATCAGTCAAAGGGATTTGCAAAATAAAGGTTTCATCCAATCACAAAATTTATTATAATGTTCCTCCTCCTTTGATTTTAGTTTCTTAGCAGGAAAAGGCATTTGCTTTTGAACCCAAGGTTCTCTTTCATTACCATGCTTCTCAGTAATAAAGTCTTCTTTAGTGTACTTTTTATTTTTAGCATGCTTTTCAGGTTCTTTTTCAATTTCTTCTTTATCAGGAGTATCATTCTTATCATTATCTTCCTCATGTTCATTACCACTTTCAGTTTCAGCATCAGAAATAGAAATACTATTAGGATCATTAACAGGTTCAGAGGATTCTACAACATTCTTATGTTTCTTTTTCTTTTTCTTAGATGGAGCACTAGTTTTAATTGTTGAGAATCTTGTTCAACTCTTTTGGGATGCCCTTCAGGATATAGAGGATCCTGGGTAGAAGCACCACCTCTAGTTGTTACCTCACAAGCATGTTTTTCTTTAGAATTATTTCCTAACAAGTCATTTTGCACTTTAGTAAGTTGATCAATTTGAGTTTGAACCATTTGAAAATGTTTAACAAGTATCTTAACATCATTGGAGGTTCTCTCCACAATACCATGCAATTCACTAATAGCTCGAGAATTTTCCATTAAATGATTCTCTACTCTCATATTAAAATTTTCTTGCTTAACAATATAATTATCAAATTCATCTAAACATTGAGCAGGAGATTTTGAATACGGAATATCTTCCCTAGTAAAGTGTTGAAGCGAATGTACCTCAATCATGGATGAAGGGGGAATTGTCTCACATATATCTTCTATAGGAGGTAAATTCTTCACATCTTCAGGTTTAATACCCTTCTCCTTAAGAGACTTCTTGGCTTCCCTCATATCTTCCATTCAATTTAATCATACCCCTCTTCTTCACTATCGGTGTCGGGGTTGGTTCAGGTGTAGACCAATCATCATGATTCCGGCCTATTTTAGCCAATAATTCTTCAGCTTCGTCTGGAGTTCTTTTCCTGAAAACACAACCAGCACAACTATCCAGGTATGCCCTAGACTCAATGGTTAGTCCACTATAAAATATATCAAGTAAATCATTCTTTTCCAAATCATGGTCAGGCTGAGCTCTAATAAGAGAACAAAATCTAGCCCAAGCCTCAGGCAATTTCTCTCCATCTTCCTGGTCAAAATTATAAATTCTCTGCAAAGCAGCATGTTGAGCACTAGCAGGAAAGTATTTTCGAAAGAAAACATCACGCAAGTCAATTGGACTTTTAATAGAACCAGGAGGCAAATTATTATACCAAGTTTTAGCATCATCCTTTAATGAGAACGGAAAAATTTTAGTGACAAAATAAGTACGCATCTTGACATCATCAGAAAACACGCCACTAAGAGTAGATAACTCAGTCAAGTGTTCAACAACACTTTCTTTTTCAGTACCACAAAAGGGTGTTTTCTCAACAATAGCTATATGAGATAAATCAAGAGAAAAATCATAATCTTTATCCCTAATGTTTATAGGAGATGTGGCAAATTTAGGATCAGGAGATGTTTATATCTAACAGCATGTTCCGCAAGCAACTTTTTAATTTTTCTTGCATCAAGTAGTAGCACATTTTTCAATAAAATCATCATTAAGCTCTACATAATCCTCATCAAGATCATCACTAGAATATTCAACAGACTCAGGTGAATTAACAGGTGTAGCAACATTTTCATTAGGAGTTTCAGTATTTTCAATTTGTCTAGACTTAGCAATTGTAGCATCTAGAAAAGATCCCAATGAACCACTATCATCAAGCACAACAGAAACATTATCAATATTATGAGAATTTTCAGATTCAGCAGAAGTACCAGCACGCGAAGCATGTGGCGGTGAAACAAGTTTATCAATCACAGATGGTGAATCAAGAGCAGCAGAGGTACTAAGAGTTGTACCTTTTCTTGTAGTGGATGGTAATATGGCGACTTTAGTATCGCGAGGTTTACCCATGATGGAGAATTTGCAGTGAACAATATCAATCCAAGTGAACTTCCAAATAAAGCTATCCCCGGCAACGGCGCCGAAAATAGTCTTGATGACCCACAAGTATAGGGGAAATGGAGGGAAGTATTACCCAATTTATTGATTCGACACAAGGAGACAAAGAATACTTGTAAGCCTTAACAGCGGAGTTGTCAATTCAGCTGCACCTGGAAACCGACTTGCTCGTAAGAGTTTATCAGAGGTCAGTTCTATGGTAGTGGAAATAAATAGTAACAAGCATGAAATAAAGACAGCAGAGTGATTATAGTAAACAAGAAAGGATTAAAATACGTAGGCACAGACGGATTTAATGGCAGTATGGATGAGAGAAACTCATGTAACAATCAAAGCATGGGCATTTGCGGATAATAATAAACGGTATCCAAGTACTAATCAATCAATAGGCATGTGTTCCATATTTAGTCGCACGTGCTCGCAATGAGAAACTTGCACAACATCTTTTGTCCTACCACCGGTGGCAGCCGGGTCTCTAGGGAAACTACTGGATATTAAGGTACTCCTTTTAATAGAGACCGAGCAAAGCATTAACACTCCGTGAACACATGTGATCCTCACATCACTACCATCCCCTCCGGTTGTCCCGATTTCTGTCACTTCGGGGCCATTGGTTCCGGACAGCGACGTGTGTATACAACTTGCAGGTAAGACCATAAACAATGAATATCTTCATGAAACAATAACATGTTCAGATCTGAGATCATGGCACTCGGGCCCTAGTGACAAGCATTAAGCATAACAAGTTGCAACAATATCATAAAAGTGACATCTACGGATACTAGGCACTATGCCCTAACAATCTTATGACTATTACATGACCAATCTCATCCAATCCCTACCATCCCCTTCAGCCTACAGCGGGGAATTACTCACACATGGATGGGGGAATCATTGCTGGTTGATGGAGAGGCGATGATGGCGGTGAAGATCTCCTCCAATTCCCTCTCCGCGGAGTGCCGTGAACGAGACTTGGCCCCGCGACGGAGTTTCGCGATGTGGCGGCTTTCTTCTGCAATGTCGACTTCTCCCCGTGCGTTTTTAGGTCGAGGCGAAAGTAGTCCGAAGGGGCGTCGGAGGCCGGCCGAGGCCACACCATAGGGCCGCGCGGGCCCCTGGTCGCGCCGCCTTATGGTGTGGGGCCCTCGCCTCCACCTCCTTCGCCCTTCTGGTCTGGCCAATATTTTGGTAAAATAGGGCCATCTGAAGAAATTCCGAGGATTTTCCCGAAAGTTGGATTTCTGCACAAAAACGAGACAGAGCAATTCTGCTGAAAATAGCGTTAGTCCGTGTTAGTTGTATCCAAAATACACAAATTAGAGGCAAAACAATAGCAAAAGTGTTCGGGAAAGTAGATACGTTTTGGACGTATCACGCTCAACATCCTTGCGTCTGCTTCTGTGTTGCAAAATAAGCTTCCATCTCGTTTGATGGAGAGGGAATTGTCTTCACAAATGTAGCATACGTCGGGTAGATACCATCAGCTAGATAGTACCCCTTGTTGTATGCGTGGCCGTTTACCTCAAAGTTCACAGAGCTTGTCCCTCGCCTAGTCTCGGCAACACCGGGAGAGCTGCAACACGTTGATATCATTGTTTGTTCCTGCCATGCCAAAAAATGCATGCCAAATCCAAAGCTCATGGTCTGCCACCGCCTCAAGAATGACACTGCACTCACCAGTATGCCCCTTGTAGATCCCCTGCCAAGCAAAAGGGCAATTCTTCCAGCCCCAATGCATACAGTCAATGCTTCCGAGCATCCCAGGAAACCCTCTTGCTGCATTCTTCTGCAGGATCCGAGTTGTATCATCTTCTCTTGGTGCTCTCAAGTAGTCTTTAGCAAACACCGCTATGATGGCTAGGCAAAACTTGTAGAGAGTCTCTGTACATGTCGACTGTGCCATCCGTAGGTAGTCATTGGATGTATCTGGAGGAGCTCCGTATGCAAGACAGCGCATTGCAGCAGTGCACTTCTGAATTAAGGTGAAGCCCCACAAACCTGTGCAATCTTGCTTGGCCATGAAGTAGTTGTCGTACTCCCTGACGCCGTAGACAATTTTCAAGAACAACTCCTTGTTCATCCTAAACCGGCGCCGAAATTCCTTCGGCGAATGAGTCGCGTCGTCGTTGAAGTAGTCGGCGTCAAGCAGCATTGCGCCGGCTTGACGATGTCGGTTGATGTTCCTCCTCTTGCCTGGCTTTGAGCCGCCGCGCCGAGGCACGACGAAGAAAGGCTGGCGAACGCGCAACATGCTCGTCAGAATCAGCTGCTGCTGTTGCCGCTGGACAGCCTCAGCGTTCTGTTCCTCCGTGAACAGCTGCACCATCATCTCGTCGTCGCTGTCCATTGCGGCAATGACGAACACCTATGTGGAGAGCAGCGGTGGCGGCTAGCCTTGCTCCGTGCGAAAC
The DNA here is from genome assembly GCA_030979885.1 of Lolium multiflorum. Taxonomy (NCBI): domain Eukaryota; kingdom Viridiplantae; phylum Streptophyta; class Magnoliopsida; order Poales; family Poaceae; genus Lolium; species Lolium multiflorum. Next base: position 97,274,369 of record CM061749.1, read on the forward strand.
AATGCCGGGCTGTTGATACTGCCTAACGTATCTATAATTTCTATGTTCCATGCTACTTTTTATTGATGATACTCACATGTTTTATACACATTATATGTCATTATTATGCGTTTTCCGAACTAACCTATTGACGAGATGCCTGGCACGCTCCCGCTTTCGTCGTTTTTGGTTCCAGAATCCGGTAAGGAAATATTCTCGAATCGACGTAATCAATGCCCGCATCCTATTTTTCCACGGCTTCCGTAACACCCGAGCCGCTAGGGAGCTCCGTGGCCTGTATGATAGGCGGCGCGGCCGGGCCGGGGCCCCGCCCCAGTGTCATCGCCGTCAGCCCTCCGACCTCCGCCGCCATATGTCCCTGACCTAAACACGATACGATTGCTTTCACGTACGAGAAAAGTCCCAGAGCCACCGCCATCGCGGGCCAAGATCCGGGGGACAGAGTCTGCTCAGCACGCCACCGGGAGGGGGAAGTGCCCCCTAAGGCTTCTCCACGACACCGCTGCCATTCCACCGCCATCTTCATCAACGCTGCTGCTCCCATGAGGAGCGAGTAGTTCTCCATCGAGGCTCGCGACTTGTGACAGTGGTTCATCTCTTCCCATGTACTTCAATACAATAATCATGAGCTGCCTTACATGAATGTAGATTCATATGATGATGCTTGTAATCTAGATGTCATTATGCTAGTCATGGGTTTTACTTATGTGATCTCCGGAGACTCCTTGTCCCACGTGGGTAAAGGGACAGGGTGTGCACCGTGTGGGTCTCTTAGGCTATATTTCACGTGGTATTACTTATTCACTGTTATGAATGGCATAGTGAAGTGCTTATTTATATCCCTTTATGATTGCAATGTGTTTTGTATCACGATTTATCTATGTGCTACTCATGTGATGTTATTAAAGTAGTCTATTCCTCCTGCATGGTGTAATGGTGACAGTGTGTGCATCGTTTAGTTCTTGTCGTAGATTATGATCATAATCTCTTGTAGGTTATGGAGTTGATTATCGCTATGATAGTATTGATGTGATTTATGCCTCCTTCATAGTGTGATCGTGACAAGTGTGTATGCTATGCTAGTACTTGGTCTATTTTGCAAAGATCTATTATACTCTAAGGTTACTTAAACATGAATGATCTAATGTTGTGGAGCTTGTTAACTCCGCATTGAGGGTTCTTCGTGTAATCCTACACAATTAGTGGTGTTCATCATCCAACAAGAGTATATGTAGCACAAGGAAGATAACTTATTTATTATGTGATCAATGTTGAGAGTGTCCACTAGTGAAAGTATGATCCCTAGGCCTTGTTTCCACCACAAAGAATTGCTTCCTACGCCAGCAAGCATTTTCTGGCGCCGCTTGTTTACTGTTTTACCGCATCTTTACTTTCTGCAATATTACCACCATCTATACCACCTGTGTTTTAATATCTCTTCGCTAACTAGTGCACCTATACATCTGACAAGTGTATTAGGTGTGTTGGGGACACAAGAGACTTCTGCATTGTGATCGCAGGGTTGCTTGGAGAGGGATATCTTTGACCTCTTCCTCCTGAGTTCCGATCAACCTTGGGTGATCCACTTAAGGGAAACTTGGCTGCTGTTCTACAAACCTCTGCTTTTGGAGGCCCAACACTGCCTACGTGAAAAGAAGCGTGAGACATCAAGCTATTTTCTCGCGCCGCGGTGAGGAAAGGTAAAAGGTACTCACACTCCGGGTCTCGGCTACAGCTATTTTCCCAGCGCCATTGTAAGTACTCGAAGCATTTCCCTTAGATCCTGCAATTGCATGTTTTTGTTTCTTGTTTACACTAGTTAAGCATAATGGAAAACAACAAAAATATGAGATCTTTATGAACTTTATCTTGAATTAGGACATGATGTGTTTGAAGAAAGAATTAAGAAACCCATGGAACTTTATATGCATGCTAATGGGAATGTTATTACTATGAATGCATTGAACACCATTGTTGCTAATGCTATGGAAAATTTACTTTGATGATACTTTGCCTCCTATTTATGATGATTATAATGATAGTGGTCTTTTGGTGCCGCCTACTATGGAGAGTAAATGTTATTGTGATTATACTATGCCTCCTACACTTGATGAGAATAATAATGATAGCTACTTTGTTGAATTTGCTCCTACCTACAACTAATAAAATTGATTATGTTTATGTGGAGAGTAATAATTTTATGCATGTGGCTCATGACAAGAATGCTTTATGTGATAGTTATATTGTTGAGTTTGTTCATGATGCTACCGAAAGTTATTATGAGAGAGGGAAACATGGTTATATGCATCTTAATAATATTAAGTTTCCCCTCTTTATGTTGATAATCTTGAAATTGCGCTTGTGTTGCCTACCTATGCTTGTCACTTTGTTCTTCATGAACTTGTTTATTTACAAGATTCCTATGCATAGGAAGCATGTTAGACTTAAATGTGTTTTGAATTTTCTCTTGATGCTCTCTTTGCTTCAAATACTATTTCTTGCGAGTGCATCATTAAAAACTGCCGAGCCCATCTTAATGGCTATAACGAAAGAACTTCTTGGGAGATAACCCATGTGTTTATTTTACTACAAATAATTTTTGTTTTGTTGAGTCTTGAAGTTGTTTACTACTGTAGCAACCTCCTTATCATGTTTTTTGTGCCAAGTAAAGTTTCTATGTTAAAGTTGATAAACATATTTGACTATATAGAACAAACATTGTTGTCACGACCCCGGCATGTCTCTCAAAAATTTAAAAATCTGCAAAATTATTGAGCGTGATCCTCAGATATGTACGCAACTTTCATTAATTTTGAGTTTTTCCATTTGAGCAAGTTAAGTGCCCAGTCCAGAAGCATCTTTACGGACTGTTCTGTTTTTGAGAGATTCTGCCTTTTATTTCGTATTGCAAATTGTTAATTTGATTGAGTTTCTTTTGTTCCATTAACTTTCAGAAGTTTTGTGCAATGTACAGAATGTTAAGAATGATTGTGTCACCTCTGAACATGTGAATTTTTGATTGTGCACTAACCTCTAATGAGTTTGCTTGAAGTTTAGAGTTTTCAAGGGTCAATAGAAGATGGTGATATAATGTGATCAAGAGGAGTGAAAGTTCTAGTTTGGGGATGCCCCGGTGGTTCATCCCTGCATATTTTAAGAAGACTCACATCTAAGCTTGGGGATGACCAAGGCATCCCTTCTTCATCGACAACTTATCGGGGGTCACTTCTAGTGAAACTATATTTTTATTCCGTCACATCTTATGTACTTTACTTGGAGCGCCTGTGTGCTTTTATTTTCGTTTTGTTATTTTCATTCTCCGAATAAGTTCATCCTTGTGTGAGAGAGAGACACTCTCCGCTGGTTCATATGAACACATGTGTTCTTAGCTTTAATGTTCATGGCGAAGGTTGAAACTGCTTCGTTAATTGTTATATGGTTGGAAACAGAAAATGCTATATGTAGTAATTGGTAAAATGTCTTGGATAATGTGATACTTGGCAATTGTTGTGCTCATGTTTAAGCTCTTGCATCATATACTTTGCACCTATTAATGAAGAAATACATAGAGCTTGCTAAAATTTGGTTTGCATAATTGGTCTCTCTAAGGTCTAGATAATTTATAGTAAGAGTTTGAACAACAAGGAAGACGGTGTAGAGTCTTATAATGTTTACAATATGTCTTTTATGTGAGTCTTGTTGTACCGTTTATACTTGTGTTTGCTTCAAATAACCTTGCTAGCCTAAGCCTTGTATCGAGAGGAAATACTTCTCATGCCAAAATCCTCGAGCCAACCACTATGCCATTTGTGTCCACCATACCTACCTACTACATGGTATTCCCATTCCAAAGTAAATTGCTTGAGTGCTACCTTTAAACAATTCAAAACTTATTACTCTTTATTTGTGTCAATGTTTTATAGCTCATGAGGAAGTATGTGGTGTTTATCTTTCAATTTTGTTGGGCAACTTTCATCAATGGACTAGTGGCTTCATCCGCTTATCCAATAACTTTGCAAAAGAGCTGGCAATGGGATTCCCAGTCCCAAATTAATTAACAAAAATAGACACTCCTCCATGGTATGTGATTGTTGGACGGCACCCGAAGGATTCGGTTAGCCATGGCTTGAGAAAGCAAAGTTGGGGAGGAGTGTCATCATAATAAAACTAAAATAAAAAAGCACTCATTCATGGTATGAGATTGTTGGCGCACCCGAGATTCGGTTAGCCATGGTTTGTGGAAAGAAAGGTTGGAAGGAGTGCCACCTAAAAATAAAATAAAATGGGGCTCTTTGAAGGTTTGTCCGGCAAGGGGGTTAGAGTGCCCACTACCATTCGCGTTGACAACAACAAACACCTCAAAACTTTACTTTTATGTTCTCTCTTCATGTTTTCAAAATAAAAGCTCTAGCACAAATATAGCAATCGATGCTTTCTTCTTTGGACCTTTCTTTTTACTTTTATGTTGAGTCAGTTCACCTAATCTCTTCATCTCAAGAAGCAAACACTTGTGTGAACTGTGTACTATTCCTACATACTTGCATATTGCACTTGTTATATTACTTTACATTGACACTACCCATGAGATATACATGTTATAAGTTGAAAGCAACCGCTGAAACTTTATCTTCCTTTGTGTTGCTTCAATACCTCTACTTTGAATTATTGCTTTACGAGCTAACTCTTATGCAAGACTTATTGATGCTTGTCTTGAAAGTACTATTCATGAAAAGTCTTTGCTTTATGATTCATTTGTTTACTCATGTCATTACCATTGTTTTTGGTCGCTGCATTCATTACATATGCTTACAATAGTATGATCAAGGTTATGATGGCATGTCACTTAAGAAATTATCATTGTTACTACAATTGCCTGAGGATCTAGAACTGCTTAGATGCCGACACGCTCAACGTATCTATAATTTCTTATGTTCCATGCTACTTTATTGATGATACTCACATGTTTTATACACATTATATGTCATTATTATGCGTTTTCCGGAACTAACCTATTGACGAGATGCCGAAGGGCCAGTTGCTGTTTTCTGCTGTTTTTGGTTCCAGAAATCCTAGTAAGGAAATATTCTCGAATCGGACGAAATCAATGCCCAAGATCCTATTTTTCCACGAAGCTTCCAACACCCGAGAGCCACCAGAGGGGAGCCCCGTGGGCCTGTATGATAGGGCGGGCGCGGCCGTGGCTGGGCCCGCGCCCCCAGTGTGTCATCGCCTCGCCGCCGATCGCCTTCGTCTATATAAAGGTCCCCGACCTAAAACACGATACGAACAAGCTACTAAGACGAGAAAGTTCCAGAGCGCCGCCGCCATCACGGGGCCAAGATCCGGGGACAAGGAGTCTCCGTTCGCACGCCGGACGGGGAAGTGCCCCGAAGGCTTCTCCATCGACACCGCTGCCATTTCCACCGCCATCTTCATCACATCTCTCGCTGCTCCCATGAGGAGGAGTAGTTCTCCATCGAGGCTCCGGGCTGTACCGCAGGTAGCTATGTGGTTCATCTCTCCCATGTACTTCAATACAATAATCTTATGAGCCGCCTTACATGATTGAGATTCATATGATGATGCTTGTAATCTAGATGCCATTATGCTAGTCAAGTGGGTTTTACTTATGTGATCTTGATACGTCTCCAACGTATCAATAATTTCTTATGTTCCATGCTACATTATTGATGATATCTACATGTTTTATGCACATTATATGTCGTATTTACGCATTTTCCGAACTAACCTATTAACAAGATGCCGAAGAGCCAGCTGCTGTTTTCCGCTGTTTTTGGTTTCAGAAATCCTAGTAACGAAATATTCTCGAATTGACGAAATCAACGCCCAGGGTCCTATTTTTGCACTAAGCTTCCAGAGAAGACCGAAGAGGGGAGGAAGTGGGGCCACGAGGCGCCCACACACTAGGGCGGCGCGGCCTGGGCCCTAGCCGCGCCGACCTAGCGTGTGGGGCCCTCGTGTGGCCCCTGCGTTGCTCCTTCCTGCCTGCCTTGAAGCCTCCGCGTCGCAAAACCCCTGGGCATCGAGAGCTGACTGACACGAAAACCTTCCGTGACGCGCCGCGTAATCCCATCTCGGGGATTCAAGAGATCGCCCCGGCACCCTCGCCGAGAGGGATCTCATCTCCGAGGACTCTTCATCGCCATGATCGCTTCCGGAGTGATGCGTGAGTAGTTCATCCTCGGACTATGGGTCCATAGCAGTAGAGGTCGTCTTTTCCTAATTGTGCTTCATTGTTGATCTTGTGAGCTGCCTAACATGATCAAGATCATCTATTTGTAATACTATATGTTGTGTTTGTCGAGATCCGATGGATAGAGAATACTATGTTATGGTGATTATCAATCTATTGTTTAATGTGTTGTTTATGATCTTGCATGCTCTCCGTTATTAGTAGAGGCTCTGGCCAAGTGTTTACTCTTAACTCCAAGAGGGAGTATTTATGCTCGATAGTGGGTTCATGCCTTCATTGACACCCGGGACAGTGACAGAAAGTTCTAAGGTTGTGATGTGTTATACTAGGGATAAAACATTGATTCTATGTCTAAGGATGTAGTTGTTTATTACATTACGCACCATACTTAATGCAATTGTCTGGTTGCTTTGCAACTTAATACTAAAGGGGGTTCGGATGATAACCTGAAGGTGGACTTTTTAGGCATAGATGCAGTTGGGTCTATGTACTCTGTCGTAATGCCCAATTAAATCTCACTATATTTATCATATCATGTATATGCATTGTTATGCCTTTTCTATTTGTCAATTGCCCGACTGTAATTTGTTCACCCAACATGCTTTTATCTTATGGGAGAGACACCTCTAGTGAACCGTGGACCGGTCCTATTCTTTACATCGCATACAATCTACGCAATACTTGTTTTACTGCTTTCTTTGCAAACAATCATCTTCCACACAATATGGTTAATCCTTTGCAAAACCGGTGAGATTGACAACCCCACTGCTTGCTTCGTTGGGGCAAAGTACTTTGGTTGTGTTGTGCAGTTTCCACGTTGGCGCCGGAACTCGGTGTTGCGCTCACCACATCCCGCCACCAACAACCTTCAACGTGCTTCTGGCTCCTACCGGTTCGATTAAACCTTGGTTTCATAATGGAGGGAAACTTGCTTCCATACGCATCATACCTTCCACTTGGGGTTCCCAACCACGTGTGCATCACGCCAGACAAGCTACCCCATGCCAGTGTTTGGGAGAGATCAAGACATCAGTAAGGAGCCTCCACTTCCCAATCTCTTTTACTTTGTTTTTGTCTTGCTTTATTTTATTTACTACTTGTTTGCTGCACCTAAACAAAACACAAAAAAATTAGTTGCTAGTTTTACTTTGTTTACATTGTTTTGCTCTCTATATCAAAAACACAAAAATTAGTTACTTACATTTACTTTATCTAGTTTGCTTTATTTATCATATAAAATGAATACCCCTGAAAATACTAAGTTGAGTGACTTCACAACTACAAATAATAATTATTTCTTATGCACACCTATTGCTCCACCCGCTACTACAAGCAGAATTTTTGAAATTAAACCTGCTAAACCTTGTTACGAGAGATCAATTTTCTGCTGGTGTTAGTTCTGATGATGATGCTGCCCATCTTAATAATTGCTGAACTTTGTGAAATGCAAAAGTATATGATGTAGATGGTGATATTATTAAATTGAAATTGTTTCCTTTCTCATTAAGAGAGGAAGAGCTAAAGATTGGTTGCTATCTTTGCCTAAGAATAGTATTGATTCATGGACCAAATGTAAGGATGCTTATTGGTAGATATTATCCTCCCGCTAAAATTATATCTTTGAGAAGTAGCATAATGAATTTTGAGCAATTAGATACTGAACATGTTGCTCAAGCATGGGAGAGAATGAAAACTTTGGTAAAGAATTGCCCAACCCATGGACCGACTACTTGGATGATCATCCAAACCTTCTATGCAAGGACTAAATTTTTCTTCGCTGAATTTATTGGATTCAGCTGGAGGTACTTTTATGTCCATCACTTTGGGGCGGCTACAAAGCTTCTTGATGATATGATGATAAATTACTCTGAATGGCACACGGAAAGAGCTCCACAAGGTAAGAAGGTAAATTCTGAAGAAACCTCTTCCTTGAGTGATAAGATTGATGTGATTATGTCTATGCTTGTGAATGGTAGATCTACTGTTGATCCAAATAATGTTCCTTTAGCTTCATTGGTTGCTCAAGAAGAAAATGTTGATGTGAATTTCATTAAAAACAATAATTTCAACAACAATGCTTATAGGAACAACTCGTAATAACTATAGGCCATATCCTTCTCGCTAATGGTAATGGTTATGGTACTTCTTATGGGAATTCTTACAAATAATAGAGTGTACCTTCCGGTCTTGAAGCCATGCTTAAAGAATTTATTAGTACACAACCTGCTTTCAAATCCGTTGAGGAAAAGCTTGATAAAATTGATATTTTTGCTTCTAGAGTTGATAGACTTGCCTCTGATGTTGATCTATTAAAATTGAAAGTTATGCCCTTAATAATGATATTGATAATAAGATTACTACTACAGCAAATGCCATCCAAGTTAGAATTAATGAGAAAATAAGATTAATGGCTGAATTGCGTGCTAGGTGGGATAGAGAAGAAAATGAAAAACTAGCTAAAAAGAATAATGTAGCTAAAGTTTGGACTATTACCACCATTAATAATGTTAATTCTTCACATGTTGCCGCACCTCCTACTATCAATGGTAAAATAATTGGTGTTGGCAATGTTTCTACTCCTAGTGCAAAGCGTACAAAACTGCCTGAAATTGCTAAAACTGCTGAAACTGCTTGTTATAAAACTGCTGAAATTTTTTCCAACCTTGGGGACAATGATCCCATTGCTGTAGCTCATAATGATTTAGATTTTCATGATTGCCACATCTCTGAAGTTATAAAGTTCTTACAAAAACTTGCTAAAAGTCCTAATGCTAGTGCTATAAATTTAGCCTCTACAAAACATATTACAAATGCTCTCATAAAAGCTAGAGAAGAGAAACTAAAACTTGAAACTTATTCCTAGAAAGTTAGAAGATGGTTGGGAGCCCATCATTAAAATGAAATTCAATGACTTTGATTGTAATGCTTTATGATCTTGGTGCAAGTATTTTATGCCTAAAAAGATTTATAATGCCTGACTTGCCACCATTGAAGAATTATTATTTGGATGCTAATCTTGCCGATAATGTTAAAAAGAAACATTTGGGGAGGATTGATAATGTACGCATTACGTTAACAATAACTTTGTCCCCGTTGATTTTGTTGTCTTGGATATCGAATGCAATGCATCTTGTCCCATTGTATTGGGAAGACCTTTCTTCGAACCGTTGGTGTCGTTATTGATATGAGGGAAGGTAATATTAAATATCAATTTCCCCTCAAGAAAGGTATGGAACACTTCCCTAGAAAGAGAATGAAGTTGCCTTTTGATTCTATTATTAGAACAAGTTATGATGTTGATGCTTCTACTCTTGATGTTACTTGATTTGCACTTTCTGCGCCTCTGAAAGGCGTTAAAGAAAAGCGCTTATGGGAGACAACCCATGTTTTTACTACAGTACTTTGTTTTATATTTGAGTCTTGGAAGTTGTTTACTACTGTAGCAACCCCTCCTTATCATGTTTTTGTGCCAAGTAAAGTTTCTATGTCAAAGTTGATGTTATATTTGGGATTTCTGCGCAGAAACAGCATTGCTGTCTGTCACGAATCTGGGCACAGTTCTCTGTAGAAAATTCAAAAAAATATGCCAATTTACGAGCGTGATCCTCAGATATGTACGCAACTTTCATTAGTTTTGAGTTTTTCCATTTGAGCAAGTCTGTGCCATTTTAAAATTCGTCTTTACGAACTGTTCTGTTTTGACAGATTCTGCCTTTTATTTCGCATTGCCTCTTTTGCTATGTTGGATGAATTTCTTTTGATCCATTAATGTCCAGTAGCTTATTCAATGTCCAGAAGTGTAAAGAATGATTGTGTCACCTCTGGATATGTGAATTATTTATTGTGCACTAACCCTCTAATGAGTTTGCTTGAGGTTTGGTGTGGAAGTTTTCAATGGTCAAGAGAGGAGTATGATATACTATGATCAAGAGGAGTGAAAGTTCTAAGCTTGGGGATGCCCCGTGGTTCATCCCTGCATATTTTAAGAAGACTCAAGCGTTTATGCTTGGGGATGCCCAAGGCATCCCTTCTTCATCGACAACATCATCAGTTTCCTCCCCTGAAACATATTTTTATTCACCACATCTTGTGTTCTTTACTTGAAGCGTCGGTTTATTTTTGTTTTTGTTTTTGTTTGAATAAAATGGATCCTAGCATTCACTTTGTGGGAGAGAGACACGCTCCGCTGTTGCATATGGACAACTATGTCCTTAGGCTTTACTCTATCACTACAAGAAAAGTTCTCATAGACAACGTCCCAAAATCGCCCACTAAGGGGCATTTTTCGTCACTATGGGCCTAACCCGACGATATGGGTTCTGGCGGCTCTAAACTGCGCCAGCAAAGTCCAATGACGATGCCGGGTCCGTCGCGTTTAGCGCCTCTTCCGCTACCTTAAAATCTGCGATCACATGGCAGCTGGAGCCCGTTGATCGTCGACGTCATAACCGATTTGTGCGTACGCGTGACCGCAAGAATCTGCTGCTAACCGGTTGAAACCCCGTGGTAGATGGTAGGCCCGCACGAGGCCTGCCACGTTTAAGCGGGCCGGGCCATATGACATAGTTTGACCGGTCAACTATATAGCTGGCCGGGTCCATTAGTTAAGGGCCGGCTCAACTCTAAAGGACTGTCAAAACCAACGGGCTGCCCATTTAACATGGGGTCCACTCCACAGGCACCGGGAGCCGCCTAAGAAGCTAAGCGGGTCGGCCAAAACACAGTGGGTCCCACTTTCCCCGTTGGTGTCACCATTTAGTGTGCTGTCCACCGTATAGCAGCGGGCCTACTTCAACAAGCTAGCGGGTCGGGCCAAAACACAGTGGTCCCACTTTCCAGCTAAAGGATCTACCCATTTAGTTTGTGGGTCCACCATATAGTAGCGGGCCGCCCCAACAAAATAGTGGGCCGGGCCAAAAACACAGGGGGCCACTTTCCTGTTAAAGGGCCGCCCCATTTAGTATGTGGGGCCCACCATATAGCAAGTGGGGTGGCCCACCAAGATAGGCGGGTCGGCCAAACACAGTTGGGCCTACATTCCCGTTAATGGGCCTACGATTTGGTGGCGCGGGGTCCACCATATAGAAGCGTGGTCGGCCCAACAAGATAGTGGGCTGGGCCAAACACAGGTGGGTCCCACTTTCCACTTAAAGGGCCGCCCATTTACCATGTGGGACCACCATAGCGCAGGCCGGCCCAACAAGATAGCGGGCCGGCCCAATAAGCTTGTGGGGCCCACTTCTGTTAAAGGGCCGGCCCAACTAGTATGTGGGGTCCACAATATAGCAAGTGGGCTGGCCCAACAAGATACGTGGCCGGGCCAAAAACACAGTGTGGCTTCCACTTAAAGGGCCGGCCCATTTATTATGCGGGGTCCTCCAAAAAGCAAATGGGCTGGTCTAACTGAATTAGTGGGCTGCCCGTGCTGCGGGTCCACCTAAAGCAAGGCGTCCAATTAGTGTGGGTCCACCTAGGGCAAATGGCCGGCCTAAGAAGCATGGGCTGCTCGTTTAGGTGTTGTTTATATGCCTAAGATAACATGCGCTTTAGATTTTGCGGCAGCACATATGTGATTTCTAATTGGGCCGTTTTGCTGTGGATGGGAATTTTGATTTAGTTGATTTCTCATTTGATAGCTCACTTACCACAAGCACCAAAGAAAAATGCGCGAAAAGAACTATAAAAACTAACTAAATATTACATCAGCTGCAGCATTGAAAAAAATATTACAGAACCTAGAGAAATTGAATGGGTAATTAAACCTAGCAATACAATGAAGCGATCCGGCAATCTTTTAAGTTGTCCATGCAACACCTATATCTGAAACAAAGACATTACAAGTTAAGACAACAATAATGGAAAGGCAAAGACACTACAATATTGTTTTCCAAAGAATTTGGAACCATCATTTCACAAGAGTAACAAGATCATTGTAATGCGCAGACAATAAGCAAACAAAGAGTGCATGCTGCATACCAACAGAGCTAATATAACAGAGCATGTTAGAATGAAATAGCAGACTTACTGTCGAGTCCCATGCAAACCAACATGTTCAAGGGAGCACAAAATTGGCATGAACAACATAGTAGCAAGCTATAAATTTTGTAACAACGACTGAGAAAGATGAAGTTATGATGGCTACATCTACAGAGCAAGGGAATGTAAACCAAAAATAGAAGTTACGATGGCAAAAGCTAAAGAGGAGGAAATGTGAACCAACAAGTGAAATTACTTCATTTTGGCCGTGAACTAAATAATACTCCTGAACTTATAGTGAAGGATGCAAATCAAGATGTTTCGGAATATAAACTTGTAATGAGCAACACATGGAGGATAGTTAATGCTGGAGCTTAGGATGGACCAGATATAGAATATAGTGGGATCACCTGTGAACTTGTATAAGAGGGAATGCAAACCAATATGTTCAGCTTTCCATATGTGAGCGTCATGCCAAGTCATAGAAACAAGTCAATAATGCAGCTTTTGAAGAACAAGATGGCACGCAAAATTATTATCTAGTAGTATGACAAGTTTATTTGTACTACAGGCTAGATAGCAGAGGGATAGCATGCCAAACTAAGTCCTTACTTTGTTAGCTTACAATGAACTAGATACAAAACAATGGCATCACCTGTAGTACATGGAATGCAAGCCAACATGTTCATGGAGTAAAAAATTGGCACAAACAACATAGTAGCAGGCCATAATTTTGTAACAACGACTGAGCAAGATAAAGTTATGATGGCTAGATCTACAGAGCAGGGAATGTAAACCAAATATAGAAGTTACGATGCCAAAAGCTATAGAGCAGGAATGCGAACCAACATGTGCAATTACTTAAAATTGGCCATGAACTAAATAATAACAGGATGTTACTATAATACCTACAGTATAATTTTTGTAACAACGACTGAGCAAGATAGAAGTTATGATGGCTACATCTACAGAGCAGGGAATGCAAACCAAAATGTTCAATCGTTTAAAGTTAGCAATGAAGTAGAAAATAGCAACGTGTTACGGTCATAGCTAGGAATGAACCAAAAGAGCTTCAGACAAACAAGCATCTGAACCCAGAACATGGCGCTAAAACAAGGGACTTACATTAGGAGAAGCACTCTGTGGGAGTCACAGCAGATCTTCCTGGGGTTGATAGATCCGGTGATGAAGTACGCTACATGTGCTACTTGGGGTTGAAGAGACGGCCATTACACTTCATGATTACTCATCTCATCTGCAAAAACGTAACGGCGCGTCGTTAGCACAAACAGGTTCCCCCAAGATTAAA